>CM064973.1:26027926-26300228 GCA_032847665.1 Solanum chilense
TGCTGATTCATATTTATCTAGTATATCTATATTTGTTGCTGATGCAGATCCATCCATTTTTTTATCATTCCTAAGTACTTCTAAACTTTCTGAGGGTAGATTTTCTATCCATAATCTTGTTGTTCCTACAAATGTTCTTTCTATATACCTTGGTGTTTTTGCTGTTTCTATTTTATTATCTATTAACTGTTTAGACATATTTCCTATCCATAATAATATTGCTTTATTTGTATCTGTAACACAGTCTAAATCTAAGAAATTATATTGTTCATTTACTGGTTTAGGTGTCCAATTTTTATTTAATTTATTGTTCCATATTGTACTATTTATATCCGGTTGTTGATAACTATAAATTGGTGGTGTCCTTCTAGGACTAACTCTAGGACTATTTCTGGGACTATTATCTGGGGTTTTAACTCTTGACGTACTAGGCTTATCCATATCTCCTACGTTTATTTCTAATTTTTTCGGTTTATTTATTTGTTCTAAAATTTTTGTATATGTTTCACTTATATCGCTTATTTCTGATTGTTGGTCATTTTCATTTCCATCTATTTCATTTACTTCAATATCTTCATTTAGATCTTCATTTAATTTTTGTTCCATTTCTTTTATTTCATTTGTTAATTCAAGCTCTTTATTTTTTTCTTTTTGTTTTTGTTTATTTTCATATAATAATTTTAACCTAGCTAATTCTTTTTCTAATTCACTTATTCTTGTATTTTTTATTTCTTCTAAATGTTGTACTTCTTGCTTTGCTTGTGTTTTTATTTTTTCAATTTCTCTTGCTTTATCTATTTCTTCATTTTCTTTTGTTATTCTTACCATAGCTGTTAAACTATCTTCTAATTTTGCTGTTTCTTTTTCTAACATTAAATATAAGTTATTTCCTATTTTCTTATATCTTCTTCCTAAATTTGAAAATACTATTTTTATTATCATTCCATCTAGATTTTCACATGTTTTTTCGTCTACTGCATATTCTTCTTTGTTCATTATAATCTATATATTATATTATGTTGTAAGTCATATTCAAGACAATCTATTTCTAATTCTAACATTAATATATCTTTTCTTTGTGCTAGTATTGATTTATTACATACTCCTGCTAATATATTTTCTTCTAACCTTCTTTTTCTATGTTGTAACTCTTGTTCTTTTTCAGTTATTTTTTCCATTATTTTTTCTATTAATTGTTGTTTATATTTTTCTTCGTTCATACTGTTTTTTCAAATAGCAAACATATTTGTATTCTGTTTTTGAAATTATATTTATCAAATGATCTTTTTTATCATTATCTGTCTTGACTAGTTGTGATAATTGATATTCTATATATAAGGATTTTAATTTCTTCCATATTTTTCGTACTTTTTTATCTATCTTAGTTTTTGTTATTTTAGTTTCTTTGCTTGGTGTTATATTATTCTTCATAAAATGTCTTTTTATAATATTCTTTTTTAAGTAAATCTAATCGTTGTATTTCATTAGCATTAGTTATAATATATTCTAGGTATTCATTTTCTCGAGTTCTTAAATAACCAAATAAATTTTCAATTAGTAGTTTTTCATGTAGATCTATGTCTTCTATAGTTTGTACCCAATATTGTAAATATTCGTAATTTATCATTGATCTCTGAATATATCTATATCGTCATATAAATCATATATGTCAAAATAAAATTCATTATAAAGTCTTTCTTGTATATCTAACTCAATCCAACCTTGGGTTGTTATTTCTATTATTTCATATGTTAATAATTTATTATAAATTTCTCTTTTTATATCAGTATTAAGATCTTTTAATATATAGAGTAGTAATATCTTATAATCAACATCATCATTTAATAGATAGGTTTCCATTTTTATTATTTTCATTTTTCACTAAAATTTTATTCCTTTCAACCTCTTAATAAATTATACTTGCTTATTATGCAAAAATAATGATTTAATAATCATCTCGTCTGGTCACTACTACAGTTTTCTTCTTTGATTAGTTACCCTAACAGCGCCTTCAACTTTGTTTACTCCCCTTAAACGGCCTTTCTCTGCCTACCGGTTTCAACCTTAGGATGGCATAGTCTGGGCATACTTATTTCAAGAATATTTCTGTAGCAAACTTTCTAAAGATGGTTATTAGAACATTATTTAAACATGATAAACAATTATAATTAACAAGAGATTTTCAGGAATAAATTAATTTAGCTACTCATGAATATAAAATGGTATACCTGTTCTTGTATATTATCCTTCATAGTTGATTTGTTTTCCATAATTATTTTATTATCTAGCTCTGATACCAATGTGGGGTGGAAGCGTTTATATTGTAAATGAGAGAAGAGAGTTGGGAGAAGGATGGAGTATATTTTATTAATGAAGCAAATGCTTCTTATATAGACGTTACAAACCGACTCTTACTATTTACACAGTAACTTGACTCTTACTATTTACACAGTAACTTGACCTTTACTATTCATGATTAGGACATTTACTATTCATGAATAGTAACCAAATAGTAACTATTAAAAATTTAATCCTAATCTTGAAACTTAAGAACTTAATTATAAATTTGCGTGAGTTTTTTGGTTTAGTCTGGACACGTGCAATATGTGTGTTGTTAACTACGAAACCTTATAGTGTTTAATTATTTGAATAGACTGAATTTTATTTGAAAGTGCAACAAAGGAGGAAGGCTAAAGTTCCAAAGTGATTGTTCGATAAATTGAGGCAAGTGAATTTCTAAATTCTTGTTAAATGTATGGAATGCGTGTATTTCCTTGTGGTATATGTTTGGGAGTAATGGGACTTGGTGATGGGTTGACTTGTCCACATTGAATAATTCTAATGATGAAAACAAAGGGTGATAAAAGGCAATGTGAATAATTGCTTGTGTGTGATGTGTTGATAATAAAGAATGATTTGAAAAGTTTGTTAAATCATTGTTGATGTTGTTGTGAATTGTGCAGTGTTGTGAAAATGGTCATATCCTCATTATTTGTGTGAACATGTCATTTGCATTATTCTGAGACATGGTTGTGAAAGTGTTATGTGCCTTGAGAAAGAATGAGAACTTAAAGAGGATGTACCATTTCGAGGGACGTATCGCGCGCCGCGATGGATACTGTATTTCGAGGGACGTATCGCGCGCTGCGATGGTTACTATTATCGAGGGTCCTGTCGTGCGCCGCGACAGATGCATGGACAGATATGTCCCCCATGGGTCCCAGACTGAGAGACAGCGGGTGTGTATCACTAGGTCAGACATGCATCATTATACTTGACATTGCATTACACATACTTATCATTGGTGAACTTTATATTGTGTTTTGCTGATCTTGTCTGAGCTTGTTACTGAGGATATGTAATTTGATAAAGTGTGGTTGTGGAGGATATATATGTAATTTGTATAAGTGTTGTTGTTGAGTTACGTGCTATGTAAATATGAACTTTAGGTTAGACTGAATTTTATGCAGGTTGTAGTTGTGGAGGTTCGGTTGGGGAGGTAGGGGTACCCGTATTTCATCCCCTTAGCTTGTGTTTAGACGTTTACTTGCTGAGTACCGTGTGGTTTGGTACTCACCCCTTGCTTCTACAAATTTTTGTAGGTTATGAGCCTGGATTTTTGTTGTACTTGTCATTCTCTTCTTTTCCGAGGCTTCTTGGAGATTTGTCAGGTAGCTGTTTCCATCGCAGCAGACTTTCTTCTCCTTAATTATGATCTTGTTCTATTCTAGAAACAACTTCATTTGAGACTTGAATTTTCTTTTGAATCAATTGTAATACTTTAGAGGCTTGTACACGTGACTACCAGGTTTTGGGGGTTTTATTAAGTTACTTATATTTTACTTCCGCACTTTATTGTAATGGTTGAGTTTTAGGCTGACTTGTCTTGGTGGGATAAGACGAGTGCCATCACGCCCATTTTTGGGTCGTGACAACAACATGCCTGCTTCCTAGCTTAGGGGTACTTTTGGATTTTTCTATTTTATCTTAAGCTTTAATGGTATTGTACTTACCTGCTTCAGTGCATTTTTCCTAGCAGATTTTAAAGTTATTAATTATTAGCGTTTTATGCCACGTTATCTTATGTAAGCCATAGTCGCTATTTCCTTTATTATTAAAAGAAATAGGACACGTGAAAATTGTAGTATGTGAATTGTGTTTCTTCAATTTAAAAAAACCAATATAGGAACTTCAACTAAGAAGGAAGAAGAATAAGAAGAATAAGAAGAATTGCTGAAGTTGTACAACTTTCAAAATTGTCTCCCTATTAAGTCATTAAGTGATGGCTAGTCATTTATTTTTATTTCAAAACATACAAATTTTCACCATACCTACAATCTTAGAGCTCATTTGTGTCAAAAATTGGACAGTTGATAACTAAAAGTTAAAAACTTGTATAGGATTTCTACTATACCCAAATTAAATTTCATACTTGGTGTTAATCTTTTTATATAGTTTGTAGCAATATAATATTTCGATTTTGGGATAAAAGAAAATAGAGAGTATAAGTTTGAAACATGCATCCACAAAGCGTATAATAGTATGAACTCCGTAAATATAGAAGAATAATAGAGCTAGCAAAGTGAATGTTAACAGAGAAAATAAGTAGAGAACTAATGTTGACAACAAGAGATGTTAGCGAACTCCAAGAGCCATGGCGGTGAAATTAACGTGAAGTAGATTTTAAGGAAGTGTACGAGTAATAAAAGGCACGACACATGTTATATATGTGTATTGAATAAAGTGGATCATCAGAAAGCAAATGTAACGATGACAATGTACAATAACGATAAGAATAAAAAGAACAAAAACAAGTAATTAAGATTAACACTGTTTTTAATGATGTACATCTCGAGGTGCTTGCATTGAAATTTCAGTATAAGAAAGTTCAGAGCTGTACAAAATTTAAAATAAAATCAGAGCTTTGAATTAAATAAGGTCACAGGAACAGTACAAAATTCAAAATAAAGTAAAAAAAACTATGATGCATTAGCCAACCATCAACTTCTTTTACATGACTCTTTTTATGTTGGAATCGTACTCTACTTCCAAAGTAAATGAAAGTATTTTATGTAAAGTTCAACTCACCTTATTTTGTGGTAGATATTTTTCTATTGCCACTGAAGATGCATGCAACTACCCGTAGGAAGAAACTATCTCTTCTGAGGCGGGGTATGAATATTTGTGCGCGAGTGTGCACGGGTATAATGCATTATATATAATTAACTAAATCACAATATAAGAAGGCTTTATATGATATATCTTCCCAATTTTTTTAGTGAACATTTTCAAAGAGTCTGAGCTATATGGCTAAAAACTAAAAAGAGATTCTTTTAGTCGAGAAAAGACTCATTTTTATTTAATAGTCAAAGAATCTCCTGATAGTTAGCTATCCAAACCTCAATTGTTCATCAGGAAAATTCAAAAATATCGAGTAACGCCCACTAAGATTAGGTAGATGCGAGGAGTTTCAGCACTTTTTCAGTTATTTCTCTGTTGGGACCTAGCAATTGAAATATCAGGTAGCTCCATTCACTAAGCTTTAGACAATTGCAAGGAATATCTACACTTTTTCAGTTACTCCTCTGTTGGGAATCCAACCTCGCTTCTCAATTTCGTCTCAACAGTTTCTCAGTCGCAAGGTCATCCCTTGTGACTAAAATTCATATGTTGCTTTTTTTGTTTGGTTGAAAACATCATAAAAAGATAAAAGAGATACTAAAATCAAACCAACAGAACATGATAACATATATGCATAAGTTGGCGCAGCACCATCATAATCTATTTGGGGGATTTTTCAATTTCATTGCTACAAGCAATGATAAAACTTTAAAATAAACCCACAAAAACTCCAAACGAAATCCACAAGAGCCCAAAAAATTGATTCCGATGGAAAATCATATATGAACAGAGGAAGTTCAAAAGAATACTAAAGAAAAACCAACTAAAATAAAGAAACTCATAAAGTAAATTCTAACCGTAAAATATCAAAATAAGTAGTGCATGTGAAAAAACGCAATACAAATATGAATGTAGTTTCCTAACAATCCAAATAAAACAGGGAAAGCATAATCACCCAATCCAAAGTATAAGGAACTGCATATCCCTAAACTCCAAGCGAAACCCATACGAGAAACAAAGTTTTAATGACATCTTTAATTTGTGATGCAAAACTTGTAGTATCGGATCAAATTAGGAAAAAAGGAAATTTATGGAAGTACGCAAACATTATGTTTCAGACGGAGCAACTAAGAATGATGCGACACATAATTTAGCCAGGTTCACAAAAAATTTTATGCCTCAAGCAACAGACACTGATGGATCGAAAATCAATGGTAGAACAAAACCAACTAAGGTCCCTTGATATTTTGTCCAGAAAATCTTCTCACCAACATCCCAAAGAAAAACTCAACTAAAATAAATAAACCCATAAAGTTAATTTCGATGGAAAAACAACAAATTGATTATTGCATGAGAGAAAACACAACAAAATCAAGGATAATCGAACTTCAATAACAAACTCAAATGGTTAAATAAGAGAATAAAACACACCACATTTAATTTGGAAGTTCAACTTAGACGAAAAGAAAGAAGACACAAAAACACAATTGAAACAGGAAAGAGCCTTACCAAGAGAATGTTGAAGAAGTGTGCACAGATGGTAGAGTATAATGAAGAAGATACAGACAGAGTGTTTTTCCAAATTAATCCCGCGGATACATATAATTCAGAAGAATATGTGAGTGATTCTTCCCTTATCAATGTTTGAGATGCCTGGTTGTGCCGATCATTGAATTGATTAACCTGAGATGAGAAATCTATCATGTTCGGAGACCATCCTTCGCCCGCCGGAGAGATCAGTTTGACCAGGGCTCAAATCAGACTTCACCGAGTAATGAGGTTGCCACCATCATGGACGTCGGTAAGAGATCTTGTCGAGCATGTCTGGCATGTTAATGATGAAGAACTTGTGCCGACCTCGTATGTTCTCAGTCTTCAATTTCCCCTAGCAAGCGGCACATGTCCTGGTTCTGGTTTTGGCTGTTCCATCGACGTGCCCGTTTCCGCCTTCTCTTTCATTCATCCAACCTGACCTCTCACGGGAGAAATTGTTGGAATTCTATGAAAGGATCTCGGAAGAAGGCTTTGCTCATGTCTTCGCTTTCAAGAGAAATTCTATCATCCATGGTGAAGGTCAAGAAAGGGATTCCTTGGATTAGTGAAAAAATGCTCAAAAAATCCTTTCATTTCTCTTTGAAGGCCTTTGTCCTCCTTATAGTATCAGTCCTCTAGCTCATCCTTAGATATTTTCATATAAACAGTAGTAAGACGAGAGTGTGGCAAATCCGAAGTCGGTTCTCAAGGCCCGTAAGCTCGGGATGCAGAAATAGTACTTCAAGATCCATTACGTGTCCAAGGACTTTTGTTCTTCTTGTGGAAAAAGATGACACAACCCATTCAAACATCTCTTATATACGCGTTATTTCATGCACACTTGCAGCCGCAGATCGCCTTCTCCTCCTTTCTTTTGGGATCATTCAAGTCGGATAGCATTTATCTACGCTAGGATCCGACCTACATGAACTTCTTTCTTCTCTTATGATATTCCCCTCCCGTAGGTTCCTTTGTCGTTGGGGAACTCCCCTGGGGCTGGAAAAATAACAGACGAAGCTTTACTTAGATAGGGCTATGTCCAAGTTCTACAATTCGGGTTCAGAGCGGAGTTTCAAGACAATAAAGAAGTGGTGCTTCTTATACGTGGGTTCCGCTTCGGGGAAGACGAGTTGACTCCACAAAGCAGAAAGCGGTTATAGGGGAGTTCAGAAAGGATCTGATCGTAGATAAAGACTTCAACCTGTGATGGGGTAGGGGCGGTCATCGCATCAAGAGGGCTTTCAGAAAGAGGGCACCTCTAGGACTTCGGAGAGCTTAACCGCAAGTGCACTTGCTATTCAATTCCATCCTAAATCCCACAAATTCCAAAGTGTGACCGCAGCTTTAAACTCGTTTTTCGAGATGCTCACTAATTGGAAGGAAAGGGAGGGCTTCGATCCATTGTGATTCGCTTTCTTGGTATGGAGAGGTCTGTGCCAGTTCATATTCTCCAGATTCTACTATAAACCAGGTAGTGAGGATGAAAAAAAGCATTCCCTCTTCAGCAGTGCTTTCTTCACAGCAAGCCTATTCCGAAAAGGCTAGCTGCTGATTTCACTCAACCTCCAAGTTCCAGCTGGTTCTCAAACTTCAGAGGTGGCCTTACTTCCTTTTTAAAACAAACATGTGGACATAAAAAAGAATGAAATTGCGCCGAAAAGGAACAAGCCCTGCCTCCTCAAGAAAGCTTTGAGACTCCCTCCACGGTCCCACGAAGATCTCTACGTACTTGTCCAGGACAAGTGAGATCGTCAGACAAAGGATGAGAAGGAATGGGTAAAAAAGCTTCCTGGATAAGAAAGATAAAGGGATATGAATTCCATTGAGTTAGCCCTACCTGATCGAATTAGCCAGCCTCTTCCGTTCCGCCTGCCATTTAGATAGTGACTGGCGTTTTTTTAGCTGTGATAACTCGGTATATCTACTATATGACCATTAACTAAAATATGTCGATAGTTAACTAATTGACGGGCTGCGGGAATAGCATAGTTGGTCAGTTCCCCACGACAGGGCTGAATCAGACTTTTTTGTCTTCTTCTTCTTATCGGAAGAGTAAGAAAGGAGAAGGGAACGGGAGTTTCTCACCTCCTAAGAGTATAAAGAGACGGAGTTTGGGGCTATAGTACTGACTATGCATAGGACTACTAAGGCGAAAAGACAGGATGTATTTCGACGAAATGCTCTGGATTCTAGGAGGATAATATTACAACATTGTTATCAAAGAGAAAGTAGGAGAGTGTTGGGCACGATCTCGTGGTTCTCCTTCTCTTATGAGAGATATGCGCTCTCTCTGCGGCCAATTCTCTTTAACAAAAAAGACCGACCGGCCATTTTTTTCCTTCAATAATGCCTTCGCTTCACTTCAAGACGCCAGAGAGAAGCTGGGAACACAAAATCCCTAAATGGGAAATTTTCATGTCCTTGGTCCAAAATCTCTTAGCAAACTCGAGGGTTCCGTTAAAACTTTTGAAAAAGTCTTCAAAGAGCCTTTGCATAGGCTGACGCGCTAGGTCGAGCGGTTGCCGAAGCACTACTATAAAGGTCGGTGGAAGGAATGCTCTGCTCATCTTTCTTACGGCTCGTTACCGCAGCGCTCGTTCACCCCTTCTGCGGCTTTCCGCTGGGAAAGTAAGAGACGAGTATAGTTGCGAACCTGGAAGCCTGCTGAAAAGGGCTTCTCTTTCTAGTTCGAGAAGTTTTAAATAAAGCAAAAAGGTATAGGCTGGTTGGGGAAAACTCCAAAACTAGGGTTCCAAAAAGCTTACCTTATATTGTAGAAAAGTTTGAGAAAGGGGCTACTTACCAAAAGTTCACTTTTGGCTTGCCAAAAAAGTTGACTGAAGGAACTGACTCTAAGCAGTGATATAACATAGGAGGAAGGCACGTTTTCACCGGGATCTGAAAAGACAAAATTCATGACACAGGAAAAAGACACGTAATTACATTTGGAACTGAAAAGACAAAAATGCTCTTGAAAGCAATGAAACAGGCATGTTGAAACAAGCCTTTTCTAATATAACAGTAATAAGAAGCTACAACAGCAGCTTAAGGTTGTCCTGCTTGCTTTGCCCAACTGGTTGCAGCATGACATTTCATGCAAAAGGTTACAAGATCAAACCCAGTCAATGTCACTTTTTAATTTTTTTTATTTTTAATTTAGTCCTTTTATCGTATATTTCCTCTGTTCACTTTTAATTTTTGTGATTTTTTTATTATATTGATATGAAAAATTGCAATTCATAGCATTTTTTGTGTAGCTTTTGAATATCTAGAATTTTTGTTCAAAATATCGAATTAATGTGACAGAGTAGTAATTGGTACAATTACCGACTTCAATTAGTACATCCGATCCTACATTCTTCAGATATCAATCTTGTGAATATCAATCTTTATTTGCTAACAAAAATTTAGTTGTCTCTCCAAATTCTAGTGTTCCTCATAAAATGAGACTAAAAAAGTAACATATATTATTTAAAAATGATCTAAAAATTACTAAAAATCACAAAAATTATCAATTTAAAATATTTAGGAGACGCATAAAAAAAAAGGTTGAACTCTTGAACACATAAATTAACACATGTTATTAAAAACTCAAATAAAAAATACTATAAATTAAAATAATTTATATCTTAAAATATCCACACGACAAAAAAAATTGTACTGCTTCTGTCACATAAATTTGGATTGAGATGGTTTTAAAATTTTAATTTTTACTATACATTATAAAATAATCGAATAAGTTTATTTTTACTTAAATTTAAAAAGATTAATTTCATTTCTACCCTTAATTTCATCGCTACCTTTATTTTCTATTTAGCAATAATACAACTTTTATTCGTGTTGGGTCCAGACAACGCCCGACCTTTGTTTACTAGTTTTTAGTATATCATTGAAAGGATGAAAATATAATAAATAGCAAAAGGGTTGTTAAGAAAAAATTACTCAATATCCACCATTTATAATTCTTAGTACAAAATCTTGTGCCATGCACGGGACTCAATATTTATTCAAAAATTTAATTTTTAAATGGTACTGATTAAATGACATGAAATCATCTCATTAAGTGTAAATATTACTAATATTTATAAATTTTAGCTGGTATTGAAGAAATGGTTTTAAAATTTTACTCTAAAATAAATTGAAATATATATTTATGTGATAGTAAATCATTTCATTTTTTACGCATAAAGGTTCATGACTAAAATAATTTTCATCATCGCTCGTTGATTTTTTTTCTAGTGAAGGTCAAAATAATAAGCATGTAGCTTAAGATAGCCAAAGCCGGTCCATAATATTATATATATATGTGTGTATTTAGATAGATAGATAGATAGATTTCTTGTTATGTAAGATCCAATATTTGTCTAAAAATTTATTTTTAAGCATATGAAAAAAATGATATTAATCATCTCATTATGTGAAAAATAAAACCTTGATAAATATTATTAATATTTATTAATTTTAAGCGGTGTTGCTATGATTTTAATTTTTAACTATAAAATATATATAAAAAAAAAAAAAGCCAAAAATATGTTGGAACTGTTGGATTAGGTTTAAAAATATTCTTCATCGCTTGTTTAGTCTAAAATAACTTTCTACTCATCTTTTTGATCTAAAAATACACGTCTATTCACCTTTTTGACTGATTGACATTTGTGTGACGAAACTACAACTACTTATTTTGAGAAAAAGAAAAAAGAAGTGTTTGACCAATTAATAAAATTTCTAATAAATGGAAGCAAAAGCAATTTCTTATTTTTGGAAAGAAACTAAAACATTTTGCTTTTAATAAAAACAAATCAAAAACAGGAATAGAAAATTATTTATTTTAAGACCAAGAATTCCCTATCATAATATACGTGTATCTCTTATATTTTATTTATTATTATGATGTGTTTTTCTTATTTGCATGTAGTGATTTAATTATGAATGGTTTCAAAATTTATTTTGGTTGATAAATCACCGTGATAATGTTATATCAAATATTCAATTTATTTTTTATTCATTTATGTATAATATTGATTGACAATTTAATATGTACCTCTAATTTAATAACTAAAATTTTCATTATAATTTTATAGAGATATATAAATTAATCTTAATATTAAAAGTGCATTGAACTTATCATTTTTTCATATTTTAACCCTCAAAAGTTGTTTTATAATAAAAACAATTAATCAAACACAATATGCTTATTAAAAACACTTTCGAAATAATTAACTAAAAACATATTTTTCTTAACAATATTTTTCTGAAAATGTTATTTTAAACAACAATGTAAAACATTGATTATGTGTCATTTTCTTAGTAGATAAACAAAAATCTCATCTCAACTAGATTTTTTCTTATTATTATCCAAGACAAAACAATATCCTTTCGAGACTTCAATTTTTATTTTTTTTAAATAAACTATTCTTTTTGTACTTGTAGTAGCTTTTTCCTTTTTCTTAAAATTCTTTTTAATAATTTTGAATCTGATTCCCCTTTTTTTTTTAATATTCCTCAAATTCTTACTTAGATTAAAGAATGTGAAATATAAAAAAAAATGATTGAGATTTAATTAATTAAATAAAAGCTCCAAACATGAAATGAATAATTAAAATTTCATTAACAAATTAATGTCAGCATCATTACAATTCTATCTTATTTATAATATACATTATAAATTTGTGCCACTTTTTCTACTTTTCTTATCTCAACGGGTCGTGAGCATCTAATTTTTTAATTTAATTGAATTAATCCTTAATTGTAATTTTGTACGGAACGTTCTCGTAAAATGTTTAAATTATCATTTATCCAAATTTTTTTTGAAAAAAAGGGAAGGTAGACCCTTTATAATTTTATGAACAATATAACATGATGACATTACTATAAAAAATTTATATAATATAGTAATTAGCTAAAGAAATCATTTTAGAAAAAGCTACAACAAATATAAAAATTATTAGAATTTCTTTAAAACATTTTTTGGTGTCTTAAACAGGTATTAATAAATTATGGAAAAAAATTGGTAGAGTTAGGTTACTATTTCATACAATAAGAAAATGATATAGTAAATATTTTAAAAAGGAAGTCACAAAAGTTAATGTTGTTAATTTTGAGGGTAAAGTGAGCCACAAATGAAAATGAAAGTGTATTTTTAAATTAAAAAGAGGAATAAAAAGAATATTTTAAATCAAAAGATGAATGGAAAATATTATAAAACATTTTTCTGAAGTTAAGGAATATTTGATTATTTTTCATAAAATAAATTATACTACTATATTTGTGTGCTAGTAACTCATCTTCCTTTTTTTTTTGGTGCAAATTTAATGTGAAGAGAATTTTCATTATCGCTCATTGATTTTTTATTTTACTGTAATTCAAAAAATTAAGCATATAGCTAAAGACAGTAGCGTATCCATAATTTTAAATAAAATATACACTAATTAAATTAAAGTAGAATAAAAAAAATATTTAAATATTTTTTAAAAATGTCATTGCTTAAGCAAAAACATCGACAGAGATGTGTTGTCTTCAACTTGAAATTATTTCTTATATATAATAAATAATATGTATATATATTATACTAGTCACGATAACTTCGTGTTGTGTACCGATTCAACATTTGTCAACAAATTTATTTTTAAGCATATTAATAAAACTGTGTTAAATCATCTCATTATGTGCAAAATAAAACATTTATAAATATTATTAATGTTTATTAATTTTAAGTTGTGTTACTTAAATGAATTAAAAATTTTACTATAAAATATACAGAAAAAGGCAAAATTACACCTGAACTATAGAAAAAATTCTAAAAATACTTCTCATTTCTCGTTTGGTCTAAAATAACTTTTACTCATCTTTTTGATCTAGAAATACACATCTATTCACCTTTTTTGACTCATTGACATTTGTGTTATGAGTTTAAAATCACTTATTTTGAGTAAAATACATATTTTGAAAAAAAATTATCGTTTGACCAATTAATAAACTGCTTATAAATGGAAGCAATAACATTTTTTATGTTGTTGTGAAGAAACTAAAAGTTTCTTCTTTTAACAAAAAAAATAAAAATTGAAGTAGAAAATTATTTATTTCAAGACCAACACACCATGATATACATAAATCTCTTATATTTTATTTATTATCTTGATGTTTATTTTTATTTCTATGTAGTTATTCAATTTATCAAATGGGTTTTAAATTTATTTTGGTTGATATTTTAATTATATTTAAATCATCATGTTATATTACATCAAATAATTAATTCTTTTTTATTCATCTATATATAATATTGATTGACAATTTAATATGCACTTTTAATTTAATAATTAAAAATTTCATTATAATCTTATAGAGATATATAAAATAATCTTAATATTAAAATGCATTAATACTTGTCATTTTTAATATTTTGACTCTCAAAAATATTTATTTTAATAAAAATAATTACTCAAACACTATGGTTATGAAAAACACTTTTCTGTTATAAATCCATTGAATAAGTGGATAGTCCATAAAGTTAGTACATGAACAACCATTCATATTTAGTAGGTTTCATGAACCTTTTTGGATAAGAATGTATCTATTTATTATGATACTTAATATGGTGACTTTTGCAGTGATTTCTCACTCTATAAATAGGGTTGTTCATTCACTATTGTATGATATACAGATGAGACTTACACATACTTGAATAAGAAGAAACTTTCTCTTCTTGTATCTACTTCTCTTGTCTTCTTCTCTTTATGATTATATTCTTATGAGCTTGATTTTATAACACATTATCAGCACGAGTCTATGACAGTTCAAGTAAAGACTTTAAAAGCCTCGGAGGTATGAATTTTCTTTTCTTAAATAATATCTAATCTCTCTAAACTTTAATTTTTTGCTCTAGATATATCAGGAAAAATCTATCTATCATGGGTACTCGATGCAGAAATTCTTCTTGATGCGATAGATCTAGCAGACACCATCCAAGAAAATAATCAAGCATTGAATCAAAACCGTGCTAAGGTGATTATATTTCTCCGTCATCACCTTGATGAGGGTTTGAAAATAGAATATCTCATTGTTAAGGATCCTCTGGTGTTGTGGAACAATTTAAAAGATAGATATGACTACCTGAAGTTGGTCGTCCTTCCACAGGCACGTTATAACTGGATCCACTTGAGACGTCAAGATTTTAAATCTATCAGTGAGTATAACTCTTCCATGTTTAAAATTATCTCACAATTAAAATTATGTAGAGAAAATATCACTGACCATGATATGCTGGAAAAAACGTTTTCCACTTTCCCTACCTCGAGTATGTTTCTGCAGCAGCAATACCGAGAAATGAGATTTAAAAAAATTTCCAAATTAATTTCACATCTCCTTGTTGCTGAACAACATAATGACTCACTGATGAAAAACTATGAAAGTTGACCTACTGGTTCTATGTCATTTCTTGAAGTAAATACGGCAAATTTTTACCAATCTAGGTGTGAAAAAGGTCGTGGCCCCAGTCGTGACCGTGGTCGTGGTCGAGGAAGAATTTTCAATCATGGTGATCGTCTTGCACTAAATAATAACCTTCAACATCGGCAATATAAAAAGAAGAATTAAAAATATGACGTAGTGCAGAAGAAAAATTCAGACAACAAATGTTATCGATGTGAAGGAAAAGGACATTGGTCACGTACATGTCATACGTCAAGGCACCTGGTTGATCTATATCAAGCTTCCCTGAAGGAGGTGAAAAATAACGCAGAAGCCAACTTTATCATGGAAGATACTGTTGAACCCATGCATCTAGATGTAGCGGATTTCTTTGAGAATTCCGAAGGAAAGATAGATCACATGATAGGTGATGGGTCTGTGATAATGTAAATATATTTCATTTTCGACGTTTGTATGAACTAGTATGAATATGTTTTTCTAGACTTGTAAATAACTAAAAGGTTGTGTAATGTTTTTGTTTAATAATATTATATAATGTTTATTTCGTTTATATCTTTTATCTTGAAGAGTATATGGATACCTCAATGATCAATCATGAAGATATTTGTGTACTTGATAGTGGAACAACGCACGCCATATTCAAAGATGTGAAATACTTCTCCTACTTGCTTAGAAGAAAAGCAAATGTTACTACAATTACTGGTAATTCAAATTTAATAGACGGCTCCGGAAGAGCTCTATATTTCTACCTAAGGGGACAAAAATTATCACAAAAGATGCATTGTTCTCTCCTAAATCCCCAAAAAACCTGTTAGGTTTTAAAGATATTCGCCGAAATGGATATCATGTTGAGACAATAAATGAAATGAATGTTGAATACCTTGGTATTACCAAGATTGTCTCAAACCAGAAATATGTGTTGGAGAAATTATCAACTTTATCTTCTGACCTATATTATGCAGAAATAAGTACAATTGAAGCACACTCTATCGTAAACTAGAAGTTTACTGACTTAAAGACTTTTCTGCTTTGGCATGACTGAATAGGTCATCTTGGATCAATAATGATGAGACGAATCATTGAAAACTCAAATGGACATCCATTAAAGAACCTGAAGATTGTTACAAATGATGAGTTTTCGTGTGCTGCTTGTTGCCAAGGAAAATTGATTACTAGGTCAGCACCAATGAAGGTTAACATTGAATCCCCTCAATTTTTAGAACGAAAACATGGAGATATTTGTGGACCTATTCACCCATCTAGTGGGTCGTTTAGATATTTTATGGTCCTAATATACGCATATTCAAGGTTGTCTCATGTGTGCCTCTTATCATCTCGACCTGACAATCTGCAAAATTATTGGCACAAATGATAAGATTAAGAGCGTAATTTCTAGATTATCCCATTAAGACAATTCCCTTGATAATGCTGGCGAATTCACATCACAAGCTTTTGATGCTTATTGCGTATCGGTAGAGATAAAAGTTGAGTATCCTGTAGCTCATGCTCATACTCAAAATGGCATTGCTGAGTCATTTATTAAGCGCTTACAATTGATAGCAAGACCTCTACTTATGAAAAGTGAGTTGCCTACTACTGTTTGGGGTCATGTTATCTTACATGCAGTATCACTTGTTCGTCTCAGACCGACTTATTATAATGAATACTCCCCATAACAATTGGTATTTAACCATGAATCAAATATTGCTCATCTTCGAATATTTGGATGTGTTGTATATGTGCATGTAGCACCACCACAGCGCACCAAGATGGGCCCTCAAAGAAGGTTAGACGTATATGTTGGGTTTGATTCACCGTCCATAATTCTCTACCTTGAGCCATTGACGGGAAATTTATTTACTGCAAGATTTGCAGATTGTCGATTTGATGAAACAAATTTTCTGCAATTAGAGATAGAGAAAAAGAAACTTAAAAGTGAAATTGCATGGAAAGTTTCATCATTATCTCATTTTGATCCACGCTCCCCTATGTGTGAACAAGAGGTCCAGAAGATCATCCATTTGGAAAACATAGAAAATAAAATGCCAGACACATTTATTGATTCAAAAAGGATAACAAAGTCACATATTCCTGCAATAAATGTGCCTATCCGAATCGATGTCCCAAAAGGACAATCTACAAGTGTCATAGCTTCTGAATCACAAATACGCTTGAAGCGTGGTAGACTATTGGGTTCAATCCTAGAAAAAGAAGTACAAAAAATGAAACTTTAAAAGAATTTCCCAAAGAAATTCAAGATCTGATTAATCCTGATATTCCTAAAGAGATCAGTGAACCCGAGACTCAAGTAAATGAAGAATTCTGAATAAGTTCTACAGGTGATGGGATAAGTTTAGATCGATCAAAGATCATAGTGGATAATGTTTTCGCATATGATGTTGAACTTAACATTATGCAAGGAAATGAGGATCTTGCACCT
This sequence comes from Solanum chilense, assembly GCA_032847665.1. Classification (NCBI taxonomy): domain Eukaryota; kingdom Viridiplantae; phylum Streptophyta; class Magnoliopsida; order Solanales; family Solanaceae; genus Solanum; species Solanum chilense. The sequence goes on from CM064973.1 coordinate 26,045,448, forward strand.
CTATCTGTCGAAGAATGTCGACAAAGATGTGATTGACCAAAATGGCTAGAAGCAATTCAATCAAAATTAAATTCACTTGCTAAGCGTGAGGTTTTTGGACTAGTAGTCTAAACGCCTAGTGATGTTAAATCAATTGTCTATAAATGAGTCTTTGTACGAAAAAGAAATGAGAGAAATGAGATTGTAAGATACAAGACACGCCTTGTTGCACAAGGATTCTCTCAACGACCCGGTGTCGACTATGAAGAACCATATTCATCTGTTATGGATGCAATAACTTTTCGATATCTCATCGGTTTAGCTGTACATGAAAATCTTGAAATTCATTTAATGAATGTGATTAAAACTTACCTTTACGGTTCACTTGATAATGAAATTTATATGAAAGTTCCGGAAGGACTTAAAATGCCTGAAGCATATAGTTCAAAATCTCGAAAAATGTATTCAATCATATTACAAAAGTCATTATATAGCTTAAAACAATCAGGGCGCATGTGGTATAATCGCCTTAATGAGTACTTGATAAAACAAGGTTATATAAACGATGTCATTTGTCCTTGTATATTTATTAAGAAAACAACATTAGGATTTGTTATTCTTGCTGTTTATGTTGACTTCTTCTCTTTATTATTATATTTTTATGAGCTTGATTTTATAATTATTTAACTAAACAAAAGATGTTTTTCCTTTAAAAACATGTTTCTTAAAAGGCTATTTTAAACAACAATAAATGTGTCATTCTCTTAATAGCTCTTCTCAACTAGATTTTTTTCTCATAATTTATCTAAGACAAAACAACATACCTGTCAAGACCTCAATTTTCCCTTTTTTTTTTAAACCAACTAGTTTTTTTTTATTTGTTGTAGCTTCGTTTTATTTTTTTTTATTCATTTTTGAATCTAATTTCTCTTCTTCTTTTTTCATTTTCCCTCAAATTCCTACTTAAATGGAAGACACTTGAAATTAAAAAAAATGACTAAGATTTAATTAATTAAATAAAGACTCTAAACATGAAATAAATAATTAATATTTCATAAACAAATTAATGTCAGAATCATTAAAATATTATCTTATCCATAATACATTATAAATTTGTGTCTCTTCTTCTACTTTTCTTATCTCAACGGGTTGTGAGCATCTATTTGTTTTAATCGAATTCAATTAATCTTTAATTATAATTTTTACGGAACTTTCTCAAATTAGTTATTATAGAGATTATTAGTAGAATGTTTGAATTATCATTTCTTTACATTTTTTTTTTTAAAAAAAAAAAGGAAGGTAGACACTCTATAATTTATGAATAATATAACATGATGACATTACTAAATATTTTTCTTAATAATACTAGATATTTTAAGGCTCGTAATACGGGTTTAATATAGTTTCACATATTTTGTTGAAAAATTAGATCAATTCACAACTTAAGATATTATAGTTCTCTCTCGGGTGCATCCCTATTTTCTCTTGGATACATCTATTTCCTCTCGGATACCTATCTGTTCCTTCTCGAATACATCCATTTCCCAAAGTAATATGTCATATGTGTTGGGAATTAAACACACAACACACACAAATAATCTAGAGAAAAGAGAAACGGGACACACAAGAATTTAACGTGGTTCGGTTTCCCTACTCCACGACTGTAACAGGAGGATTTTATTTCACTTGTGCTCCACTTTGAATTACAAATACAAGGATCATATTTATAGGAAAACCAAATAGTTAACCTAGGGTTTCAGTAATGGGTCGGGCCGGCTCACAAGCCTCCACAAAGCCCAACAATCTCCCACTTGGAGGCTTGAAGAATTTCAACTGTCATCCACTTAGAACACTTGTATGTCTAGTAATCTTTTTCAACTCTCTCCTGCTACAGCGGCCTTCTCATCAGTCAACTGAAAGGCCCGTTGAAGCTCCCCGAAGCTTCAACACATCAGTCACGGCTGAAACTGCCCTTGACTCGTCCTCGGTCCCTACCGGCTCCCACTTGAGACACGAACTGCCGGATCCTAGAACTCCCTGAGAACAAACACTCTCCATACTCAGCAAGATATTTTCTGGAGACGTATCAACAGCTGGAATACTGGTTCTCTTGACCCACTGTCTTCTAGGAGCCTTGGCTGAAGCACGGCCGGTGCTCCCACTGCCACAAACGCCTCTGACTGGTCTTCCTGAACCTTTCCTTGCTCGTTCATCCTGAATCTGACCTGTGGCTCTGGGTTTCTTTCTTGCAAAGACAACCTTCTTCTGCCCACGAGATTCTGTGAACCGGACTTTGTTTTTCTTCTGAACTGGGACGGTCACTCCCTCAGACGGTAATCCGACAATATACAACGATCCTCTTTTTGTTCCACGAGCCATGACAAGATTGCCCCTCACGACCTTCCACTGCCCATTTCCGAACTTCACATGATGTCCCTGTTCATCCAACTGCCTAACAGAAATCAAACTTTTCGTCAAGCTTGGAACAACTCTGACATCCTTCAAGGTCCAGAAACCGACTGGCGTCTTCAGCACCATGTCACCCATGCCCGTAACATCAAGAGCTCTATCGTCTGCAAGCCTTACCTTTCCAAAGTCTCCAATAACCAGATTCTGCAGTGCTTCACTGCTGTGGGTAGCGTGAAAAGAAGCACCAGAATCCATGACCCAGGAATCCACATTGCTCTCCGCGCAACAGATAAACAAATCCTCGTCGGCGCTGTCTTTTGCAATGTTGACTTGTTTGTCTTTCTGGCATTGATTCCTGAAATGCCCCACCTCCTTGCAGTTCCAACATGTTACACCTGAGCCATCCCGAGCCTTCGACTGACTCATTCTTCGGTTCCTGCTCCCACTACCTCTGTTATTTCCTCTGCCTCTGACGACGTTTAGCATATCACCTGATGATTCTCCAGAACTCCTTCTTCTGACATCCTCGCCAAGAACGAGATCACGAATCTTCTCAAAGGTGAATCCATTAGGTCCCACTGAACTGGCAACTGCTGTAACCGTTCCGGACCAACTGTCAGGCAATGATGATAACAGTAGTAAAGCTTGAACTTCATCATCGAACTTAATGCCAACTGACAAAAGTCTGGCTAAGATCGAATTCAATGAGTTGATGTGCTCGGTAACTGAACTGCCTTCCTTCATCTTTGTGTTCACCAACTCTCTAATCAGAAAAATTTTGTTTGCTGCAGATGGCTTCTCGTACATGTTAGACAAGGCTTCCAAGATGCCTTTCGCTGTCTTCTCCTTAAGAATGTTGAAAGCAACATTCTTGGTCAACGAGAGTCGGATAACTGACATAGCTTTCCGATCCAAACCTGCCCACTCTGCATCAGACAATTTTCCTGGCTTGTCACCCAACACTACGTCCAAATCTTTCTGAACCAGCAAATCTTCAATCTGCATCTTCCACCAACTGAAATCTGTACCATCGAACTTCTCAATTCGGAACTTCCCATCTTCTGTCATCTCAAAGGACTAAATGAGATACTCGGTACAACTAATTTCAGATCTTGGTAATTTCGTCAGAAATATTGCACCACAAAAAAAATCGCACACACCTTCGGCAATTCCCTTAACGGCGTCTTGCACGGCTGTAGCTTGCGAACGGCGGCGGCACACTCCTTCCTGCACACAGTTCTTCACACAAGAACCCTAGGTGACAATTTCTCACAATTTGTGTTACAGTGTTGTTGAAACCTCGCTCTGATACCAATTGTTGGGAATTAAACACACAACACACACAAATAATCTAGAGAAAAGAGAAACGGAACACAAACGGGACACACAAGAATTTAACGTGGTTCGGTTTCCCTACTCCACGACTGTAACAGGAGGATTTTATTTCACTTGTGCTCCACTTTGAATTACAAATACAAGGATCATATTTATAGGAAAACCAAATAGTTAACCTAGGGTTTCAGTAATGGGTCGGGCCGGCTCACAAGCCTCCACAAAGCCCAACAATATGTAATATATTGGACAACCAAGGAATATATTCGAGACGAATGAAAAATTTGCGATTTTTGTAATTGAAAAACCTTCTCGGATGATGTAATTAGCCACCAAAAATATAAAATTTCTGTATTTTATACTATTTTTTTCTTTAGTAAACAACTTCAATATATTACTTTTTAATATATTTCAAATGGTCACACCACATAAATGTGTTGTTTACAACCTAAATTGAGGAAGTTTAATTCTAAAAAATTCTTTGAAGCAAGGAAATAAAGAATTGTGTTAGATTAAGAGTTGACACATTTCATGTACACGGAATGTATAAAATTTTGACATCTTTGAAAAAATTCACCAGTCTTCATATATATTCGCAAGTGTATCTATTTTTCACAATGTTATTATCTTTGTTTTGTGATATTTGCAACATAAGCTTTGCATCTGATAAAATACTAATCGTTGATCAATCAATTCATAAAGATCGATTGAAGTCTTTCAAATCTCTATTGCTTCAACTTAGGTAAAATGTGTTTGTATTTGACTTTATCGATGAATTTTGTGATACATTTTATTATAGCCTTCGATAAATAGAAATACTTCAAAAAATTGATTTCTAACTTCAAACAATAAAAACAATCAAGAAAGCAACTTTATTTCTATATATAATAACAATTATCGTGATGTTATATTCTAAATATTGAAAGTATTTATCAAAAAAATAATTTTTTCCTCCACAAAAACAAAAATAATCATGAAAAAACTTAATTTCTATATAGAATTACAATTATCATAATGTTATATTCAAAATTACATTAATTAATTTTTTTTTTATACTACACTTAATATCATGGCGTAAAGAAAACTGTATAGCTTACCCCCCACAAAATAACCAATATATTTTTTAAGGTTTTTTTTCCTAATTTTCTTTTTTAGTTTTTTCTTCTCTAAACAAATTCTTTTTATATTGACATTTTCTTTTGTTGTTGTTCTTTATTTTTTAAGTACTCATTTTCTTTATTTTGAATTTCCATATTCATTAGGATTTGAATGTTAAACGTTGACCTTGTCAAATTTTCTTTGTTAAATAGTTTATCATATTTGAAATTAGGAAAATATAAAAATAAAAATTTTATATTTTATAATATTTCGATGGATACGTTATCAAATTATTGATTTCTTGTCAAACATTGTTCATTCTTTTATTCATGAAATTTGATATTTTCTTCAACTTATTTAAACACTATTGATACGACATTTTAAAGACTATTTTAATAATCAAAATACGAATTTAGTGGTCATATTATGTAACATAATATTAAAAATATGTTTATGCAATATTCCTTTTAAGTATTTCTAGGAACAAAATATTAATTATTCAAACATATTTTATTTTAATTAGTTTAAAATTTTCTTTCTAAAATATGTCAAAACACATTTATTATTGTTTGTAAGAAGTTAATTAAGTAATAGAAACTCTTCATTTAAACAAAATTACAATAATATCCTTATGGACCCATAACAAAAGTTAAGACATGTATGGATTCTTCTAGATTATCATTTTGACCATTAATTATACAATTATTATTTTAACCTTAAGTGATGTTAAATTACTAAAATGTCATTGATCGTCCTTCTCATGTCTCTTCTATATAATATAAATATATATTACTAGTTGGGTATTGCCCGTACTATACACAGGCCCAATAACGTAAATTATGATGTCATTTTTTTGGGTTTAATCTGAATTGCCACTAGAGATCTAGGACCTAAATTGTATTTATATTTGAAAAATAATAGAATATATATATATATATATATATATATATATATATATATATATATATATATATATATATATATATATATATATATATATATATATATATATATATATATATATATATATATAAATTGCTCCATTCGGAAAAAAAATGATTTTTTTTTACAAAATGAAAAGGTCATCCTACTTGTTTGACACGGTATATACTTAAACAATAATCCACAATTTTATTAAATATTTATTAAGATAATATTTATTTATTGAATTGGTTCGATACGATTCTGTTCGATTGGTTCGGTCGATATTTGATATTCTTTTTACACCTCTACATACAATCATACATATCACACTTACCTATTACTTCCTTTAATACACTTGCATAATCAAACCCAAGCGTTGTTAGGTTGTGGAGCCTGATCAATATTTGATGTACTGTCATATATTAATGTTCACGTGGTTCAACCTCCGCGGTGAGGTTGCTGGGGGGTTATGGGGGGTTGGGGTTCGAGTATGAATGGGGGGGGGGGTTTGGACACATGAGTGCTAAAGGAATGAAGATGTTGGTTGCAAAAGGAGCATTTGAGGGCCTGAAGTCTATTGATATGGGTCTTATTGAGAGTTGTGTTATGAGCAAACAGAAAAGAGTAAGCTTCACAAAGACTCCTAGAGAGCCAAAGAAAGTGCGATTGGAAATGGTTCATACAGATGTCTGGGGAACATCTCCAGTATCATCACTTAGAGGATCCAGATTTTATGTTACCTTCATTGATGATTCCAGCATGAAGGTATGGGTTTACTTCTTGAAGCAAAAATTAGATGTGTTTGCAACTTTCAAGATGTGGAAAGCTGAAGTTGAGAATCAGACTGGTTTGAAAATCAAATGCCTAAGGTCTGATAATGGAGGAGAGTATGACAAATCAGACTTCAAGGCATTATGTGTAGCTGAGGGAATCAGATTGATGAGAATAGTTCGTGGTAAGGCAAGGCAGAATAGAATTGCTGAGAGGATGAACAGAACATTGAATGAGCGTGCAAGGAGTATGAGGATACACTGTGGGCTGCCCAAAATATTTTGGGTGGATGCTGTGAGCACAGCTGCACACTTGATCAACAGGGGACCATCAATTCCTTTAGGGTTCAAGATTCCAGAGGAGATGTGGACAGGAAAAGAACTCAAGTACTCACACTTGAGGATTTTTGGTTGCACTGCTTATGTTCATGTTGATCCAGAAAAGAGAGACAAGCTTGATGCCAAGGCTGTGAAGTGTTACTTCATAGGCTATGGTTCTGATTTGTTTGGTTACAGGTTTTGGGATGACAAGAACAGAAAAATCCTAAGACATTGTGACGTGACATTTGATGAGTCTTTCCTGTACAACGATAGAGAGCAGAAGGTTCTAGAGATTATAAAGAAAGTGGGAGTTGAGGTTGAGTTGGAGAAGAGTAACCCCAGAGATGTTGAAGCAAATACTCAACCAAATCCGACTGAAGAATCTGAAGTGGAGCAAGTTACACCTGAGCAGGTGTTAAGGAGATCATCCAAATTCATCAGGGCACCAGATAGGTATTAACCTTCATTACAATATCTATTGTTGACTGATGAAGGGGAACCAGAGTCTGATGAGGCCCTACAGGTCGCGGATTCAATCAAATGGGAGCAAGCCATGGATGATGAGATGAGGTCACTTGAGAAGAACGACACATGGGTGTTGACTGAGTTACCTGCAGGGAAAAGAGCTTGGCTGAACAAGTGAGTGTTCAGAATCAAGACTGAATCAGATGGCAAAAGAAGGTTCAAGGCTTGTTTAGTGGTTAAAGGATATTTACAAAGGAAATATATTGATTATGATGAAATATTTTCTCCTGTTGTAAAGTTAACCTCTATTTGAATTCTGTTGAGTTTTGTTTCATCGGAGAATTTCATCTAGAGCAAATAGATGTAAAAACAACATTTTTACATGGAGATTTGGACAAAGAGATCTATATGCAACAACCGGAAGGATTTGTGGTTCCAGGCAAGGAACACATGGTGTGCACGCTCACCAGGAGCTTTTTTAGTCTAAAGCAAGCACCAAGGCAGTGGTACAAGAAGTTTGACTCCTTCATGACCAAGAGTGAATTCTGCAAAGTTGAAAAGGATCCGTGTTGTCACTTCATGAAATACACTGATTCATATGTCTTTATACTCTTGTGTGTGGATGATATGTTGATTGCATGATCTAGTATGAGGAAGATTAACAATTTGAAGACAAGGTTGTCTGCAGCGTATGAGATGAAAAATTTGGGTCCAGCAAAGCAGATTTAGGGATGAGTATTTCTCGGGATAGATCGCTGACACTTTAAATCTATCTCAGGAATTGTGCATTGAGAAGGTGTTGAGCAGATTCAGGGTTAATGATGCTAAACCCTGGACTACTCCATTGGCAAATCACTTTATATTTTCAAATGAGCAGTCACCCAAGACAGCCGAGGAGCGTGAGCATATGACACTTGTTTCATATGCTTCAGCAGTTGGGAGTTTGATGTATGCTATGGTCTTCACTACACCCTATATAGCACATGCAGTGGGAGTTGTTAGCAGGTACATGGCGAACCCGGGGAAAGAGCATTGGGAAGCTGTGAAGTGGCTTCTGAGATATCTGATAGGTACATCCAATACTTCACTTTGTTTTGACAAAGGCAAGGTGACTCTATAGGTTTTTTTGGATGCTGATCTTGGTGGGGATGTGGACTCGAGCAAGAGTACATCTGGGTACATTTACACTATTGGTGGAACAACAGTGAGTTGGATGTCCAAGCTTTATAAGTGTGTTTCTCTTTCATCTACTGAAGCTGAGTATGTGGCAATAGCTGAAGATGGGAAAGAGATGATATGGCTGACAGATTATCTGGAAGAATTGGGCAAGAAGCAAAGCGAGAAGATTCTTCACTCAGATTTCCAGAGTGCCATACAGTTGGTGAAAAATTTAGTCTATCATTTGAAGACAAAGCACATCAGAAGGCAGTACCATTTCACTCGCAGGGCAGTGGAGGATGGTGATATGTGCTTGGAGAAGATAGAGGGTGCAAAGAACCCGTCAGACATGTTGACGAAATGTGTTAATATTGCGAAACTGTGGTTATGCAAAACCTCGTTTGGTTTTCTGTAGTTTTTGCTACAGATATCGCGGTGCGGTAAAGATGTTGATGATGAAGAGTTTTTTTTTTTTGAGAATGTATTTTTTGGATGACAGAATCAGTCTCCAAGTGGGAGAATTGTTAGGTTGTGGAGCTTGATTAATATTTGATGTACTGTCATATATTAATGTTCACGCGGTTCAACCTCCGCGGTGAGGTTGCCGGGGGTTTTGGAGTGCGGGAGCGCCCCATCCGAAGGGGGGTTCGGTGCAGCGCCCCGACCAAAATTTTAAGTTGTACTATTTATTCTCCATTTATTCTCTGTAACTGAACATTCTCTGAATAATTAATATATACCCCACAGCTGTGGAAGTTTATCCACGGGGTGTTACCACGAACTATTGGTTGCTCTCTTTCTCTCTATAGATCTCTCATCTCTCTCTCGAAAGTTCTTGTGTTCTTCATTCATCAAGTGTGTGTGTGTGTGGATTTGATCCTAACAAGCGTTTGTGTCATTGGTTCATTACACTATCCACCATCCTATGCTACATGATTAACACAACATATCACTTTTCTACCAGTGTCGGTACTTCGAAGTTTGCATCATGAACACATAAATCATAAAATGTTGTCCATGGCCAGAATATTTTGTTACTTTGTACTTTTTAAAAAGTTTTTTCCTATTCCAAAAAGAAAAAAAGAGATTAAACATTTTGAAATAGAAAGCGCTAAACCAATAAAAATTCATAGCCACATTTAATACATTACTATGGAGAACATGTGCGTGAGAGAGAGAAAGCAAGACAACATATTCTATCAAATCAAGGAACAGTGAGAAAAAACTACTTATGAGTACTATAGCCAATAGTCTAGACTTCAATTTATACTCCTTTAGAGAGGGATCGAGGAGGGCACAAAGTTAAAAAAGGCCAAAAATAGTTTCTACAATCTAAATAAAAACATAAAAAATTTAATTCTTTATCAAAAAATTAAATATAAAAATTATTTTTGACATTTTCAAACAAACATGATAAGTGATAATAATAAAATATCAGATGCTTCCGTAATTATTTTAACATCATGTCAAATAAATATATTCGAATTACATAATGAATTTAATGATATTCTTTTTCTATTTTATTTGAAAAATTCAAGAAAATAAATTAAAATTATGAGTTTCAATATATTAAAAGTTTTTGCATTGATTAAATTGTAGATTAATATTGAGTACACTTATAAATTTATTTTATAGGTGTTAAACAAAAAAAATAATGACTTACTTGATAAAAATTTGAATGAATCATCTCATTATTTACAAAATGAAAAAAAAATTATGACTTACATTTTTCCTTTATATTCATTAAAATTTGGAGGACAATTTAGTATCGTAAGGAAATGACCTTTTTTTTTAAAAAAAAAAAAACGAATTTATTTACCTGATGGATGAATGTTTTATTTTAAATAATGAGAATTTAAAAATATTAACAAAAGTTAATGTCATATGTACTGCAGTAATTTAACATAAGGTTGTTAAAATAATAATTTATATAACTTGCCTAAAATTATTTTAGCTGATGATAAAATAATAGTAATAAATAAATATATGTTTCTCAATTAATTAGATAATGACATATATGTTTTGGAATTATACATAAAAAGAGAAATCAAATAAATTAGATACTTTTAAAATTAATTTTACAATGCAAAAACAAAAGTAGCGCCATGAAATTTAAAAATCTAAAGAGAACAAAAGCAAAGACCATAACAAGCTCTGAATTTTTTAAAAATTTTATTCTCGAAGAGCTTGCTCACTGGATGCATTCCTTAAAAAATTAGACATTTTGAGAATTGCAATTGTGATTGATATTTGATTTAATATGTTAACTGGTCCAGTATCATGTTCATAAGAATGTTTGAAAGATGTGGATCAATTGAATTTTGTTCGAAATTTGTTATAGGTACAAGTCTAAAAAATGAGGCGTTCACAATAAGAAATAGTGAATTTTACTTTTGTCTTATAATTGTTTTACAAAAGTAGGACCATCATTTAGGGAATTAATTAAAAATGAAAATCTTAATGTTGAAAAGAAAACTGCATTATTGATCTTCCTAATAAGAAATCTATACCGAAACATGTATTACTTAGGATGCAAATTACAAGAAAAGCGTGAAAATTTTATTGGTATATGACATGAGAGGGAAGAGAATTGAGGAGTGAATAATGAAATGAAGAATGTGTTAGTAGTGTCTATTTACTTGAGTCATAGAATCAGTTCTAGAAAATCTTATAAGTTATAGTTTCTAGAATAATCATGTAACTTATGCAGAAAATTTAGCCACTTGAAAAAATACTTTGACAAATTTAAAAATAGAATATATAGAAATTTAAAATGAAATATATATGAAATGACCACATATTCCTTGATTGTCCTCAACTTCATATTTTTATATAATAGAAAAATGTCAAATTTTAATCCGTCAACTTTAAAGTTAAATCAAACTTATGTTAGTTCACTCTTCAGGTTAATATGTACGAAATCAAGTAAAAGTAAAAATTTTGATTACATATTTTAAAGAAGAACTGCTCATTTATAATTTAGTAAAAAAATTTAGTTTATTTTAAATACAAATATACCATCCTATTTATTTTATTTGTAAGTTACTTTTTGACATTTTTTAAAATATTATTTTTTCAATATTACAACTAATTTTATTTATTATTTAATTTCAGTCTAATATATAGTATTAATTTATTACATTTACTTATTTCTTTTTAGGTATATTAATTAGAGCAAAAAAAATATTAAATGTGATTAACCATATTTTTTAAATAATGAATTTTTATATTAAAGCTTGCATTTGAAGTAAGTATAATAAATAGAAAAAATATCAATAATTAAATTAAAGTAATAGTAAAATAGAGTAATGAGTAAATATCACAATAAGTCATAAAAAAAATGAAGTAATACCAAAACGAGTTAATTGTAATCAAAATAACGAAAAATATTTCTAGAATTATTTATTTTTCTTGTTATCATTCTTGATAGATTTTTGTTTGCGTGAAGTTATATTTTTACCTTTGATCATCATTCGCTTCATTTATAGAAAGTTGTTTCTAGAACTATTCATTGTTCTTGCTATTTTTCTTAATAGATTTTTGTTAGAATGAAATATATTTTTATTCGCAGCCGTCATAAATACAAATATATCATACTATTCATTTTATTTGAAAAATAACTTTTAACATCTTTTTCTTTATTTCAATTGAGTATATATTATTAATTTTATCATGCTTATTTATTTTCAAATATATTAATTAGAGTCAAAATAAAGGTGAAAGTAATTAATTCATAATGTATTTTTATATTAAAGTAAACATTTCTGATAAGCATAATGAATAGAAAATATATTAAGAGTTAAATTGAAGTAATAGTAAAATAGAGTAATGAATAGATATTACAATGACTCACAAAAAAAAGTGAAGTAATAACAAAGTAAATTAATAGTAATAACAATAACGAAAGATGTTTCTAGAACTATTTGATTTTCTTGTTATCATTCTTGGTAGATTTTTGTTAGCGTGAAATTATTTTTTTACCCGATCATTATTCACTTCATATATATGAAAGATGTTTCTTGAATTATTTACTATCTTTCTTAATACATTTTTGTTAGAATGAAATTGCATTTTTACCGTTGATCATCCTATCACTTCACACTTCTATATAATAGAAATTCAATATAATATATATTATTAATTTTATCACACTTATTTATTTTCAGGTATATATTAATTAAAGTCAAAATAAAGGTCAATTTAATTAATTCATAATGTATTTTTATATTAAAGTAGGTATATTTTATAAGTATGATGAATCAAAACAATATTAAGAGTTAAATTAAAGTAACAGTAAAATAGAGTAATTAATAGATATTACAATGGCTCATAAAAAAAAGTGAAGTATAACAAAATAAATTAATAGTAATAATAATAACTAAATATGTTTCTAGAATTATTTGATTTTTTCTTGTTACCATTCTTGATATATGTTTGTTAGCGTAAAATTATATATTTGCCCTTGATCATTATTCACTTCATATATAGAAAGATGTTTCTAGAATTATTTATTATCTTTCTTAGTACATTTTTGTTAATGAAATTATATTTTTACCCTTGGTCATCCTACCACTTCACTCTTTTGTATAATAGAAAAAATAAAATAAAAATATTAATTATCTAAAAGAAATCATTTTGAGAAAAGCTACAACAAATACAAAAATTATTAGATTTTCTTTAAAACAATTTTTGGTGTCTTGCAGAGGTATTAAATAAATTATGAAATTTTTTTATTAAAGGTAGATTATTATTTTATTCAATAAAAAAATAACATAGTAAATATTTTAAAAAAAGGAAGTCACAAAAGTAAAGGTTAATTGATTTTGAGGGTATAAATGAATCAAAAATAAAAATAAAAGGATATATTTAAATAAAAAAGCAGAATAAAAATATATTTCAAATCAAAAAATGAACGGAAAATATTTTTTCTGAAGTTGAGCAATATTTAATTATTTTCCATAAAATAAATTATACTACTATATTTGTGTGATAGTAACTCTTATCTTTCTTTTCTTGGGTGCAAATCTAAGGTCAAGAGGTTTGTACATAAAGTAAATTAGAATAAAACAAAATTATAGGTTTTTTCCGACAATGCCGTTGCAGAGTTTTACTCTCAGAAAAATATAAATAATATATATTTATATATAATAAGAGAAATTAGAATATGTAGCCACGTGTTAACCCCATTTAAGGTTCTGGAACAATGTAACGTGATTTGTGATTGGTTTGGTAGGCGGTGGAGATGAGAGAGGTTAACACAATGGTAAATCAAGTTGACAATAACATACCAAATTTGTGAATGCTTTTAACTATTACACAGGTCCATACTTTGTGCTTATTACAACCACACAATGTGGTGTGCCCTTTGTCTCTATTCTGATGTTATATCCTAACCACTCAAACAAATTCGTTTATAACAAGAGTGAAAAATAACATTATTCATTCGTTACGTTTTAAAATTTTGATATTCTTTATAAAATGTCTGGCTCTATCATTATTACATCATAAACTGCAAAATCTACTTCCTCTCATCTCTTTCCGTTTCTATGCATCTAAAGTAAGAGCTATACTTGCAAATTATATTAATTGTACTAACCACATGACTAACATATTTATTTTTAGTTTAAAGTCAATGTATAACATGTATCTAATCAAAGTATCACCTAATATGCCAACTACTTCAAATTAAAAAAAAAAAACGAAAATCCTTGCTAAGCAACAGTATTATTACTCTATTATTTTAGTACACCAACAAGCCCATCTCTACCAAACTATGATAATTATGTCTTGCACGATCAGTAACATCATTAGCTTTCCTGTCTTTATCAACCCTGTCTTCAATTTCAAGGCAAAACGATAGTACTACTTCTCAACTTATACGATTTTTTCTTTCTTTTTTAAGTACGTTTCAGAAAATGATATATAAAATATTATTTTCTATCATTTATGATATGTACATTTATACTTTTTTTATTTTAGATCATAAAAATACAAAAATTTTTATTTTTTTTCTTTCTTAAACTCTTTGTCGAGTATACGGAAAAAAAAGGAAGTAACATTCATACTTGTATTTTCGAGGAAAAACGAAAACCCTAGTCCATGCAGAATTATTGCCACTGTAATTTTTTTTTCTTTTTTTAAAAAACCATGTATACAGAACCTCCTCCTTTAATTTAAAAATAATTTGTTTGAAACTGAATATATATAAGGCAAATAAAAAATAGAAGTAGTGATTTGGCATTTTTCTTTTAATAATAATATAAGTACATGTCCAATTCTTAAAAATTTCATATAGCGCACTTGCCAAAAAAACTTGGAAATCCTCCAAACCCATTATTTTCTATTTTCCAAATTATAAGTTTTATAGCAAAGAAGGAAAAGATGAGATCAAAAAACCAAAGCCCCATCAATGTTAAGCTCATTCTCATTGGTATTATTCTAGTTTTTCTTTTGTTTTTGGTACTTAGATCAACTTATTCACCTTCTCCTGATCAACAAACTACTCAATCTCTTGTTTCAAAGTCATCATCATCATCACAAGATGAAGAAACTGATCATCAGTCTTCAGAAGCTTGTCCATCAAACACTTGCAACAAGATATCCCCATCACTAGCAAATGCTTTAGTCCACTATGCAACTTCAAATGTGACACCACAACAAACACTTAAAGAAATCTCAGTTTCGTTAAAAGTTCTTGAAAAGAAATCTCCTTCCAATTTCTTGGTGTTTGGATTAGGACATGATAGTTTAATGTGGACAGCTCTAAATCATGGTGGAAGAACAGTTTTTCTTGAAGAAGACAAGTCATGGATAGAGCAAATACAGAGTCAATTACCAAATTTGGAATCTTACCATGTTATATATGACACAAGAATAACTCAAGCTGATGAACTCATGGAAATTGGAATGAGTAATGAAGATTGTAAGAAAGTAACAGATCCAAGATTATCAAAATGTCAGCTTGCTCTAAAGGGATTGCCTCAACAAGTGTTGGAGATTGATTGGGATTTAATAATGGTAGATGCACCAACTGGTTGGCATGATGGAGCACCAGGAAGAATGAGTGCAATATACACTGCAGGATTGATTGCTAGGAACAAACAAGATGGAGAAACTCATGTGTTTGTTCATGATGTTGATAGAGTTGTGGAAGATCAATTTTCAAAGGCTTTTCTTTGTGAAGGTTATTTGCTACAACAAGAAGGGAGGATTAGGCATTTCAATATTCCTAGCCATAAGGCACGTTTGGGTAGACCCTTTTGTCCTTAAACAACTTTGATCTCCTAATTAAAAATTATTTTTTATTCCCACATGTATTTTCTTTCTCCATTTTGTTTCATCTACCAATCGATGTACATTGGGGACTATGTTCATTCCTACTATTATTTTCTATCATATAATAAGTAATATTGGGATTGATTTGATGGTTGAAGATTAATGTTGTTGCTAGGGCTAATTTTTCCTCAATATTTATCTAGGTAATTGTTTTAAGCATATTCCTTTTAGACGACATGTAAAAGGGCTACTCTGACTATAACCGAATTATGTCAACTTTATCCTCTGTTACGTTTATGGCTCAAAATTGATCTTGTTGGTATGTTTTTGGAACAAAAATATTATCAGTATTGTCAAATAAATTTAGCCAATTAATAGCTCAAAAAGATTTATCACCAAAATGGCCTGAAAACCTTCAGAAACTATTAATTTTGGCGTCCAAAGCCCCACTTTGGCGATCCACTAAATATTTTGGCTATGGTGCCTCTAAATCGCAGATTTGTCAAACAAGATTCATTGAAAAGTTATTTCCTTCGATCTTCCTAGTCTTCATACATTCCTCGAGGGGTATTCTCACAATTTTACCCTCAATTAACTTTCTAAAGTCCATCTTCTAACCTAATAATATCCTTATGTGTTAGTTTTCTTGTAGCAGATGCATATCAATCATGCATAAAACGTGAAGTAATGCAGAGAAGAAGAAGAAGAAACAGAGAAGAAGAAGAAGAATGGAGGAAGAAAATAGTTATTCAATTGTATTCTCCCTTTCATATGTAATCTGTACATACAAGTATCTCTATATACAAGAATGAAAAACTGATTTATTCTAACTACTCTAACTAACTTCTAACTACTCTAACAACTTTCTTGATGTATAGTCCTCTTAATTATAATTATTTACACAATGATCCTAACACAATGACCTTATGTAATGCCTTCTTTAATACTCCCCTCAAGTTTGTAGGTATGAATAGGTTTAATACACCAAACTTGGATAGTAGATACTCATGTTGAGTTTTTCCCAAGCCTTTAGTTAACATGTCTGCTTCTTGTTCTTTGGTACTCAAGTATTGCGTTTGCACTAGACCATTCTGAATCTTCTCTCTTATAAAAATGACAATCCAACTCTATGTGCTTTGTTCTTTCATGTAGCACAGGATTAGCAGCTATTTGAATAGCTGGCTTACTGTCACTGTATATAGTTACTGGAGTATATACTTCAACTCCAAGCTCTTTGAATAGTTTCACTAACCACACAACTTCAGCCACTGCACTTGCCATACTTCTGTACTCAGCTTCAGTTGAGCTTCTAGAAATGGTTGCTTGCTTCTTAGATTTCCATGATATTAGTGAGCCTCCCAACTTCACCATGAAGCCTGTAACTGACCTCCTTGTATGTAAGCAACTACCCCAGTCTGAGTCACAGTAAACTAGCAATTCTTTGCTATTTTTACTGGATAATAGAACACCCAGTCCAGCTTGACTTATGATATATCTTACTACTTTGAGAGAAGCATTTAGATGAGATTGCTTAGGCTGATGTAGAAATTGACTTAGAGTCTGTGTAGCAAATGAAATGTCTGGTCTAGTGACATTTAGATATAGTAATTTTCCAACTAACCTTCTGTACAGTAGGAGCTGTATTACAGCACTTGTGGAAGGTAAAGTACCAATAATACCCAGGGTCGTAATAGGACCGTACCTCCTAATGCAGATGTTATTCACGGGGATGTGCAAGATCGTGTCGATGGGGATGGGATAGCTCAGGATCCAACTTGTATTATTGCCACCCCAGTGCTTCAAGATACATTGGCTTGTATGTTAGGACTCCTAAAGGGGATTTATCTAGCAGGAACTTTGCTTGTCACTTTTGATGGCTCACAAACCTGCGTTGGAGGTCCGACTCCGGATCCGATAGTTGCTCCAGATTCTCAGACTCCCATGACTCAGCCTGCTGCTGCGATAGCTCCCCATTTGGATAGTATGGAATTTCCAAGTATTGCATCACATTTGGCGAACATGCCATTTATGACCATTGATGAACAAAAGATGTTTGGGAGGTTCAGACTAATGAATCCTTCGACTTACACTGGTGACTTAACAGAGGATGCATGTGAACTTATAGTTAGTTCTCATGAGAGGTTGCATAATCTTGGATTAGTGGAGTCTCATAGAGTTGACTACCCGGCATTTCAGATGACTGGATCTATCAAGCAGTGGTGGAGAGATTGTATTAGTAGTAGGCCAGCTGGATCCCTTCCACTATTATGGACTCAATTTACTCAGGTATTTCTAGCCAAGTTTGTTCCACGTTGTGAGAGAGAGCGTAAGAGGTCCAAATTTGAAAGGTTGCAGCAAGATGGTATGTCAGTAGCAAAGTATGAGGGTAATTTTAATGCCTTGGCTAGGCATGCTTCGATGATAATTTCCACAAAGGATGAGAGAGTGAGAAGGATTGTTAAGGGGATGATTATTCCTATTCGTCTGGGAGTTTCTTAGGTTGCTACTTCTAGTGTTCCGTTCCAAAAGGTGGTAGATGTTGCTAAGGAGTTGAAGATGATTCGACGTGAGGGATTTGAGCAACGCGAGGGCAAGAGGATCTGTCCTTCAGGTGATTATGGTGGTGCTCCCCATCTGCTAGACATGTATTTCATAGAGGGAATTCTGTTTATTGAGGTTCCTCTCATCAGCTGTGTCTCGTAGGGTTTGTTTTGAGTGTGGTGATATAGGACAGTTTATGAGAGACTGCCCTTGGACCAAACGTGGTGTTTTGTATCAGGGTTCTCAGGCTTCGACTTTCACAGCTGCACAACCAGCTAAGGGTGGTGCATAGAGTGGTAGAGGTGGTTCTCCTTCTGGTCGTGGTGGTGGTCGTGGAGGTTCACAATCTAAGGGAGGTCGTTCTCACTATAATGATTTTCCGGGTAGGCTAGAGGCTGAGGCTTCAGATGCTGATGTCAAAGGTATTATTCTGGTTTGTCATCGACCAACTACTGTATTATTTGATCCAGGCTTTACCTATTTTTATGTGTCCATATATATTGATCCGAGTTTGGGTATATTATGTGAATCTCTTGATTTTTTGATACATATTCTATTTTTGTCGATAGTTGTAGATCGGGTGTATCGATTATGTATTGTTGCCTTGATGGAGTATGTCACTTATGCAGATTTAAAGGTCTTAGATGTGGTATATTCTGATGTGATCGTTGGTATGCATTGGTTATCTTCTTACCACACAATTTTAAATTGCCATGCCAAGACAATTATTTTAGCTATGCCTGGAATTCCTCTAGTAGAATGGAGAAGTTCTCTTAGTCACCCTCTAAGGGTGTGATATAATTTCTTAAGGCTCGCAGTTGGTAGAGAGAGGATATTTGGCTTACTTGCCACACATTTGAGATACTAGTGTTGATACTCTTATGCGAGTCTATCCCAGTGGTGGGTGAATTTTCGGAGTTATTCCCGATAGATTTGCCAGGTCTTCCACCAGATCGTGATATTTATTTTTGCATTGACATGGATCCAGACACTCAGCTTATTTGCATTCCTCCTCATCGTATGGCACTGACTTAATTGAAAGTGTTGAAGGACTAGTTGCAGGATTTTTTGAGCAAGGGATTTATTAGGCCAAGTGTATCTCCTTGAGGTGCTCCAGTGTTATTTGTGAAGAACAAATATGGATCTATGCGTATGTATTAACTATCGGCAACTGAACAAGGTAACCATCAGAAATAAGTACCCGATACATTGTATTGATGATTTATTTGATCAGTTGCAGGGTGCTTCAGTTTTATCCATAATTGACTTGAGATGTGGCGATCATCAGCTAAAGGTTAGGGCGGAGGATATCCCTGAGACAACTTTTCGAACAAGTTACAGCCATTACGAGTTTTTGGTGATGTCTTTCGGATAGACTAACGCCCCTGCAACTTTTATGGACTTGATGAAAGGAGTGTTTAGACCGTATTTGTATTCCCTTGTTATTTTCTTCATAGATGATATATTGATATACTCATGCAGTAAGGAGGAACACGAGCATCGTTTGAGGATTGTGCTTGGGATTCTAAAGGAGAAGAAGCCTTATGCAAAGTTTTCAAAATGTGAGTTTTGGCTTAGTTCGGTAGCAATCTTGGGGCATGTAGTGTCCAAGGAGGGTATCATGGTGGATCCCAAGAGTATTGAGGCCGTTAGAGATTGGGTTAGACCTGCTTCAGTTACTGAGATTCAGAGTTTCTTAGGCCTTACAGGTTATTATTGATGGTTTGTAAAGGGTTTCTCATCTATTGCATCTCCATTAACTAGATTGACCCAGAAGGAGATGACTTTCTAGTGGTCTGACAAGTGTGAGGTTAGTTTCCAAAAGCTCAAGATTTTATTGACTACTGCTCCGATTTTGACCCTACCCGTGGAGAGACAGGGTTTTGTTGTGTATTGCGATGCCTGTCGGATTGGTGTTGGTTGTGTATTGATGCAAAAGGGAAAGGTGATAGTTTATGCTTTGAGGCAATTGAAGGTTCATGAAAAGAACTACCCTATTCATGATTTAGAGTTGGCGGCTGTTGTGTTTGCATTAAGGATTTTGAGGCATTATCTTTATGGTGTGCATTCTTAGGTGTTCACGAATCATCGTAGTCTTTAGTACATATTCAATCAGAGGGATCTCAATCTGAGTCAGCGGATATGGTTGGAGTTGCTCAAAGACTACGACATGACTATTCTTTATTATCCAAACAAGGAAAATGTGGTAGCAGATGCCTTGAGTCAGAAGGCAGTAAGTATGGGTAGTCTAGCCATGCTACAGGTTGGTGAGCGTCCTTTAGCTAGGGATGTCTAATCCTTGACTAATAGCTTTGTGAGGGTTGATATTTCAGAATCTGGTAAGGTGTTGACTTATGTGGAGGCTAGGTCATCCTTGTTGGAGTAGATTCGGGCTCAACAGTTTGATGATAATAATTTATGTAAGATTAGGGACAATGTGTTAAAAGGAGAAGCCAAGGTTGCAATTCTTGATAGTGATGGAGTTTTGAGGAGTAAAGGTCGTATATGTGTTCCTTGGATAGATGATTTGACTAGATTGATCATGGAAGAGGCCCATAGTTCGAGGTACTATATTGGTCGGGGGTTACTAAGACTTATTGTGACTTGAAACAACATTATTGGTGGTGTCGTATGAAGAGGGACATAGTAGATTTTGTACCTCAGTGTTTGGATTGTCAGCAAGTGAAGTATGAGCACCAAAATTCTGGAGGTGTGACTCAGAGGATGACCATACATGAGTGTAAGTGGGAGCGCATTTCTATGGACTTTGTGGTAGGGTAGCCACGTACCTTGGGTAAGTTTGATGCTATATGGGTCATCGTAGATCAATTGACTAAGTCTGCACACTTTGTGCCAGTTCAGAGTACCTATAATTTAGAGAAGTTAGCCAAGATTTATATTCGAGAGATAGTTCGTTTGTATGGGGTTCCTATTTCTATTATTTCAAATTACGGCACCCGATTTACATCTCATTTATGGCGGTCTATGCAGAAGGAGTTGGGCACTCAGGTGGACCATAGTACAACTTTTCACCCTCAGACTGACTGTCATTTTGAACGGACTATTCAGGTTCTTGAGGACATGTTATGGGCATGTGTGATTGACTTTGGTAGTCACTGGGATCAGTTCTTGCCATTAGCGGAGTTTTCTTACAATAATAGTTACCATTCAAGCATTGAGATGACACCTTTTGAGGCTTTGTATGGTAGGAGATGTCGATCTTTAATTGGTTGGTTTGATACATGTGAGGTTAAACCGTGGGGTACAGATTTATTGAGGGAGTCCTTGGACAAGGTCGAGTTAATCGAGGATATACTTCTCATGGCTCAGAGTAGGCAAAAGAGTTATGCAGATCGAAAGGTTCGTGATTTGGAGTTTATGGTTGGAGAGAGGGTTTTATTGAAGGTTTCACCCATGAAGGTTGTGATGAGATTTAGAAAGAAGGTCAAGTTGAGCCCAAGGTATATTGGTTTTTTTGAGATTGTGGAGTGTATTGGTGAGCTCACATATTAGTTGGATTTGCCACCTGGGTTGTCGGGTGTACATCCCGTATTTCATATTTCGATGTTGAAAAAGTATCATCCGAATGGTGCTCATATGATTCAATGGGATTCGGTGTTACTTGATCAGAATTTGACTTTTGAGGAGGAGCCGGTAACCACTTTAGATAGGAAATTCGGAAGTTGAGATCCAAAGAGATTGCTTCAGTAAAGGTCCAATGGAAGCATCTTCCAGTAGAGCAAGCTACATGGGAGACCGAGTCAGACATGAGGATTAAATATCCTCAGCTTTTTGAGCGTTTAGGTGAGTTCTTTTTTTTTCCGTTAGAGGACGAATATTTGTTTAAGTGACAGGTGATGTAACGAAGCGCTAGGTCATTTTGAGAACAAGGACTAAGGGGCATTTTAACTATTCGGTAACTAAGAGTACCTATTTGATGAAAATTTTATCAAATAAGTAATATAGATAATAGATTAATGGAGTTTCACGGTTAATAAACTCTTGTTTAGAAATAAAGAAAACAAGGACACGAAAACTTACCGGCAAGAAGTGGGTGACTCGATAAGAATTTGCAGGTGAGTGATGCACATTATATTCTAAGAATTTTCAGGTGAGTGATGCACATTATATTCTAAGTGTTGCATGCTTAATTGCTGAGCGTAAAAAAAGTTAAATATTATTATATATTAACATTGTAAAGGAATTGGAAATTTGATACAAGCAGTAGCATAGGATGGGGTTTTTTAGTAGGATAAAATTAATTGCATGATTGCCTAATGATGGCATAATGATTTCCTAATGAATTCTAATGATTGCAAAAGTGATAAAGGGTGCAGAATATTTTTTTAAAAATTCATGTGCAAGGGCATAGATTGAAGTCGTAGGTTCTGAAAATTGGGTCTATAATTTTCCTGTTTTTTTGCATAAATATGGTGGGGGACAAGATTTGGAGCCAATCATTAGGCAATTATTGCCAATAATTGACAATTGGTAAATACATTTTAGAAATTTGTCAATTTGTTTACAGAATAAGTTTTAGGAGAAAAAAAAAGTCATGTTGCAGACTTGCAGTGCTTTGCACTGTTAATTGGTGGAATTGTTCTTATTTTATTTATTTACCAAACCAAGTTATTAGTTTTGATATATTGAGATAGGTAATAAATTGTTAGGTGTATATTAAATGATTTAACATAGAGTTATAGGATATTTGGAAAGATTAAGGTTCAATTCTTGGCTTGAAATTTTGCAAATATGATAGATTTTGGCATATAAATTACATCAAGATTTGGAGCTTGATTAGTAATATGAGTGAGTTTTAATATATATGATAGACAAATAATAATTTGAGTGTCTACAACTCGATTACTTACGAATGTTGCATAATTGGTAGATTGGGAACGTTCTGAAATTTCACGAAAAGGGAAGGAATTATCTTGATGATTAGTTGCACGAGTTCGACATTTAAGATATGTTAAGGCTTTTCAGACTTGTTGAAGGATGTTTTTCTAATTAAGTTTTATAAAATGAAATAAACAAAGGGCTTAAGGCGAAGGATAGGGGTCTCGTATCAATGGTGTGACGGACATTGTAACGAGTACCAGTGTTATCAAGGGAAAGGTATTAGTATAGAATGTGGATTGTAATTTGAGAATGCCAAAGTATATGAGCATTAACTGATATATTATTGACTTGAATACCTTGTGTGATTGTGTTTTCTGTTAATATTTGACTAATTGAGGTGCATCATCATCCCCTTATTGGAAATAATATTTTGAACATGTATTGACATGAGATTGAGTATAAGTTAAGCACGTGGAGATTGTTCGTGCTGGGGATGGTGAGATGTAAAAATTATACTTTGGGCACGTGGAGATCTTCCGTGTAATTTTTTTTGATTATATTATAGTGCATTGAGATCGTTCGCACAGACACGTGGATCGTCCGTGTCGATATATGTACCTCGCGAGTCCCCCATGGGTCATGAACTCTCGATGTATTTCCGAGGAGTATCATGTATATACAGTTGTAAGAGTACTTTGTATTCTGAGGCATATCATTTCATGGATCATGTTGGATTGAATTTCATCATATTCTTCATTCTCGATGATTATGTTTTTTATTTGGTGGTTGAAAAGTACTTGATGTCTGATAACCTCTATTTGATGAAACTTGACTGGTAAGTGTAATATAGACTTGTATGATTAAAGAATTTATTTTTCTTATATAAACTCCCGGCACTACTTCTTCATTATCGATCAATGAGATATACTGGGTACACGTGGTTTCGTACTCATATTACACTTGTTTCACTCTTTGTGACACAGATTTGATTCCGAATACGAGCACATCGTGTAGAACAATTTGAGTCCGAATTTAGAATGTCTTGGAGTTGTGGTGAGCTGCTTGGCTATTTCGTGTCCCACACCTCCCTCTATCTTTTACTTATTCTGTTATTTATTATTCAAACAGGATATCCCTTATGTTTGATTTGTCATTTTAGTTTCAGACTTGCATCGTATTATAGAACCTCTTGTATTTATGACACTAACTCTTGGGTGATATTTTTAGCTTTTCGCAATTTGAACTTGTAAAGAGCTTTATGTTGGAGATTTTCACTTAGGGTGTGTTTGGTATGAAGGAAAATGTTTTCCATGGAAAATGTTTTCCTATAAAATGTTTTCTTGGAAAACAAGTAGATTTTGGACTTATTTTCTCATGTTTGGTTGGTGGTGAGTAGAAAATATTTTTCGGAAATGATTTTGTGTTTGATTTATGAATGAAAAATATTTTTGAGAAATATCTTTTATTTTTACTAAAATAAAAAATAATTTATGATTTGAAAATATTTTTTAAAAATAATTTTTTTGGGTGGTGATGATAGGGGGTGGGGGATAGTAGGGGGACAGAGGGAGGGGGTAGGAGTGAAAAATAAAAATTTGAAGTTGATAGTATTTTCAAAAAATAAAATTAATTTTTTGGGGGGTTGGGGGTGGGGGTGAGGGGGCTGATAGGGGTGGGTAGGGGGGGGGAGGTAGGAGCTTAAAAATAAAAATTTTGAGTTGAAAATATTTTAAAAAAGCAAAATTAATTTTTTGGGGAGGGGGTGGTGTTGGGGTAGGGGGGGCAGGGGGGAGGGTGGTCAAAGATCGGGTGAAAAAATAAAATTTTGATATTGAAAATATTTTTTAAAAAATTAATGTTTGTTTTCCCAAAAAAAATGTAATTTGAAATTGGAGGAAAGCTTTGGAAAATGTTTTCCTTAATTTTTGAAGGGAAGTTATTTTCCTTAATTTTGAGGAAAATGATTTGATTTGTAAAACATTTTCCAAAACTTTTGTCCCAACCAAACATCTTCATACCAAACACACTCTTAGTGTTTAACTTTTTCTCATTATTTAGTTAAAATTGGTAAATTATGTTGGGTTTACTTACCTATTGGTTGGGAACATAGATGCCATCATAACTTGTGAATTTGGATCGTGACAGAATCATTGACATATTAATACGTCTTTGGCATATATTACATATGTTGACTCAAGCAACACATTATCTCTTAACCCCCCTTCCCCCTCCGTTTCTAGTAAAACAATGCAACTAATTTTTTTATAGGTGTTCTCAATACCAGAATGTCCCCCACTATGATGTTATGTCAAAACTGAATGATATTGGTTTTTAGTTGAGCATCTGCTCCAATGACCAACTTTCCTCGTCACCCTAGTTGAACATGTAAGAATGTATATATACCTTGAATATTTTTTTATTTTCCTTGTTGAAGTGTTTGTGTTATGACCGTAACTTCAGGATTTGAAGTCCAACTCTTCTTAGTCATTCAAAAAGTCAGTTTTCCCAATAGAAAGAGTAAGAGAGCTGTCAACTTCACAAGTGGTAACCTGGAAAGAACATCAATCACTCTATTTTCCCTTCTCTTTTTATACTCTCTAATAAAGTTAAATTACTTTAGTTTGACTATCCATTTCATTTGTGATTAAATTTGAAGCTTTTGCTCCTATAAGAACTTGAGAGTCTTCTCGTCGATTATGACTACAAATTGACCAACCATTTATATTTTTAAATATTTGTTAATTAAACGAAATTTGTAGTTTTTTCTAAATATTTCATTCTTTGTAGTTCTCGAAAAAATGTGACACATTTTTATATTTAAAAATAGTTTATTTTTTTAATTTCTTACTTTATTTACAATAATATATTTTCTTGATTTAAAATATCATACTATTCTTAAGATTAAAAAGTTTCAAAATTATAATTTCATAAACACAATGCCACGAAAAATAAATGAATGGAATATACATTTTATGATAGATTTTCATCGTACCAATCAAAAAGCACTTTTAGCCATGATTAAAAAAATTAGGGAAAATGCACAAGTACCCCCTCAACCTATGCCCGAAATTCCAGAGACACACTTATAATATATTAAGGTTCTATTACCCCCTTGAACTTATTTTATAACTAATTTTCTACCCTTTTTCGGCCTATGTGGCACTAGCTTGAAAAAAAAGTCAATCACCATTGCGCCCACAAGATAGTACCACGTAGGCCGAAAAGGGGTCGAAAATTGTTAATAAAATAAGTTCAGGGGTAATAGGACCTTAGTATAGTATAAATGTGTCTCTGAGATTTCGGGCATAGGTTAAGGGGGTACTTGTGCATTATCTCAAAAAATTATGATAAAATTATTTTTTTCAAAAAAGGTTGTCGATGTATAAGAAATTGATGTAAAACATTGTAGGCCGAAAATATCGTAGGCAAATCAGGTGGGTATCAAAATGTTACTTTTTTTTTTTGTTTTTAATGATTATCGCTTCTTTCTAACCAAACCCTATATTATAAGTAATCATTTTCTCTCTTTTGAGTTAACCTAGAAGCGCTGCAATGTTGTTCTTCACCTAAAACTATTGGTTCACCCAAAATTGCTACTTCAGTTAAAAAAAGCGACTTCCTCGACGTTCCTAGCTTGAATTGTAGCAGAAATGGTAGATTCACTTTAGTTAGGTAACAAATCTTTGATACATATGATTTACAAGTCAATTTTTTGTTATTTATTCAATGATTTTTTTATGATTTCTGTTTGTGGAAAATTTTGAAACAATGTAGGGAAATAATTAATTTTGGAAAGAAAATTTTCTTTTCTTCTCACTCCATATATGTTTAGTTATTTAAATTTCATCCTATTTTGAGATGTTTTTCTTGATTATTAGTTTTTAGCTTTGTCTAGCTATTATTTGGATCAAACTCAACACTTTTGTTATAATTCAATGAAAATACTCTAGATCGATGGGAACTTCTCTATAGCATGGTAAGATAAGAATAACTAGAGATCAAATTTGTCCTTTCAGCAAGAACCCTAACCCTTCATGTTTCGGGCCATCTCTTCTATACCATTTACAAACATCGATTATTCTGAAATACATCCTCCATTATAGTATAAATTTCAACCTTTTTTCACCGTTAATATATTTAGGTAAGATTCTCTAACATCAATGTCTACATCCCTTTGGTTGGATAAGAATTTATTTTTTCAAAGTAATCTCCCAGATCTCAAATCTAGGAGTCCATTTCTTAGTATGAGCATACAATACACGTACCAATTCGTTGAAAGTGAAAGCGCCACCACTCTTAAGGATTTTCATTAATATTAGATAGGTCGTTTGATGGTTTACTAAGGTTGATTCTTAGAGAGTTTTTTACTTTATTTTCAAAGGCTATCCTATTCTTTTTTCTAACCGATGAACCAGTACTCATATGCCTCTCAATCTCATATCTTCTACTTAGTTAAGTCATTGACTATTTCTATATCTGTAGACAATATTAATTTTTGATAGACATTTTTAGTCTTTATATCTATGAAAATAGAAAGCTAAGAGAAGATCCTAAACAATTCTATCAAACCGAATAACAAAAAGAGAAAGATAGAAAAAAAGGGAAGATGAAAATTAGTTGTTGTCCAAGTTTGTTGTCATTTTAATCTATTTTTAAATCCAGATTTGGTACAGAGTTTGTCTTATTTTGATGTATATTTGATTCATTTTTGCTATAGTGCTATGTCTAAATTTTGGTTTATTTTGATAATTTTTTTGATGTAAAGTTGCTCCACAATTTAACAGTCTTTTGGTCCCTTTTTTATACTTTTTTTTAAAAAAAAAAATATTTAGGTATATATCATGTATGTATAATTGAATTTATGTATGTTAATTGTGTTAGGATCGAATTCACGCACACACAATAGATGAATGAAGAACACAAGAACTTTCAAGAGAAAGAGATGAGAAATCTAGAGAGATAGAGAGAAAACCCAATATTTCGTGGTAAAACCCCGTGAGTAAACTTCCACAGCGGTGAGGTATATTTATATTAATAAATCAGAGTATTTTTGGTTACAGAGAATAAATAGAAAAACCTAAAATAGAGAATAAATAAGAAAACCTAAAATAGAGAATAAATAGGAAAACCTAAAATTAATGAGGCTCCACTACCTAACAATTCTCCCACTTGGAGACTGACTCAGTCATCCAAAAAATACATTCTCAAAAAAAATCTCTTCATCATCAACATCTTTACCGCACCGCAACATCTGTAGCAACAACTACAGAAGACCAACCGAGGTTTTACATAACCTCAGTTTTCCAACATCAACACATTTCGTCAACATGTCTTCCGGGTTCTTTGCACCCTCTATTTTCTCCAAGCACATATCACCATCCTCCACTGCGCTGCGAGTGAAATGGTATCGCCTTCTGATGTGCTTTGTCTTCGAATGATAGACTGGATTTTTCACCAACTGTATGACACTCTGGCTATCTGAGTAAAGAATCTTCTCGCTCTGCTTCTTGCCTTATTCCTCAAGATAATCTGCCAGCCATATCATCTCTTTCCCAGCTTCAGCTATTGCCACATACTACTCAGCTTCAGTAGATGAAAGAGAAACACACTTATGAAGCCTGGACATCCAACTCACAGCTGTTCCACCTATGGTGTAAATGTACCCGGATGTACTCTTGCTCGAGTCCACATCCCCACCAAGATCAGCATCCACAAAATCCTGTAGAGTCACCTTGCCTTTGCCAAAACAAAGTGAAGTACTGGATATACCTCTCAGATATCTCAGAAGCCACTTCACAGCTTCCCAATGCTCTTTCCCAGGGTTTGCCATGTACCTGCTAACAACTCCCACTGCATGTGCTATATCAGGTCTAGTGCAGCCATAGCATACATCAAACTACCAACTGCTGAAGCATATGGAACAAGTGCCATGTGATCACGCTCCTTGGCAGTCTTGGGTGACTGCTCCTTTGACAATTTAAAGTGATTTGCCAATGGAGTAGTCCTGGGTTTAGCATCATTAACCCTGAATCTGCTCAGCACCTTCTCAATGTACAACTCCTGAGATAGATTTAAAGTGCCATCAAATCTATCCCGAGAAATCTTCATCCCCAAAATCTGTTTTGCTGGACCCAAATCTTTCATCTCAAATGCTGCAGACAACTTTGTCTTCAGATTGTTAATCTCCCTCATACTAGATCCTGCAATCAACATATCATCGACATACAAGAGTAGAAAGACATATGAATCAGTGTATTTCTTGAAATAACAACAAGGATCCTTTTCAGCTTTGTAGAATCCACTCTTAGTCATGAAGGAGTCAAACTTTTTGTACCACTATCTTGGCGCTTGCTTTAGTCCATACAAGCTCCTGGTGAGCTTGCACACCATGTGTTCCTTGCCTGGAACCACAAATCCTTCCGGTTGCTGCATATAGATCTCTTTGTCCAGATCTCCATGTAAAAACGCTGTTTTTACATCCATTTGCTGTAGATGCAAATTTTCTGATGCAACAATACTCAACAGAATTCGAATAGAGGTTAACTTCACAATAGGAGAGAATATTTCAGCATAATCAATACCTTTCCTTTGTGAATATCCTTTAACCACTAAACGAGCCTTGAACCTTCTTTTGCCATCTGGTTCAGTCTTGATTCTGAACACCCACTTGTTCAGCAAAGCTCTCTTCCCTGCAGGTAGCTCAGTCAACACCCACGTGTCGTTCTTCTCAAGTGACCTCATCTCATCATCCATGGCTTGCTCCCACTTGATCGAATCCTCCACCTGTAGGGCCTCATCAAAAGAGTCTGGTTCCCCCTCATCAGTACGCAATAGATAGTGTAATGAAGGTGAATACCTATCTGGTGCCCTGATGGATCTGGATGATCTCCTTAACACCTGCTCAGGTGTAACTTGCTCCACTTCAGATTCTTCAGTAGGAGTTGGTTGAGTATCTGCTTCGACATCTCTGGGGTTAATCTTTTCCAACTCAACCTCAACTCCCACTTTCTTTGTAATTTCTAGAACCTTCTGGTCTCTGTCCTTGTACAGGACAGACTCATCAAATGTCACGTCACAATGTCTTAGGATCTTTCTGTTCTTGTCATCCCAAAACTTGTAACCAAACAAATCAGAATCATATCCTATGAAGTAACACTTCACAGCCTTGGCGTCAAGCTTGTCTCTCTTTTCTGGATCAACATGAACATAAGCAGTGCAACCAAAAGTCCTCAAGTGTGAGTACTTGAGTTCTTTTCCTGTCCACACCTCCTCTGGAATCTTGAACCCTAAAGGAACTGATGGTCCCCTGTTGATCAAGTATGCAGCTGGCTCACAGCATCCGCCCAAAGTGTTTTGGGCAGCCCACAGTGTATCCTCATACTCCTTGCACGCTCATTCAATGTTCTGTTCATCCTATCAGCAATTCCATTCTGCCTTGCCTTACCAGGAACTATTCTCATCAATCTGATTCCCTCAGCTGCACAGAATGCCTTGAACTCTGATTTATCATACTCTCCTCCATTGTCAAACCTTAGGCATTTGACTTTCAAACCGGTCTGATTCTCAACTTCAGCTTTCCACTTCTTGAAAGTTGCAAACACATCTGACTTATGCTTCAAGAAGTAAACCCATACCTTCCTGCTGAAATCATCAATGAAGGTAACATAGAATCTGGATCCTCCAAGTGATGATACTGGAGATGGTCCCCAAACATCTGTATGGACCATTTCCAACCGCACTTTCTTTGGCTCTCTAGGAGTCTTTGTGAAGCTTACTCTTTTCTGCTTGCCCATAACACAGCTCTCGCAAAGACCCATATCAACAGACTTCAGACCCTCTAATGCTCCTTTTGCAACTAGCATCTTCATTCCTTTAGTACTCATGTGTCCAAGTCTTTTATGCCATATACATGAACCGGAATCACCTTCAGCAACATCGGCCATGTTTATACACCCTGCAGTGGTGTACAAGGTTTCAGATTTGGTGCCACGAGCTACTACCATAGCACCTTTCACGATCTTCCATGAACCTTTCCCAAACTCTGCTGTATATCCCGTGCTATCCAACTGACCAACAGAGATCAGATTTTTCTTGATCCCAAGAATATATCTGACATTCTACAATGTCCACTGGTTTTCCGAGGTGGTTTTTATGCAAACATCTCCCTTTCCTTCAATCTCTAAGTCTTTATTGTCAGCAAGATATATTTTTCCAAGATTTCCAGATTTGAAGTTTTGGAACAACTCCTTGCTTGGAGACGAATGGAAAGATGCACCAGAATCCAAAATCCATGATTCAACCGGGCTGTTCACACTAAGGATTAGAGCATCCCCAATGTCCTCTGCTGAATTTACAGAATCATTGTCATCTCCAAATTTCTGATTCTGTTTTTTCTTTGGCTTTGTACAGTTCGTCCGAAAGTGCCCTTTTTCTTCACAGTTCCAACAAGTCACGTTTGATCTGTTCAGCGATTTTCCTCGATTCTTTGATTTTGATCGACCATGTTGATTTTGGCCTTTCGTCTTACTTCTCCCCCTTCTATCAACGCTGAGAGCACTGCTCGATGAATCTCCCACCTCTCATTTGCGAATACTTTCGCTAAGAACAACATCACGGATTTCATCAAACTTCAGTTTCTCAGATCCACGGGAACTGCTAATAGCAGCAACAACAGTATCCCAAGACTCGGGCAGAGATGACATCAAAATCAACGCCTTAATTTCATCTTCGAAATTAATATCCACAAAATTGAGTTGACTCACAATCATATTGAACTCGTTTATATGATCAGAAACGGATCCATTCCAGACATCTGTAAATTGAACAATTTAAATATACCTTGTTCATAGCCGATGATTTTTCATACATGTTTGACAGTGCCTTCAACAGACCGGACGTAGTCTTCTCCTTCACGATGTTGAACGCCACGTTTCTTGACAAAGTCAACCGGATCAACCCTAGAGCCTGGCGATCCTTGAGTTTCCACTTCTCCTCCGTCATGGATTCCGGCTTCACCCCGGTCAACGGTTCGTGAAGATCTTTCTGGTACAGATAATCTTCAATCTGCATCTTCCAGAAATTGAAATCGGATCCATCAAACTTCTCGATTCCAAGCTTTGAACTATCCATCTTCAGTGATCGTGTTGAATCTCCTTGGCTCTGATACCAGTTGTTAGGATCGAATTCACGCACACACACTAGATGAATGAAGAACACAAGAACTTTCAAGAGAAAAAGATGAGAAATCTAGAGAGAGAGAGAGAGAGAGAGAAAACCCAATATTTCTTGGTAAAACCCCGTGAGTAAACTTCCACGGCGGTGAGGTATAAATTATATTAATAAATCAGAGTATTTTTGGTTACAGAGAATAAATAGGAAAACCTAAAATAGAGAGAATAAATAGGAAAACCTAAAATAGAGAATAAAGAGGAAAACCTAAAATTAATCAGGCTCCACTACCTAACAAATTGCAGACAGAAAGTGTACAAAATACTAGAAATCAGAAAAAAATATAAATTCTCGTATATCAATGGTAGAATAAGCAGTGCAATGAGAGATCATCAAATGGTGAGTTTACAAATTAAATATGTTGAATGTTACTTATTTTTTCTCTAAACTTAATTAATGATATGATAGGCGTAATAAGTTATAAATTTCTCCACTCCATAAATGCATTTTTTTATTAGAAAATAATTTAATTCTTAATTTCCTACTTTATTTATATTAGTTTGATTTTATGTTATAAAGTAAGTGAAATATTTTTATATTTGAAATGATCTATTTTTGAACTTCTTGCTTTATTCAAAATAACATGCTTTTATAGTTTTAAAAATCACGCCATACTTAAATCACAAAGTTTCAAAAACTTAATTTATTAAATACAAGGCCATATAAAATAAATTAGCGAAAACACTAAATAGTTTATAAATATATTTTCCTTCTACCTATATTACCAAACACATGGCTTTTAGCCCCAAATTTTTAGCCAGGTTGAAAAATATTATATCGCATATTAATTTTTAAATATGAAAGGTACTCTACATATAAGTAATTGGCGCTAATATATCTGAAAAAAATAGATTATTACTAAAATATTAACCCCTCCCTTTGAAAAAATATTTCCTCTCTTTTAAAAATAAATTCTACATGCATAGTAAATTATATCCTCTTTCTTTTATCGTCACGCAAGCACGATTATTTGTTTTATTGTTATTCAATTTCTAAATTAAACAAATTAAATTAGTACTTGTATTAGTTTGACACTAATAGCTTAAAACAAAAAATTTAGTCTTAAAGCACAAATAATTGAAGCATATAAGGGCGTGGTTAAGAAATTGAGTAGAGAATCATGAGGTAGTACCCTCAAATTTCAATCTAGATAAAACAATTTTTCCTTTCAACGACTCTCTTATATATTTGGAATAGAAATCTGTTAGTTCTCTCTATCGCATCTCGTCCTACTTTGTTCATTACGAACAATTTTATCATATATTGAGCTTTAATTTTTGTATGTTTCTTTGTTTTTCATTTCTCTTTAGTTTTCATACGTTTGACTAATATTTTGTTCTAGTATTTATATTTTCTATAATATTTATTTCCTTTGGTATATTCAATATCACTATCAATTATCATAATATATACATGTATTCTGCTTTTGCCTTCGCTTTTTACTAATAGAGACCGAATTAAGGCTTTAAACGACCAAATATATCTTCGCTAAAAGCTTACTTTCTTGTAGTACATACCAAGAAAACACTTCTTTTCATATCACACTTTTGTTTAATCCTCCTCCTCCTTCTTCTCCTGCCTCTCCTCCTCCTTCTCCTTCTTTTCCTTCTTCTCCTTCTTCGTCTCCTTCTTTTCCTCCTCTTTCATCTCATTCTTTTCCTTCGTATCCTTCTCATTCTTAATCTGTTTCCCACAAAAATTCTCTCAAATTTCTAATTCATTATCGTCAACTGGCATGGATGAAAAGAAGTGCTAGGAAATTTAGGATTTTACAATATTCTATAGAAATCTCTTTTTCATTTCTGCAGAATTGTACATTTCTTCAATGTCAAATCCAAAACATTCGCTTACTTGGAAGAAAACGTTTTTTTTTTACAATTTCTTTTCATAAAGAAATGAGGAACAAAATTGAAAACTTAATAAAACTTGATATATAGTGACTCGAGAACTATATGAGTTATAAGATATATATTCTCCCTGAAAATCAATTTGAAAATTTTATGGTTGATCATGATAAAGATTACCAGTATTCAGGTTGAGGTAGTACTTTTACCAGTTAAAGGTAATTTTTATCTTGATCTGCCATGAAATTTTCAGATTTATTTTCGGGGAGGACATATATCTTGTATCTCAATTAGCTCTCAAGTTAAAACATTAAGAGTGTCGTTATGTTTGCAAGCTTTTTATTTATTTTTGATGGAAAGAAATTGTGAAAGAATGTTTTCTTCCAGGCAGCGAAGATTTTGGATTAGACATTGAGGAAATGATACAATTTCCCAAAATGAAAAAGAGATTTATGTAGAATATTGTAAAATCCTAACTTGTCGTAGCAAATATTTTCATCCATGCTAGTTGACGATAGGAATTAGAAATTTGGGAGACAATTTCATTGTGAAATAGACGAAAAAGGGGTAGGAGGAGGGAATTTAAATTTATAAATGACGTTCATAACCATTTTTCGGTTTTTTGTTTTTGTTTTTCTTTGTTTTTTTAAATGGTGGAACAAAATTATTTTTTTTTACCAACAATTATAATATGGTTTGTGTTAAATGAATAAGAATATTAGTGAATATTATATATTAGAAAGGCATAGTATCATGTATTGGTGTTGTTATAGTTTATCACGTACAAAAATGATATTTATTAGTTTAATTATACCAAACAAAAAATTAATAATATCAAAGTTAGTACAACTTATTTTCTTCAATATTTCTACAAAATGATAGATAAGTGTTATGGAGGTGTTGCTCAAGTATTTCGAATGTAGGTTTTCATGGCTTATCCAAATAGAGAAAATACATATAAATCACTTTGATTTAACAACAAAGCATACTTTAGCATTTTGTTTACACAGGCATGTATTTACCCCCTTAATCTTATTTGAAGTAATTAAATACCGCCTTAATGTTATGTGACATAAAAAAGTAGTCTAGCGCACATTTATTCTTGATTAAAAAACTGCCCCCACTAATAGATGCATTATATAATTAGAAAAGAAGAAAAATTATCTCCTTTCATCTTCTCTAGACCGCCCACCCCACTCCGATCCGCTTTCTTCTTCTACAAGACCCCAAAACTTTTTATTCAAACACCCTCATTACATCACCACTACACTTGCATCTTAATCTTCATCTTATTTCTTATTTTTCAAATTTCAGATCTACTAAAGACGACAAAATCATTTTAATTGTATTAATTTTCGTGACTTAGAGTATTTCTCTTCGTGTGGGGTCCAGTTCGAGGAAAAATATTTTCTACCAAGAATTATTTCATACTCAGAAGTAGAACCCAATTTTTTGATTAAGAGAGAAGCAAGTGTATCGTAACACATCCTTTTGTGATACTTCATTTTCCTTTAGCTATTGATATAAAAACTATTTGTGAAGATACGTATTTTAACATTTAGGTGTGTTCATTTAAAATTAATTTTACATTGGATTGAATAAAAATATAATGAACATTTTTAATATGTAAAGGTTTTTTTTTTGTGATGGTTGATAGGGATGACAATGGGGCGGTGTAGGGCTGGGGCGGTGCGGGTTGAGCTTAACCCATAAAATTTTTATTTCGCCCTCCCCGCCTCACATAGTAACACTTGTCATTTTCAACCTGCTCCACCCCGCCCTGCATGAACCCGCCCCACATAATTTTTTTAATATTTTCTTTTTATAGTTATGTTTGATACTAAAAATGAAATTCATAAAAATAATTCATTTTTTCATTAAGTCGTTTTAATTTAATAGGATTGGTGGTGACTTAAGATTTTATTTTTTAGAAGTCAATTGGGAAACATGCAACAAAATTGTATTATTTTTTAATTGAACCATTTTCATTTATCATGTTAAATATTTAAGTAGTTTTAATGAAATTATCTCAAGAAATAATGCTCTATTACTCAATAACATGTAAAATGTTAAAATTAAGTTTGAACCCACATAAAATCACATATACCCGCAACCCGCCCCGCCCCACATTAATTATAAAAAACCCCACTTCAATCAGGCACACATCCGATCCGCATAATTCACTTAGATACCTCAACTATGACAAGTAACTATTCAACACCTCTACCCTCTCGAATTTGAACCATTTAGACACCTAACGTAAATGTGGCAGAAAAAGTGCAATACACATCTTGATGAGCACACGAAATCAAATATTTTAACATTTACTCTTTTTCATTTTCAATTTTTCTTTATATTTGTCATTATTTTTTAAAAAGTAACAATTTTTTCTTCTTCCCCTCTTTCACACCTACTGCAACCACTTCTTTAATACAATCCATCTCTATTTCCCCCACAAATTTCCATTTTAAAAAAATTAAAAAAATCATGTAATCATTGTTTACTTCTGCCTTCCTTTCTCCAGAAAAAAGATGGAGATCACCAGTTTTTTATTAGATAAAATAAAGGTTATTAGTTATGTGTCTTCTTTGTCAGAAAAAATGCAGAACGTTATATCTTCTTTGCCAATTTTTTTTTAAAGATAATTATTCAAATATTTAATCCTCCCTCTTCACCTCTCCCCTTCTCCCACACCACTTCTTACATACAAATCAAATAAAAAATTTTGAAATCAAAATAAAAAAGACGGATCTTTTAAGAAAACACCATCAAATATATGAAAATAAGAAAGAAGGCATAAAGAGAAATAAAAATGATAAATTCATTCATAATATATGATAAAACCTCAAACTTTTTTTTCCTCTAAATATAGGTTAACAATGGTGGACAAGACAACTGTTAGGGAAAGAGAGGAAATTGAGATGTTTGAGGTAGGTAGAGTGCGGGGGTGTATATTTGTTTTCCTACTTTTTTTTTTTAGTTTAAAGTAAATCTTTTAGGATTTTGTTATATTTAAAATTTATTTATATAATTATGTTAAAATAAAATATCACTTGTCTTCATTTGATTAATCATTCTGCCACATCATATGCATGTGTATTACACACACATTCTCTTTAGATTCAGTGTCAGAAAAATGTTCAACAGGTAATTAATTTTTAAGATAGGAGTGTCTAATAGGAAACAAATTTTGTTAAGGTATCTGAGTAATTATGCAGACAACTTTAAGGGGCCACACATGACTTAAGCCTACAATAATAGTCTTCTTTTTCATTCTTTTAGTCTCTTTAATTTTCTTTAATGTACTCTTTGTTCATATTTTGCATCACATTTGTTAAATTGATCGTCGAAAGATTGTGATTTATCTTAATTTGTTAATTTAATTGAAAATGTTGTCTACTGCTTTGATACTTTGGTATCTCACTACAACAACCAACGCCCAACAAGATCCTCCTCTTGCTTTCAATGAAGCACCACATTAACCTACTTTTTCTTTTGCCTTCAAAATTGAAACACCCACATACCTGTGGGACTACACTTGTATGTTGTTATATGTGTTTTCTGGGCTATAGAGATTGGTATTAATTGTATTACACTCTTGGGCATGTGCTTGTTGTTGTGACAAAAATATGAAAAACAAAATCAAAAAATAAAGAACTATCAAGTTTAACTAAGAAAAATCCTTCAAATCGAAGGTTACAACTAAAGGATCTACAAGATGTGAATTGCTTCAGTATAACAATAAGAGGGTTAAAAATATTATTCTAATGGATACACAACAAGTGTCAAAACAGAACAAACAATGTCTATACCAACAAACCCTGCTTATGTTCGAGAGCTACACCCGAATCTTACTGACTTTTGTGTAACACCTAAGAATCTAATAGACTATACTAGGGGAAAGTGAGATAAAAAGGGACAAGGAAAAGGGATTGTATATCCCAACCTTCCCTATGCACCTCCTACCTTCCCATGAGAGACTTGATGACTTATGGTGGTCACCACGGATCGTGGTGCCACTCGTAGAAGGCAAGGCATTAGTTCCCCAAGGCTGCCCAAATAGCCTCCTCCACACGTGCCACTTCACGGACGTGGGAGGTGTTGTGGTTGTGCATTAGATTTTTAAGGGATAAGGGAGGGTATCCTAGCCACTGGTTCAAGACCACGAGGAGGACCACGGCTCGTGGAGGCTCTCGTGAAGAGTGGACAGTGCACTGCCAAGTGGGGTTCAAATGGGTCATTCCAATTTTAATCAGACTAAATATATGTCGTTTTGACTAAGTATAAGACCCCTATATAAGTCATTTTAATTCTAAAACTCACTCATTCATGTCATTATTTCCAAAATCCAAAAGAAATACCCAAAGTTCTTCCTCTTAAATAAATTCTCTCTTCAGAAGAAAGAAGAAGAAGAAGAAGAAGAAGAAGAAGAGGAAGAAGAGGAAGAAGAGGAAGAAGAGGAGGAGGAAGAAGAAGAAGAAGAAGAAGAAGAAGAAGAAGAAGAAGAAGAAGAAGAAGAAGAAGAAGAAGAAGAAGAAGAATTCCTATATTAAGTTCTCTTAAAAGTTTGTTTAAATGGTTGAATTATTTTATATTAAGTATGAATTAATGAATTCCTATTATTTGTTTGATGTTTACCCCTGAACCCATGTGAATCTCATATTTCTCAATCATGATGATATTATGTGGGTCTTCGTAGATGAAAGAGGAGTTTTATGAACTAATGCAAGAAGTATAGAATTACATGAATTTATTATGAAATCTCTATCTAATGCTTGAATTCTAGATGTGGTAATTGGAAATAGGCTTTGAACCCTTAAAGGGAAAAGTATGAGATTATGCATGTCTTTATGAAATTTATGTAAAATCATTAAGGATGATTTGCGAGTGAAGTGTCAATGATTATGATGTTGTTGTTTTGATGTTGAAAGGAAATTCTCATAAACACATTTTCACATGATGTAAAAGGTCTTCTTACATAGTAAGAATTCTTTGGTTGAAAGGTTTTCTCACTTAATTTAATCAAAGGGCAAGAGCTATTATTAAAAGATCATGAATGTTAAAAGGTTTACTCACTCGTGGTCTAAGGAGAAATCATATTATAATATAATTCAAGACTTAGTAACTACTCCGTCAGTTTTATGCTTAGCACCGAGAAGATATTGGTGTGAGAGGGAAGCTCTCCCATCATTAGAGGTCGGGTTTCTAGTACCAATCTCCTTATCCCTTAAATTATGTGACCCCATAGGTTGATTAGCTAGTTTATCCACATAAGCTAAAAGTTCATGGTTTTACCCTGGGCAAGTAGAACAACCCTTTTTTGTGTGCAGGAGACACGTAGTGATCATGTTATAGCTTACGTGGTCTCAATGTCGGTTAAGGCTTATTCTAACAATAACGTGAATAATGAACTACAACTACTTCAAGAAGTATCACATATTAGTTCAAAGGTTTTAAAGATGATGTTGGTTTCATTGACTATGTTTACTGGCTTTTGATTTCCCACCCTACTTATATTATGTTTTACCTTGCTCAACTGCATTTTTTGAAATGAAATGTACATTTTTTCATGTTTTAAATGTTTTTATGCACGACTATCATAATTAGAGCATTTTGTACTAACGCATAATCTAGCCTAAATTTTTCCCAAATAGAGGGTCCGACAAATGTTGATCTAGAGATTTCTAAGTGAGGACGGAGTTTTATTGTTTTAAATTTCTTTTATGTATATTACCTTTTTGGACATGATGTATGGGAAAACACATAAAAAAAATTTAAAACAATAAAACTTATCTAATCATATCTCATCCGTTCAAATCAACCACTAAAACATTTGGAGCACTCAGTCCAAATTTCAGCCTGATCCAACGGTGAGTTAATTGGGATACGTGATTTGATGATCGATGGTCGGAGAAAAAGACGGCATCAAAGGAACCATTGTTCTTCTCTCTTATCTCTGGTTTAAAGCTCTAAAAAATATCTTATATCCTAATGTATTTCAAAGACAATACAATGAGCAATTTAACGATTCTCTCAAGACCCTCCTCTATTCATAGAGTTGTGCTTCTCCTACAAATCCAAAACCAACTCCAAAATAGAACTACTATTCAAACACTTTTCCTAGTATAATTGGAAATCAAATAAATGGAATACTTTAATCCCTTGTCAAGTAGGATTGGGACATGGGCCTTTCACTGGAACATGGGCCACAACCCAACAAATTTCCCCACCAGCCAAGGGGCCAAATAAACTTCTAGTGGAGGAACTCTTGAAATATTTCATGCCTTCCATATTTCGACAAAACCCATGCCTGTCTACGATTCCCACTTTTGTAACGATATTCAAAGAATTTCATAAGTGTATCTCTCAACCTGAAATAATTTCTGTTCGAGGTCCATTCTAATCCAATGATACTTTCTATTAGTATGATTGGACTTAGAATGATAGGTAGAGTGCTTGGTAAGATAAATAACACTTTGATTATCACAAAATAAGACGAACCTTGATTGTTCAAATTCAAGATCTTTGAAAAACTCCTCCATCCAAAGTAATTGTTTGGCGCCTTCAGTGATGGAAATATATTTAATTTTAGTGGTTGATAGAGCTATGAACTTACATAGTCTTCATTGCCATGAAATAGCTCCCCCTCCAAATGTGATCAAATAAAAAGAAGTGGATTTTGAATTGTCAAGATTTCCTCCCAAATTA
Source organism: Solanum chilense (assembly GCA_032847665.1). Classification (NCBI taxonomy): domain Eukaryota; kingdom Viridiplantae; phylum Streptophyta; class Magnoliopsida; order Solanales; family Solanaceae; genus Solanum; species Solanum chilense. Next base: position 26,086,342 of record CM064973.1, read on the forward strand.
GAATCTATGTAGCATACAAGTTCAGTCTTACCACAACCAAAGCACACCATATCTGAAGTACCTTTCAAATATCTTAATATCCATTTCACTACATCCCAATGTTCCTTTCCAGTAATTGAAAGAGATTTTCTAATGGTTCCAACAACACGTGCAATTTATGGTCTAGTGCAAACCATAACATACATCAAACTACCAACTAAGATCAGTATGAAATACATGACATCTCATTCATCCCTTCATTAGTAGATAGACTTTGGGTTGTACTCAAAATATAGTGTTTAGAAAGAGGTGTAATAACCAGTTTTGTCTTTATCATGTTGAACATTTAAGTATTTTCTCAATATACTACAACTTGTGTCTATCTCAATGAATTTTTATGCCTCTGATCTTGTTTGTTGTCCCCAATTCCTTCATCATGAACAATTTTCTCAACTCCTTCTTAAAGACTACAATTCTAGATTTTATTCCCCAACAAACAACATATCATCCACATAAAGTAGTAAGATAACAAATTATCATGAGAGAACTTGTGAAAGAATACACAATAATCTGAAGTAGTTTTCTTATATCCCTGATTTTCAATGAGAGATTCAAACTTCATGTACCACTGTCTTGGAGCTTGTTTCATGCTACACAAGTGCTTTCTCAATTTGCAAACCTGGTTTTCTTTTTCTTTAACTATCAAGCCTCCAGGTTGCTTGTAATGCCCTGAGGACGGGCACTTGTGAACCATTCTGGCTCCGAGCGAACCCTTGGCCTGACTTACTTACTCAGCGGAATATTTACTCATGCTATAAATATTTTAAACATAAACTAACTTCTTAATAATAAATCTATAATGTATTAAAATAACATTCACTAGGAAAATTGGCAACTCAAGTCTCAACATTCAAAACAGGAAATAGAAAGACTTAATAACTAACATCACTAACAATCTATGACGCCTCTAAAAAATTGATACGGAGGTCGGGAAAAGACCCATGACATCCCAATGAACTAAACATACTAGAAACACTGAAAGGGAATCAAACTCGAAAGCTTAACTAGAACCAAGGATGCGCTGGATGCTGATTCTGGTTGCTTGTATCTGCAAAATAAAAAGATGCAGGCCTAATGGTATCAATACATTGAATGTACGAGCATCAAGACATATTATTGAAAGGAACTGAAACAACCAAACCTGTTCTCAACTCAACTCAATTAAATTAGACTCATTTTGAATATAAAGCAATAATGCAAAATGCAATATCAAGAAAATATTTGAAAGCACAAATAACAACTATGTACATTTAGAAAAGGCATAGTAACTCTAAATGTATGCAAAGATACAATATAAATTCCAAAATGTATACAAAAATACAATATACTTCTGTGTATATAAGAATACAAAATACATCAGTGGGAGTTTCTCTAACCAACACAATCACTTAAGATCTATTCTGATGATATAATGTTCTGCCTCACGCTACCAGGGTCGTCTTATACCTTGACGAGGGTATAAAACCGACTACTAAGTGGACCTACTATTCTATGCAAAAATAAGTAATGAATCATCTAAAAAATATGAACCTTTTCTACCCATTATGGCTTCATGGTTTATGGGGGGGCTTTGAGTTGTCTAGATATTATGATTAAAAACATACAACTTTCTTTGATTTATATAATTGCTCAAAACAATGCTCAAAGGCTCCTCTTGGAAATCAAACTATCCTTTATTACTTAATTGTGACATTTATTATTTATTGAAAACTAGCTTAAAGGCTCTTTTAAAAATCAAAGTTTTTCCCTTTCTTGTTTAAATGTGGAAACATCTTAATCTTTTGGGAATACATAGTCCCAATATACTTGTTTGAAGAAATGTGCTTCAATCTTTACTCTTTGTTTAACTCAAAATTCAAGTCTTACAATAAATTTAAAATGTTTGTAAAAGACCGCTGGAAAACTCTATGAACTTCTCTTTACTTGACTTTTAACTTTCCTTGAATTGAATTATGGATTCAAGGTTCATGATCGCATTTTATTGATGATTTCATGTTGTTTAGATATACCTTAGCGTGTAGGAATCAATTAGGAAACATAGGTATATTTCAAAAGAACTAGTACTAAAAAAGAGGGAAAAAGTATAAGACCTGACGTCCCAGGCGCTTTGAGTAGAGCGGGGCGCCATACCCAAAATGTCATAACTGATGTTGGGGCGCATTTTCTGGCGTGGTACCCCATGGGAAAAACATCAGAACCTAAAGTGCGCGCTTTGGAAGGCGCTTCTTAGACCCTTGCCCATAAAACTTCAATTCTCTCAGCCGTTTCCACTCTAAATCATCTAGTTTCGATTGGTTGTTTCGGAAAACACTTAGATTCTACTAGATAACAAAAATATGCAAGAATTTACTCAAAATGACACCTAATTTCATCAATTTGAATGAACTCCTCAACAATTTCAATGAGTCAAGAACTCAATAGATTTCAACAAAACTGATACGCTCAAATTACACCTCCCTAAAGAAGCATTATCTATCATTATCAAGTAAACAACCAAAATGGTAGGTTCGGGTCGATCCCACGAGGAATATGATTTATACTTAACTGTAACTCACAATTTTATACGCATGCAAAACACTGTTCGAATATTGATTAATTACTATTTATACGTTGTTAATTGCTCATGGTTTCCACAACCCTATTTGTGCAATTTAGTTACCCATAATCACAAGAGCACAATTCATTATTTTAGGTGGAAGAATTATGAACTTATGCAATGAGAATTAAAAACCTAGAATTTCAACTTGAATATCTACACCAAAATCTTGAAACTCAACTTCAGAAATCAATAGTTGCTTATGGTTTGCAAAATTAATATCCAAAGTCTCACACTAGAACAATAATAATAAAAGACAACCCCAAAAAAGAGGTTTACATCCCATAGAAAACAAACTCCTAATAAAAAGGAAATAAAATAAGGAATTGTGTTCAGGCACACGTCTTCAATCTACCAGACCGACTTACAGACCATAATGGATCTCGTGTCTGTAAGTCCCTTCCTTCAACCAGGACTTAGAAAGTATTTTAGCAACCAGAGTATACCTTGTCTAAATCAAATGACGGACCACTAGTACGGTCCGTGAATCAATTGACGGTCCGTCAATACCCCTCTATTACTCCATACTTAGAATCTAAAAAAATTTGGTATTGGAACCGTTATAGTATCATTCTACGGTTTACCTATATGGTCCGTCAATTAATTGATGGACCAACAATTCTCACCGTGGTTCTACACTTGGTCAGATTTCCCTGATTTCATTCAATGCATGGGATTCCCTTCTATGATACCCATCTACGGGGCGTCAATGGATCTTTGATGCGTCGATTGCCTCTGTGGATGCCTTTTTCTGCACTTCTTCAGCTATCTCTTTAATTTTGCGCCTAAACATCTTTCCTTCAAAACATGATACAAAACAATCAAAATCAATATAAAAAGGCTCTACACACGCAAATCTTAGGTAAAATGTATTAGATATACCATAAAATCACGGTATATCAACACCCTCAAATTAAATTCAGCATTTGTGCTCAAGTGGCGCACTAAGACTCTCAATGACACTTGTATAGAAGCAGGCAATTCAAGCTCAAACAATCACATGGCTATCTATCCCGACTCTCGTGTGTTTGAGTGCGAACCTATCTCTCATACTCAACAAGCTAACTTATTCGAATCATAACATGACACTGATTGACCATTAATCAACATCCTTTACTGCTTTCTTATCACCAAGTTACTAATTCTCTAACAATGTAATTAGCGCCCTCACTTCATATGAAGTAACCTATTCTTCATCTAACCAACACTAATATAAAACTAAAAGACCTATCTAAAGAGTTACAGAAAAAATTGAATGACTCCACTTTCATAAGTACATCTTGTAAAAAACTAGTGGGCTTCTTCACAGTTCTATCTGTCATAAGTAATCCCATCGTAGTCTGTTTTGGAGCCCCTAAACCCAACTTCTTGTAAATAAACAATGAAATTAGATTAACACTAGCACCCAAATAACACAAACCTTCACCAAATACAACAACATGATGGTACAAGAATAGAGAAATTACATGGTTCCTCTTTCTTTTGCACATGAGGCCTAGTAGCAATAGCACTGCAATGTTATAACCTATAATCATCCTCAAAATTGATGACCCTCTTATTAGTAACAAAAACCTTTCATATATTTTACATACTCAATCGTTTTCTCCAAATCTTCTAGCAACGAAACATTGATAGAAAGGTTTTTCAACATAGTGATAAAATTGTGGTGTTTTCATTCTTCGTTCTTCTTTACCGTTCTCTAAGGAAATGGAGGTGGAGGTCTAATGATGGGAATAAATTTTTGGGTTATATCCACTTCTTTCTATGTTGCATTATTGGACTCTCCAATATCCACAATTTAAACCTAAGATGACATAGTTGGATCAATGGTGTATTTACCCCCTCAAGTAGTGACTGTCATATAATGCTCATCACTCTTTGGATTATGGATTGTGTTCCTAGGATGTGTGCCACAATGATGTGGGTTTACCATAGTGGACAACTAATTTATTTTCTACTCAAGTTGCTTGATCCACACTCCATGGGCATCAACTTTTTGACTAATTCCAGACAAGTTTTTTTGTGTCTCCTTTACATTCTCATCACTCGTATAAAACCTATTCATCATATTTTGTATGACATCCTCAATACGAGACATACTACTCTCATTTTTCTATTGCCAAATTCCTAATTTGCAGGAGGAACATAAGGCCTCACCTGCTCATTTTTGTTGTCATAGTTTTTCCGGTTGTAGTTGTTATTGCGATTGTAGTTCCCATCCCGGACATAGTTACCATCTCGGTGTAATTTCCATAGTTCGTACCTTGGTTTCCTTGCCCTTGGTGCCAATTATTTGAGTTGGAACCTTGGGAATTGAAACCCCCGGTCTAATCATTTACAGTAAGCATCCTCCTCATAATAGCATTCCTCAACTTGTGGTGGTGGAGTTCTAGTCAACTAGTTTACCGAATTCACCTTTTTTGGGCCTCCGCTCACATTCTTCAACACCAATGCTAGTTCTTTCCTTATATGAGCCATATCCTTACGAATGTCATCCGCAAATTGATTAGGCGTAGCTTGATCTGCAAATGTGCTTTTTTTTGTGTTAGTCTTTTGAGTGCTCTGTGCTTTATTATTTTGAAAATCCTCTCCAATTTCTCAACGTTCTCCTCAAAAGTGCACTCACAATATATAAAAACATGTCTTAAGCAAAAAGGAAACAAAATAAGGAAATAAACTTTCTTGATGTGGCTTTGATCGACGAGTCAAATTTTTGACTATGTGTCGATCTACAGTTCATAGGTCCCCTCCGTTAGTCAACACTTAAACTTTTTCAATAAGGCTTGGAATCTTCAATTCACAGCTCATCACTGATAGACGTGTAGGGCACACTGTAGGTTGACCTACGCTGTGTGGGTCCTCTTCCGTGTCTCCACACTTAGCATTTTCATCAGATACTAGAACTTCAATTCTCTGAACACCATCTACAGATGTGTAGTACAACCCTTAGGTCAACCTATAGTCTTTATCAGGCTTCCTTGAGGCTCCTTCTACGCACACCATCGATGGACCATTATAGGACATACGGTCCGTATATCCCTTAGTGGGTGGATACTTCTACAAATTTTTCAGTTGTCATCACACTCAATTGTGTCCATGCCTATTTTCTGTAAACATGACATAAAATCATCATTTCCAATACAAAATGGCTCTAGAAATACACAAATCTTAAGTGAAATGTATCAAAAATACTGCAAACTCACGGTATATCATTCACACATAATCGTCTCATTGGATTTGATTCACAATTCCCTACAAATATACATGCACACATACAATGAAGCAATTATCCGTCATATATTATAGAACAAAAATCAAGCAAAACTAAGCCTGAATACTCCTGAGACACTTTAGCCTTCCCTTTAAAAAAAAATCAACTTGTTCTTTGTTTATAAACAAGTAATTAGCATATGGATCAATAAACAAGGTATAATATAATTGGATTATAACCAACTTGTTAATCCAAGACCAAACCCGTGATCTTAATGTTAATATAGGGCATTTCCCATAATTAACTTCAGGAAAAAAACCCTACCTGAACGATAATCACCTAAGTTTCTAAGTTCTAAGAATCGAAATAAATATTAGGGGAATAATTAACTTACCTTTAGTGCAAGAAATCATCGAAAACTATCAAGAATCACTCTGGGTCGTCCCTTAGTTTTTAAGAACAAATTTTTGCAGAAAATAACAAAACTAGGGGTTTTTCCTAACTTAATTCGTGACTGACCCGCCATATCGAATCCCATCCCACCTTAGGTGCCCCGTCCTGGTGGGATAAATCGTACCCGAAGACTTTTGTGAATAAAGAAGCTCAGAATTTACGTTTCAAGCTCCCATTTCACAACACACCTTCAAACCAAGAGGTTCTAAAACTACTCATTCACTCCAAGATTTGTTTTAGGAGTTCTACTTGCCTGAATTGGATTCTATAAAGTCTTACATTCTTCGTAAAGTGTTGGCTATCCACTAATGTGATTAAAATCATAATTAGATCCCTCATTTATCATCATATTTCTCTAGATTTCACCTATCTCAGATTTTGTCCAAGTATGGCCAAGGTTGGAAATTTCCAAGTTACTACTCAGATGTTTTCAGGCCCAAAATCTTTCCCTGTTGGCTTTTCTATAACGGCAGAAACAGGTGGTTGCAACATGTTATATGAAAGTAATTCTTATGGCTCAAGTATTCTTATATATTAAGGTATCTATATGTTCTATGAAGGTTGACCACATGAAATAAATTACATCTATATTTTCCCTTTATTTTTTTTTTCGCTCTATTTTCCTAAATTAGGTCTTTATTCCTATTGTATCCATATAAGCGATCAATGATCATATATCGCATTTCCAAAACTACTTCCATTAGTCTAGGGAATTTCTATCTTGAAGTGAATGACTACAGCCTTGGAAGTTATTATGAGAAGATTATGGATGGTTAAAACTTTTCTCACGCATGGTCTAAGGAGCTACTCTATGATGTTTGTAGCTTGGATTGCCTACTTTACGTACCTTCCATTGATTATATGAAAAGGCGGAAATTACTCATGACTCTTAATGATAAAGAAAATAAAGACTATTGATTAGTTTTTTCTATTTATTCTTAGTACCAAGAGGATATTGAGATGGAAGCTCTCTCGTAGCTAGAGGTTGAGTTTCTTGTAGCAATCTCCTTATGAAATATGTGCCACCATAATATGATTGTCGTTGGTAGATTATAATTGTCTTAGATATACATTAGATAGTGGGTCCGCGTAAGCTAGAAGTTAAGGTTCTTATTGAAGAAAGTAAGGACACCCCTTTTCAGTGTGGGGTAGACACCGGATTCTATGTTATATCTCACATGTTCTATAGGTCGGTTATGGTTGCATCCAAAAATACTAAACTAAGGATTATTTCAACAAGTATCTCACAAGTTTTTTTTTTTTTTTTTAGATTTTGAGCTTGCATTGACCATGATAACAATTATGTTTTGTAATATCTTATCTTATGTTTTAACTTGGTCTCTGCATATCACAAAAAGGTATTTTAGCATAATTTTATAACCCTTCTGCATTGCTATCATACTTTGTATATACTTTATATTAATTCATACTCTATCCAACATTGTTTTGTAGGTGTAGGGTCCAACGCTTTGATTCTATAGTGTCCTGGGATCACCAGTAGATTTTGAGGAGTGATGATTCCTCAAGTTCCGAGGACCAAATATTTATTGTTTATTGTATTTACCTTTCAGTTATTGTCTCTGATGCATGTGTTATGTCCCAATCCCTTTTGAGGTAATAGATGTCTTTGAGACTATGTAGACTTCCACTATGTTTGTGACAATTTTCTTTTATGATATAAATTGTCCTTTTAAATTCGTTAATTCTATTATCTTCTTTATGAATGTTAAGTTACTTGTATAGGGTCTCTCAGTGTCTATACACCATGTCATGTCTTGGGGGTACTTTAGGTCGTGACGCCACTCCCTAAATTTAGTCCAGGAAAAATGAATCTTCTCTCAATCTCTCTTCTATTCTCCATATTATTTGTCGTTCTGTAACTTTCTACAAGTTCATTATTTCTTTATTGTTTCTTATAATTTATTAGTGAAATAGTAATAAATTAACACACAAAAAAAAGAATGTTAAACACGAAGCTTGAAAAAAATAAATTTATTTAAAAAACAACTAGCATCATCTATAATACAATAAAACTTTTGATTTGTGACAACCACTAGAAAGTCAATTATTATTTTTTAAATTAGTTTTAGCTCTTGTCACACAAATGCCTAATAAGGAGAAAAAACTAATTCATAAATGTTGTTACTCTTTAGATATTACTTATAAACTCAAACTTTAAGAAAATAATGTAAAAATAATAATCAATATTAATTTCATTTAGTAATTAATGTTCAACATTAGCAACAAAAGATCAATGACGGGTTGATTCTTGATATGATTTAAATTTTTATTATATCTTAGATTTTGTTGATACAATTCCAAATATTCCTAATCTAATAGCAAATAAATCGAAATAATAAGTTTAACGGTAATGTTTAATTATCCAGTTCATAAGCAATCTTTCTATAGATAATCAACTAGATCGCTTCATCTTTTTCTTGATCTACACATTGCAATTATAAATAACAGTTTTATGCTTGTTAAAAAATACTATCAATGGATACACTAAGTATTATTAAGCATAATCAAAACAAATTTTTTATGCATATGTTAGTTTTTTCAATAAATATTTTTCTTTATTTTTTTTGCAATATTTTTTATTACTATTTTTCATCACTTTCACAATATGGTTTTTTCTAATAATTAGTCGTATTTAAATGGCAAATAAATAGCTCTTAAGATTAAAACCATCACTTTGTTTAAATTTGATATTATAATAAGTTTAAGGAAAAAAAACAAATAGTAGACATTCGCCAGATATTATATTTATGATTTATCACTTAAAATCTTCTAAGATCTTATCCTACTAAAATTTGTGAATTTATCGATAACTTTTGAACAAGTTAAAATGACTTATGAATAGAAAAATAATAATATTTATAATATTTACTTTCATTTATAATTTTCTAAAAAATTAGCAAAAATACATTATAAAACCCTCTTGCATCTTACTTCAAAATACATCATTGACATTTGAAACTCATATTTTGTAAGAATTGCCAAATATTTGAAATCAACTCTTTGTGTCCTTATCATTATTTCATGTATGTATTTTTATTCTTAACAAGATTTTTAATTTTTATTTATTTATTTATTCTCATCATTTTTATGATATATGATCTTACATGATATATATGTGTTAATCACTTCAAATAAGTTATCACTTTATTTTTTATGAACCATGTTGTAGTTGATTGTACAATAAACATGATGTTATAGGTCAATTTAATAGGATTCTAAATAAATTCTCTATACTTAAAAATTTATAATGAATATGGACTGTTTCAAAGGAATGCTTCTAACGTATGCGATTGATTGGTTATTTCGAAAAGCTATGCATCTGCCCCTTGATTAATTTTCAATAAAATATTCATTCAAATAGTAGGTCCATGAGCTTATGATGGGGTAGAACATTTTAATGAAATATTGTTTTCTATTTACTTTGTTGCAGTTGCACTGACAAATATTCAAATGGATGCTCAGAATAGATGTACTGAAAATTTGAATCCAACTGGATGTGTTCTTGCGGATTGTCGAAAGAAATATTTTGAGAAACACAATTGAAAAGGATTATGCTCAACAAGTGGTACAAGAAACTTTATTTGTACTTGTGTATATAGTTGTAGCCTTGATGGTGATTACACCACATAATTAAAAATATTGAAGTAACTTTCGAATGTTTTTATTTAATTTGACTGAATTATTAAAAGGATTCTTCATCCAGTTATTGTATTTGTATTTTTAGTTGAGATGCATACCATTCTTTCTCGAAACTCGTTTAATATGAATTCACAATACTTATTTAAGTAATCTTAAAGCTCAACTTGAGATATCTCATTAGGGATAGTGGGATTATTTTCCATCATATTGCTAGAATTTCAATAGCGAAAGTATAGATCTTTGAATTTTTAGTTTATAAGTTATGAATCACAGATCTTTTTACATTAGTATTGAGATCTAAGAAATTATTTATTGATGAATTTGTTAAAATTAAAATAACTCTTTTGGTCAAAGTTACTAATTTCCAATGAACATGTAATATTAATGACATTGGTTGTATCCTTATCTTAATTATCAAAAAAATTTCTAAGAGGTAAAGGTAGGATTGAAATCTATCTGTATATAATAGGAGAAGAAAAATCGTTACATGTCAGCACAACAGATTTTCAGAATTTTAAATCATAAATAATTCAATTTTATATAACTATTAAATATTTTAAATTTAAAAATTTTAAATAAATATATACATATCAAATTATAACAAATGACAAATTCAATATTTTAAAAAAACCCAATTTATAGATTAGTTAAAAGGAAAACTTTAATACATTTTTTTTAAAAAAACAAATTTTATACAATTTAAAAAACCGTCAATGTAACATCTCTCTATGAGAAAGACTTGGACTTAGAATGAAATCATTTTTTTGGAAATAATAAAATTTCGATAGTTTGAAAAAGTTAAGCTAAGTATGAGTTTTAGATCAAGTTGCTCAGGATCATTTAGGTGTGCTACAAGAAATCGTGGATAATATATTTTAATTATATTTCCAACACCACTGAGTTTGATCAATTTCGAGTTTATATAAGGAAAGTCAAGATCGAATTTTATAAAGGTATCATGGATTTTTAATTACCCTACTAATTAAATTTGTTTGTGGTAATAATGTTGCGGTCTCAACAAATTGGATTCAGTTTATGCTTCATACAAAAATAAGTTAGGGTTTTGAGATAAGAGAAAAAAAAAGAGGAGAAAGAGAAGAAAAGAGGAGAAAAAGCCTGGAATAGTCGAGTTCTTCAAAAATCAATTGAGGATTTCGTCAAGGGTTGATCTCTAAGAGGTATGTAAGATCGCACAACATTGAGTTAGTTCACCCACACACCAACATGATTTTATTCAGGGAAATTATGGTCTAGAAAGTATATTGAGTTCTTGATGGATTTGTTTAGAGTTTCTAGTGGGTTCTTGATTGAATGAAGTTGTTGAGAAGTTCCTAATTTAAATTAATCAAATTAGATGTCATTTTGAGTAGATTCTTGCATATTTTGGTTATGTAGTTGAATCCAAGTGTTTGGGAAAATAACCAATTGAATCTAGAGGGTTTAGAGTTGAAAAATGAGCAAGAAAAATTGGGGATTTTCTAGGTGGGGTCTGCGTCGCCGCGCTACCCAGAGCGCCCCACATGGGGTTCTAAAGTTTGCGCTCAAGAGCGTCGTGCCAGTCAGTGCGCCCTAAATCAGGTTATGAAGTTTTGAGTGTGGAACCCTGTGCCTCTCAGAGCGTAGGGAGGCCACATCTTCTACCCTCTCCCACTTTTTTCTATATGAATTCCCTCGAAATGTACCTATATTTTCTAGTTGATTTCTACACTCTAAGGTACGTCTAAACAACATGAAATCATCCATAATATGAGATCATGAGCAATGAATTGATATATTAAAGTCAAAGAAAGTTAAGAGTCAAGTGAAGAAAAGTTCATAGAGTTTCCAAAAAGTGTTTTACAAAGTTTTAACTTTGTTTTAAGATTTGAGTTCTAAGTTAAGTAAAGAGTAGAAATTGAAGTACATTTCTTCAAAAGATTATAGCAGGACTATGTATTTCCAAAGGGTAAATATTATTACATTTAAGAAACGGAAAAGGGCCTAAAATACCCTCAAAATATTGAAAATGGTACAAAATTACCCTCCATCCACCTATTGGCTCCAAAATACTCTTCTCACCCACCTATTGGGTCCAAAATACCCTTGTCATCCACCTTTTGGTTCAAAATTGACCACTTATTTAACGGTTTTATAATTAAACTATTTAAATATTTTTTAAAATATGTGGTGCTCAACTATTTATTATAATTTAACTTATTAGTATAATTTATAAAACAATCTATTACCCACCCATTACTAATTAAATTCCTCTTAATGAACCCGTCACATTATCAATGCAAGCTACTGCCAATTGAGTGTTTTTAAAAATTATAGAAGTAAATTATCATACATTCAAGTGGCTAAATAAAAATCACCGATAAACTTAAAAGTCTGACTATGTTCATCTTAATTATTCTTACGTCTCAACTATGTGATGTTATTTCATAGGTAACTTTTTTTCAATATAATATATTAAAGGTTTTAAAACAAATCATAAATATTTATAAAATTATGTTTTTTTAAAAGTGCATGAATTAATTCGGGATGTATTACTTCTTTACCTTTAATTATAAATTCATAATTCAATCTTGAAAGAGAATCCTATTGCAAGTCTCATCCTAAATAAGCGGCTCAACCTAAATTTAATTGGAGCTTAAATTCGGACTCGAATAATTTTGGATGTCATTTTAAGGAATCTATAATTTCATCGTGTTTTAGTAGTGTTTATGATGATTTTGATATTAAAATTAGATTATTAATTGAGTGAGGTTTAGTTAGTAATGAGTGTGTAGTGTGTTGGTTATAAATTATATTAATAAATTAAAATTATAATCAATAGTTGAACGCCAAGTATTTTAAAAAATATTTATAGAGTTTATTTTTAAAACAATTAAAAAAGTGATCAATTTTGAACCCAAAGGTGGATGACAAGGGTATTTTGGAGCCAATAGGTGGATGAAAAGGGCATTTTGGAGCCAATAGGTGGATGAAGGGTAATTTTGTACCATTTTCAATACTTCAAGGGTATTTTAGGCCCTTTTCTGTTTAAGAAATAAAGGAAATTTTAATTTCCAAAGAGCCTTTGACCTAGTTTTTCAGTAAAGAGTAATGCTTTCATATTTAAGCAAGAGAGGAAACTTTGATTTTCAAGAGAGAATTTGAGATTTTTCTTGAGCAATTTTCTAAAAAATAGAAACTATTTATGTGTTTAAACATATGAGCTAGTATTATATTTTGGGAGTAGTATTGAGCACCGACAGGGGGGAGTGTTAAGACAACTCCAAGCCTCCATAAACCATGTAGCCATCATGGGTAGAAAAGTGTTATACTTTTTAGATGATTCCTTAGTAATTTTAAGCATAGATTAGTATATCAACTTAGTAGTCATGTTCAATAACCTTGGCAGGGTATAGGACGGTCCTATCTGCGTGAGACGAAACGTTGTAACATCACAATAACTCTTAATCGATTAAGTCATCCTTGAAGTGACATATATGGCAACATATGTACGTTCTGTTGGGAAAATTGGAACAAAAATGTCATATGTGGCAACATATGCACGTTATTTTGGGAAAATTGCAACAGAAATGTCATATGTGGCAACATATGCACGTTCTGTTGGGAAAATTGCAACAGAAATTTCATATGTGGCAACATATGTATATCATAAAATGATCTTTTGGGGTGTAATTCAATTAAATAATCACCTAATTCAACATGTAACACTAATATATAGTCTTACAACATGTCTAAGTACAAAATTATGGTGTAATACAACAACCTTCATCAATTATATCAATTATTTTTACAAAAACTATCATTTACCACTAGTTCATCATACAATGACGAAGTTTCTACATATGATAGTTATATAACACCTCTATAAATCGTTATTTCAAGTGTTATAACATATTTTTATTCTATAATTATGGTTCAAATTACTAAAATTTGGTCTAATTCGACATTTTTCAATTCTAAATTTCTCAATTTAGTGATTAAGTCATCACTGAAATGACATATGTAACAACATATGCACGTTCAGTTGGAAAAATTGCAACAAAAATATCATATGTGGCAACATATGTATATTGTAAAATGGTCTTTGAGGGGTTAATTCAATTAAATTTTCACCTAATTCAACATGTAACACTAATATATAGTCCTACAATATGTTTAAGTACAAAATATAGTCAAATATAATAACTTTCCTCAATTCTATCAATTATTTTTACAAATATTATCATATCACTAGTTCATCATACAATGATTAAGTAACTTCATATGATAGTTATATAACATCGTTGTAAATTGTTGTTCCAAGTGTATAAAATATTTTTTTTGCTTAATTATGGTCCATGGTACTAAAATTTGGTCCAATTTGAAATTTTCCATTCTTAAATCGTTCAATTTATCGACTAACCCATTCTTGAATTGACATATGTGGCAACATATGCACAGACTGTTGAAAAAATTGCAACAGACATGTCATATGTGGCAACATATCTATATCATAAAATGGTCTTTTTGGGGTTAATTCAATTAAATTATTACCTAATTGAACATGTAATACTAATATATAGTCATACAACATGTCTAAGCATAAAAATATGATATAATACAACAACTTTCATCAATTTTATCAATTATTTATACAAAGACTATCATATCACTAGTTCATCATACAATCACTAAGTAATATCATATGACGATTATATAAAACCCATATAAATTGTTGTTCCAAGTGTTATAACATATTTTTATTGTTTAATTATGGTCCCAAATATTAAAATATGATCCAATTTGAGATTTTTCCATTCCTAAATAACTCAATTATCGATTAATTCAACCTTGAAGTGACATATGTGACAACATATGCATGTTTTGTTGGGAAAATTACAATAGACATGTCACATGTGGCAACATTTACACCTTAAAATGTATTTTTTTGCCAGATAATATTTTCAAAAGGAATAACAACCCAACCATCCTACAAATAAATAAGTGATAAAACCCACTAAAAAGTCCAGATTTAATACCAATAACTATTATATTTTATCTTAGAAGATATCAACAATAAACTAGAAATGATGAGGGCAACGACGCTTTGTTGTAGAAGAAAATTGCAACATATTATCACTTATATTGTAGAAAACATAGCAACAATTTGAATTGTAAAGAAATAATGGAATGAGAAAGAAAAGAGAAAAGAAAGCGAAAATTAAATTTGAAAAATGAAACGAAACGACCTTTTATTGAGGAGAGAGGAAAAATGAAAGAACGATTGATCTATACATTTTTATTTTATTTTTTAATTTTTTTAATAATTCATAATGTGACATCTTCTGCCACATATATCTTTTCTGTTGGAGTACATGCAAATAATTTTATAGTTTTTTTTACAAAAAAAATTTATATGTCGCCATAGACACCACATTTGTAACAATAAAATGTTGACACATATCTCCTTTTTGTGACATATGTTGTTACATATCTTCTTTCTGTGACATATGTTGCCACATATCTTCTTTCTGTGACATATGTTGCCACATAAATTCGATTTGTGACATATGTTTCCACATATCTTCTTTCTGTGACATATGTTGTCACATATATCCTTTTTGTTGGTGCACATGTAGATAATTTTGTGGTGTTTTTTACAACATAGGTTATATATGTTGCCACATACACCACATTTCTTCTTTTTCATCATAATTGACATTTGTCTCAATAAAAAATCATTAATATTTATTAACAAAAATAAACACTTCACCAACTGTTTTATACAACTTATCAACAAAAAAAGTAATTCACAATGGTATACATAACCATCAATCTAATCAATGGTGGATATTGTTGCTTCACATCACAATTGACGACTTCAACTTTTTTTCTCTTTCTCTTTCTTTTTCAATTTAACCTTCTTCATCTCTAGGTCGTTCTCTTTTTCCTTCTTGTTCTCCTTGCCTTTTGGGTCATTAATTTTTTCTTTCACTAATTCTAGATAGTGATTGAGAAATAGATTTTTTCAATCTCCTACACTCCAAATATTTGTGGACAACTGAACAAAACTATATTTCTTAAATCATATGAACAAAATGGTCACAAAAAGAACAACAAAAACAACAAAAAATGAATTTTCAGTGAGTGTTAACATTACATATACATTTTCTCAAACCATGACTTTTTGAGTTTGTTAATTTTCTTTCTAAAATAATAAACAATGGGTATCATTACACTATTATTCCTTTTTCACATCAATATATCGATTTATTTTTCATTAATCCAAGAAAAAAGCTTAGTATTGATTAAAAATTGTAAAATCTCTCAAAAAAATGACATACCCATTTTAAGTCAAACACAATTTAGTTCACAAAGATTAGAGAGTCACGACCGAAGATGAGAAGGAAGATAAGATAATGGGGGATAATATTTGTTTTGATAGTCGGATTTTCAGATTTTCTAAAGAGGAAGAAGAAGAGAAGAGAGAACACTGAGAGAACAAGAAGTGAAATACCGATCTTCATTTTTTTTTAAAAAAAATAATGGTTTGGATAGAGTTATAAAAGTTGAAAAAATGAAGTACTTTTCTGTATTTTATGAAAGATTCGAAAGTTTTCAAAATGTTAATTTTGTCCCAAATTTACTTATTACATTTTAAAAATGATGTGACAAGGTTTTGGTCTATCTGTTACCAAAAACCAAACCAAGACTTATTTGAGACCTTCCATTCAATTTTCTCTAGTTACTGATTTAGTCTATTTTCATAATCTTCTGTGAATTCTTTCCTATTATTATTTTATAATTTAATCGCTTTGATTATCATGTTTTTGCGTCTAAATAATTCGGCCTAAATTCACTCAATGAGATCCATATACAATTGTTGCGAACCTCTTTCTCTTCAGATAATTTTCCTTGGTAATCAATTATTATTGTGTTAAATTTTGAGTCTTTAGTGGTTTATCTGATCATTTTCCGTGATGTCTATGTCGGGTGTTTGTCAAAATTTCATCTTATTATCTTGGACTAAAATGTTACTTAAATAATTAGTTTAAAACTATTTTGTGTTTTGTTGAATATGCCTAATGGGGTTTTTGGACTTATCAATTAAGAATTGAAATTTTATGTCTTTTCTTTATGTGTTTATACACGTGTTTGTTTCAAGTCATTTTTTTTCTTTTCAGTACTTGTAAATTCTAGTTCTTATGACCACAATTAGTGATATATGGATTAGTACTGTATATATTGTTTTGATTCTTGAATGGATTGAACTTTTTCCTTTCTTTGTTCATAGAGTGCCTAATTTGAAAATGGCATCCCACTTTGTAATAACTTATAAGTTTGGGTTTATTTTGGGGAAGAATTGATTGAAATATTGGGTCTTGTTAGGGAGCTAGGTACATCAGATTGTTGATTATATTTGGTAAAGTCAAAATCAATCTCAACTTTTATTTAATCTTCAGCTGTATCTTCAAAGTTTTGTTATCATATATAAATCTCGAAACGTTTTTCAAATAATATGTTAAAGATCACATAGTATTATATAATAGTTAGATCTGCCGACTAAAATAATTTTGAATTTTTTTAATGGCATTTGCAGGTTGCAGCAAGGTGTTATACGGCTCAGGCAGTTGTACAACCTTCTATTTACTGGTAAATTATAGTTGAATAAATTGTGTCTATAACTCAAGATATTTTAAATTACTAGAAAAAATAATTGATTATTAAATCAACTAAATTATTGTTTATTTTGATGATTTCAGTAGCAATGAGGAGTCTGCTGATATCAACTCAGAAAATCTAGGATTCCAATTAATGCGAACTGATTATGTGTAAATCACTAAATTCTCTTATGATGGAGTATTTAGAAAAGGCAAACTTAATCGTTATGACAATATCAATTTGAGCCCATTACTGGAGTGTTGAAATATGGATAAGTATCGAAACAAAATAAAAATTGGGCGAAAATGTATCATATAAAAAAAGCATACATAAATATTTACCGATTTTTTGTTTCAATAGGGGTTGCTTGAAGGTACAAAATTGTATAGAAGAGATGACGGACAAGTATTTCTAGTTCATTTTGAACAGAACGCATGGTGCAAAGAGAATGTGTATGCCTTCTCCTACAACTGTTCATTTTGTTGATGTTCTTAAGAAAATGACTCTTGATAACAAATGTTAGGTAATTAATTATTTTTCGACTAAACGCTCATCTCAAACAAGTTATAGGTAGAATGATAGATAGATAAACACATAGAAAATCAGACTGTTTAGTTGTGGAGTCTCTTTTTATTTTTAAGATATTTGTATAATGAGACTTGGAGTGCCACTTTGTCCAAGACCCTTATTTAAGTTATTTTTCTGAGGATGATTCTTGTCTATTATTGACTTAATTCTTCCGCTGAGTTAAGTAAGCCATGTCAAGGGTTCACTCAAGGCAATTAATGGTCATTGGGTGCCGACTACGTCCTGGGTGTAGGTTTGGGGCGTCACAAACTTGTAATTAGAGCGCATGGTTCGAGAGTCCTAGGCAGTCTATGAAGCGGTGTCTATAGATTCTTCATCATTAGTGTGAAGCACGCCATATCTATGATTAGGAGGCCGCAATATTTCGGAATTTCTTCACTTCTTTTATATCCCTTTTCATGCGTTAAAGTTTATCTCTAAACGTTTCTCTCTAATTTGTGCTTGCACGTGTTTAAGATCATCATGCTTCTACGAAGAACAACAATAGGTCATCCATCCAGAAGGAATGTTGAGGATCCAGAGGTACCTAATGCACCAAACATGCAACCTCAAGGAGAAGTCAACAATGTTGAGTTCCGCGAGGCTATCCGGATGTTAAGACAAGAGGTGACTAATCAAGTCGGGCAACAAAGAGGGGATCGACAAGAATAGGCTGATACCTCGAGGATTTGTGAATTCCTTAGAATGAATCCTCCCAATTTTATTGGTTTGAGCACTGATGTACCGTGGTATCACGGTATTTTCAATGCATTTTACTTAAGAGTTCTGTGGGCCTAGAGCCTTTTTGTAGTACTTTTAACAAGTTTTATGTTTTTTTTGCAAGAAAGATATCCAGATTGAAAAAACATAAGGCAACTAAAAGAATGAAGAAGATGACCTACAAAGGCCATCGACAACACGTTGTACGATCGACGGTTGGTAGGTGGTGATCGTCGCTGTGCAGTTCAGGCTAAGAGAGAAGATTAGGGAAATATAATCAAGTGTGAAACTACGAAAGCAAACGATGGTCCGTTGATTGATCGACGGTCCGTACTGGTGAACCGTCGATTGGTTCTGAGAAGGTTCCCGTACAAGACTTTTCAAGATTCTAAGTGTGGAACAATGGAGAAGAATTAACAGAATGTAGATGGATCAACAGAACGTACTGCTTGTTATCGTTTGATTCAGAGAAGGTGATCTTCGATGAAGAAAAATAATTTTAGTATGGACTTACGGAGGTAGTCGACGGATCATCTATTAATCGACGGTCCGTCAATGAGATCATTGATTGAAGCCATGTTTTTGGACAAAACTTTCCTTATTTTAATTTCTTCTTCTTTAGGACTATGTTTTCTATATATAAGGCTTTAAATTCTCATTTTTGGGGTTGGCTACCATTATGGTTGTTCTACTTTGTATTGGAGATTGTTGGTTGCTAACTTTGGGCAATTAATCATTTTTCGGATTTTGTTTGAATATTTTTCTTGCAATTTAAAGTTAAATTTATGGGTTTCTTCTTATTATTAAGTAAGTTCATGATTTCTTCATTCATTATTATGAATTGTGATCTTGCTAGCATGAGTAACTAAATCCACAACTAAGGTTGTGGTAACCATGGGTAATTAATAAAGTAATCCTAGCAATTTATCAATTCTCAAATAGTTCTTTTGCATGTATTGATAATTCTGTCGCTTAGAAGTCTTTTTAACGATGGCCAACGCTAGAACTCACTTTGTTTCTATTGCCGGACCAAGGAGGTAAAAAAAATAATTATCAACATAGATTTAGTGTGATACTATCTAATAGGCTAGTGTTGATTGGTTCAAAGTAATAATTAAGCCATACATCGATTATGATGTCTAATATGAGGTAAAGGTAAGGGTTAGTTGTTTATGCACACATAGCCGGACCAAGGTACGGTGTGAAATTCTCTAGATGTTGGACCAACGATTTAGAGAAACATAACTTACCACTTTACATGTAAAACACTAGGAAAGAATTTCTATTGCTAGGAATACGACATTATGAACCTGTGGGAAACATATATCCCTAGTTATTCCCACAACTTGACAAAAATTCAACATTTAATTTCTTTTACTTGTTAACTTAGACTGTTAAGGAACTTGTTTCATAAAAACCCCTCATTACTTACTTGTTTTTGATAAGAAATTGGCTAAATAGACGTAGTTGTGAATTAAAGTTAAGTCTAAGACATTTTCCTACTTGGATCGATCCCAACCTAATAGTTAGGTTCTCTACTTGATTAGCACCGCTTATACTTATTTAGGGAGGTGTAATTAGAGCGTATCAAATTTTGGCGCCGTTGCCGGTCAAGCAAGATTTTATATTAACTTTAAATTACATTATTGAAATTTAGTCAACGATTTCCTGATTTTTACTTTTTATTTTTATTTTTGATTCTTTTAGGTATAGCTCTAGTGTATGCAAAGTAAACGGAGCCGAGGAAAACCACTCATTCCTATCGATTCCCAACATAATCAAACCTTAAGAAGAATAGAGAATTAAGAGATCCTAGCCAACCCTAATAGAGTGAATTTTGGTGATATAGTAGACCAGCAACCTCCATTACAAGTTGAGACATACAATCAGGCACGAGTTGAGAACCAATTAAGAGAGGTTGTGAGAATGCACCTCCAACAACCCCATGACTTTAGTTTTACTATAGGGGCAACGAGAACATTGCAAATTCTAATGTAACTCTTGTCCTACCCCCCTGCAATCTAGGCATATATTCGTGGTGACAGGTTGCTTGATGTAGATGCTCACCGCGAGGGTTTTATTCTCGGGAATGCCATCGGAGGACCCACATGCCCATATAGCTAAACTAAGGTCTGTGTGCAAAAGTTGTATGGGTAGACTAGACTTGGTTTTGAATGTGATTGGGTTGTGAATGTTTCCTCTTTTACTGACAAGAGATGCCTACATATGGTGTATTCATATACCCTACAACTCCATCTACACTTGGGATCAATTGAAAGTTGTGTTCTTAGCAAAGTACTATCCAGTGTCCAAGAAGTTCAACCACAAAGATAAGGTGAACAACTTTATGACATTACCTGGAGAGTCGATGAGTATCTCTTAGGACAGATTTATTGTGTTCGTGAGAGGTGTCCCAAACCACTGTATAGATGATAGTCGTTGAAAGAGAACTTCTATAGGGGTCAAGATGATAACAGCAAAGTAGTGCTCGATACTTTTGCAGGTGGCTCCTATGGAGAATGTACATATGCTGTGATTGCAGAGAATTTGGAGAAGATATCTCGCAACAACAAGACTTAGAATAGTAGAAAGTTGGACACTGGTGGAAACACCTTTGTGGTTCAAGCTACCAACAACCCAAGTGCAGATGAGATTTCTGAAGAGATGGCGCAGATGAGAACTGATCTAGGTTTGGTCTTGAAACATGTGAGTGGAGTTGCAGAGGAGGTAAATATTGTGAACTATTTGACTAAACCACCACCGTCCGTAGATGAGTTCTATTTTGAAGAGGATGCATATGCAATGAATGATCAGACGGGGGGTTTCTGACCAAACTCCCAAGGCTTTAATTAGGAGAATTGACGCCAAGGTTCGAACTATTGTAACTACAACATAGAGGGACAATATGTCCGAGATGTGAACTATAACCGTGACAACAACTTCAACCGGAATAACTACGGTAATAGGAATAATTGAGACGGTAGAGGTATGAATTACATATATGTTGCAGAAGATAATGAGGAGGTTTGATGCTAGTGATTAGAATGTCAAGGAGATGAGAGGTGACCTAGCTAACATTGGACAGAAGGTGGATGCACATGCGGTTTCGATTAAGCGTCTTGAGTAACCAATGGATCGACTGTCTACTACTATGAACTCACGCCAACCTAGCAATCTTCCTAGAAACACTATCCTGAATACTTAAATGACGGGCCTTGCATGACAGTCACTACTCGAAGGGGTAAGCAGACCATTGATTCACCTATGCCGTCTGTAGTAGAATGTGATATGAGAAAAGACAAAGATGTAGTAGAAGCTAGTGGAGAGTTGGTGGATAAAATGATGAAAAAAGCAGACGTATATCAGAAAGTGGTCACATTCCTAGACCTCCACCATGATTCCCTCAGATATTAGTGAAGAAAATTGAATATGGTAAATATCAGTGATTTATCACTATGTTGAAATAGATTTCCATCAATGTCCCTTCGGTAAAAGCTTTGTAACATATGCCCAATTATGCTAAGTTTGTGAAGGATATGGTGACTAAGAAGAGATCAGTGAGTTTTGAGTATGATGACAGAATGCAACATTGTAGTGCTATTGCTACAAGGTCTCTTATGCAAAAAAATGAAGATCCGGGTGCCTTCACTATTCCATGTACTATAGGGTAGCTACACTTTTCTAAGGCACTATGTGATCTTGGTGCGATCATAGATCTCATGCCTCTGTCCATTTATAAGAATATTGGCTTGGGTGATCCAAAGCCTACTACGATGCGGTTACTGATGGTCGATCGAACTGTGAAGAGGCCCATAGGTATACTCCATAATGTGCTTGTGAAAGTGGATTCATTTTTTATTTTTGACCGATTTTGTGAGTCTTGACTGTGAGGTTGAATTTGAGGTCCCCATTATTGTAGGAACACCATTCCTTTCCACTGGGCGTGCATTAGTCCACATGGAAAAGGGGCATATAAAATTCAGGTTGAACAATGAAGAAACAATTTTCAATATATATAGCTCCATGAAGCAGAGTGGTGAGATTCAAATGGTATCTGCTTTATCCTATAGGATTGAGAGTGTATCTAAGGTGCAAATTGAAGAGCGACTAGGTGTCGAGGCACTAGCGACAATTATCATGAATTTCAACAGTTATGGTATTGAAGAGTATGGGTCTTTGGTGGCTACACTTGAACGAAACAAATATCAATCAAAGTCGAAGAAATTGGAGCTTGATATGAAGCATTGTGAGTGTCTACCCGCAAAACCATTTATTGAGGAGGCCCTAAAATAAGAGTTTAAGGCTCTATTACCTCATCTGAGGTATGTGTTCTTTGGTAGATATGACACTTTGACTGTGATAATTGCAGCTGATTTGAATGGACAATAAGCAGTGTGCTTAGTGAGGTATTGAAGAGGTTCAAACGAGCCATTGGTTGGACGATTGCATATATTAATGGGATCCCTCCTGGTATTTGTACCCACAAAATCCAACTCATGCCTGGTCACGAACCAAGTATTGAGCACCAAAGAAGGTTAAATCCACCTATGCAAGAGGTAGTGAAAAAGGAGACCATCAAGTGGTTGGATTCTAGAGTCTTCTATCCTATTGCAGACAATCTTGTTCGATGCATGCCTAAAAAGTGTAGGATGACAGTTGTACCTAATGAGAGGAACGAGCTTGTTTGGTGCGTGATTAAAAAGCGTGGGATGACATTTGTTCCTAATGAGAGGAAGGAGCTTGTTCTAATGAGGCTAGTGACTGATGGAGAGTTTGCATGGATTACCTGAAGTTGAATGTTTGGACTGAGAAGGACCATTTCCCCATTCCCTTTATGGGTCATATGTTAGACAAACTCGCAGGCAAAGGGTGGTATTACTTTCTTGATGGCTATTCGAGATGCAATCAAATCTCTATTACCCTTGAGGATAAAAAAAAAAGACCACTTTCACTTGCCTCTATGGGATATTTGCCTTTAAAAGGATGCTGTTTGGGTTATGTAATGCACTGGCCACCTTCCAACATTTTATGATGTTGATATTCTCTGATATGGTGAAGAACAATATTGAGGTTTTCATGGTTTATTATTGTTGGTGGGAAACTCCTCTTATCGGTGTTTGAGAAATTTGGATGAGGTACTCAAAAGATGTGAGAATTGTAATTTGGTGCTAAATTGGGAGAAATGTCACTTTGTGGTGAAAGAAGGCATCGTGTTGGGCCATGTCATCACTAAGAAGGGGATAGAGGTTGATAGAGCTAAATTGGAAGTGATAGAGAAGCTTCCTCCTGATATACCGTGGTTTCACGGTATTATTTATACTTTTTCCTTAAGTTTAGTGTGTCCAAAAGCCTTTTTGTGCTAATTTTTTTATATAAGTTTCTCTATGTTTTGCAGGAAATCTGTCCAAAGCTGAATGCGGAGATTTTGAGCGAAGAAATGCAGAAGAGACCACCTACGGAGATTATGACGGTCCGTCGTGCTTGTGACGGTCCGTAGGTGGCAGCATAGTGCAGCTGCTGAAGGAAGATGGGGAAGTCTGACCAAGTGTGGGATTACGAAGCTTGTGACGGTCCGTCGTGGCTCTGACGGTCTATCCTGCAGGTTCGTCGTGAAGTTCAGAGAAGTGATCCCAGTACCCAGATTCCAAGAGTTGAAGTGTTTTAGAACGAAGACCCTCGATGGACCGTTATGCCTATGACGGTCCATCATACTTGCCGTCGAGGGGAATGAAGAGATCAGCAGAAGAAATTGCACAAGTATGGGATGACGGAGTCCATGACGGTCCGTCACGACCACGACGGTCCGTCGCGAGGTCTGTCGACCCAGCCGCGTTTTGGCAGATTTCCACCAATTAGAATCCCTATTTAATTAGGTTTTTGTTTTTTATAAATAGTTCGAAAAACCTCATTTAATTAGTCAAATATCGAATATGATGCTTAATATGAGGTAAGAATAAGGGTTAGGATAGCAACACACGTAGCCGGACCAAGGTGCGGAGTGAGATTTTCTAGATGCCGGACCAAGGATTTAGAAATACATAACGTATCACTTTGCATGCAAGATACTAGAAAAGAATTGTTATAGTTAGAGTTATCAAGTTATGAACCTGTGGGGAACGTGTAAACCCTAGTTACTTTGATTAATTAATTAAAACCCAACATTCAAAGCTGCTAAGTGTCTCTTTCAAGTTTGTTATTTATTTTCACTTATTTATAGATAGAAACCCCCCTTTTTATGTTTTTACTTTCCAAGGAAGTCATTAACCAAACAATAGTAATAATCGGTTGAAGTTAAGTCTAGACTATTTTCCTCGTGGGAACGATCCCAACCTCACTAGTTGGGTTATTTACTTGACACGACCGCTTTACTTTTTATTTGAGAAGTAAGTTTGAGCGTATCAAATTTTGGCGCCGCTGCTGGGGATTATAGCTTTTAGATTAACTTGAACCTATTACTATAGCTTAGTTGATATTTTCTTGGTTTTACTTTGTTTTATTGTTTTTGATTTCTTTTCAGAACTATCCTCCTTGTATGCCAAATACACGGAGAGGAAGAGAACCCTTGTTTCCATACGATCACGAGTTAGAGCGTACACTGCGCAATATGAATCGAAACTTGGGAATAAATAATGAGGATCGAACCAGAACATCCCAGCTCCGGTTGATGTTCATGGTCAAATGTTACCTGATGCTCCGGGTGAACATCAACAGAGGGGACAAAATCCTATTCCACGGCCCCAAGCATACTACAGAGGGTATGATAACATAGCAGACTCAGATGGGCCACTTGTCTTTCCCCCTCTACCCACAGGCCACACTTTTGTGGTAACTAGTAGCCTGAAGCAAATGCTCACTGCCAGAGGTTTGTTTTCAGGGATACCTTGTGAGGATCCACATGCCCATATAGCTAAGGTAAGGGCAGTGTGTAAAAGTTGTGTGGGGAGGCCTGACTTGGATCTAGATGTAATAGGGCTCAGAGTGTTTCCTCTCTCACTGGCGAGAGAGGCTGCTATATGGTTCACTGAACTTCCATACAACTCAATCTTCACTTGGAACCAATTAAGAGACGTTTTCTTGGCACGCTACTATCCAGTCTCCAAGAAACTAAACCACAAAGACAGAGTAAATAACTTTGTGGCACTACCAGAAGAGTCAGTTAGTAGTTCTTGGGATGGATTGACCTCATTCTTGAGAAGTGTTCCAAATCACCGTATAGGTGATGAGTCACTGAAGGAATACTTCTATCGGGGACAGGGATGATAACAACAAAGCGGTGTTGGACACTATAGCAGGTGGATCTTATGGAGAATGCCCTTATGCTGAGATCGCTGAAAAATTAGAGAAAACCTCCCGGAATAACAAAGCTTGGAGTACTAGGAAGTCTGATACAGGGAGAAACACCTTCGCAGTGCAGTCCACTCACAACCCAGCCATAGATGAGATTCGGGAAGAAATGGCTCAGATGATAACCGAGCTTGGGTTGTACTAAAACATGTCACTGGGGGTGCAGAAAAGATAAATGCAGTCAACTACTTGTCGAAACCACCGCCACAAAATGATGAGTGTTATTATGAGGAGGATTCCTATGCAGTAAATGAACAGATGGGGGGTTTCCGACCAAGTGCCCAAGGCTCTAATCAGGAGAATTGGCGCTAAGGTCAAGGGAACCAAGGTCGGAACTATGGTAAACTACAATAGTGAGGGTCACTATGTCCGAGATGGAAACTACAATCGCAACAACAACTTCAACAGGGGTAACTATGGTAATAGAAACGACAGGAATGGACCCTATGTTCCTCCTCAAAATCGTGAAGTTACTCCTAGGGATGGTGGAGGTAGTATGTCGCGAGTTGAGGATATGTTGCATAAAATGATGATGAGGTTCGATGCTAGTGATGGGCACAATGAAGAGTTGAGGAATGATTTAGCGGGTATTGGCCAAAAATTTGATACACATGCAATATCAATTAAGCAACTTGAGTTACAATTGGCCCAATTATCTGCAACTGTGAACACACGGAAACCGAGCACTCTTCCTAGCAACACTGTCCAAAATCTGAAAAATGATGGACATTGTATGGCAATTACTACTCGCGGTGGTAAGCAAACCATTGACCCACCTATGCCATCTAATGAGAATAAGGTGACAAAAGATACTGATAAAGTGGTAAATGTTGATGCTGAATTAGAGGATAACACTGCAAAAGATGCTGAAGTGCCTAAAAAGGTAACTCCTATGCCTAGGCCACCACCCCCATTTCCTCGAAGATTATTGAAAAAAGACCGAGGATGGCAAATATCAGCGTTTTATAACAATGTTGAAGCAACTTTCTATCAATGTCCCTTTGGTAGAAGCTTTAGAACAAATGCCCGGTTATGCCAAGTTTATGAAAGATCTGGTCACAAAGAAAAGATCGGTTACTTTTGAGGATGATGATAGAATGAAGCATTGTAGTGCTATTGCTACAAGATCTCTAGTCCAAAATAAAGAAGATCCGGGTGCGTTCACTATTCCTTGTACAATCGGTCTATTACATTTTGCGAAAGCATTATGTGATCTGGGGGCAAGCATAAATCTCATGCCCCTATCGATTTACAAGAAGTTGGGTTTGGGTGACCCAAAGCCCACTGCGATGCGGCTACTGATGGCTGATCGAACAGTAAAACGGCCCATAGGGATACTTCATGATGTGCTAGTAAAAGTGGAGTCATTCATCTTTCTGGCTGATTTTGTTATTCTTGATTGTGAGGTTGATTTTGAAGTGCCTATTATCCTTGGGAGGCCATTCCTAGCTACAGGTAGAGCCTTAGTAGACATGGAAAAGGGGCAGATGAAATTTCGGTTGAACAATGAGGAAGTGACCTTTAATATTTGTAGGTCCATGAGGCAGAGTGGTGAGCTCCAATCGGCATCTGCTATATCCTACAACATGGGTGAGGCATCTGACACAAATAGAAGAACGTCTAGGTGTCAAAGCATTAGCGGCAGTGATAATGAACTTTGATAGCAATTGCATTGAAGAGTATGAGTCATTAGTCGCGGCTCTTGACCGAGGTGATGTTCGGTTTAAACCAAAGAAATTTGAGCTTGATATGAAAAATCGCGAGTCCCCACCCGCGAAACCATCTATAGAGGAGGCTCCAAAAGTTGAACTAAAAGCTCTCCCACCTCATCTTAGGTATGAATTCTTAGGAAATGGTGACACTTTGCCGGTAATCATTGCATCAGACCTGGATGATCAACAAGTTCAGAGTTTAGTAAAGGTACTAAAAAAGTCCAAAAGATCTATTGGGTGGACTATTGCGGACATTATTGGGATCCCTCCTGGTATTTGCTCCCATAAAATCCAACTCATGCCTGATCATAAGCCGAGTATTGATCACCAGAGACGCTTGAATCCTCCTATGCAAGAGGTTGTGAAGAAGGAAATCATTAAGTGGTTGGATACCGGAGTAATCTATCCAATTGCCGATAGTAGTTGGGTATGCCCGGTTCAGTGTGTACCTAAGAAAGGGGGAATGACTGTGGTCCCCAATGAAAAAAATGAACTTGTTCCAATGAGACCGGTTACTGGATGGAGGGTGTGTATGGATTATCGTAAACTGAACTCATGGACTGAAAAAGACCATTTTCCTATGCCCTTCATGGATCAGATGTTGGATAGACTTTCCGGAAAAGGGTGGTATTGTTTTCTTGATGGGTATTCGGGGTATAATCAGATTTCTATTGCACTAGAAGATCAAGAGAAAACCACTTTCACTTGTCCATATGGGACCTTTGTGTTCAGAAGAATGCCATTTGGGTTGTGCAATGCACCCGCAACATTTCAGAGATGTATGATGTCAATATTTTCTGACATGGTGGAGGATACTATAGATGTTTTTATGGATGATTTTTCTGTGGTTGGTGATTCATTCGAGCGGTGTTCGAACAATTTATCTGAGGTCCTTAAGAGATGTGAAGACTGCAATTTAGTACTAAACTGGGAAAAGTGTCATTTCATGGTGAAAGAGGGTATTGTGTTGGGTCATCGCATTTTAGAAAAGGGCATCGAGGTTGATCGAGCTAAAGTCGAGGTAATAGAGAGACTTCCCCCACCGATCTCTATGAAAGGTGTGAGAAGTTTTCTTGGACATGCAGGTTTTTACCGGAGATTCATCAAAGACTTTTCAAAGATTGCACTCCCATTGTGCAAACTGCTGGAGAAAGATTGCAAATTTTGTTTTGATGAATCCTGTCTTAAAGCATTCAGTGAGCTAAAAGAAAAGTTAGTGTCTGCGCCTATCATTATTTCTCCAGATTGGAACAGTCCATTTGAGGTAATGTGTGATGCTAGTGGGGTGGCTCTTGGTGTAGTATTGGGACAGAGAAAAATAAAATCCTTCACCCCATTTACTATGCTAGTAAAGCCCTATATGAAGCTCAGAAGAACTACACAGTGACTGAGCAAGAACTCCTTGCAGTGGTCTTTGCTTTTGAGAAATTTCACTCCTATTTGCTAGGTACTAGAGTTATAGTGCATACAGACCACTCAGCATTGATATATTTGATGGCGAAGAAGGATTCGAAACCTAGACTGATTCGTTGGGTATTACTGCTACAAGAATTTGACTTTGAAGTGCTGGATAGAAAAGGAACTGAAAATCAATTTGCTGATCACTTGTCTCGTCTAGAGGATGAAGCCATGAGAGAGTTAGGGGATAAGACTGACATTGATGATACTTTCCCCAATGAACATGTATTGGCTGCTTCACAAGACTTGATCCCACGGTTCGCATATTTTGCGAACTATCTGGCTAGTGATATTGTTCCATCAGACTTGTCCTTTCATCAAAGGAAAAAGTTCATGTACGATGTGAAGAAGTTCTTTTGGGATGAACCATACTTGTATAGGAGTTGTGCCAACGGGCTTATTCGGCGTTGTGTGCCAGAATGTGAAATGTTGAGTGTGTTGGAGGCATACCTTCCTCACCCGTTGGTGGACATCACAGTGGTATCCGAACCGCACATAAGATATTACAATGTGGTTACTATTGTCCAACTCTTCATCAGGATGCTCATGGGTTTGCTAAAGCATGTGATAGATGTCAATGACATGGTGGTATTTCAAGAAAGCAAGAGCTCCCTCTAAACCACATTCTTGTGATTGAGTTATTTCATGTTTGGGGTATCGACTTTATGGGCCCTTTTGTGAGTTCTCATGGCATGAAGTACATTCTAGTAGTAGTCGATTATGTATCTAAATGGGTCGAAGCCATAGCCCTCGCAAACGATGAAGGGAAGAGTGTCACTGCATTCTTGAAAAAGAATATATTCTCTCGTTTTGGCACCCCAAGGGCCATTATTAGTGATGGGGGCTCCGACTTCTACAATAGATTGTTCAAGGGGTTATTGGAGAAATATGGGGTTCGCCATAATGTGGCCACTCCTTACCACCCTCAAACTAGTGGGCTAGTTGAAGTGTCTAATCGGGAAATAAAATAGATATTGTCAAAAACAGTGAATGCTAGTAGAACGGATTTGTCAAGGAGGCTTGATGATGCTCTTTGGTCCTAACGGACAGCATATAAGACTCCCATAGGTATGTCTCCACACCAAATTGTATATGGGAAAGCTTGTCATCTTTCGGTTGAAATAGAGCATAAAGCCATGTGGGCTATGAAGAAGTTAAATATGGATTGGAGCGAAGCTGCAGAGCAACGGTTAAATGGGTTGAATGAACTCAATGAATTTCACCTAAAGCCTATGAAAGCTCAGCACTATACAAAGAAAATATGAAGAAGTACCATGACAACAAAATTGAAAAGCGAGAGTTTATGGTCGGGGATTTGGTGCTGTTATTCAATTCCAGGTTGCGCTTGTTTCCGGGCAAGCTCAAGTCCAAATGGAGTGGTCCTTACTTGGTTACCCAACTATTCCCTCGTGGAGCAGTTGAGTTGTAAACTAAGGAGGGTGTGCGGTTCAAGGTGAATGGACAGCACATAAAAATCTAACGGGCATGCTGAATTGGCAAATGAAGTGATAGAGGCATACCATCTTGATGAAGTTTGAGTAATCAAGTGTCCCCAGTCGTGCCACGACATTAAATCAGGCGCTTTTTGGGAGGCAACCCAATACTTATCATCTTTTTAGTAATAGTAGCATTTTTCTATTAATGGGTTTTAAATTTGCAGGCACATCACCAGGAAATTCTGCAGAAAATTACTCTGCAGCAGTCACTGACGGACATATCGACGGACCGTTGCGCCTGCGACGGACCGTCGTATGCATACGTCGTACCAGGTACATTTTTCTGTTATTATGAAATTAGGGCACACGTGACGGAACAAATGACGGGTCGTCACAACTGCGACGGACCGTCGTCGGGGAACCGTTGCGTGATTAATGAGGTATACCCGACCCGACCCGGCTGGACCCTTTTTCAAAATCAGAACGTTTAACCTCCCTAACCCCTCATTTCACCCCCATTACTTCATTATTTCTCCCATTACTCTTTCCTTCTCAACTTCCACAATCTATTCCTCTACAAACCACCGATCATTGCCCTCTCACAATTCTCCAAAGTCCTAAAGTGTTCTCTACTAGTGGAAACTGCTGCTGTGAGTGTGTATCTTGCCACCGAGTACTTGTGCATTTGTTTTTCTCCATTTCTAAGGTATGTGTCTCTAAATTTATACTCATTTATCTTGCCTTTTTGTTTACTAGTTAGTATTATGCTTAATTCCTCTTCGTATGTTGTTTACTTTAGACAATTCTGTCTAACCTAGGTTACAAATGTTCGAAATTGCCATGTTTACCACCCTAGACATAGGTGCTTTTGCATTGCTAGTTTCCTAGGTAGTTGGGTTAGACACATGTAGGTCCAAAACACCATAAGGTTGATGTGGGTTCATCAAGGATGCTTAGGGTACCCTCAGTTCTGTCACTGTTATTCAGAACGAGACCCCGATGACGGACCATCATACCCACAACGGATCGTCGTAGGGTCCGTTACAAAAGCCCTAGCACCCCTGTCCCAACGGACACATATGACGAATCGTCGTACTCATGATGGTCCGTCCTGCACAACCGTCTTGCCAGTCAGAGACCGTGTTTCTAAGGGTCTCTCATTTTTCCCAAGTGTTCCCCAACGGACATATGTGACGGACCGTCGTCTTCACAACGGTTCGTCCTGTACAACCGTTCTGGTTGTCAGAGGCCCTGTTTCTAAGGGTCTCTCATTTTTTTCCAAGTTTCCTTAAACGGACACATGTGACGGACCGTCTTGCATGACCGTCATGATGGTCAGAGACCCCTCTCCTAAGGGTCTCCATTTTTTTCTCAAGTGTCCTACGATGCACATCTACGACGGACCGTCGTACCTGTGACGGTCTGTCCTGCACATACCGTCATGCTAGTCAGAGACTCTCCTTCAGGGTTCTATATATATACATAGTCTAAGTAAAACACGACGGACCTCACGACGGTCCGTCATAGTCACGACGAGCCATCACCAGGCCCGTCGTGTGTCACTGTTTCTACAGCAATGACATACTATGTTCAATGTTTTATTTTGTATGGTTTTGCTTGTCTTGGTTGCCACTACTCGTACTAATATTGATCCTTTGCAGGTACTATCTACTATGGCACCAAGCAAGACCGAATCTACGCACGCGGGCAATCAAAGTCTGTCGCCTCGTCTGCACGCATGATCATCGGCTCTGATGATGAACGAGACCCTGAGTATGTGCCCCCAGGCACTTCCACACCTTCCCGTGCTGCACGCGCTCCCAGAGCCACACCCAAAAAGGTGGCGTCTGGCGTAGTCACTGCCTCCCAGTCTGATGAGGAGCGCACACTGACCGGCACACCGTCTGCGTCAGCCACAAATGAGGAAGGAGCGTCTGGCTCCTTAGGCGTATCATGGTCCGAGGAAGCCTCTGGCTCTGCTGAGGTTCCCGCACCCGCCACTGCTGCAGCGTCGACCTCGTCTGATGAGGCTGATAGTTCAGACTCTACATCCGGCTCACCAGCTCAGGTCCCCACTCCAGCCACTGACCAGCCCAACCGGTGGTGTGTCGACGGGCAGTTTGAAGTCTACTCCGACGCCAAGTTCCTGAATGAAAAAGGAGTGATGACTCGAACAGTCACTTTGGAGTAGCGGGTACTTACAGGGAGTCTCCCGACAATGCCGGAGATCCACAACCTCTTCACCAGGCATTGCTTGGAGTGGACAGCACGTCCGTTGGAACGATACAGTGAAGAAATGGTCCGAGAGTTCTACGCATCCTACGTAGCGACTCTCCGATCACAGATCGATAGGCGGGCTGCCCCCGCTAGAAAGGCCCCACTAGAGCAGGTCTGAGTCCGGGGTGTGCAGGTTGACATTTACCTGCCAGCCATCCGCCGGTTTCTATACGGCGAGAGTATTGATGCTACTCGGACCCCCCTCACTGCCGAGTTTGACTACCGCTGGCAGATAGTAAAGGATGGCCAGTTCTTGCACGAGCCAGCACTGAGAGAGACCACCAAGAGGTGGATTGCCCTGCACCTGTCAGTAGATGGAGAGGGTGCCGATTGGGTCACTGAGCCGAAGGGGGCCATCAAGAAGGCCAACCTCACGTTCACAACAAAGTTCTTGTGGATGCTTGTCCGTCACTGCGATCGAGCAGTGTTGATGGCGGCGATGATAGCCGGAGTCGAGGTGGACTTCGCATGGCTTCTCCAGGCAGTCATGCACAAGAGGGTATTCAAGGTCACTACTACCTACCCTTTCCCGTGCATGATCTTTGCCCTTTGCAGGTCCGCAGGTGTGCCTATATGGCACGTAGATTAACTTAAGACCCCGCAGGGCACTGTAGACGTCGGCTTCATCAAAGACGAGGCCAATGAGTTGGCTCCACGTAGAGGGCCCCGTCTAGAGCTGCCCTCACTTGCTAATGATTTTGCTAATACGGTAGCCCAGGCCCGCACAACTACACAGGCTTCCACTGACACTACCCCGGTCGAGTCTATCCCGGGTAGTAGCACAACCTCGAGCTCCTCTCGCACAGCCCCTCTACCGGCACTGGTCCCGCTTGCAAGGGTCCAAAAACTAGAGGCACAAATGGCCACTCTTCTGCATCATATCCAGCCGTGGATGCAGAAGTCGATTACTGAGTCCGAAGAGCGTCTACAGAGGAAGATGATGCAGTTTACAGAGCAGAAGATCGCTAAGGTTAACCAGCGCCTGGACGCCTGTGAGTTGAGAGTGCTAGCCCGACCAGCCCCTCCGGTGGATGTGTCGAATCTTCAGGCTGCAGTCGACAGTCTTCGTGCAGACATCGACACGATTTTAGAGGCGAGGGTGCCGGAGTCTGAGGCTCCTTCTGTCGAGCCTGCTGAGGACACCGTGTTGGCGACCCTTTTTTCTACTTCTAACATTCCACCACCTCCCCCTCGAGAGAGTGACAAGAGGCGTAGGGGTCGAGCAGAGGACGAGGCGCGAGCACAGAAGAAAGAGCGTCGAGATATAAAAGGCTGCGAGGAGAGCCTCCCTTGCTGAGGAGGAGGCGCACCGAATGAGAGCATCTGAGTTAGCGGCTGGGGTGTCTAGCTCCCGCACTGTGGAGATAGCAGGAGGCACTACTGATGGTGCGGATGTTGCTGAGGACACCACTGAGGGTTTCCAGATTGCAGAGGTCGTGGGTTCCCGGGAACCGGACCCACCATCTTGCTGATCGACGGCGCTTTGCGCCACAGGTTTGCTTCACCTACCACTCTTGTATTTAGATTTTTATGCATTGGGGACAATTGCATGCCTTTTTGTTGGGGGTGGGGTAAATGGATAGTGAGTGTTAGGGTGAAGTCTGAGTAGCCCAATTCACTATCCTCTTTTGGGGTTTTCTTTCCTGTGTTCTTTTTCCCCAAAAGACTGATTACTTTTTCTGTTGAACCGGCATGTTTGTATCTTTTGTACATAGTTTAAGTCTGAAGCATGATGGCTAAAATGATATCCTGATAAACTGGAAAAAAATAATGCATGACTAGGCATAGTAACTGATAATTGTGTGGCTCTAAGCATGAAATAGAGTTAAACCATTGCATTACCCTAAGTCTTAAATTCGAACTAGGTGTCTGATAATCTGGTATAGTGATGAGATGTCAACTGAGTGTGAGGAAATTTAAATAGTCCACTATTGGTACTAAGCTAGACCTTGCCTGGTTAGTCCAGCTAAAAGTAAACTGTAATAGACAATTAGGAAATGATCATAGGCCCTTATTCAATATAGCCCATTTCTAACCTAAATAAAAGAAACCAAATGAAATTTATCCTTCTTTGATCCAAATAATCTGAGCTTAAAATTAGACCTTTCTTTTTCACCCCAACTGATCTTTTATGGGAACAATGTGTTGGCCCTGGTCCCTCCTTGGACATGTGCACCTCACCTTATGCCAAAAGCATAAGTTGAGGGTGGCTAATGCATAAACAACCTTCGTTATGGCCCTGACCCAACTTTGGGTATTGTGTACCTTGACTCACGGCAAAGCCATGAGTTGAGGGTGGCTACTATGAGGAATGCTTTGGAAAGTGGGGTTGAAAGAACAAAGAGAGAGAAAGAACAAAAGTAAAGTGACTCAAGAATTAGATGAAAATAAAAGTAAAGAAAAAGAGAAATACAAGCAAGAAAAGAAGAGAGTCACTTACACAAATGAAGAAAGAAGAGAAAATAGCAAGGTGAAAGAATATGAGAAACTGGGCGAGATAAAATGAGAGACAGTGGAAGGTTTAGCTGATGTGTCTAGGAGGGCAAAAAGTCACTAAAGTATACCAAAATACACCTTACCTGACCCCGAGCCTATGTTACTAGCTAAAAAAGTCCTATCGTGATCCTAAGGGTTGTATAGCGAACTTAAGGCAGTGAAAATAAGGGCAAGCTTATGGCAAAAGGTATGAATGAGTGTGACTTTGTTCTGAGAGTGAGTGTTGAAAAGTAATCCTCATACTCACACTGAAATCATTGTGTGAAAAAGGAGGATTTTGTTTTAAAGTGAGGACACTAGTTGCAATACCAGAATTGTTAGCACCTCGGTGAGAAATTGAAGAGGATAGGTGTTAGTGCATGGTGAGTCTGTGTCATGTTATGATCTCACAAAATTCAAGCCTAATAGTGATAGCATGCATAGAGTTGATGATATTAATCGGGATTGATAGCCAAATGATTGCAAAGGATAAAACATGGATACTATTGTACAAAGATTGTATAGTGAGTCATAGTGCGTCGCTTGAGGACAAACAACCAATTTAAGTTGAGGGTGTTGATATACAGTGGTTTCACGGTATTATTAATACTTTTTCCTTAAGTTTAGTGTGTCCAAAAGACTTTTTGTGCTAATTTTTATATAAGTTTCTCTTTGTTTTGCAGGAAATCTGTCCAAAGCTGAATGCGGAGATTTTGAGCGAAGAAATGCAGAAGAGACCACCTACGGAGCATATGACGGTCCGTTGTGCTTGTGACGGTCCGTAGGTGGCAGCGTAGTGCAGCTGCTGAAGGAAGATGGGGAAGTCTGACCAAGTGTGGGATTACGAAGCTTGTGACGATCCGTCGTGGCTCTGACGATCCATCCTGCAGGTTCATCGTGAAGTTCAGAGAAGTGATCCCATTACCCAGATTCCAAGAGTTGAAGTGTTTTAGAACGAAGACCCTCGACGGACCGTTGTGCCTATGACGGTCTGTCATACTTGCCGTCGAGGGGAATGAAGAGAGCAGCAGAAGAAATTGCACAAGTAAGGGATGACGGAGTCCACGACGGTCCGTCACGACCACGACGGTCTGTCGCGAGGTCCGTCGACCCAACCGCGTTTTGGTAGATTTCCAGCAATTAGAATCCTTGTTTAATTAGGTTTTTGTTTTTTTATAAATAGTTCAAAAAACCTCGTTTTTGAGGTTAGAGTCGATGAGATTAGACATCAGATTTTTAGACTTTGTGTATTAGTGTTGGATTTTGAGATTCTTGCACTTGATTTTTGGAGATTAATCAAGCAAACTTTGGATTTTATTCTCTCTCATTGAAGTAAGTACATGAATTTGTATTTAACATATTTGAATATTGTGTTTATGGCTATGAGTAACTAAACTCCATAACTAGGGTTGTGGGAACCATAGGCAAATAATGAGATTAACCTTAACTAAAATAACAATTCTATATTAGTGTCTTGCATGTATTAATAATTCTTTCGCTTAAAAGTCTTTTTAACGGATGGCCAACGTTAGAACTCGCCTTAATGCTACTTGCCGAACCAAGGAGGTAGATAATAGGAAAAGAATTATTAACATAGATTTAGTGTATACTATCTAATAATCTAGTATTGATTGGTACGAGGTAATAACTTAGCCAAATATCGAATACGATGCTTAATATGAGGTAAGGATAAGGGTTAGGATAGCAACATACGTAGCCGGACCAAGGTGCAGAGTGAGATTTTCTAGATGCCGGACCAAGGATTTAGAAATACATAACTTATAACTTTGCATGCAAGATACTAGGAAAGAATTGTTATAGTTAGAGTTATCAAGTTATGAACCTGTGAGGAACACGTAAACCCTAGTTACTTTGATTAATTAATTAAAACCCAACATTCAAAGCTGTTAAGTGTCTCTTTCAAGTTTGTTATTTATTTTCACTTATTTCAAGGTAGAAACCCCCCTTTTTATGTTTTTACTTTACAAGGAAGTCATTAACCAAACAATAGTAATAATCGGTTGAAGTTAAGTCTAGACTATTTTCCTCGTGGGAACGATCCCAACCTCACTAGTTGGGTTATTTACTTGACACGACCGCTTTACTTCTTATTTGAGAAGTAAGTTTGAGCGTATCACCTCCACCCATATTTGTCAAGGGTTTGAGAAGTTTCCTTGGGCATGCTTGTTTTAATAGGAAGTTCATCAAGGCTTTTTCAAAAATTGCACATCATTTTTGTAAACTGCTCGAGAAGGAATATATTTTCTATTTTGATGAATCATGTTTGAAGGTATTTGGAGAGTTGAAAGAGAAGTTGGTATTCACACCCATTATTAGTTCACCAGATTGGAGTGAACCATTTCAGGTGATGTGTGATGCAAGTGAGGTTCCACTTGGTGTGGTATTGGGACAGAGAAGGGATAAAATCCTTCATCCCATATACTATGCTTGTAAATCTCTAAATGAATCTCAGAAGAACTACACAACAAGAGCTTTTTGTGGTGATGTTCGCATTCAAAAAATTTTGTTCCTATTTGCTTGGTGCGAGGGTCATAGTGCATACTAACTATTCTGCTTTGAGGTATTTGATGGCAAAGAAGGATGCGAAGCCAAGGTTGATCTGATGGGTATTATTGTTGCAAGAGTTTGATTTTGAAGTAAAATGTAGAAAGGGGAGTGAGAATCAAGTTGCCAACTACTTGTCTAGTTTGGAGGAAGAAGGTATGCGTGAATTAGGAGAAAAAGCTGAAATTGATGATGTATTCCCAAATGAACATGTATGGGCTGCTTCTCAAGATTCGATCTCATGGTTCGCAGATTTACAAAATTATCTGACAAATGATTTACTTCCATCGTACTTTACTTTACACCAGAGGAAAAAGTTCATTCATAATGTGAAAAAGTTATTTTGGGATGATCCTTAATTATACCGGAGTTGTGCTGATGGAATGACTCGGTGTTGTTTACCTGAGGTCAAGATGTTGGGTATTTTTTAGGAGTGTCACTCCTCACCTGTTAGTGGGAACCATACTGGTATTCGGACTGCACAGAAGATCTTGCAGTGTGGGTATTATTGGACAACCATTCACCAAGACGCTCATAATTTCGCCAAATCTTTTGATCGCTGACAATGAGATGAAGGAATTTCGAAGAGGCAAGAACTCCCCTTGAAACCCATTCTGCTGATTGAAATATTTGACGTATGGGGTATTGACCTTATGGGCCTTTTTGTGAGTTCTCATGGGATGAAGCATATTCTTGTGGCGGTTGACTACGTGTCAAAATGGGTGGAAACAATTGCGCTTCCCAACAATGATGGAAAGAGTGTCATCACATTCTTGAAAAATAACATCTTCTCCAGATTTGGCACACCTAGGGCCATTTTTAGTGATGGTGGCTCTCACTTCTATAATAAATTGTTAAAATGGATTTTGGAGAAATATGGTGTTCGCCATAATATGGCTACTCCTTACCATCCACAGACTAGTGGGCAAGTAGAGGTGTCCAATCGTGAGATCAAGCAAATTCTAGCAGAAACGGTGAATGCTAATATAACATATTGGTCAAGGTGTCTTGATTATTCTCTTTGGGCCTACCACACTGCATACAAGACCCCCATAGGTATGTCACCATATCAACTTGTATATGCGAAGGCGTGTCACTTGCCGATCGAGCTAGAGCACAAGGCGATGTGGGTAATGAAGAAACTGAAGTTGGACTGGACTGAAGAGGAACAACAAAGACAATGGGTTGAATGATCTTGATGAACTTCTTCTAAAGGCCCGTGAAAGTTCAGTCAATTACAAAGAGAAGATGAAGAAGTATCATGATCAAAAAATTCAAAAGCGAGAATTTGCAGTGGGTAAATTTGTGCTTCTATTCAACTCTAGGTTTCGGTTGTTTCCGGGCAAACTCATATCCAAGTGGACAGGGCCATTCCTCATAATTAAAGTGTTTCCACATGTAGCAGTTGAGTTGGAGAATAAGGAAGGCTCAAAGTTCATAGTCAATAAGAAAAGGATAAAGATCTATCTGGGGCAGGCGGAGAGTGTTCATGAAGTGGATGAGGCCTATCATCTTGATGAAGTCTGATTAATCAAGGGATCAGCATCGTGCAACTACGTTAAATCAAGCGCTTCTTGGGAGGCAACCAAAGTTTTATCCTCTAGGCAACAATAGGTTTTGTTTTCCTTGTAGCAAAATTCGTAGTTTTTTTTTCATTATTTCATTTGTGCCTGTGTGCTAGTGTTGGCAAGAGATTAGTACAGTTTTTGTGTCACAAAATTATATAGAGAAGTACAAAAAAGAATGACCTAATGGGTGTTATATGTGCAGGGAGCAAAAGCAAAAATTTGCACAAAATGATCCAGTGCAGAGGTCTACGTACCCCATCGATGGACCGTTGATGGTGTCCGTAGATCCCATGTATGTTTCAAATTTTCCCCAAGTCTAGATTTGTTGGACGGTCTAAATAGTTGAACAGTCTTTCCATCAACGGACCATCAATGGTGTCCGTAGATTCCAAATATGTTCCTAATTTTTCCCAAGTCTAGAAGTGATTGACGGTCCCAATCGACGGACCATCGATTGACCTACGGATTGTCGAATGGATTTCATATGTCCAAATCTCCAGTGACCCGACCCGACCCGGATGATCATACTAAAAAAACATAACGGTTCAAATTCATTCCTGTTTTCCTTTTCTATTTAAAATTCCTTTCCATAACTATAACGACCTGTTTAGTCGTTTTGAGCAGCAGATTTTATTTCTGGAAAAACTGTCTTGGTCGACGGATCCCTTGACGGACCGTCATGGGCACGACGGACCGTCGAGGGGGTTTTGTTCCAAAACACTTAGAATTCTGAAATTTGGGTACTGAAATCGACTCTCTGAACTTGGTGATGGAATGGCAGGACGGACCATCGCAGGCACGACAGACCGTCACAAGTCTTTCCACAGAATTAACTCTCTGAACTTTGTGATGCAGGACGGACCGTCACAGCCATGACGGACCGTCACAGGTTGCGTAACCCAGACTGGTTCAGATTTCTGTTAATGTTTTTAAAGGGGCGTTTTGGACTATTCATGCTTATAATTATAAAGTTAGTGGATTCATGTTAATAATTCAATTACTTGGGGGTTAAAGGAGATAACCTTGAAATAATTAGTGGGTTATTTCTATCATCTTTTATACTTAATTATATGACAATTAGGGTAAAAGAAAAAGGGTTTGAATAAGAAAAATAGAAAGAGGGAGAAACGAACGAACGAGAGAGAGAAGAAGAACGCAGCTTTGGGGAATTAGCTTGTTTGATTGCAATTCTTCGGTGGAGGTAGATTATGGTTTATGCTATTCATAGTAAACTCTTAATAGCGAATGATATGTGTTGGATAGTATTATAAAACCTTCTATATGCTTAATTGTGTGCTTACATGATGTAATTATATAATTGTGATGAATTAGCATGATGAGGCTATTGAATCTTGAATCTTAAATTTACTTTGTTAATGATGATGCCTTGGTATAAAAGAAGGCTTGATGAACTAAAGTAATGAGATTGATGATGCCTTGGTATAAAAGAAGGCTTGATGAACTAAAGTAATGAGATTAGAGGATCGGGTGTCACGTTCCGACACCAGCATAGTAATAGAGGATCGGGTGTCACGTTCCGACACCAGGATAGTATATGGATCGGGTGTCACGTTCCGGCACCAGGATAGTATATGGATCGGAGTTTCACATTCCGACACCATGATAGAATATGGATCGGAGTGTCACGTTCCGACACCAGGATAGTATATGGATCGGGTGTCACGTTCCGGCACCAGGATAGTATATAGATCGGAGTGTCACATGCCGACACCCGGATAGTATATAGATCGGGTGTCACGTTCTGGCACCAGGATAGTATATGGATCGGAGTATCACGTTCCAACACCAGGATAGTATATGGATCGGGTGTCACGTTCTGACACCAGGATAGTATATGGATCGGAGTGTCACGTTCCGACACCAGGATAGTAGTAGTGTAGCGGAGTGTCACGTACCGACACAAGAGGAATAAAGATAATGAATCTTGAATTATGATAATATACTAAATTGTAAAGAACTAATTCCCAAATGAGTATGATGGGGAGGCTTGAGTCCTCATTGATGTGCTTGGTGTTATGACCAAGGGTTATGGTAATTGTTAATGTCGCCTGTTAAGGATATTAGTTGATTTTATGTTATTATCTGATATATACTGTTTTCTATTTTGAGTTGGCCGATGATACCTACTCAGTACATGTGCCTTGTACTGACCCCTACTTGTATTTGTTTTTCTTTGTTTATTGTGGAGTGCAGCAAATGTACCGTCGTCTTAAACTCAACCGCAACTCTAGCCAGTCTTCATCAAGCCAGATTTCAGGGTGAGCTATTGCTTCTAGCTTGGACTGGATCTTCCTCTTCGTGTCTTGATGCCTTGAACTTCCGGCATGGACTAGCTTTTTATTTATTTTAGCTTCTTAGATACTCTTAGATTTAGTAATTTGAGGATAGATGTTCTTGTGGTGATGACTTCCAGATATTCGGAATAATAATGATTGATAAATTTTAGAAGTTAATTAATTGATTTCGTTAATGAGTTTAAGTCTTCCGCATTGTATTTTGTTCATTATGTTTGAAATGTTGGGGTTTAGATCGGTTGGTTCGCTCACATAG
Source organism: Solanum chilense (assembly GCA_032847665.1). Lineage (NCBI taxonomy): Eukaryota > Viridiplantae > Streptophyta > Magnoliopsida > Solanales > Solanaceae > Solanum > Solanum chilense. The sequence continues at coordinate 26,128,632 of CM064973.1, forward strand.
TAGGATAAGTGTGGGTGCCACTCGCGGCTCGTTTTGGGTCGTGACAAACTTGGTATCAGAGCATTAGGTTCGTTGGTCTCATCACACAAGAACGATTCTAGTAGAGTCTTAAGGAACGGTAGGGGGATGCCTTTACTTTTCTTTGAGAGGCTATAAGACTTTAGGAAAATTCCATTCTTTCTTTCTTTCTTTTGTGCTATTACTTGGATCCAATTGGTATCTTGGTGATACAAATTGCTATCTGACCATCTTCACTCTATTTTGCAGATGGTTAGGATTAGAGCAACAGCGACGCCAACACCAACACCGGCAAGACAAGATGCAACTGAGCCAGCCATTGGGGCTGTAGCTCGAAGAGGAGTAGTGGCGAGAGGCCGTGGTAGAGGTCGCGAGAGGACGTCCTCTAGAGGAAGAGGACAAACACCTGGCCCATCTAGTACTGGGGCGGTGACTCCTCCACTGACTGAGGAAGTAGTAAGAGAGGGTGAGGAAGGGGAAAGTGAGCAAGTGTAGAATGAGGAATTGCCACCCCAACCTACCCCAGAGATGATTAATCAGGTTCTTGCTTATCTTAGCGGGTTATCTGATAAAGGCTAGACACCTCCAGTGTTTTCTGCACCAGCACCTCAGGTCCCGGAAGTACGACAGTCCGCTGCTGAGGCTCCCCACATGGATGCCTCATTGGAAATAGACACGTTTCCTCGTTTGACTACAGGGCCCATAATGACAAGTGATCAGCATGAACTTTTCAGTAAGTTCTTGAAATTGAAACCTCCAGTCTTCAAAGGTGTTGAATCTGAGGATGCTTACGATTTTCTGGTTGATTGTCATGAGTTACTACATAAAATGGGCATAGTGGAACGATTTGGCGTTGAGTTTGTAACCTATCAGTTTCAGGGAAATGCCAAAATATGGTGGCGGTCACATGTTGAGTGTCAACCCGCACAGGCACCAGCTATGACTTGGGCGTCATTCTCTAGCTTATTTATGGAGAAGTATATCCCCCAGACCTTGAGGGATAGGAGGAGAGATGAGTTCTTGAGCCTAGAGCAAGGCAAGATGTCGGTGACTGCGTATGAGGCTAAGTTTCGTGCATTATCCAGGTATGCCACCCAGCTTTGTTTCAGTCCACAAGAACGGATTCGCTGTTTTGTGAAGGGGTTGAGGTCAGATTTGTGGATTTTAGCCTTACAGGTAGCGGCTAAAGCAAAATCCTTTCAGGAAGTGGTAGACTTCGTGATAGAGGTGGAAGGAGTGAAGCCAGATGACTTCACCATGGCATCGATAACAAAAAGGTTTCGTGAGGGAGGTGAGTTTAATGGTTCTTACTCCTGAGGGAAGGGTTCAGGAGGTTATCCAGCCCGACCCATTTAGTCTTCACTACAGACTATAGTTGGGGGTCCACCTCAGACCGGTCAACATTTCTCTGAGGTTGGAGGTTATTCCCAGACTTCGTCATTCTCACAGAGACCGATTCTTGAATCCAGAGAGTGTTATGGATGTGGGGAGACTGGACACATTAAGAGGTATTGTCCAAAACAGAGTTACAGACCTCCCATAGTCAGAGGTAGAAGTGGTCATGGAAGAGGCCGTTATTCTGGAGGACGTGGTGGTCGAGGTAATGGTGGTCACCAAAACGGCCGGGGTGACGGGCAAACTGGAGCCACTACAGCACAACATGGTAGGGGCAACGGGTAGACAGGCGATAGGGCCCATTGTTACGCTTTCCCCGGGCGGTCTGAAGCGGAGACATCTGATGCTATTATCACAGGTAATCTTTTGGTTTGTGATTGCATGGCTTCTGTATTATTTGACCTTGGGTCCACATTTTCATATGTATCTTCCTTATTTGCTACTGGTCTTAATTTACCTTGTGAATTGCTTGACATGCCTATTCGTGTGTCTACTCCGGTGGGTGAGTCTGTGATAGTTGAAAAGGTATATAGGTCTTGTTTGGTGACTTTTGTGGGGAGCAATACTCATGTAGACTTGGTTATTTTAGAGATGGTTGATTTCAATGTAATTCTGGGTATGACTTGGTTTTCTCCAAATTTTTTGCAATCTTAGATTGTAATGCTAAAACTGTAACGTTGGCCAAGCCTGGGACAGATCCGTTAGTGTGGGAGGGTGACTACACATCCACTGTAGTCCGTATCATCTCCTTTCTTCGTGCTAAGAAAATGGTTAGTAAAGGGTGTTTAGCGTTCTTGGCACACCTCAGGGATGATACTACCCAAGTACCTTCAATTGAGTCGGTTTCGGTAGTCCGTGAGTTTCTGGATGTGTTTCCTGCAGACCTTCCTGGTATGCCACTGGATAGAGATATTGATTTTTGCATTGATCTGGAACCGGGTACTCGCCCCATTTCTATACCCCCTTATAGAATGGCTCCAGCAGAGTTAGGGCATTACGAATTTGTAGTAATGTCTTTTGGTCTTAAGAATGCCCCTGCTGCTTTCATGAGCTTGATGAACGGGATTTTTAAGCCATATCTGGATCTCTTTGTGATCATATTTATTGATGATATACTGATATACTCCAAGTGTAAGAAGGAACATGAGGAGCATTTGAGAATTGTGTTGGAAGTATTAAGGGAGAAAAGGCTTTATGCCAAATTCTCCAAGTGTGAGTTTTGGCTAGATTGTGTCCTTCTTGGGGCACGTGGTTTCTAAGGATGGAGTGATGGTGGATCCTTCTAAGATTGAGACAGTGAAGAATTGGGTAAGACCTACTAATGTGTCAGAAGTAAGGAGCTTTGTTGGTTTAGCCAGCTACTACCGTCGATTTGTCAAGGGATTCTAATCTATTGCTTCCCAATTGACGAACTTGACTAAGCAGAATGTTCCATTTGTATGGTCGGATGAATGTGAGGAAAGCTTTCAGAAACTCAAGACCTTGTTGACTACTGCACCTATGCTTACCTTGCCAGTAGAGGGTAAGAACTTCATTGTTTATTGTGATGCATCCTATTCTTGTTTGGGTGCAGTGCTAATGCAAGAGAAGAATGTAATTGCTTATGCTTCGAGGCAATTAAAGGTGCATGAACGTAACTATCCGACCCATGATTTGGAGTTGGCTGCGGTAGTGTTTGCATTAAAGCAATGGAGACACTATCTATATGGGGTTAAGTGTGAAGTCTATACGGATCATCGTAGTCTACAGTATGTCTTTTCTCAGAGGGATTTGAATTTGAGACAGAGGAGGTGGATGGAACTGCTGAAGTATTATGATGTTACCATCTTGTATCACCTAGGAAAGGCTAATGTTGTGGCAGACGCCTTAAGTAGAAAAGCAGGGAGCATGGGTAGTTTAGCTCACTTACAGGTTTCTAGACGCCCATTGGCTAGAGAAATCCAAAACTTGGCTAATGACTTTATGAGGCTAGAAATAAATGAGAAGGGAGGATTTTTGGCCCGTGTGGAGGCGAGATCTTCTTTTCTTGACAAGATCAAGGGAAAACAGTTTGATGACAAGAAACTAAGCCGAATTCGGGATATGGTGTTGCGAGGAGAGGCTAAAGAAGCAATAATTGATGAGGAAGGTGTTTTGAGGATTAAGGGAAGGGTATGTGTGCCCCGTGTTGATGATTTGATCCACACTATTCTTACAGAGGCTCATAGTCCGGATATTCTATACATCCTGGTGCAACCAAGATGTACCGTGACCTAAAGAAACACTTTTGGTGGAGTAGAATGAAGCGCGACATTGTTGATTTTGTTGCCAAATGTCCAAATTGTCAGCAAGTAAAGTATGAACACCAGAGGCCCGGAGGAACACTTTAGAGAATGCCCATTCCTGAATGGAAGTGGGAGAGAATTGCAATGGACTTCGTGGTTGGTCTTCCAAAGACATTGGGTAAGTTTGATTCCATTTGGGTAATTGTGGACAAATTAACTAAGTCTGCTCACTTCATTCCGGTCAAGGTGACCTACAATGCAGAGAAGTTAGCCAAACTCTATATCTCAGAAATTGTTCGATTGCATGGAGTTCCACTTTCCATCATATCAGATAGAGGTACGCAATTTACTTCTAAGTTTTGGAGAACATTGCATGCAGAATTAGGTACTAGGTTGGACCTTAGTACTGCATTTCACCCTCAGACCGATGGTCAGTCTGAGCGAACGATTCAGGTATTAGAAGATATGCTTCATGCATGTGTGATAGAATTTGGTGGTCATTGGGATAACTTCTTACCCTTAGCGGAGTTTTCATACAATAATAGCTATCACTCAAGTATTGACATGGCCCTATTTGAAGCATTGTATGGGAGGAGATGTAGGTCTCCCATTGGTAGGTTTGATGCATTTGAGGTTAGAACTTGGGGTACTGACCTTTTGAGGGATTCATTAGAGAAAGTAAAATATATTCAAGAAAAGCTGTTAGCGGCGCAAAGTAGGCAAAAGGAGTATGCAGATCGAAAGGTTAGAGACTTGGAGTTTATGGAGGGTGAGCAAGTCTTGCTGAAGGTTTCGCCTATGAAAGGGGTGATGCGGTTTGGTAAGCGAGGTAAGCTTAGCCCAAGGTATATTGGTCCCTTTGAAGTTCTGAAGCGCGTGGGGGAGGTAGCTTATGAATTAGCCTTGCCCCCAGGACTGTCAGGAGTGCATCCGGTATTTCATGTGTCTATGTTGAAAAGATACCATGGGGATGGAAACTACATCATTCGTTGGGATTCGGTTCGGCTTGATGAGAATTTGTCTTATGAGGAGGAGCCTGTTGCTATTTTAGATAGAGAAGTCCACAAGTTGAGGTCAAGGGAGATTGCATCCATCAAGGTTCAATGGAAGAATCGACCAGTTGAAGAGTCCACTTGGGAGAAGGAGGCTGATATGCAAGAAAGATACCCAAACCTGTTTACAGATTCAGGTACTCCTTTTCGCCCTTGTTTTTCTTCTTGGGATCGTTCGAGGACGAACGATGGGTAAATTGGCATCTATTGTAACGACCTGTTTAGTCGTTTTGAGCAGCAGATTTTATTTCTGGAAAAACTGTCTTGGTCGACGGATCCCACGATGGACCGTCGAGGGGGTTTTGTTTTAAAACACTTAGAATTTTGAAATTTGGGTACTGAAATCGACTCTCTGAACTTCGTGACAGAATGACAGGATGGGCCGTCGCAGGCACGACGGATCGTCACAAATCTTTCCACAGAATTAACTCTCTGAACTTTGTGACGGACCTGCAGGACGGACCGTCACACCCATAACGGACCGTCACAGGTTGTGTAACCCAGACTGGGTCGGATTTCTGTTAAAGTTTTTAAAGGGGCGTTTTGGACTATTCATGCTTATAATTATAAGGTTAGTGGATTAATGTTAATAATTCAATTACTTGGGGGTTAAAGGAGATAACCTTGAAATAATTAGTGGGTTATTTTTATCATCTTTTATACTTAATTATATGACAATTAGGGTAAAAGAAAAAGGGTTTGAATAAGAAAAATAGAAAGAGGGAGAAACGAACGAACGAGAGAGAGAAGAAGAACGCAGCTTTAGGGAATTAACTTGTTTGATCGCAATTCTTCGGTGGAGGTAGGTTATGGTTTATGCTATTCGTAGTAAACTCTTAATAGCGAATGATATGTGTTGGGTAGTCTTATAAAACCTTCTATATGCTTAATTGTGTGCTTACATGATGTAATTATATAATTGTGATGAATTAGCATGATGAGGCTATTGAATCTTGAATCCTAAATTTACTTTGTTAATGATGATGCCTTGGTATAAAAGAAGGCTTGATGAACTAAAGTAATGAGATTGATGATGCCTTGGTATAAAAGAAGGCTTGATGAACTAAAGTAATGAGATTAGAGGATCGGGTGTCACGTTCCGGCACCAGGATAGTATATGGATCGGAGTGTCACGTTCCGACACCAGGATAGTATATGGATCGGGTGTCACGTTCCGGCACCAGGATAGTATGTGGATCGGTGTATCACGTTCCGACACCAGGATAGTATATGGATCGGAGTGTCACGTTCCGACACCAGGATAGTATATGGATCGGGTGTCACGTTCCGGCACTAGGATAGTATATGGATCGGAGAGTCACGTTCCGACACTAGGATAGTATATGGATCGGGTGTCACATTCCGGCACCAGGATAGTATATGGATCGGAGTGTCACGTTCCGACACCAGGATAGTATATGGATCGGGTGTCACGTTCCGACACCAGGATAGTATATGGATCGGAGTGTCACGTTCCGATACCAGGATAGTAGTAGTGGAGCGGAGTGTCACGTACCGACACAAGAGGAATAAAGATAATGAATCTTGAATTATGATATTATACTAAATTGTAAAGAACTAATTTCCAAATGAGTATGATGGGGAGGCTTGAGTCCTCATTGATGTGCTTGGTGTTGTGACCAAGGGTTATGGTAATTGTTAATGTCGCCTGTTAAGGATATTAGTTGATTTTATGTTATTATCTGATATATACTGTTTTCTATTTTGAGTTGTCCGATTATACCTACTCAGTACTTGTGCCTTGTACTGACCCCTACTTGTATTTGTTTTTCTTTGTTAATTGTGGAGTGCAGCAAATGTACCGTCGTCTTCAACTCAACTGCAACTCTAGCCAGTCTTCATCAAGCCAGATTTCAGGGTGAGGTATTGCTTCTAGCTTGGATTGGATCTTCTTCTTCATGTCTTGATGCGTTGAACTTCTGGCATGGACTAGATTTTTATTTATTTTAGCTTCTTAGATACTCTTAGATTTAGTAATTTGAGGATAGATGTTCTTGTGGTGATGACTTCCAGATTTTGGGAATAATAATGATTGATAAATTTTAGAAGTTAATTAATTGATTTCGTTAATGAGTTTAAGTCTTCCGCATTGTATTTTGTTCATTATGTTTGAAATGTTGGGGTTTAGATCGGTTGGTTCACTCACATAGTAGGATAAGTGTGGGTGCCACTCGCGGCTCATTTTGGGTCGTGACAATAACTGCTTCATTCCATTATTTCCTTCCTATTTCACTCAAATTCAACCCCTCCAATCCCAAATTACTCACCCATTATAATTCCTCCTCCCTAAGCTGTCCATCTCTTCAAAAATTCTTTGTTTCTTCATTTTCAAGAGGCCGGTGATCGAGGTTGGACGCATATGCTACTTCTTCCAAGTCTCTAATAACCACACCACTGCTTAGAAAGGTAGTTCAAATTCATTTATACCATCTCCAACCCTACTCTATTTACTCTATATTCTCTATATTTGGAGAGTAAAATAGAGAATTGGTTCTCCAACCACTCTCTATTGAACTCTATATTGTTCGATTATAGAGAGGTGAATAGTAGTTCTCTAAATTTGGAGAACTACCTTTCACCTATCTATTTTACTTTTTTATCAATATAATTTTATTTCTATTATGTTACTAATTTAATCTTTATTGTTTGTAATTATTTTATAATGCAATATAATAATTAACCAATTACTACTTCCGCTAAATTAATACTACTTCCACTAAATTAATCATTTTTAATTTAATTTTTTTAAAATTGTCACATTAAATATGTAACTTAAAGTTATTGCATAATATTATATTATATAAGATTATTAATTAAGTGTGTAATATTTGTAATTATGTTTAAGTAATATAACATGATTTTTTAATTTTTTGGTCATTTTAAATAATTTAGATTATTATTTCTTCATTATGAATTATGCACAAAATCTACATCATAATTCAAATAATCTCTTTTTGATGTTATAGTGATAAATTATTAAACTACACTTTTTAAATAGTATGAATATTTGATTCAATAGTTCAAAATGAAATATGGGAAGTATATTATTACACAAAATGATTGGATACAAGATGAAATTGTTAATTTATACAATTTTTAACTACGCGTTAAAAATAAGGACAAAAATGCTCAATTTGAACTCCATCATACATTAATAGAATATTAATGAGAGTAACAGAATAGTCTTGAAAGTCGAGTATTTATGTAAGATTTAAAATAAATTTCATAATAATACAATATTAAGTTCAATTTTCCTAATGAACCCATCTTAAGTGGAAGGGGGTAAATCAATTCCCAAATGTCATATCATTTCTGGTTTAAAAGCTTGTAAAATGATATCTGAAGGGTGTTTATACCATATTGTAGGAGTCAAAGATTTGGAATCCAAAATTCCTCTTATTGAGTCACTCCTCGTAGTGAGGGAATTTCCGGAAGTATTTCTCGATGATTTTCCTAGAATTCCTCCCAAATGGGAAAGTGATTATGGTATTGACTTATTACTAGATACAAATCCCATTTCATTCCTCCTTACCGTATGGATCGGGCTGAATTGAAAGAGTTGAGGCTCAACTCAAAGATTTACTAGATAAAGGTTTCATTCAACCTAGTATTTATCTATGGGTGAGCCAATATTGTTTGTGAAGAAGAAGGATGGGTCCCTTAGGATGTGCATTGATTTTCGTCAACACAATAAGCTCACCATGATGAACAAATATCCTCTCCCTCGGAATGACGACTTGTTTGATCAACTCCAAGGGACTAGCTACTTTTCTATGATTAAATTGAGGTCGGGATGTCTCCAACTTAGGGTGAGAGTTGAAGATATTCCAAAGACGGACTTCCGAACTAGATATGATCAGTATGAGTTTGGAGTGATGTCCTTTGGGTTAACTAATGCCCAGGCGGCATTTATGGACCTTATGGATAGAGTGTTCCGAAATTACCTTGATTCGTTGTGATTGTTTTCATTGATGATATCTTGGTATATTTGAAGAATGAGGGTGATCATATGGACCATTTGAGGGTGGTATTGCAAATCCTTAAATAGCACTAACTATTTGCAAAATATGGAAAGTGTTAGTTTTGGTTGAGATCGGTGGCGTTCGTTGCTCATATTATCTCAAGTAAGGGTATTCAGATTGATCCAAAAAAATCAAGGTTGGTAAGAATTTGCCTAGAACATTGAATTCAATCGACATTATAAGTTTCTTGGGTTAATCTGGATACTATAGGAGGTTTGTGGATGGGTTTGCGTCCATTTCTTCTCCTTTGACTACCTTGATAGAAAAGAGTGTGAAGTTTGAGTGGTCGGAGGCTTGTGAAAGGAGCTTCCAATTTTTGAAAGATAGGCTTACCTCTGCTCCGTTGTTGACTTTACCGGAGGTTACCAAGGGTTCTGTGGTATATTGTGATGCTTCCTGAGTGGGTTTAGGTTGTGTCCTTATCCAACATGGGAAGGTAGTAGTCTATACCTCTAGACAACTCAAGGTGAACGAGAAAAATTATACAACTTATGATCTTGAGTTAGCGGTCGTAGTGTTATTTTAAAATATGGAGGCATTACTTGTTTGGTGTCATGTGGATGTGTATGCCAACCGTTAAAGTCTTCAATATGTGTTTACCTAAAAGGAGTAGAATCTCCGAAAAAGAATATGGTTGGAATTGTTGAAGAATTATTACATGAGTGTTCTCTACCACCCTTCAAGGCTAATATGGTGACGAATGCTTTAAGTTGTATGACCATGGGTAGTGTGTCTCATGTGGTAGAAGGCAAGAAAGTCCTAGTGAAAGATGTTCATAGGTTGGCTAGATTGGGTGTTCGGTTGGAAGATTCTCCAAATGGTGGTTTTGTAATTCTCAATAACTCCAAGTCATCCTTAGTGGTTGAGGTGAAATCTAAACAACATCTTGATCCGCTATTGAAGGAGTTGAAGAAATCGATACTTAGCAAGTTGAATGAGTCATTTTTCCAAGGGAATGGTGTGTTAAGGTACAAAAATAGATTGCGTATACTGGATGTTGATGATTTGAGAAATAGGGTGTTGGAGGATCTCATGGTTCTCAATATTCTATACATCCGGGTTCTACAAAAAAGTATTGTGATCTTAAATAGGTATATTGATGGGATGGCCTAAAAAGGGACATAGCGGAGTTTGTAGCTAGATGTCCATATTGCCAACAATTTAAGTCAAGCATCTAAAGCTGAGTAGTTTAACTCAAACTATGGATGTACCCACTTTAAAGTGGGAAAAAATTAAAATGGATTTCGTAGTTGGATTGCCTCGGACTAACAGGAAAAATGATTCGATTTGGGGTGATAGTGGATAGATTGACAAAATCCCCTTACTTTATTCCCGCCAAGTCCACTTACTCGGCAGAGCATTATCCAAAGATCTAGATAGATGAGATTGTTACTCTTCATGATATTCCGTTATCCATCATATAATATAGCGGTGCACAATTCATGTCTCATTTTTGGAGATCATTCCAAAAAAGGTTGGGTACACAAGTAAAGTTAAACATCGCTTTTCATCTCCAAATAGATGGTCAAGAGGATCGTACTATTCAAATCCTTGAGGATATGTTAATATCTTGTATTATATACATTAAGCAAACTGGGACAATCACTTGCCGCTGATTGATCTCTCCTATATTAATAGCTATCATTCGAGTATTTTGATGGCTCCATTTGAAGCACTATATGGTAGGAGATATAGATCTCCAATTGGGTTGTTTGAGGTTGGTGATTCCTTACTCCTTAGTCGAAATAGTCTATGAAGCTTTCATGAAAGTTCGTGTTATAAGGGATAGGTTGAAAACGACCTACAGTTGGAGAAAGTCTTATGCTGACAATAGAAAAACAGATCTTGAAATTGAAGTGGGTGTAAAGTTTATTTGAAGATTTCACCTACGAAAGGGGTGATGAGATTCGGCAAAAAGGGGAAGTTAAGTCCCCGGTATGTGGGTCCCTATGAGGTTTTGCAAAGGGTCAGAATTGTTCCATATGAGTTGATATTACCTAGTGAACTAGCTTCGATTCATCTAGTATTCCGTGTCTCAATGCTTAGGAAATTGATTGTTGATCCCGTGTCCATATTTCCTATTGAAGGTCTTGGTATGGATGCGGACCTTTCCTATGAAGAGATTCTGGTGGAAATTTTAGATTTCCAAGCTAAGAAGTTGAGGAAAAAAGAGGTGACCTTCATAAAGATTCAATGTAGAAACTACCTAGTTGAGGGAGAAACATGGGAGGCTGAGGCCGACATGAAATCCCGTTATCCTCATATTTTTCCTAGCTAAGGTTAGTTGTTCCTATTAATAAAGAAAATAATTAGTAAAAAATTTGTATTCAACTTGTTTTGCAAGAATATGCATATTTATGGTAGAATGTTTATGCTAAAATACGTTTTCATGAAAAATGCTCTTTTACTTGATTTGCACTTATTTGTGTATTTTGTGTATTATTGCCTTCATGAAGTAGTATTAAGCATGTTGATGCGTTTTGCAAGATGTTTTTGCATAAGTGACTCTTGATGTTGTGTTGAGCTCATGTTGTTATTGAGAAGGAAATTCCTCATGTTGTTATTGAGAAGGAAATTCCTCATGTTGTGACATAGAGCTCTTATATGTGGTAATTGGTGTTTTGAGTTGCTATGTATAAATGTTGTAATTATATGTGTATGGGCTTGTGAAACACTCCTTTGAGTTGTAACTCATTTTGATTTTGTATGTTGTTTGGTTGGGCTGCTAGTATTGAGTATATCCTCTCTCTACAAAATATTTTAGTGTCATTCGGGGATGAATGTGTAACACTTCGAAAATGTAAGACGTGTTATAGATACTAACGTAATTGTCAAAAGTTTTAGACTGTTTTTAAGGTCTATTTTGATTAATACAAGTCATTTAAGAAGTTTAGAAATCAAAATGTCCATGACGTTCGAAAATTATTTCAATGAGGTACTAATGTGCTTTAGCCTATTTGACTAGCTTTTAGGAGTCGAAAAAAGATGAAAATTGGTGGAAGGATGTCTAACACGTGTTAGAGGTAATTCCTAGTCAAAACGTCCGGGCATGACTCAACAAAGACTAACCAAGGTCCTTGAGGAGGACCCTTGCATTTTGGGGTCAAACGGTTCCCAAGGTAGTGTCCACAAATGGATACGATCCATGATCCGTTGTCCAATGATGGGGTGTGTACTGCTTCCGTCGATTGACAATGTTCCCCCCATAGGAATACTAGCTAGTGGATCCATGTAGTTGCTATATTCATGTTTTGGTACTACATTGGAAAGTAGTCCGCCTTCCTTCGATGTAGGGTTCCATGACACCGAATTCCACATTAGCTCATGTGGTCTATGTCGGTTAAGGCAAGATGTTCCCAAATGGTGAAATGAACTAAAGGAATGAACTCTAACTAGGATAACCTAAGGTGTTTATCTTAGTCTAGGTAGGGGTATGGGACTCTAATTAAACATTGCACTAGTTAGCCTTGATGAAAGTCTTCTGAGGATGTTCTTACATGTGAATAAGCTTTTAATGGTACATGATATGCATTAATCATATTATGCACATTGTTGATACTATATGATGATTAGTTTCAACTATGAATATGTGTTGGTCTTCATTGTGAAAGTATGATGATATGTACTCTTAATGATATGCTATGAGAAGTTGGATGTTGGTCATGCTTCTTGTTGGGTTACTTGATTAAGTAAGGTTATGGGGCTTTGCTTGGTAATTGCACTTGTTGACTTAATATGGGTTCATGGGTAATTGTCTTACTTCGGTTACGTTATAATGAACTCAGAATTCATGCTTGTCGCTATTATAACTTGATGATAGAGTTTCTTTGACTATGTGTCCAATTATGTGATATGTATGTTGACTTGACTAGACTTAGTGTTTTTGGTCTTGTGATGTACATGCTTTAGACTTAATGAATATGTAATATTGACTGGTATGGTCTTCTTGAATGTGCATAAGACTTTGTAAAGGTAAAATAACATATTTTCATGAAATGTCTCGTTTTAGCAAGATTTAATACTATATAAGCATATCGTCTCATACATAGTACAAGTGGTGTACTAACCCTAATTTCTCCAATTCCCCCATCATTTTAGGTTCCGATCGTTGAAAGGCTTTGAGACGACTTTGAAGTAAGACTTGTAATTCTCATTTCTCCAAGTTGGGTAGGTCCTCACTTTCTGAGGGCAATGCCACTATCAAGCTTATGAAGTTGTTTTAGTTTTAAGACTTTTATGTTATTTCCTTTTCATTTGAATACTAAACATGGTATAACATATATGATGCTCTATTTAATTGATGTCTGGGCTAGGCCCAAATTATTATACTCATGTTATATGGGTATGAGCTGAGACATTCATTTAAGAGTATGTTACATCTTATATCTATGTGCAATAAAAGTATAAGACTATGTAATATTCCTATACGAAGGGTCTATGTATAATCCATATAATATTATGTGTATGTAGATCTCTATGGAAACGTCTATGTAGAAGTAATGAAATGTTTTAAATTTTCTATATTTTTGGATTATGAATGTAATGATGTAAACTAAAAGTCTACTCTTAGTCCTCAAAGAGGACGACGACGCTGGTTACGTATAAGTGGTGCTCCCCCATGTGACAAACTTGGTATTAGAGCACGAGGTTGAATATTTTTGAGTGGATGCATCTCTCAACCACGTCTATTTGGAATCTTACACATAATTGTGAAGCACACCACACTTATGGATAGGAATCTATATGATGCTTAGGAAACTCTCACTTTCTTGAAAGTCCAATATCATGCCTCTAGAGTTTTGACTCTATGTGCTTTTAGAATCTAATCCTTTTATTGTGATTATTGAAATTGAATACTCGAAGGAACGCGGCACGAACACTTGAAGAAGAGATTACCAATGTGTGAGTTCCTCCCCGTGGTGATCAAGTTTATCCTCTTGAAGAAGATGTTAATGATGACCAAGCTCCGGTCAATCTTCCTCCTTTGAAGGATAGTGACATAAGGGTGGCTCTTTTCCAAATGTCCCAAGCCATTACTACTCAAGCAAGCCGTCACTATCAAAGCTCAAGTCATGAAGGCCCAAGCTAATTGGGAGGTGGTACTCTGATCCAACCAACATGTTGGAACCATGGCCTCTCGCTTGAGGGATTTCACTAGGATAAATCCCACTACTTTCTGTGGGTCCAATGTTAAGGAAGACCACCAAGATTTCATTGAAGAAATCTACAAGATACTTTATTGAATGTGCCCAAACTTGGTACGTCCAATGGATATACAATAGGCCTTTAAGGGGTGGACTGATGATTTGGGAGATTTTCAAGAAGGCTTTTCATGATAGATTCTTTCCTAGGGAGAAGGGGAAGCTTAAGTGGTGGAGTTCATAAACCTTCTTCAAGGAGGTATGAGAGTGTTTGAATAATCATTGCACTTCACTAAATTATCAAAATATGCTCCTTCTTTGATTTTCGATTATAGGGATGAAATGAACCACTCTGTGACGGGAGTGTAGGATGACTTGCAAGAAGGGTGTCAGTCCGCTATGCTACATGAAATTATGAACATTTATCATTGTTAGGATCGAATTCACGCACACACACTAGATGAAAGAAGAACACAAGAACTTTCTAGAGAAAGAGATGAGAAATCTAGAGAGAGAGAGAAAAAACCCAATATTTCGTGGTAAAACCCCGTGAGTAAACTTCCACGGTGGTGAGGTGTATTCATATTAATAAATCAGAGTATTTTTGGTTACAGAGAATAAATAGGAAAGCCTAAAATAGAGAATAAATAAGAAAACCTAAAATAGAGAATAAATAGAAAAACCTAAAATTTATCAGGCTCCACTACCTAACAATTCTCCCACTTGGAGAATGACTCAGTCATCCAAAAAATACATTCTAAAAAAAATCTCTTCATCATCAAAATCTTTACCGCACCGCAACATCTGTAGCAACAGATACAGAAGACCAACCGAGGTTTTACATAACCTCAGTTTCCCAACATCAACACATTTCGTCAACATGTCTGCTGGGTTCTTTGCACCCTCTATCTTCTCCAAGCACATGTCACCATCCTCAACTGCCCTGCGAGTGAAATGGTATCGCCTTCTGATGTGCTTTGTCTTCGAATGATAGACTGGATTTTTCACCAACTGTATGGCACTCTGGCTATCTGAGTAAAGAATCTTCTCGCTCTGCTTCTTGCCCAATTCCTCAAGATAATTTGCCAGCCATATCATCTCTTTCCCAGCTTCAGCTATTGCCACATACTCAGCTTCAGTGGATGAAAGAGAAACACACTTCTGAAGCCTGCACATCCAACTCACTGCTGTTCCACCTATGGTGTAAATGTACCCGGATGTACTCTTGCTCGAGTCAACATCCCCACCAAGATCGGCATCCATAAAACCTTGTAGAGTCACATTGCCTTTGCCAAAACAAAGTGAAGTACTGGATGTACCTCTCAGATATCTCAGAAGCCACTTCACAGCTTCCCAATGCTCTTTCCCAGGGTTCGCCATGTACTTGCTAACAACTCCCACTGCATGTTCTATATCAAGTCTAGTGCAGACCATAGCATACATCAAACTACCAACTGCTGAAGCATATGGAACAAGTGCCATGTGATCACGCTCCTCGGCAGTCTTGGGTGACTGCTCCTTTGACAATTTAAAGTGATTTTCCAATGGAGTAGTCCTGGGTTTAGCATCATTAACCCTGAATCTGCTCAGCACCTTCTCAATGTACGACTCCTGAGATAGATTTAAAGTGCCAACTGATCTATCCCGAGAGATCTTCATCCCCAAAATCAGTTTTGCTGGACCCAAATCTTTAATCTCAAATGTTGCAGACAACCTTGTCTTCAGATTGTTAATCTCCCTCATACTAGATCCTGCAATCAACATATCATCCACATACAAGAGTAGAAAGACATATGAATCAGTGTATTTCGTGAAGTAACAACAAGGATCCTTTTTAGCTTTGTAGAATACACTCTTGGTCATGAAGGAGTCAAACTTCTTGTACCACTGCCTTGGCGCTTGCTTTAGTCCATACAAGCTCCTGGTGAGCTTGCACACCATGTGTTCCTTTCCTGGAACCACAAATCCTTCCGGTTGCTGCATATAGATCTCTTTGTCCATATCTCCATGTAAAAATGCTATTTTTACATCCATTTGCTCTAGATTCAAATTTTCCGATGCAACAATACTCAACAGAATTCGAATAGAGGTTAAATTCACAACATGAGAGAATATTTCAGCATAATTAATACCTTTCCTTTGTGAATATCCTTTAACCACTAAACGAGCCTTGAACCTTCTTTTGCCATCTGGTTCAGTCTTGATTTTGAACACCCAATTGTTCAGCAAAGCTTTCTTCCCTGCAGGTAGCTCAGTCAACACCCACGTGTCGTTCTTCTCAAGTGACCTCATTTCATCATCCATTGCTTGCTTCCACTTGATCGAATCCTCCACCAGTAGGGCCTCATCAAAAGACTCTGGTTCCCCCTCATCAGTCAGCAATAGATAGTGTAATGAAGGTGAATACCTATCTGGTGCCCTGATGGATCTGGATGATCTCCTTAACACCTGCTCAGGTGTAACTTGCTCCACTTCAATCTCTAAGGCTTTATTGTCAGCAAGATATACCTTTCCAAAATTTCCAGATTTGAAGTTTTGGAACAACTCCTTGCTTGGAGACGAATGGAAAGATGCACCAGAATCCAAAATCCATGATTTAACCGGGTTGTTCACACTAAGGATTAGAGCATCCCCAATGTCCTCTGCTGAATTTACAGAATCATTGTCATCTCTAAATTTCTGATTCTGTTTCTTCTTTGGCTTTGTACAGTTCGTCCGAAAGTGCCCTTTTTCTCCACAGTTCCAACAAGTCACGTTTGATATGTTCAGTGATTTTCCTCGATTCTTTGATTTTGAACGACCATGTTGATTTTGGCCTTTCGTCTTACTTCTCCCCCTTCGATCAACGCTGAGAGCACTGCCCGATGAATCTCCCACTTCTCGTTTGCGAATACTTTCGCTAAGAACAACATCACGGATTTCATCAAACTTCAGTTTCTCAGATCCACGGGAACTGCTAATCGCAGCAACAACAGTATCCCAAGACTCGGGCAGAGATGACATCAAAATCAACGCCTTAATTTCATCTTCGAATTAATATCCATAGAGTTGAGTTGACTCACAATCATATTGAACTCGTTTATATGATCAGAAACGGATCCATTCTCAGACTTCTGTAAATTGAACAATCTACGCATTAAATATACCTTGTTCATAGCCGATGGTTTTTCATACATGTTTGACAGTGCCTTCAACAGACCGGACGTAGTGTTCTCCTTCACGATGTTGAACGCCACGTTTCTTGACAAAGTCAACCGGATCAACCCTAGAGCCTGGCGATCCTTGAGTTTCCTCTTCTCCTCCGTCATAGATTCCGGCTTCACCCTGGTCAACGGTTCGTGAAGATCTTCCTGGTACAGATTATCTTCGATCTGCATCTTCCACAATATGAAATCGAATCCATCAAACTTATTGATTCCAAGCTTTGAACTATCCATCTTCAATGATCGTGTTGAATCTCCTTAGCTCTGATACCAGTTGTTAGGATCAAATTCACGCACACACACTAGATTAATGAAGAACACAAAAACTTTCTAGAGAAAGAGATGAGAAATCTAGAGAGAGAGAGATAAAACCCAATATTTCGTGGTAAAACCCCGTGAGTAAACTTCCACGGCGGTGAGGTATATTTATATTAATAAATCAGAGTATTTTTGGTTACAGAGAATAAATATGAAAGCCTAAAATAGAGAATAAATAGGAAAACCTAAAATAGAGAATAAATAGGAAAACCTAAAATTAATCAGGCTCTACTACCTAACACTCATGTCATGGTTCATGCTCAACAAGTGGAAGAGACAAGTGCTATAAAGAGTAGATATGCAAAGTGGACAAGATCTTCTGATGGTGGTTCTTCAAAGGGTAGGCTTGAGATTCAAGACAAGCCTAGGTTTAAGAAGAGGGTTTCCAATCAAGTTCCTTCAAAGTTCCCTAAGGCTAGGGATTATAGGGTGTCTAACCCTAATCCTAAAAAGGGAAAGGATACTAGTTCACCAACAAAGAATCCAACTTGTGGAAGGTGTGTCAAGAAGCATTAAGGTGATTATCTTAAGGGAACAAATAATTGTTTTGGCTATGGTAAAAGTGGGCACAAAGTTCGATATTTCCCATATGTGAATGGGCAAGACAAGGAGAGTGGGAAAGCAAGTGTATCTAATGATGCTCCGAAGAAGAATTTCTTTCATGCTCTCCGCTCTAGGGGTGAGCAAGAGACTTCCCCCGATGTGGTGACATATACGTTGAAAATCTTCTCTATTGATGTATATGCTTACTTGATCCCGGTGCTTGTCACATCCAAAAAACACACCCTACCAGATAGGGCCAATCTCGGATTGCAACCAGCGTACTTGATCTCTTGGAGGTCTTGTACAAGCCCTTTTTTATCGATCACCGCATATGCATAATGAAAAGTAGTGCGAAATTAAAAATTTTCACAAGCAATTAGAAAATATCTCTAATTAGAAATCATACGAAATACTAAGTCTCGATCTTATCAAACTTGAGAAACGAGAATACCTTGGGACACGGCACATACTTCAAAATGTAGAAATTTTGAGTCTATTACTATACTTCAAAAAAAAAGACATATATGTATGTATGCCCTCGAGTCAATTGAGAACATACTTCACTTCGCTTGAAAAATTCTAGAATCCAATCTCTCCTTCACGATACTTCTCACCTTTTACCTACACCTTTAGGGATAATAAAATATATGGGATTAGTACAAACACTTGTACTATGTTTGTCATTATGCATAAATTCATGAAAATGGACATTTATTAGAAATATGCATCTTTTCATTTAAAAATCATATTATAATCATAACAACATTTAACAACTTAGAAACAAGTAATATAACATTTAATAAATTTATAGCATTTTTAAGGTCACTTTATAGCAACCTCAATTAGTTGTATAGTGAATTGCTTTACTGTAACAGTTAAGTGCCTTCCCTTCCCTTTGACACTTTCTAGCATGTAATTATCTCACTAAAAGCTATCCTAAGATTCACTTAAGTAACACAAAGAGAGACTGCCCATACACCCTATCTAAGCATGCCTAAATGATCCTGAAGACTACTCCAAATGAGATACACAAACACTTATAAGACATCAAACATATGAACATGAGATCCTCCTACCAAAGGTGATACTAAGTCTCACTTGAGTGAGTTTTGAAGCGACCTCCCATACAATCCCTTACATACACACTTAAGAGATCCTATAAACTACCTATGACAGAATCATTCTCACTTAACACAACAACATGCCAAAGGCTATCAAAAGACTTACATAAGTAAATCAAGAAGATAACATCCATGATTGATCACCTAAATAACCCTTAAGACTACTTAAGGACTAGATAATGTCCAGATAATCAACATTTTTGCTAACTAGAGTCATTCTTAAGACATATCTAGTTAAGATACGAAGTTACCATTCCTATGCCTCTTCCCACCTTAATTAGACAACCCTTAACTACTCTAGGTAAGTATTTATTCATTTAACATACTTAATTAACTTAAGTCATTAGTTTCATTAATTAATTTAAGACTCATTCATCATATAAAGACATTGAAGTAATGGTCTTGGACAAGACCTAGGGACTCTAACTAACACCTTCAAAGTCTATTGTGCAATGTCTAGATAGCGTCCCATAGCACCACCTTAACTTGATAGAACTCCTCTAATGCTATTAGGTATCCCATATGATGAGAATAGGCAATAACCTACATAGACCATCATAGTAAAGCATGGAATCCAGAGTTCTATCCTACTCTGATAAGGGTGTTCCACTTGCAAATAGTAGAACTTGGACACATCCCATTTATGAATATGGTTAAGGAATATGAAGGGCGTGGTTTGTACTCTAGTCTCATTCTTTAACTAGAACTACTTCCCTTACCATACTCACTCGGTTGTAGCCTTGGTTCTCATAGAGTAATTTACATTAAAGGTTCATATAAAGGGGTTCCATATCAAGTTCATAACACAATCACATTTACCCTACCAAAGAAAGGTCCACTAGCGCTACCTTAAAATGGCGACAAGAAGCTCATAATGACTTTTGTAAGATTTGATATGATGTCGTTCCATCCATACAACCTTAAGTCTATCATTACTTTACTTGAAAGATACCGTTACAACTTTCGACTTCAACATTCATAACCTTACCACTAGGTTCAAGGCTTCACATAAAAGACTCTCTTAACATCATTTAAGGTCTCATGTAATTCATATATACAATACTAAGAGGCTTTATAATCCTATGTCAATACATCTCATTTTCACATTCATACATGCATCAAGTAAGGGACACAAGTCAACCAAGACAAGACATAACATACTTCTCTTGAACACATATTACGTGTCATTCTAGAGGCACACAGAAATAACCCTTATCATCTTTAAGTCATCCTATGTACTATGATATCATCATCAATATGACCATCACAGACTCATATAGTCAAGAAGGAATAACCATGCATCAACCTTAACACTATACACATAAAGCCATAATCATAATTTAACATGATCACCTAATTAGCATCATTATAAGAACACACATACTTGCACATCAGTTATCATGTATATAGACATTATCCAACTTCACATAATAAACTACAAAAATCATCATAATACTTCAAGTAGTTGCCGACAAGGCCATGATCATCATATTACTTAAAATAACGCCGACAAGACCATGTCAATTGCAAGTAAAGCACATAACACCACCACCATAAGTGGAACATAGCAATCACAACTTAATTGAAGTCTAATTAAAATAAAATAAATGGAATTAGGGCAGCGTACCACCACTCCATCCTCAAAACTCTAATCCAATACAAAACCATCCAATTCAATAGCATAAGGCCCTTACCCATGACAATGAACATCAATTCAATATAAAAACTATCATATTCAATGAAACTAGGTAAATTCAATATGGATTCATCAATATAATACAACCTAGATATTAATTTAATACAATTATTACATCAACAAATAGCCCATGAAAATTGCACAAGAATTCATAAGTATTAAGTCAATATCAAGTTACCCATAAAGTAGTCAAAAACTAAGATTCATGAATTACATGGGTTCATAGGTTAATTGAGTTAAAATAATTCAATCCTAATTCAATTCTTAAAAACATATAATGCAAGAACCCATGGATAGATCATGAAATTGGACAATTCATCTTTGAAAACTTTAGAAAACATCTTTGAAAGTTGGGCTCCTTGATGAATAGAGTTTCAAGGATCAAAAACCAAACCTCAATGAAGCTAATTCTTCAATCTGATGATGAATATCCACTCCAATCCAATCCCTTCCTTGATTTTTTTCTCCAATGGAGTTCTAGATAATTCTAAGGGAATTTGAGTTTTGATTTTGAAGAATGAAATACTCTAATTGTTTTAGGCTTATAAAAATATTTAAAATACCCAAAAGATCCTTTATGAGCCGACATTTATCTTAGTTGGAAGTGGGGTGATTTTACAACTTCACCCCTCAACTTAACAGTGGCCTTCATAGGAAACACAGATTATCGACGGTTACCCATCGACGGCCCATCCCTTGACCAACGGACCATCCTGTTGGTCTGTGGTCCGGGACTGAGGCTTTTCTTTGGCTGCCTATCCTCCCATGAATATGTATCCACCAAGGGAACCTATCGACGGGGCATCGACAGGACCAAGATCCATTGTTTGCTTCCGTCTTTTGGGGCTATCTTGGACAATTTTGGAGACCAACTTCGGTCCTTCCTCAAGGACCCTTGGATGGTCCTTGGGGATGTTTGCCCGGACGTTTCCAGTGAAAACATTATCGTATACTAGTATAGGACCTCTCACATGAATTTCATCCAAAACAAACGCGGAAAACTCGATGAGACATGCCTAGACACAAAAGGTCGTTTCAAGACAAATCTTTCAAACGCCATGGATGTTTTTGGACGTTTGACCTCCAAACTTCTCAAAACTTTAAAAATTGCCTATATACACTATACTAACTCAAATAATGACCTTATAAAGTTGACTCATTCGTCGAATGTCTTAGTCATCCCTTGATATTTGACTTTCACTGCACCTAAACTCTTAGACACTGCCTCAATACAATAATTTAGACCATTTTAGTAACATAGTCCATCATGACAACCATGTTATACTCTAGCTTCACCTAAGTGATTTTTGGGTTCTTACATTCTCCCTCACTTGCACAATATTCGTCCTCAAATGACACTTGCCACTCTCCAATCACTTCCAAGAATAGAAACTCATGAACATACCATATAACATCTCATACAATACAAACATCAAGAAAACATTGATTTCACATAACCTAGACACTCACAACACATCAAGAAATTAGAAGACATCCTACAACTCATTGTGTTACAAAACTCACATGCTTCATTCCAAATAGAAAAAAACTCATTTTATATTCAATATCATGATAATATACATCAGTTATAACAACATTATAACAATTTTAGACCAAAGAATGAATTATCCAAAATCTTAAAATTTTCATAGTGAGCATACACACATTATAGTGAATTTAGGCAATTTTTCCAAGAATACAACTTTTAGTCAATTCATGATGGTAACGTGCTAATATGCAATGTATAACCACATAAACACATCTTATAACATAATCATAACTTCATAAAATCAACAATTCAAGGAATCGATGAAATTCTATTTCAAAAAAACGCCTAAACAAAATGCAAAATGCAACATACTTTTATAACTTTTGACTCTCAAGCTTGAGTTTAATAGAAAAAATGAAGCAATTAATTATAACTCCTTTACTCACCATACTCCCCCCTTATAAAGAACTTATAACACTAAAGAAACACAAGAACTTACCATCATTCCTCATCTTCGTCTATCTTTGACCCTTTTGTCCGGAGTGCATAGAAACACCTCTTATTTTGAGATCATCTTTTGGAATAATAGGAGCAACTTGTTTACCCTCTCTTTCTCCAGAAGCAATGGTAGGACATGTAAGACCCCATAATGAGTTAGGGTGTCTAGATCCTAACATGTTTTTTATTAAGGTTATAAGGTCCTAAAATGACTTACAATAATATTTATAGGCAGTATGAAAAGCTTGAGGTGATTTGTAAGTCAAACGTCAAGGACGATCAAAACATTCGACGACTAGTCACATATGTGTCTCATGTGTCTATACATGTTTATATATATATATATATATATATATATATATATATATATATATATATATATATATATTGATGTTATGAGCCTATCAAGTCTTAAAATGAGTTATAATAATGTTTATATATGGGACATTGAGTTTCAAGAAGTTTGGAGGTCAAACGACCAAGAACGTCCAAGGCGTTCGAAAGATAGCCCTTAAGACACTAAATGTGTGTCTTGATGGGTCCTAGCCTGTCTGGATGAGTTACATGTATATGTTTTGGGTAAAACTCATGTGGTAGGTCTAAACCTTGATAAGGTTGTATTTAATTTGGAAACATCCGTGGTATGACTTCTAAAAGGCCCCGCAAAAGGCCCCACAAGAAGGACCCAAGCCTGGTCGAGACACTGCCTTGGAAGTGTTCATCGACGGACCAAATGATGGCCAGTTTGTTGACCAACGGACCGTACGTGATTTCTCGTCGATTGATACTTATCTTGGTCAGGTATCAATCCAAAAATTTGTCAAGGACCAATCGACGGAAGCCAAAGGACGGCCAGTCGATTGACTAACGACTAGTCTGCCTTGCGTCTATTTTATCGAAGAGGTGAATGGAAATTCACCCCACGTCCTAACCTAACTATAATAGGTTTATTTAGATACTTTTGGGTGTATATAAGTGATCAAACACGTGAAGAACCCATTCCAAATCGTAACTCGAAGTTAACCTTGTTGGGGTTCTTTCACCGATCCTTAGGTATGGTTAACTTGACTGATTAGTCTCACGTGGCTTTCCACCACTTCTCTGTTCATTTCCAATACTGATCGTGAAACACCATGAGCAGCAGGATATTGAGGTCCGAAATTCGAAGTGAAATTTTGGATTTGCCTGTTCTTAATCAAACCACCATTGTTGGTGAAGCTCAAGAACAGCTTGGAGATTTGATTTCCATGGATGAATCATCAAGTTTCAAAGTTTTTTTTTTGTATATAAAGGTATTATGATACTTCATCTCTAATTAACCTTTCACTTGGAGAGTTAATCTCAATGTTTCAAAAGAAGGTTTTACGATGAAATCTCTTCTTCTTTAATCTATCCATGAGTTCTTTGTAAAAACGTTTTTAATGTTTAAATCATGAATTGATTTTAAGTTTTTCATTTTAAAGCGATTTTAATCCAATTTAGTCCTTGTATGGGCTTTGTGATCTTGACTTGTTATCGATTCAATTATGATTCTATTATGTTGAATTGCTTATACCTACTGTTATTTACATAGATAGCCTCATGACCCAAAAGGGTGATAAAGTGATTTTTCCATAAGTGAAAACTACAATTCCTAATCTTGGAATAAAGAGGGTTTTCACATGTACCCCCAAGTTCCATAACTATGCTTGCCACATAGGATATAGCAATGTGATAGCACTTAGTATGCTAGCATGTGTTAATGTTCTACCTTGGCTAGGTAAGAACACCTTCCATTGGTGTAAGGTATCTATAACACCGAATTCCATGTTTAGCACCTATGGTCTTAGTGTCGGTTAAGGCTATAGTTTCCGTAAAGTAAAATGGACAATGGAAGTAAATGAATAAGATCCTAATTAGGAGGACTTAAGATAAGTTACTTAGGATAGGTGGAAGTAATGAACCCATCTAAACATTGCACAAGTAGCTCCTTAGGAAGTCCTAGGAAGGTGACCTAATAAGTATGATTATGTTTATTTTCATATACATGACTTTGTTGTATTGGTCTACTTGTTATGAAGATGTGCATGGTATGAGTCTATATGATGTGGTCTTATCCTTATATGCACTATGTTGGTCTAAATATCTATATGATGACGGTCTTGTATTAACATGAATGAACTTGCCTTCACTTACTTGTTGATGTATGAATTAAAGTTAAGGTTTGTGGTCTCATGAAAGGCTTACTAAGAATGTATGGGGTTGTGGGGCTCTATATGTTCATTGCATTAATAGGCTCAGATTGATGTCATGAACAAGGTCTCATAATGATGAATATGCAAAGATGTAAATATATGTGTGACTTGAAGTAGCTTACTGTAATGTTCCTAATGCCTTGACCTAAATGTGTCTTTGATAGATTGTTCATGTATGGTGATATGTGATGACTTATGTAGGTTATATTATGCTTTCTTGTGACCTTAAGGTGATAAAGTGCACCAAGTATCACTAGAGGGTTACTTGGGAAGTTAATGAATAAAAGGAAATAATGCTCACTGTAAACGTGAGAGAGCTTACTATAATGTAACTCAACTATGACATAAATTCTATATGTGATCTTATGTAATGTTTGGCCTTTTAAAATGTTTATATGAAGTATATGAATCATATAAATGCTATTGTTTAATGGTTTTATAAAGAATTACTCAAAAAGGCATGAAGTATGATTTCAAGAACATGTCCCTTTTAAAAGCATGTTTATGCATGGTTGCCATACTTAGTGCATTCTTGTACTAATCCCATTCTAATCTACTTTTTTTTAACAAAGTGTAGGTTATGGATGCTTAAAGGATGTCTTGAATGGTTAAGAGATTGATAGATGAATTCTAAGCTCAATGAAAGGAATCCTTAAGTTCAAGGATCTCCTACTTATGTCTTTAATGTAAAGTTTGTTAAAAGTTGTACAGTTATTTATTGTGCTTTAAGGTTCGTGTACCATATGTACTCTAAAGTTATTGAGTCTAAGATGGAAAAAAGACTTAGAGTCTATATATGTATTATGACTTATATTTTATACATACGAAGTTGTTTTTATCATTTGATAAACTATGAAAAGTTTTAAATTTTCCACTAAATTTACTATGTCAATGCGATGAACGATAACCATGGGCTTGTATAAGACCTCCTAGAGGTCAAGTACACCTGTTAATTCTAGGGGGTGATCCCCTAATATGACAAACGTGTTATCAGAGCAATAGGTTTTTAAAAGTTCTTTAAGGTTAAAGAATATTCATATTGCCACGTCTATTAGAGTCTCGTATCATTGTTTGTGAGTCGCGACACATCAAATGGTAGGTGAGGCTATAAGACAATAGAGTTTTCCTTCTTCATAATTCTCATATTGTTCCATAGAGCATAACTCAATGAGATCTCTCTCTTATGTTTCTTGTATGGTGGTCTTTTATATGTGATTGCTTAGATGAGATTATCTCTATGCTTCATGGTGAAAAGGTGAGTTCAAATGTTTATCTTAGTTTTATGGTTTAAGTGAGTATGTGTGAAGGTGAATTTTGGCCTATTTTGATTATGTGATGCCAATTATGGCTATATATGAAAATATATATGAAATAGCATGTTATATTGAAAAATGTATGTCATGATAGAGTTAAAGTATGTTACAAGTTACTATTATTGACATGAGTTTCTTTTGGGAATAATGTGTTACTATATGGTTTTGCTTGATGGTAGCCTTATGATACGATTTTAAATTAAAATGCTTAGTGACTACCTATGAAAGCATGCTATCCTAAGAATATGTTCTTAAAGGTGTTTAATGTTTCCTTTTGTATATATGTGGTCCTTGATAAGTTACCTGGCATTGATTGGAGTCATTTGCATAGACTTGATCCCAGGTGTGATGATAGTATGCATGATTATGTGGGATGAGTTGGTAAAGTTTTGTATCTCATATTGTCATGCTTTTCCCATTAATTGCCTAAAAGTTGCATCTTCAAAGTGTTGAAGCATGTTCACTATAATTCTAGTCCACTTACTATAATATTTTTAAGAAACCTACTAAATCGTTCTTTAATTAGAAGTTGTTAAAATCTGTATAGAATTGATGCATATGAACATGATAATTAATGTAAAAAGGAGAATTGCTATTTGAAATGTAGAATATGAGTCTTATGGCATGATGAGTTGTAGAATTGTTTGTAACTTCTTATTGTATTGTGATCCCCTTGATTTTGTGGAATAGATGTTTCCCTAGAATTGAGGGTAGTAATCTCATCTATGTAGGGTGATGATATGGATTTGATTAACCTCGAAGTTATCTTACATTAATGTTGAAAGAAAAAGAAAGAGTCTTTAAGGCTAAGTCTCCTCTATTTTTCCCCTAATGATGTATGACGTTGGTGTTTATGGTATTGTATACAAAACTTATGTGATTGAATGAGATGACCTAACCTGATAGTTGGGAATAAATGGCCTAGGTGATAAGGTTTAGAATACCTTGGTGTTCCAATGTCAACTCACTATAAATCCTTCTACACTTGTAATCACTTTTTAGTGATGAAAATGAAGGTTTTTTAGTTAAGATCCTCTTAAGTTTGGGTTAAGTTACTCTTAAAATAGGGTTTAGCCTAAGTGGGCGATGGTGATTGAGTAGTAAGGTTGTAGAAACTGTCTACCTTGTCCTTTTATTCTTACTTGAACTTGAATCTATTGAACTTTAGTAAGTTTGTTCATGAATAAGAGTTTTGTATAAAGTATGATTGCATGACCTTATATGTTTGGTATTGCATTGATTGACATTACCTTGAAGATATTATAAAGATTCAAAGTGTATGAAAGAAATTTTTTTATAAAATCCATGTCTTCTCATGTTAAATTGCATCTTGATATGCTAGTTGTGCATTTTACTTCATGAGACAAGATCACAAACATGGTAATAGTCACTTGTGAGGTGAAATGTTTAGCCTTATTGAAAAGTTGAGTCTCTTTAAAAATGAAATATGTTATCTTACTTGTATGGTTTGGGTAGCATGATTATAGGCTCACTTTTGAAAATTGAAAGCATGTTTAGGTAAGTGTTAATGTGTGTGCCTATGATATGTATTATTCTTCTCAAATGATGCTTACTGTGAAGGTGAGTACTATGTAAAAATTAACATTTTGTGAAATTACTTCCTAATTATTGTAATGTACCTGGTGTGATATACCATTTAGACTTCACTAGGAAGGAAACATTTACATCCCTTGGTTTAAAAGTTGAGAATTTCTCATTTTTAGAGGAAATTGACCTTGTACTTTGCTTATGTGTGAACTCATGATACATGTAAGTTTGTTGAGGAGAAGGACATTCCTCCATGGTCACCACTAAGCATGGTATGGTTGAGTATGACCTTCAAAGCACTAGGTCTAACTAATAAAGATATTTCTTGACTCAATTAACTCAAGTCTTTGTGCATTGATGTATGAGTGCCTAATTGCTTCTTGAGTGTTGTTGAAATCTGCCTATGTGTGACTTAAAAAGTAGTTGCAAAATGAGCTCGTAATGAATTGGAGTGTAATGACCATGCTATGATTAGGAGAAGGATGTTCCTCCTATGAACATGATAAGAGACTTTATGTTTGATGCATTAAAGAGTGAGTGAATAATAGTTTTTGCTTGATTTTGTGCATTGAGTGCTAAAATGATTTGATGATGTTATAAATTTTATGAAATGCTCTATGATGCATTGAAATCTTTGTTGTGATTAAAGAGCCCTAAGTGTCATTCGAGGACGAATGTTCTCAAGTGGGGGATATTGTAAGACCTCAAAATGAGTTAGGGTGTATAGAGCATAACATATTTGTCTTAAGTTTCTTAATTTCCTAAAATGATAATATGGTTTAGAGGCAGTATGGAAAGTTTGAGGTGATTTGGAAGTCGAACGTCAGGGGACGACCAAAACGCTCGACGACTAGTCATTTATGTATCTCATGTGTCTATAAATATATATATATATATATATATATATTGTATACATATATATATATATATAAATTGGATTTTATGATCTTAGGAAGTATTTAAATGAGTAATAATAATGTTTAAATATGGTATATAGAGTTTCGAGAAGTTTGGAGGTCAAACGACCAAAAACGTCCAAGGATTTCAAAAGATAGCCCTTAATACGCTCAATGTGTGTCTTGATGGGGTCTAGCCTGTTTGGATGAGTTATGTGTATTTGTTTTGGGTGAAACTAATGTGGGAGTTCTAAAACTTGTAAGGGTTTTATTTACGTTGGATAAATCCGGGTACGACTTTTAAAGGGCCCCGCAAAAGGCCCCACAAGAATGACCCAATGCTGGTCGAGACACTGGTTTGGCAGTGTCAATCGACGGACCAAACAACGGCCATTTGGTTGACCAATGGCCCGTAGATGAGGCCTAGTACATTGATACTTATCTTGGTCAGGTATAAACCCAAAAATTGGCCAAGGACTAATCGACGAAAGCCAAAGGACGGCCAGTCGATTGACCAATGACTAGTCGATGGTAGCTTGTAACGGCTGGCTTGCATCTTTTTTATTTAAGGGGTGAATGGGAAATTCACCCTACGTCCTAACCTGAATCTAATAGGTTTATTTATCTACTTTTGGGTGTTTATAAGTTATCAAACACGTGAAGAACCCATTCCAAATCCTTTCCTACAAAATTGAACATTTCCCTCCAAAAATATTCTCCCTAGAAACCACCATTGTTGGTGAAGCTCAAGAACAACTT
This sequence comes from Solanum chilense, assembly GCA_032847665.1. Lineage (NCBI taxonomy): Eukaryota > Viridiplantae > Streptophyta > Magnoliopsida > Solanales > Solanaceae > Solanum > Solanum chilense. The sequence continues at coordinate 26,158,163 of CM064973.1, forward strand.
GGATATTGGATTTCCATCGATGAATAATCAATATAAATGTATGGTGATCCTTCATCTCTAATTAACCTTTCACTTGGAGAGTTAATCTCAATGTTTTCAAAGAAGATTTTATGATCAAATCTCTTCTTCTTCTTCAATCTAGCCATGGTTTCTTTCTAAAAACATTTTTAATGGTTAAATCATGATTAATTTATGTTAAGGTATTGGTTTTAACGTGATTTTAATCCAATTGCATGATGAACCCCTATTCCTTCCTTAAATCGATTTAGTCCTTGCATGGGCTTTGTGATCTTGACTTGGTATCGATTGAATTATGATTCTATTACGTTGAGTTGCTTATACCTATTGTTATTTACATGAATTAATGTTCAATTTTATGTAGTGGATCCATGAGGATCAATGTATGAAGGTTTGAACATGCCTAGCCTACTCTTCATTATGATTACTGTAATGAGGGTCCTTAATTGATTAAAAAGTGGATTTTGATTATGTGGTGGTTCTTGTAGCTACTGTTTAAGGGTAATATTATGATTGAATTGCAAGTATAAATCGTGTATGCTCAAGGTGAAGAAGGATGTATATGAGTTGAGCTAAGTTCTTCTAGTCTATGGAACTGTAACTTGTGATCTTGATGTTACCTTAGTTGTTATATGAATCGATCATGATTAATTGTCCATAGCTTCTGCCTATAATGTAATGTGAGTATGAATTGTATTCAAAGGATTCAATGTGGATCAATTCATAATAGTTTGAATAGGAATAACCTATGTAAACTTACCTTCCATGAATTCCTAATATGATGTTTTTTTTACAGTGATTTTGAGAGTATTGGCAGTTGTAGTAGTATCTCGTTTAAGTTATGATTTTTCTCTGGCTATTGATCTACATTTACATTATTCATAAACCTTGATTGATGAACTAAACTAGGGAGGTTAGTTTATGATCTAGGACTCTCTATTTCCCAATACATATGAGATGCCTTGCATTATATTATAGTATGATCTGGTAGAGATTTTTACATGGATTCTTCTATGATTAAAGTCTATTTAGATACTGCCTATATATGAATTATTATAAACAAGGCGTATTTATCAATGATGATCAAAGGTTGAGAAGTTGGTAAGAATATTTATCTCCCCTACTTTTCTATATTTATGTAGTTGATGAAGCCTTATATGGCATTGTGTGGTATGAAATACATATGGTGGCGGTGTTTACTTTATTGCCAATATATATATATATATATATATATATATATATATATATATATATATATATATATATATATATATATATATATATATATATATATATATATATATATATATATATATATGTTGACCATGGACTTGAAGGCAAATTGATAAGTATATGAGTATATGATTAGGATGATTACACTATGTGAAGCTTAAGCCTACTTTCCTATTCTAGTTGTTATATAGGTTGTATGGCTATTGTATAAGCATGTGTATATCCATGTTAGAGTAAAGTATATGTTCTTCCATTGATGAGTTAAAATGGTTAATAATCCCTTACCAATGTACCTCTATGTGAATGCATGAATAGCACAAGTTAGGAGTCTTAAGTGTAATATAAAGTTGACTTGTCTCCTATGCTATTATATGTTGTGTGGTCTATGTTTGAAAGAGTATTATGGTCAAAGAGGGTGTATTACTCAATGTGTTGTGTATAGACATTATGTGACCATGTTGACCAATGTACACACACACTCACTTTACATGCATGTTATAATAGTATAGTTCATGGTGTCTAAATGAAAGGTAATTCTCGTATTCACTAGTGTCTACTACTATGCATGTTAAGATGATGTTTATGAAAGTATGATATGTGTCTCCTTAGCTAGGATTACTTGATAGGTGTAATAGTATGAGCAAGGGTAAGGGACTTCGCCTATGCATTGCATATGTGTACTTTGATAGGATAGTTCTAGTTCTGGTTTCTATATGTATGAATATGAATGTATGAACATGTGTGACTTAAGGTGTTATGTGGAAGGTTTTGTCACATATATGTATACACACACATATGAATGATGATCTAGTCAATAGAGGAGCCTTGAAAGGTGTGCTCAAGTGTATCCTAAACTATATAGTCTAATACATATGCTATGTACATGTGAAAATATCTTCTCACATGATTTAGGTAGATGAACTTTCATCTATGACCTATGAGCTAATAATATGAGGGTATGACTCTCCTAAGCCTATATTTTATAAAGTAAATGTAATAATGGCTTTTCAATTAAGGGAACTTAGCTTAGCACCGAGTGAACTTGAATACGAGTGTGTGTCCCTTCATATGGTAGGAAGGTAGGTCAACATAAACCTCATGGGGTGGATAGCCTCATGACCCAAAAGGGGTTTAGAGTGATGTTTCCATAAGTGAATAACTACAATGCATAATCTTGGCATAAAGTGGGTTTTCACATGTACCGCCAAGTTCCACAACTATGCTTGCCACATAGGATCTAGCAATGTGATATCACTTAGTATGCTAGCATGTGTTAATGTTCTACCTTGGCTAGGTAAGAACACCTTCCATTGGTGTAAGGCTCTACAACACCAAATTCCATGTTTAGCACCCATGGTCTTAGTGTCGGTTAAAGCTATAGTTTCGTTAAAGTAAATTGGACAATGGAAGTAAATGAACAGAATCCTAATTAGAAGGACTGAATGTAAGTTACTTAGGATAGGTGGAAGTAATGAACCCATCTATACATTGCACAAGTAACTCTTAGGAAGTCCTAGGAAGGTGACCTAATATGTATGATTATGTTTATGTCCATATGCATGACTTTGTAGTATTGGTCTACTTGTTATGAAGATGTGCATGGTATGAGTCTATATGATGTGGTCCTATTCTTATATGCACTATGTTAGTCTAAATTACTATATGATGAAGGTCTTGTATTAACATGAATGAAGTTGCCTTCACTTACTTGTTGATGGATGAAATTAATGTTAAGGTTTGTGGCCTCATGAAGGTCTTACTAAGAATGCATGGGGTTATGGTGCTCTATATGTTCATTGCACTAGTATACTATGATTGGAGTGAAGAACAATGTCTAATAATGATGAATATGCAAAGAAGTAAATATATGTGTGACTTGAAGTAGCTTACTGTAATGTTCCTAAGGCCTTGACCTACATGTGTCTTTAATGATTGTACTTGTATGATGATATGTGATGACTTATGTAGATTAAATGTATTCTTTCTTGTGACCTTAAGGTGATACATTGCACCAAGTATCTCTAGAGGGTTAATTGGGAATTTTATGAATAAAAGTAAATAGCGCTCACTGTAAACGTGAAAAGCTTACTATAATATGACTCAATTATGACTTGAATTCTATATGTGATCTTATGTAATGTTTATCCTTTGAATATGTTTATATGAAGTATGTGAATGATATAAATGCGATTGTTTAAAGGTTTTATAAAGATTTACTCAAAAAGGCATGAAGTATGATTTCAAGAAAATATCCCTTTTAAATGCATGGTTGCCATACCTAGTGCATTCTTGTATAACCCCATTCTTCTCTAATTTTTACACAAACTGTAGGTTATGGATGTTTAAAGGATGTCTTGAATGTTGAAGAGCTTTATAGACTATTTCCAATATTAATGAAAAGATTCCTTAAGTTCAAGGATCTCTTACTTATGTCTTTAATGTAAAGTTTATTAAAAGTTGTATAGTTATGTCTTAAGTTTTAAGGGTCGTGTCCCTAATGTACTCTAAAGTTGTTGAGTATAAGATGGAAAATAGACTTAGAGTCTATATATGTATTATGGCTTATATTTTATATATACAAAGTTAAGTTTCTAGCATATGATGTGCTATGAAAAGTTTTAAATTTTCCGCTAAATTTACTATGTTAATGCGATGAATGATAACTATGGGATTGTATAAGACCTCCAAGAGGTCAAGTACGCCATGTTACTTATAGGGGTGCTCCCTGGATGTGATAGGACAATCTCTCACCTTGTGTCCTTTTTTACCACAACCAAAGCAACTCCCGGTACCCTTTAGGTATTCCTCATAGTGCCTCTTTCCACAAGTGACACATGTAGGTTTTCTATTTTAAGAATCACCTCCTTTGTCCAATTCAACTTAGCACTCCTAGGTTCTTCTTGACTTTGAGACCTCTTCTTAAATCTAGATTGATCTTGGTAACTAGCACGACTCCTTTTCAAGTTTCTAGATATCCTCTTAAGTTAGTCGATTCAAATCATTGGGCATACACCATTAGTCTAGGGTCATATCATCATGTAGCATGGCGGTACGACATTTCTCCCTCATTAGATCGGAGACTCCTATCACAAAATGACTCATCTCATCCCTCGGATTAGATACAACGGATAGGGCATATCTAGATAACATTGAGAAATTCAAAGAGTATTTCTCAACGCTCATATTGCCTTGCTTGAGATTGATAAACTCCTCTACCTTTACTTCCCTCCTCTCATGGGGAAAGTACTTTCCAAGAAAAGATTCCTTAAATTCTTTGTACTCAATAGGACCCGACTCCACCGGCCTATTGTCCTTCCACTGAGTGTACCACACTTGAGAAACCTCCCTCAATTATACAAAGCTAGCTCCGCCTTCTCACCCCCATTATATTCAACACCTTCTACACTCAATCTAGGAACTCTTGGGGATCCTCTCCAACCTTAGATCCAGGAAATATAGGAGGATTCATCCACAACATTCACCCTAGGCACTACACTCAAATTCGCTTCAGTAGTCACGGCTTGGGATAAAGCAAGCAAAGCCTCTCAAATATCACTTTTACTCAACTCCGAGGAATCACCGGCAAATCATTACCTTGATCTCCAATAGGGACTTGATCACCTCGAACACCTTGAGGAACTTTCTCAACTTGCTCAACTTGAGGAGAAATCTCCTCATGCACATCATTTTCCTCAACTCTCCTAGTTGGTGTCCTCTTTGTATTCATCTTCCTAGAAACCCAAGAAAAACCATAAGAAAAGATTTCTCATAACTATTACTCTATGACACGACATAGGAGTCAAAAATAAGAGAAACTCTATCGTCCTATAGCTTCTCGCCCATAGATGTGTCACGACTCACACCAATGTTCACGACTCTACTAGACGTGACTTGATGAGACTTTTTGATTCCTAAGACTAATTTCATATCCTATGCTCTAATACCAAGCTTGTCACATCCCGAAACCACACCCTAGAACATAGGGCCAATCTTGGATTGCAATCGGCGTACTTGAACTCTCGGAGGTCTTTTACAAGACTTTTCCGTATCGTTCATCACATATACATAATGAAAAGTAGTGCGGAATTAAAATTTTTCTAAAGAATGTCTTTAATAACATCTTCCATTAGAAATCATAGGAAATACTAAGTCTCAATCTTATCAAATATAAGACACGAGAATACCTTGGGACATGGACCATACTTCAAAATATAAAAATATTTAGTCTATTACTATACTTCGATATAAAATAAATATATGTATGTATTCCCTTGAGTAAATTGAGAACATACTTCACTTTGCTTAAACGACTCTAGAATCCAAGCTCTCATTCGCGATCCTTCTCACCTTTTACATACACCTCTAGACAGAACAAAATATATGGGATTATCATAAAATCATGAAAATGGATATTTATTAGAAATATGCATCTTTTCATTTAAAAATCATATCATAATCATAAGAACAACATTTAACACCTTAGAAACACATAAGATAACATTTAATGAATTTATAGAATTTTTATGGTCACTTTACACTAAACTCAATTCACTGTACAATGAATTGCTTTACTGTAACAGTGAAGTTCCTTCCCTTCCCTTTGACACTTTCTAGAATGTAATTATCCCATTAAAAGCAATCATAAGACTCAGTTAAGAAACACAAAGAGAGACCGCCCATACACCCTCTCTAAGCAATGCCTAAATGATCAACAAGACTATGACAAATGAGACACATACACACTTACAAGACATCAAACATATGAACATGAGATCCTCCTATCAAAGGTGATTCTAAGTCTCACTTGAGTGAGTTGTGAAGCGACCGCCCATACAATCCCTTACGCACACGCTTAAGAGATCTATAAACTATCTATGATAGAATCATTGTAACGACCTATTTAATCATTTTGAGCAGCAGATTTTATTTTTGGAAAAACTGGCTGAGTCGACGGAACCCACGACGGACCGTCATGGGCACGACGGACCGTCGAGGGGTTCTCGTTCCAAAACACTTAGAATTCTGAAATTTGGATACTGAAATCGACTCTCTGAACATCGCGACGAAATGGCAGGACAGACCGTCACAGGCATGACGGGCCGTCACAGACCCTTAGTGAAATTTAGTCTCTGAACTCCGTGACGGAAGCAGCAGGACGGACCATCGCAGGCACGACGGGCCGTCACAGGCTGCGTAAACCCTGACTGGGTCGGATTTCTGTTAAATATTTTAAGGGGCGTTTTGGACTATTCCTGCTAATAATTATAAAGTTAGTGGTTTAATATTAATAATTAAATTACTTGGGGGTTAAAGGAGATAACCTTGAGTTGATTAGTGGGTTACTTTTGTCATCTTTTATACTTAATTATATGTTAATTAGGGTAAAAGAAAAAGGGTTTGAATAAGAAAAATATAAAGAATAGAGAGAGGGAGAAACGAACGAGAAAGAGGAGAAACGAAGAGGGAAACAAAGCTTTGGGGAATTTGCTTGCTTGATCACGAATCTTCGGTGGAGGTAGGTTATGGTTTATGCTATTCGCAGTAAACTCTTAATAGCGAATGATATTAATTGGGTAGTATTGTAAACCCTTTTATATGCTTAATTGTATGCTTGCATGAATGTGATTATATAATTGTGATAAAATAAGCATGATGAAGCTATTGAATCCTAAATCTTGAAAAACCCTAATCTACTTTGTTAATGATGATGCCTTGGTATAAAAGAAGGCTTGATGAACTAAAGAATGAGAATGATGATGCCTTGGTATAAAAGAAGGCTTGATGAACTAAAGAATGAGAATGATGATGCCTTGGTATAAAAGAAGGCTTGATGAATTTAAGTAATGAGATTAGAGGATCGGGTGTCACGTTCCGACAGCAGGATAGTATATGGATCGGAGTGTCACGTTTCGACACCGGGATAGTATATGGATCGGGTGCCACGTTCCGGTACCAGGATAGTATATGGATCGGGGTGTCACGTTCCGACACCAGGATAGTATATGGATCGGGTGCCACGTTCCGGTACCAGGATAGTATATGGATCGGGTGTCACGTTCCAGCACCAGGATAGTATATGGATCGGAGTGTCACGTTCCGACACCAAGATAGTAGTAGTGGAGCGGATTTTCACGTACCGACATGAGAGAAATAAAGATAATGAATCTTGAAAGATGTTAATATACTCAATTTAATGAACTTATTTCCCAAATGAGTATGGTATTGAGGCTTGAGTCTTCATGTGTGGTACTTGGCGTTACTTATTTATGATTACAGAACTTGATATTGCTATCTTTTGAGTATTGTAGTTGGTTTTTATGATATTATCTGATATATACTGTTTTCTATTTTGAGTTGGCCGATGATACCTACTCACTACTTGTGCCTTGTACTGACCCCTACTTGTATTTGTTTTTCTTTGTTAATTGTGGAGTGCAGCAAACGTACCGTCATCTTCAACTCAACCGTAACTCTAGCCAGTCTTCATCAAGCCAGATTTCAGGGTGAGCTAATGCTTCTAGCTTGGACTGGATCTTCCTCTTCATGTCTTGATGCCTTAAACTTCCGGCATGGACTAGCTTTTTATTTATTTTAGCTTCTTAGATACTCTTAGATTAGTAATTTGAGGATAGATGTTCTTTGATGATGACTTCCAGATTTTGGGGATAATGATTGATAAATTTTAGAAGTTATTTAATTGATTTCGTTAATGAGTTTGAAGTCTTCCGCATTGTATTTTGTTCATTATGTTTGAAACGTTCGGGTTTAGATTGGTTGGTTCGCTCACATAGTAGGATAAGTGTGGGTGCCACTCGCGGCTCGTTTTAGGTCGTGACAAACTTGGTATCAGAGCATTAGGTTCGTTGGTCTCATCACACAAGAACGAGTCTAGTAGAGTATCAAGGAACGGTAGGGGAACGCCTTTACTTTTCTTTGAGAGGCTATAATACTTTAGGAAAATTTCATTCTTTCTTTCTTTCTTTCGTGCTATTACTTGGATCCAATTGGTATCTAGGTGATACAAATTGGTATCTGACCATCTTCACTCTATTTCGCAGATGGTTAGAACTAGAGCAACGACTGCACCAACACCAACACCGGCAAGACAGGATGCGTCTGATCCAGCCACTGGGGTGTAGCTCGGAGAGGAACAGTGGCAAGAGGCCGTGGTAGAGGTCGCGGGAGGACGTCCTCTAGAGGAAGAGGACAAGCACCTAGCCCAACTAGTACTAGGGCGGTGACTCCTCCACCGACTGAGGAAGTGGTAGGAGAGGGTGAGGAAGGGGAGAATGAACAAGTGCAGAATGAGGAATTACCACCCCAACCTACCCCAGAGATGATTAATCAGGTTCTTGCTTATCTTAGCGGGTTATCTGATCAAGGCCAGACACCTCCAGTGTTTTCTGCACCAGCACCTCAGGTTCCGGAAGTACGACAGGCTGCTGCTGAGGCTCCCCGCATAGATGCCTCATTGGAAATAGGCACGTTTCCTCGTTTGACCACAGGGCCCATAATGACAAGTGATCAGCATGAACTTTTCAGTAAGTTATTGAAATTGAAACCTCCAGTCTTCAAGGGTGCTGAATCTGAGGATGCTTACGATTTTCTGGTTGATTGTCATGAGTTACTACATAAAATAGGCAAAGTGGAACGATTTGGCGTTGAGTTTGTAACCTATCAGTTTCAGAGAAATCCCAAAATGTGGTGGCGGTCACATGTTGAGTGTCAACCCGCACAGGCACCACCTATGACTTGGGCGTCATTCTCTAGCTTATTTATGGAGAAGTATATCCCCCGGACCTTGAGGGATAGGAGGAGAGATGAGTTCTTGAGCCTAGAGCAAGGCAAGATGTCGGTGACTGCGTATGAGGCTAAGTTTCGTGCATTATCTAGGTATGCCACCCAACTTTGTTTCAGTCCACAAGAACGTATTCGCCGTTTTGTGAAGGGGTTGAGGTCAGATTTGCGGATTTCAGCCTTACGGGTAGCAGCTACAGCAAAATCCTTTCAAGAAGTGGTAGACTTCGTGATAGAGGTGGAGGGAGTGAAGCCAGATGACTTCACCATGGCATCCACATCAAAAAGGTTTCGTAAGGGAGGTGAGTTTAATGGTTCTTACTCCAGAGGGCAGGGTTCAGGAGGTTATCCAGCCCGACCCATTCAGTCTTCACTACAGAGTATAGTTGGGGGTCCACCTCAGACCGGTCAACATTTCTCTGAGGTTGGAGGTTATCCCCAGACTTCGTCATTGTCAGAGAGACCTATGCTTGACTCCAGAGAGTGTTATGTATGTGGGGAGACTGGACATATTAAAAGGTATTGTCCAAAACAGGGTTACAGACCTCAAATAGTCAGAGGTAGAGGTGGTCATGGAAGAGGCCGTCATTCTAGAGGACGTGGTGGCCGAGGTAATGGTGGTGACCAAAACGGTCGGGGTGACGGGCAAACTGGAGCCACCACAGCACAACATGGTAGAGGCAACGGGCAGACAAGTGACAGGGCCCATTGTTATGCTTTCCCCGGGCGGTCCGAAGCAGAGACATCAGATGTTGTTATCACAGGTAATCTTTTGGTTTGTGATTGCATGGCTTCTGTATTATTTGATCCTGGCTCCACATTTTCATATGTATCTTCCTCATTTGCTACTGGTCTTAATTTACATTGTGAATTGCTTGACATGCCTATTCGTGTTTCTACTCCGGTGGGTGAGTCTGTGATAGTTGAAAAAGTATATAGGTCTTGTTTGGTGACTTTTGTGGGGAGCAATACTCATGTAGACTTGGTTATCTTAGAAATGGTTGATTTCGATGTAATTCTGGGTATGACTTGGCTTTCTCTAAATTTTGCAATCTTAGATTGTAATGCTAAAACTGTAACGTTGGCCAAGCCTGGGACAGATCCGTTAGCGTGGGAGGGTGACTACACTTCCACTCCGGTTCGTATCATCTCCTTTCTTCGTTCTAAGAGAATGGTTAGTAAAGGGTGTTTAGCTTTCTTGGCACATCTCAGGGATGACACTACCCAAGTACCTTCAATTGAGTCGGTTTCGGTAGTCCGTGAGTTTCTGGATTTGTTTCCTACAGACCTTCCTGGTATGCCACCGGATAGAGATATTGATTTTTGCATTGATCTGGAACCGGGTACTCGCCCCATTTCCATACCCCCTTATAGGATGGCCCCAGCGGAGTTAAGGGAATTAAAGGCCCAACTTCAAGAGTTGTTAAGTAAAGGCTTCATTAGACCAAGTGCATCCCCTTGGGGTGCTCCGGTGTTATTTGTGAAGAAGAAGGATGAGAGTTTTCGGATGTGCATAGACTACCGGCAGTTGAATAAGGTAACTATTAAGAACAAGTATCCCATTCCTCGCATTGATGACTTGTTCGATCAGTTACAAGGTGCTTGTGTCTTCTCTAAGATTTACTTGAGATTCGGTTATCATCAATTGAAAATACAGGCAACGGATGTGCCAAAGACTGCTTTTCGAACCAGGTATGGGCATTACGAATTTGTAGTGATGTCTTTTGGTCTTACGAACGCCCCTGCTGCTTTCATGAGCTTGATGAACGGGATTTTTAAGCCATATATGGATCTCTTTGTGATCGTATTTATTGATGATATACTGATATACTCCAAGAGTAAGAAGGAACATGAGCAGCATTTGAGAATTGTGTTGGAAGTATTAAGGGAGAAAAGGGTTTATGCCAAATTCTCCAAGTGTGAGTTTTGGCTAGATTCAATGTCCTTCTTGGGGAACGTGGTTTCTAAGGATGGAGTGATGGTGGATCCTTCTAAGATTGAGACAGTGAAGAATTGGGTAAGACCTACTAATGTGTCAGAAATAACAAGCTTTGTTGGTTTAGCTAGCTATTACCGTCGATTTGTCAAGGGATTCTCTTCCATTGCTTCCCAATTGACGAACTTGACTAAGCAGAATGTTCCATTTGTATGGTCGGATGAATGTGAGGAAAGCTTTCTGAAACTCAAGACCTTGCTGACTACTGCACCTATCCTTACCTTGCCAGCAGAGGGTAAGAACTTCATTGTTTATTGTGATGCATCCTATTCTGGTTTGGGTGCAGTGCTAATGCAAGAGAAGAATGTAATTGCTTATGCTTAGAGGCAATTAAAGGTGCATGAACGTAACTATCCGACCCATGATTTGGTGTTGGCTGCGGTAGTGTTTCCATTAAAGAAATGGAGACACTATCTATATGGGGCTAAGTGTGAAGTCTATACGGATCATCGTAGCCTACAGTATGTCTTTACTCAGAGGGATTTGAATTTGAGACAGAGGAGGTGCATGGAACTACTGAAGGACTATGATGTTACCATCTTGTATCACCCAGGAAAGGCTAATGGTGTGGCAGACGCCTTAAGTAGAAAAGCAGGGAGCATGGGTAGTTTAGCCCACTTACAAGTTTCTAGACGCCCGTTGGCTAGAGAAATCTAAAACTTGGCTAATGACTTTATGAGGCTAGAAGTAAATGAGAAGGGAGGATTTTTGGCTTGTGTGGAGGCGAGATCTTCTTTTCTTGACAAGATCAAGGGAAAATAGTTTGATGATGAGAAACTAAGTTGAATTCGGGATATGGTGTTGCGAGGAGAGGCTAAAGAAGCAATAATTGATCAGGTACTCCTTTTTGCCCTTGTTTTTCTTCTTGTGATCGTTCGAGGACGAACGATGGGTAAATTGGTATCTATTGTAACGACCTATTTAATCGGTTTGAGCAGCAGATTTTATTTCTGGAAAAGCTGGCTGAGTCGAGGGAACCCACGACGGACCGTCATGGGCACGACAGACCGTCGAGGGGGTCGCGTTCCAAAACACTTAGAATTCTGAAATTTGGATACTAAAATCGACTCTCTGAACTTCACGACGAAATGGCAGGACGGACCGTCACAGGCATGACGGGCCGTCACAGACCCTTAGTGAAATTTAGTCTCTGAACTCCGTGACGGAAGCAGTAGGACGGACCGTCGCAGGCACGACGGGCCGTCACAGGCTGCGTAAACCCTGACTGGGTCGGATTTCTGTTAAATATTTTAAGGGGCATTTTGGACTATTCCTGCTTATAATTATAAAGTTAGTGGTTTAATATTAATAATTCAATTACTTGGGGGTTAAAGAAGATAACCTTGAGTTGATTAGTGGGTTACTTTTGTCATCTTTTATACTTAATTATATGACAATTAGGGTAAAAGAAAAAGGGTTTGAATAAGAAAAATATAAAGAATAGAGAGAGGGAGAAACGAATGAGAAAGAGGAGAAACGAAGAGGGAAACAAAGCTTTGGGGAATATGCTTGCTTGATCACGAATCTTCGGTGGAGGTAGGTTATGTTTTATACTATTCATAGTAAACTCTTAATAGCGAATGATATGTATTGGGTAGTATTGTAAACCCTTCTATATGCTTAATTTTATGCTTGCATGAATGTGATTATATAATTGTGATAAAATAAGCATGATGAAGCTATTGAATCCTAAATCTTGCAAAACCCTAATCTACTTTGTTAATGATGATGCCTTGGTATAAAAGAAGGCTTAATGAACTAAAGAATGAGAATGATGATGCCTTGGTATAAAAGAAGGCTTGATGAATTTAAGTAATGAGACTAGAGGATCGGGTGTCACGTTCCGACACCAGGATAGTATATGGATCGGAGTGTCACGTTCTGACACCAGGATAGTATATGGATCGGGTGCCACGTTCCGGTACCTGGATAGTATATGGATCGGAGTGTCACGTTCCGACACCAGAATAGTATATGGATCGGGTGCCACGTTCCGGTACCAGGATAGTATATGGATCGGGTGTCACGTTCCGGCACCAGGATAGTATATGGATCGGAGTGTCACGTTCCGACACTAGGATAGTAGTAGTGGAGCGGATTGTCACGTACCGACACGAGAGAAATAAAGATAATGAATCTTGAAAGATGTTAATATACTCAATTTAATGAACTTATTTCCCAAATGAGCATGGTATTGAGGCTTGAGTCCTCATGTGTGGTACTTGGCGTTACTTATTTATGATTACAGAACTTGATGTTGCTATCTTTTGAGTATTGTAGTTGGTTTTTATGATATTATCTGATATATACTGTTTTCTATTTTGAGTTGGCCGATGATACCTACTCAGTACTTGTGCCTTGTACTGACCCCTACTTGTATTTGTTTTCTTTGTTAATTGTGGAGTGCAGCAAACGTACCGTCGTCTTCTACTCAACCGCAACTCTAGCCAGTCTTCATTGCACCAGATTTCAGGGTGAGCTAATGCTTGTAGCTTAGACTGGATCTTCCTCTTCATGTCTTGATGTCTTGAACTTCCGGCATGGACTAGATTTTTATTTATTTTAGCTTCTTAGATACTCTTAGATTAGTAATTTGAGGATAGATGTTCTTGTGATGATGACTTCCAGATTTTGGGGATAATGATTGATAAATTTTAGAAGTTATTTAATTGATTTCGTTAATGAGTTTTAAGTCTTCCGCATTGTATTTTGTTCATTATGTTTGAAATGTTGGGGTTTAGATTGGTTGGTTAGCTCACATAGTAGGATAAGTGTGCGTGCCACTCGCGGCTCGTTTTGGGTCGTGACAATCATTCTCACTTAACACAACAACATATAGATACTATGACATTCTCTTATCAAAGGCTATCAAAAGACTTACTCGTTACAACAAATGTGATATTTAGCTTCGAAATTATTAGTTACAACATAAAATTTGTCACTAATTATTCACATTTCGTATTTAAATGTCTGTGCAACATACATTTAGTGACAAAACGTACAATTTCATAGCAAATTTTTGTCTTGTAATGTTTCCCACCAAAAAATGATTTGGCGCTATTTATTAAGTACAAATAGGGACAAATTTAAATTCATCAATCATACATTATTTTGTCACTAATAATGTATCCTATTTGTGACAAAGTGTTATTTATCATAAAATTAGTTACAATTTTGAACACGAAAAAATTTCATCACAAAATACAAGTTGTTGCAATAGCGACAAAATAGAGTTCATAGTTGAATTTTATAACCTTTAGCCACAAAATTATATATTTTATAGTGACCTTAGTTTTTGACTCTAATAATATAAGCAATTAGTGTCGATTATTTTATTGTCTCTAATTAACATGTGATTTAGTAACAACATAATATTGTCACAAAATATACAATGTTTAAATAGTAACAATTTTATTTTGGTAGTTGAATAATTTAACTATTTATTGCGAGTTTTTAAAATATAAATATAAAAATAATGTTTGGCTACGCACGAGTGAATATCTATAGGGTAGTGAAAGAGTTCACCAACAGCGGCGACCCACATAGGTTCCGGGAGGTTCACCCGAACCTCCTCGGTAAAATATTACACGGTATATATAAAGTAATTTTTTTTTATTTATATGAATATATATAGTCTCTGAACTCTGTGACGGAAGCAGCAGGACGGACCGTCGCAGGCACGACGGGCCATCACAGGCTGCGTAAACCCTGACTGGGTCGGATTTCTGTTAAATATTTTAAGGGGCGTTTTGGACTATTCCTGCTATAATTATAAATTTAGTGGGTTAATATTAATAAGTCAATTTCTTGGGGGTTAAAAGAGATAACCTGGAATTAATTAATGGGTTAATTCATCATCTTTTATACTTAATTATATGCTAATTAGGTAAAAGAAAGAGGTTTTGAATAAGAAAAATAGAAAGAACAAAGAGAGGGAGAATCGATTGAGAGAGAGGAACGAAGAGGATAGCAAAGCTTTGGGGAATTTGCTTGCTTGATCACGAATCTTCGGTGGAGGTGGGTTATGGTTTATGCTATTCGTAGTAAACTCTTAATAGCGAATGATATGTATTGGGTAGTATTGTAAACCCTTCTGTATGCTTAATTGTATGCTTGCATGAATGTGATTATATAATTGTGATAAAATAAGCATGATGAAGCTATTGAATCCTAAATCTTGAAAAACCCTAATCTACTTTGTTAATGATGATGCCTTGGTATAAAAGAAGGCTTGATGAACGAAAGTAGTGAGATTAGGGGATCGGGTGTCACGTTCCGACACCAGGATAGTAATAGAGGATCGGGTGCCACGTTCCGGTACCAGGATAGTATATGAGGATCGGAGTGTCACGTTCCGACACCAGGATAGTATATGGATCGGGTGCCACGTTCCGGTACCAGGATAGAATGAGGATTGGAGTGCCACGTTCCGGCACCAGGATAGTATATGGATCGGGTGCCACGTTCCGGTACCAGGATAGAATGAGGATCGGAGTGCCAAGTTCCGGCACCAGGATAGAATATGGATCGGGTGTCACGTTCCGACACCAGGATAGTATATGAGGATCGGAGTGTCACGTTCTGACACCAGGATAGTATATAGAGCGGAGTGTCACGTACCGACACGAGAGGAATAAAGATAATGAATCTTGAAAGATGTTAATATACTCAATTTAATGAACCTATTTCCCAAATGAGTATGGTATTGAGGCTTGAGTCCTCATGGGTGTACTTGGCATTATTTATTAATGATTGTAGTACTTGATATTGCTACAGATTGAGTATTGTAGTTGATTTTAAGATGTTATCTGATATATACTGTTTTCTATTTTGAGTTAGCCGATGATACCTACTCAGTACTTGTGTTTTGTACTGACCCCTACTTGTATATTTCTTTCTTTGTTATTTGTGGAGTGCAGTAAACGTACAGTCGTCTTCAACTCAACCGCAACTCTAGCCAGTCTTCATTACACCAGATTTCAGGGTGAGCTAATGCTTCTAGCTTGAACTGGATCTTCTTCTTCAAGTCTTGATGCCTCGAAATTCCGGCATGGACTAGCTTTTACTTATTTTAGCTTTCTTAGATACTCTTAGTTTTAGTAATTGAGGATAGATGTTCTTGTGATGATGACTTCCAGATTTTGGGGAATAATATATGTTGAGTTTTTAGAAGTTATTGAATTGATTTTCATTAATGAGTTTAAGTCTTCCGCATTGTATTTTGTTCGTTATGTTTGAAATGTTTGGGTTAGATTGGTTGGTTCGCTCACATAGTAGGATAAGTGTGGGTGCCACTCGTGGCTCGGTTTTGGGTCGTGACAAACTTGGTATCAGAGCATTAGGTTCGTTGGTCTCATCACACAAGAACGAGTCTAGTAGAGTCTTAAGGAACGGTAGGGGGACGCCTTTACTTTTCTTTGAGAGGCTATAAGACTTTAGGAAAATTCCATTCTTTCTTTCTTTCTTTCTTGCTATTACTTGGATCCAATTGGTATCTAGGTGATACAAATTGGTATCTGACCATCTTCACTCTATTTTGCAGATGGTTAGAACTAGAGCAACGACTGCGCCAACACCAACACCGGCAAGACAGGATGCGTCTGAGCCAGCCACTGGGGCTGTAGCTCGAAGAGGAGTAGTGGCGAGAGGCCGTGGAAGAGGTCGTGGGAGGACGTCCTCTAGAGGAAGAGGACAAGCACCAAGCCCATCTGGTACTAGGGCGGTGACTCCTTCACCAACTGAGGAAGTGGTAAGAGAGGGTGAGGAAGGGGAGAATGAATAAGTACAGAATGAGGGATTGCCACCCCAACCTACCCCAGAGATGATCAATCAGGTTCTTGCTTATCTTAGCGGGTTATCTGATCAGGGCCAGACACCTCCAGTGTTTTCTGCACCAGCACCTCAGGTTCCGGAGGTACAACATGCAGCTATTGTGGCTCCCCGCATGGATGCCTCATTGGAAATAGGCACGTTTCCTCGTCTGACTACAGGGCCTATAATGACAAATTATCAGCATGAACTTTTCAGTAAGTTCTTGAAATTGAAACCTCCAGTCTTCAAGGGTGCTGAATCTGAGGATGCCTACGATTTTCTGGTTGACTGTCATGAGCTACTACATAAGATGGGTATAGTAGAACGGTTTGGTGTTGAGTTTGTGACTTATTAGTTTCAAGGGAACGCCAAAATGTGGTGGCGGTCACATGTTGAGTGTCAACCAACAGAGGCACCACCTATGACTTGGGCATCATTCTCTAGCTTGTTTATGAAGAAGTATATCCCCCGAACTTTGAGGGATAGGAAAAGAGATGAGTTCTTGAGCCTAGAGCAAGGTAGGATGTCGGTTACTGTATATGGGGCTAAGTTTCGTGCATTATCCAGGTATGCCACCCAACTTTGTTTCAGTCCACAAGAATGGATTCGCCGTTTTGTGAAGGGGTTGAGGTCAGAGTTGCGGTTTTCAGCCTTACAGGTAGCGGCTACAGCGAAATCCTTTCAGGAAGTGGTAGACTTCGTAATAGAGGTGGAGGGAGTGAAGCCAGATGACTTCACCATGGCATCGACATCAAAAAGGTTTCGAAAGGGAGGTTAGTTTAATGGTTCTTACTCCAGAGGGCAAGGCTCAGGAGGTTATCCAGCCCGACCCATTCAGTCTTCACTACAGACTGTAGTTGGGGGTCCACCTCAGACCGGTCAACACTTCTCTGAGAGACCTATGCTTAACTCCAGAGAGTGTTATGGATGTGGGGAGACTGGACATATTAAGAGGTATTGTCCAAAACAGAGTTACAGACCCCCAATAGTTAAAGGTAGAGGTGGTCATGGAAGAGGCTGTCATTCTAGAGGACGTGGTGGCCGAGGTAATGGTGGTCACCAAAACGGCCGGGGTGACGGGCAAATTGGAGCCACTACAGCACAACATGGTAGGGGCAACGGGCAGATAGGCGATAGGGCCCATTGTTACGCTTTCCCTGGGAGATCTGAAGCGGAGACATCTGATGCTGTTATCACAGGTAATCTTTTGGTTTGTGATTGCATGGCTTCTGTATTATTTCATCCTGGATCCACATTTTCATATGTATCTTTCTCATTTGCTACTGGTCTTAATTTACATTGCGAATTGCTTGACATGCCTATTCGTGTTTCTACTCCGGTGGGTGAGTCTGTGATAGTTGGAAAGGTATATATGTCTTGTTTGGTGACTTTTGTGGGGAGCAATACTCATGTAGACTTGGTCATTTTAGAAATGGTTGACTTCGATGTAATTCTGGGTATGACTTGGCTTTCTCCAAATTTTGCAATCTTAGATTGTAATGCTAAAACTGTGACGTTAGCCAAGCCTGGGACAGATCCGTTAGTGTGGGAGGGCGACTACACTTCCACTCCGGTTCGTATCATCTCCTTTCTTCGTGCTAAGAGAATGGTTAGTAAAGGGTGTTTAGCTTTCTTGGCACACCTCAGGGATGACACTACCCAAGTACCTTCAATTGAGTCGGTTTTGATAGTCCGTGAGTTTCAAGATGTGTTCCCTGCAGATCTTCCTGGTATGCCACCGGATAGAGATATCGATTTTTGCATTGATTTGGACCGGGTACTCGCCCCATTTCTATACCCCCTTATAGGATGGCCCCAGCGGAGTTAAGGGAATTAAAGGCCCAACTTCAAGAGTTGCTAAGTAAAGGTTTCATTAGACTAAGTGCATCCCCTTGGGGTGCTCTGGTGTTATTTGTGAAGAAGAAGGATCGGAGTTTTCGGATGTGCATAGACTACCGGCAGTTGAACAAGGTAACTATTAAGAACATGTATCCTATTCCTCGCATTGATGACTTGTTCGATCAGTTACAAGGTGCTTGTGTCTTCTCTAAGATTGACTTGAGATCCGGTTATCATCAATTGAAAATACGGACAACGGATGTGCCAAAGACTGCTTTTTGAACCAGGTATGGGCATTACGAATTTGTAGTGATGTCTTTTGGTCTTACGAATGCCCCTGCTGCTTTCATGAGCTAGATGAACGGGATATTTAAGCCATATCTGTATCTCTTTGTGATCGTATTTATTGATGATATGCTGATATACTCCTAGAGTAAGAAGGAACATGAGAAGCATTTGAGAATTGTGTTGGAAGTATTAAGGGAGAAAAGGCTTTACGCCAAATTCTCCAAGTGTGAGTTTTGGCTAGATTCAGTGTCCTTCTTGGGGCACGTGGTTTCTAAGGATGGAGTGATGGTGGATCCTTCTAAGATTGAGACAGTGAAGAATTGGTAAGACCTACTAATGTGTCAGAAATAAGGAGCTTTGATGGTTTAGCTAGCTATTACCGTCGATTTGTCAAGGGATTCTCTTCCATTGCTTCCCAATTGACGAACTTGACTAAGCTGAATGTTCCATTTGTATGGTCGGATGAATGTGAGTAAAGCTTTCAGAAACTTAAGACCTTGCTGACTACTGCAGCTATCCTTACCGTGCCAGTAGAGGGTAAGAACTTCATTGTTGATTGTGATGCATCCTATTCTGGTTTGGGTGCAGTGCTAATGCAAGAGAAGAATGTAATTGCTTATGCTTCGAGGCAATTAAAGGTGCATGAACGTAACTATACGACCCATGATTTGGAGTTGGCTGCGGTAGTTTTTGCATTAAAGCAATGGAGACACTATCTATATGGGGTCATGTGTGAAGTCTATATGGATCATCGTAGCCTACAGTATGTCTTTACTCAAAAAGATTTGAATTTGAGACAGAGGAGGTGGATGGAATTACTGAAGGACTATGATGTTACTATCTTGTATCACCCAGGAAAGGCTAATGTTGTGGCAGACGCCTTAAGTAGAAAAGCAGAGAGCATGGGTAGTTTAGCCCACTTACAAGTTTCTAGACGCCCGTTGGCTAGAGAAATCCAAAACTTGGCTAATGACTTTATGAGGCTAGAAGTAAATGAGAAGGGAGGATTGTTGGCTTGAGTGGAAGCAAGATCTTCTTTTCTTGACAACATCAAGGGAAAACAGTTTGATGATGAGAAACTAAGCCGAATTCGGGATATGGTGTTGCGAGGAGAGGCCAAAGAGGCAATAATTGATGAGGAAGGTGTCTTGAGGATTAAGGGAAGGTTATGTGTGCCCCGTGTTGATGATTTGATCCACACTATTCTTACAGAGGCTCATAGTTCCGGATATTCTATACATCCTGGTGCAACCAAGATGTACCGTGACCTAAAGCAACACTTTTGGAAGAGTAGAATGAAGCGCGACATTGGTGATTTTGTTGCCAAATGTCCAAATTGTCAACAAGTAAAGTATGAACACCAGAGGCCCGGAGGAACACTTCAGAGAATGCCCATTACTGAATGGAAGTGGGAGAGAATTGCAATGGATTTCGTGGTTGGTCTTCCAAAGACATTGGGTAAGTTTGATTCTATTTGGGTAATTGTGGACAGATTAACTAAGTCTGCTCACTTCATTCCGGTCAAGGTGACCTACAATGCAGAGAAGTTATCCAAAATCTACATCTCAGAAATCGTTCGATTGCATGGAGTTCAACTTTCCATCATATCAGATAGAGGTACGCAGTTTACTTCTAAGTTTTGGAGAACATTGCATGTGGAATTAGGTACTAGGTTGGGCCTTAGTACTGCATTTCACCCTCAGACTGATGGTCAGTCTGAGCGAACGATTCAAGTGTTGGAGGATATGCTTCGTGCATGTGTGATAGAATTTGGTGGTCATTGGGAGAACTTCTTACCCTTAGCGGAGTTTTCATACAATAATAGCTACCACTCAAGTATTGATATGGCTCCATTTGAGGCACTGTATGGGAGGAGATGTAGGTCTCCCATTGGTTGGTTCGATGCCTTTGAGGTTAGACCTTGGGGTACTGACCTTTTGAGGGATTCATTAGAGAAAGTGAAATCTATTCAACAAAAGCTTTTAGCAGCGTAAAATAGGCAAAAGGAATATGCAGATCGAAAGGTTAGAGACTTGGAGTTTATGGAGGGTGAACAAGTCTTGCTGAAGGTTTCACCCATGAAAGGGGTGATGCGATTTGGTAAAAGAGGTAAGCTAAGCCCAAGGTATATTGGGCCATTTGAAGTGCTTAAGCGAGTAGGGGAGGTGGCTTATGAATTAGCCTTGCCTCCAGGGCTGTCTGGAGTGCATCTGGTATTTCATGTGTCTATGTTGAAAAGATACCATGGGGATGGAAACTACATCATTCGTTGGGATTCAGTCCTGCTTGATGAGAATTTGACTTATGAAGAGGAGCCTGTTGCTATTTTAGATAGAGAAGTCCGTAAGCTGAGGTCAAGGGAGATTGCATCCGTCAAGGTTCAATGGAAGAATCAACCGGTTGAAGAGTCCACTTGGGAGAAGGAGGCTGATATGCAAGAAAGATACCTACATCTGTTTACAGATTCAGGTACTCCTTTTCGCCCTTGTTTATTTTCGTGTGATCGTTCGAGGACGAACGATGGGTAAATTGGTATCTATTGTAACGACCTGTTTAGTCGTTTTGAGCAGCAGATTTTATTTCTGGAAAAACTGGCTGAGACGACGGATCCCACGATGGACCGTCATGAGCACGACGGACCGTCGAGGGGGTCTCATTCCAAAACACTTAGAATTCTGAAATTTGAGTACTGAAATCGACTCTCTGAACTTCGTGATGGAATGGCAGGACGGACCGTCGTGGGCACGACGGACCGTCACACATTTTCCACAGAAATTTAGTCTATGAACTCTGTGACGGAAGCAGCAGGACGCACCCGTCACAGGCTGCGTAAACCCTCACTGGGTCGGATTTCTGTTAAATATTTTAAGGGGCGTTTTGGACTATTCCTGCTATAATTATAAATTTAGTGGGTTAATATTAATAAGTCAATTTCTTGGGGGTTAAAAGAGATAACCTTGAGTTAATTAATGGGTTAATTCGTCATCTTTTATACTTAATTATATGCTAATTAGGGTAAAAGAAAGATGGTTTGAATAAGAAAACAGAAAGAACAAAGAGAGGGAGAATCGATTCAGAGAGAGGAACGAAGAGGATAGCAAAGCTTTGGGGAATTTGCTTGCTTGATCACGAATCTTCGGTGGAGGTAGGTTATGGTTTATGCTATTCGTAGTAAACTCTTAATAGCGAATGATATGTATTGGGTAGTATTGTAAACCCTTCTATATGCTTAATTATATGCTTGCATGAATGTGATTATGTAATTGTGATAAAATAAGCATGATGAAGCTATTGAATCCTAAATCTTGAAAAACCCTAATCTACTTTGTTAATGATGATGCCTTGGTATAAAAGAAGGCTTGATGAACGAAAGTAGTGAGATTAGGGGATCGGGTGTCACGTTCCGACACCAGGATATTAATAGAGGATCGGGTGCCACGTTCCGGTACCAGGATAGTATATGAGGATCGGAGTGTCACGTTCCGACACCAGGAAAGTATATGGATCGGGTGCCACGTTCCGGTACCAGGATAGAATGAGGATCGGAGTGCCACGTTCCGGCACAAGGATAGTATATGGATCGGGTGCCACGTTCCGGTACCAGGATAGAATGAGGATCGGAGTGCCACGTTCCGGCACCAGGATAGAATATGGATCGGGTGTCACGTTCCGACACCAGGATAGTATATGAGGATTGGAGTGTCACGTTCCGACACCAGGATAGTATATGGAGCGGAGTGTCACGTACCGACACGAGAGGAATAAAGATAATGAATCTTGAAAGATGTTAATATACTCAATTTAATGAATCTATTTCCCAAATGAGTATGGTATTGAGGCTTGAGTCCTCATGGGTGTACTTGGCATTATTTATTAATGATTGTAGTACTTGATATTGCTACAGATTGAGCATTGTAGTTGATTTTATGATGTTATCTGATATATACTGTTTTCTATTTTGAGTTGGCCGATGATACCTATTCAGTACTTGTGTTTTGTACTGACCACTACTTGTATGTTTCTTTCTTTGTTATTTGTGGAGTGTAGTAAACGTACCGTCGTCTTCAACTCAACCGCAACTCTAGCCAGTCTTCATTACACCGGATTTCAGGGTGAGCTAATGCTTCTAGCTTGGACTGGATCTTCTTCTTCAAGTCTTGATGCCTCGAAATTCCGGCATGGACTAGCTTTTACTTATTTTAGCTTTCTTAGATACTCTTAGTTTTAGTAATTGAGGATAGATGTTCTTGTGATGATGACTTCCAGATTTTGGGGAATAATAGATATTGAGTTTTTAGAAGTTATTGAATTGATTTTCATTAATGAGTTTAAGTCTTCCGCATTGTATTTTGTTCGTTATGTTTGAAATGTTGGGGTTAGATTGGTTGGTTCGCTCACATAGTAGGATCAGTGTGGGTGCCACTCGCGGCTCGGTTTTGGGTCGTGACACCTACAGTATTATAATAATAAGGATTATTTTTAATTATTTTAATTCTTTCTATTACGTCTTTTATTTCAAACTCTACCTGATTTATTTCTTCACTAATTTGTTGTTGAGAATGTCTAAGAGTTTCTCTAAGTGTCTTTACTGAATTTTTATATGTATAAGTTAAAGATAATCTTAATTTTAATGTAAATAAATGACTTTCTAAGGATTTTTTATATAATTTAACTATTTTTAAATGTTCTGTATTATAAAACAAAGTTCTATGGTAAGCAAAAGTTTTTCTAAAATAATAATCTTTTTTCATATAAGGTCTTTTAGGACTAAGGCTCTGATACCAAAATAAGGTGTTATTTCGATAAAATATTTTTTTTGAAATAATTTTTCAATAAATATGGTTGTTTTTCTTAATGTTGTACAGTCCTACTCAGTACTCCTTCACTCTCTTGTTCTATTATTTAATTATCATATTAGGTTCTAGTTTTTAAATTATGTAAAAACTATATAATTTTTTTAGGAATAACTTTAGGAGAAGGAAAGGTTAAACTACAACCTCATATATAGCTAAAAAAAGCTCTAGATATGCCAGATAAATTAAATAATTTAAAAGATTTACAAAAATTTCTAGGAATAGTTTATTACACAAGACCTTTTATTAAAGATTTAGGAAAAATAGCAGGACCATTATACTCTAAGACAGGAAATAAGGGACAAAGAAATTTTAATATTGAAGACATAAAATTAGTACAAAAAAGAAAGGATCCTTTTTTATTATATCTTTTATTATTCTGTGGGTTATATTTATTATACTTTTTCTTTTTATATTGACTTTTATCATAATTTTGGGTTGTATATATTATGTCTTTACAGAAATTCATTTCATTCTGCTTTAATTGTTTTTGTATTCAGAAATTAGTATATCTAGAGCTTTTGTAAATTGTAAATTTTTGTAAATCTTTTAAACTATTTAATTTATCTGGCATATCTAGAGCTATTTTAGCTATATATGAGGTTGTAGTTTAACCTTTCCTTCTCCTAAAGTTATTCCTAAAAAATTTATATAGTTATTACATAATTTAAAAACTAGAACCTAATATGATAATTAAATAATAGAACAAGAGAGTGAAGGAGTACTGAGTAGGACTGTACAACATTAAGAAAAACAACCATATTTATTGAAAAATTATTTCAAAAAAATATTTTATCGAAATATCACCTTGTTTTGGTATCAGAGCCTTAGTCCTAAAAGACCTTATATGAAAAAAGATTATTATTTTAGAAAAACTTTTGCTTACCATAGAACTTTGTTTTATAATAGAGAACATTTAAAAATAGTTAAATTATATAAAAAAAATCCTTAGAAAGTCATTTATTTACATTAAAATTAAGATTATTTTTAACTTATACATATAAAAATTCAGTAAAGACACTTAGAGAAACTCTTAGACAATCTCAACAACAAATTAGTGAAGAAATAAATCAGGTAGAGTTTGAAATAAAAGACGTAATAGAAATAATTAAAATAATTAAAAATAATCCTTATTATTATAATACTGTAGAATAATATATGAGAAGGCCATATAAAAATACTAGAGAATATAAAAAGGTTAAAAAAGAATGACAAGAGTTATATATAAAGGCAGATATATTACTAAAAGACATAAAAACTACAAGCTTTAAAAAATAAATAACTAATAAGTTAGATTATATATTTTTCTTAGCTAGAATTTTAGATCAAAAATTAATAAAACATTTTAAATCAAGAAATATTTCAATAAAAAATACTTTATGAGAAAACATCCATTTGCCTGGAGTATAAGATCTCATAATTGGATAAGATACAGAGATATAGAAGAAAAGAAAAGATTACAAAGAATAAAAAAAACAATAGAAGCATATATATACATATACGAAAATGAATTTTTTATACCACAAAATATTTATGTTGGAAGAAATAACGACGAATATATAGAAGGTTTAAAGTGGGAATTACAAGGACTTGAGAGAACTATAGATAACTATACTAAAAGAATAAAATTTTATTACGAATGGTATAAACCAACTACTTAGGGTAAAATAACAACAGTAAAAATAGCTTCATTAAAAAGTATAGAATACTTAGACTTACAAATCCATATAGAAAAATATTTCAAAGAGTAAAACAAGACAATATTATTAAGTGTAATTTTGAGAACGGAAATCATAGCCTACATACAGAAGACGCTCAATATAATACTCTAATAGATTTGATAATCAATCTTAGTGAAAAAATAAAAGAATCAAACAATAGAATTATAAAAATATTAAGTGAACAAGAAGAAACACAAATTAAACAAAAACAACTTTTTAGTAAGATAGAAAATAACTTAGACTACCTTAAGGAACAAGGTTTAGATTTAAACAAAAAATTAAACGAGTTAAAAAATAAATCTAAAGAAGAAATTAGTAATACATTAATAATAAAAATACAAGAAATAAAGACAGAATTAGCATCGATAAAAGAGATAGTTCTTTCATGATAGATTTAGTAGAATCAGAAACACATAGAGAAACAATAAAAATAATAGAAAAAAGAATAGTCCTCCTATTAGACTATAAAGAATTTAATCCACCTTTAAAATCAGATCAAATTATTATACAACAGAATAATATAATAATAGCGCTTTTATTACAACTAAATTATAAGATAGATAAAAACATTAAAGAAAAATTAGAAAGTAGGAATATAGATACAACCGGAATAGAAGAATTAATAGAAAAATTAAATAAAATAGAAATTACTCCTCAAAAAGAAAAAATAATTAGAAAACAGAAAAAATGGACATTTTTCCAACTAGATCAAGAGAAGAAAGACCAAGACCAAGTTACTCTCAGAATATGATAAGTAATAATTTTCTATCAAGAATATTAAATAGAAAGACAAAAGAAGAAAATAATCAACAAATAGAAGAAATAATAGATACAGATAAAGATATACAAATCTTTAAACAAAATCAATTAAATTTATTAAATCCAAAAGTTCTATATAATACAAACTCTAAATCTCAACTATATAGACATTATAGAGAGGAACAATTATCAGTATTAGGAAAAACCTCTGTATCTCTACTACTTATAAACTCTGAATCTGTAAAAGAAATAAAATATGTTAAAAAAGACTTAATGCATATAGGATTAATAGTTATAGGAATTAAAGGATTAACTAGAAAAAACTTAGGAACAAAGACATTAATTACAATATATGATAATAGATGGTCAGACATAAAAAAGGCAATTATAGGATTAACAGAAGTAGATATGACTAATAATGGAGGAATTTTCTATATAAGTCCAGATTTTATGATGAATTTAAATGAATTCGGAAACCAAATAAGAATAGGAATACAAACAAAAGGATACGAAGAAATGCATAGTGGAAAGAATTTATTAATCTGTGTAGGATTTTTAGGAAAAATGACAGATAATAGTAATACTAGATTTAAATTTAAAATAAAAGATGTAGTAGAAGTAATGGGAAATAAAGGGATAAAACTAATAAAACCCATAAAAATTAAGTCCTGAAGAATATGCAGGATTAGAATGGAAATTAGGAGATTTTAAAGAAAAAGAAGCATTAATACCAGATGCTCATTTAATATATACAAATTCCAAGGGAGAACCTTCAATTAGATTTACAGATTATAATTATGAAGCTCAAAAAGACTTTGAAGAAGAAAGTGTTGTAGAAGAAATGTCTTTAGAAGGAATGAATATAGAAATAATATTAGAACAAGATTTTGCAGTAGATTTAGCTATAGAAAAAGCTAAAGAAATAAGTAAAGATAATAAGAATAGACTATTTACATGTAAAGGATGTAAATTAAAAGACTTAAATTTAGAACAAACAATATCTCATTTTAAAATATGTGAACAAAGAACTGATAACAAAGGATATAGATTAGAAAAAAGTTTATAAGATAAGTTAGAAAAAAGTAATAATATAATGACACAAATACAAGACAATGATAGTGAAATATCTGAGTTAGAATCTATACTAAGTCAAAAGGAATTAATGGAAACAGCAAGTTCTAGTAGCCCATTCCAAAGAACAAATGAACAGGGATATACTGCAGACAATAGTACAGGAAATATACCACGTAGAAGAGTATATAGACAAGGAGATACTCCAATAACAGAAGTTAAACCTATGGGAAAAAGAATGCCTATAGAAGAACCAATAATACTCCAAGAAGGAGGAAGTAAAGGTAAAATTCTAAATATAGCAGCACATGATCCACAAATATGGAATTCAGTAATAGACTTATAGAAAGGAATAGTAGTAGCAAACTTTATAAAAAATTATACAGAGACTGATGCTGAAACTATGTATAAATACTTAGAGACATTCTTAGGAGAATCAACTAAAGTCTATGGGAATCTTATAAAGTAGAATTTCCATCAGAATTTCAGTATTTAGTATCTTTAGGACCAAACCCATATAATTTTACAAATAAAATACATACATTAATAACAGGAGAAGACCCAAATAGTGGATTAGTAGCTCTACAACGAAATGCAGTAATAAAATTAGAACAATTAAGTATAAGTAATTGGTATTATATAAAGAAATTTTTAAATGATTATTTCTATTATTGTACAATTAGTGGAAATGCCTTTGACCAAGACCTAGGTAAAAAATTATTTAACAAACTACCAGGAGCCTTAGGAAGAGAAATAGAACAAAGATGGATTAAAAGAGAAGGAGTAGCACAAAACCCTCAAGCTAAATGGTCAATAGGACATAGAATACAACATATAATGGAAATATTACAAGAAAAATGTACTAATTTACAAATACAAAAACAATTAAAGCAGAATGAAATGAATTTCTGTAAAGACATAATATATACAACCCAAAATTATGATAAAAGTCAATATAAAAAGAAAAAGTATAATAAATATAACCCACAGAATAATAAAAGATATAATAAAAAAGGATATTTTCTTAGAAAATCTTCAGCCAGAAAACCATATCTGAATAGGGATAGACATGTTAGAAAATATAGAACAGATAGGAATTACAAAAATAAATTAGAATGTTTTACATGTGGAAGTATAGAACATTTAGCAAACACTTGTCCTAAAAGATATAATGCTAAGACTAGAAACGCTCAATTAGTAGAAGAATTCAATGAAGCATTATTAAATGTAGATGAATATATGTCAGATAATGAAAGTATTTATTCTATAGTAAGTATTGATATAGATGAAAGTAACAAAGAAGAAGACTCTTCTAATTCAGAAGGAGAAGAATTAATTAATGAAATAGGAATAGAAAATTTAAACATAGATGACTTAAAAATTAATTTTATGAACATAATAGAATGTGAAAATAATTTTAAAAAAGATACAGGATTAGATAGTAATCCATGTAATTGGTGTAAATGGTATCCAAGTAAATATAAAAGAGCTAAATGTAATAAATGTTTTATAGAAGGATGTATAAGTTGTATAGAGACACAATTAGGAATAATAACTCAAAAAAAAAGAAGGAGCTACATACAAATGAACCATTAATAAATTTAAAAGTATTAGTATTAGAAGCAAAAGTTAAGGAATTAGAAGAAAGAATAGTAAGATTATAAAATGGAAAGAATGTTGAACAAGAACTACAACTAGACAATCAAGAGTTAATGAATGAAGAATCTAATACTCTAATATGTAATGAAGATAAAAATATAAATACTGTTATAATTTTAGCAAAACTTCAAATTGGAAAATATGAAATAGAGACTTTAGCATTAATAGATTCAGGATGTACCAAAAGTATTTTAAATAAAATGATTGTACCTCTAGAATTAATAAAAACTTTAGAAAAACCACTTGCAGCTATGCAAATGGATAGAACACATAATATATATAGACATTATATAGATAAAGCTCAAATAAGTTTTTTAAACTTGTTCAGAATTTTATAAACCTACCTATAAAATGGATAAAATATGGGTACGAGATTTAGATATAAGAGTAGATTTTGTGTTAGGACTAGACTTTATACTACACAATAAAGGAGGAACTTTAATAACTAAAGATGGAATACTTTTCATGAAAAGTACTACTTATACTTCAGTTTTAACTAAGAAAATTGATACTAAAGTAAGACATAAAGAAAAATGTTGTGACAATTGTAAAAATAATATACAATGTACTAAAATGGAATGTAATACATTACATGAAAGTATACTATAACTAAATGAAGAAGATGAGATAGTTAATAAAAACTAAGTTCTAATAGAAATGGAAACAGAATTATACAATTTTAAGACAGGAATTCAGCAAATAGGACAAATAAAAAATCAACAGGATCTTGATAATATAGTAAAAATACTAGATCAAATAGAAATAATAGGAGAAAAACCTTTAAAACATTGGAAGAATAACCAAATAGTATGCAAGCTAGATATAATAAACCCAGAATATATATTAAAAACAGCCTCAATAGAAGCTACAAATCAAGATCAAGAAGAATTTAAAATACAAATTAAAGAATTATTAGAATTATGAGTAATAAGAAGATCTACTTCAAAACATAGATCTGCAGCATTTATGGTAAGAAATCATAGTGAAATAGTTAGAGGAAAAGCTAGAATGGTTATAAACTATAAAAGACTAAATGATAATACTAGAACCGATGGTTATAAATTACCAGACAAAACAGAACTAATAAATAGAATCCAAGGAAAAACAGTTTTTAGTAAATTTTATTGTAAATCAGGATATTGGCAGATAAAAATGCACCCAGATAGCATAGAATGGACAACTTTCACCTGTCCTGAAGGACATTTTGAATGGTTAGTTATGCCATTCGGATTAAAAACAGCACCTCCAATATTCCAAAGAAAAATGGATCAAATACTTGGAGAATATAAAAAAAATTTATTAGTATATGTAGATGATATTCTAGTGTTTAGTAAAAACATAAAAGAACATTTAGGACATTTACAAACAGTTTTTAGATTATTTGTTAACAATGGAATAATAATTAGCAAAAAGAAAATAGAATTATGTAAAAACTATATAATTTTTTAGGAATAACTTTAGGAGAAGGAAAGGTTAAACTACAACCCCATATAGCTAAAAAAGCTCTAGATATGCCAGATAAATTAAATAATTTAAAAGATTTACAAAAATTAATAGGAATAGTTAATTACGCAAGACCTTTTATTAAAGATTTAGGAAAAATAGCAGGACCATTATACTCTAAGACAGGAAATAAGGGACAAAGAAATTTTAATATTGAAGACATAAAATTAGTACAAAAAATAAAGGAAAAAATAAAAAATATTCCCGACCTTAATATGCCATTAGAATCAGACTATTTAATAATAGAGACAGATGGAAGTTTTGAAGGATGGGGTGCAGTACTAAAATCAAGACCACATAAATATAGTTCTAAACAAGAAGAAAAATTATGTGCTTATCAGAGTGGAAAATTCAAAGAAAAGGGTAATAAAGCTAGTATAGATGTTGAAATTTTAGCTATAATATATGGCTTAAATAGTTTTAGAATTTATATTTTAAATAAACAAGAAATATTAATAAGAACAGACTGTGAAGCTATTGTAACGACCTGTTTAGTCGTTTCGAGCAGTAGAATTACTTTTGATAATAACTGACTGTGTCGACGGATCACACGACGGACCGTCATGGTCACGACGGATCGTCAAGGATCTCCGTCCCAAAACACTTAAACTATGAAATTTGGGTACGGGGATCAACTCTCTAAACTTCACGACGGAACTGCTGCACGGACCGTCGTAGCCACGACGGACCGTCACAAGCCCTTTACTGAATTTAACTCTCTGAACTTTGTGACGGACCTGCAGGATGGACCGTCGCAGGCACGATGGGCCGTCACGAGTGGCGTAACCTCTACTGGATCGGATTCCTGCTAAAAGTTTTTAAGGGGTGTTTTGGACTATTCCTGATTTTAATTAGGGAATTAGTGGGGTAAGTTTAATAATTTAATTACTTGGGGGTTAAAGGAGATAATCTTGAAATAAATAGTGGGTTACTTTTATCATCCTTTATACTTAATTATATGATAATTAGGGTAAAATAAAAAGAGTTTGAATAAGGAAAAATAGAAAGAACAAAGAGAAGAGGGGAGAACGAACGAGAGAGAGAGAACGAAGAGGAAAGCAAAGGCATTGGGAAATAGCTTGCTTGATCACGATTCTTCGATGGAGGTAGGTTATGATTTATGCTATTTCATAGTAAACTCTAAATAGCGATTGATATGTATTGGGTGGTATTGTAAAGTCTTCTATATGCTTAATTGTGTTGTTGCATGTTGTGATTATGTAAATGGTGATGGATTATAATGATGATACTATGGAATCTTAAAAACCTTGAATCCACTCTATTAATAATGATGCCTTGACATAAAAGAAGTCTTGATGAACTAAAAGAATGAGGTTAATGGATCGGGTGTCACGAACCAACACGTAGTATTAGAGGATCGGGTGTCACGAACCGACACGTAGTATTAGGGGATCGGGTGTCACGAACCGACATGTAGTATTAGGGGATCGGGTGTCACGAACCGACACGTAGTATTAAGGAAATTGGGTGTCACGAACTGACACGTAGTATTAGGGGATCGGAGTGTCACGTTCCGACACAAGAGGAATAAAGAGAATGAATCTTGAATTATGGTAATATACTCAAACTTAAAGAACCTATTTCCCAAATGAGTATGGTGTGGAGGCTTGTGTCCTCATAGGTGTGCTTGGTGTGGTGGCCAATGGTTCTTATACTTGTTGTTGTTACCTATTGAGTATTGTAGTTGATTTTATGTTATTATTCGATATATATTGCTTTCTATTTTGAGTTAGCCAATGATACCTACT
Organism: Solanum chilense; assembly: GCA_032847665.1. Lineage (NCBI taxonomy): Eukaryota > Viridiplantae > Streptophyta > Magnoliopsida > Solanales > Solanaceae > Solanum > Solanum chilense. The sequence continues at coordinate 26,190,480 of CM064973.1, forward strand.
CAGTACGTGTTCCTTGTACTGACCCCTACTTGTATTTTTCTCTTTGTTATTTGTGGAGTGCAGCAAACGTTCCATCAACTTCAACTCATCCGCAACTCTAGCCAGTCTTCAGCTTACCAGATTTCAGGCTGAGCTATTGTTCCTAGCTCGGATTGGATTCTCTCCTCACGTCTTGATGTCTTGAAGTTCGGACATGGACCATTTGTTTTACTTATTTTATCTTCTTAAATACTCTTAGATTAGAAATTTGAGGATAGATGTTCTTGGTGTGATGACTTCCAGATTTTGGGAATAATAGTTGATGAACTTTAGAAGTTTATTTATTGGTTATATATTAATAAGATTTTGAGTCTTCCGCATTATATTCTGTTCAATATTTGTAAATGTTGGGGTTTAGATTTGTTGGTTCGCTCACATAGGAGGATAAGTTTGGGTGCCACTCGCAGCTCGTTTTGGGTCGTGACAAACTTGGTATCAGAGCATTAGGTTCGTTGGTCTCATCACACAAGAACGAGTCTAGTAGAGTCTTGAGGAACGGTAGGGGGACGCCTTTACTTTTCTTTGAGAGGCTATAGGACTTTAGGAAAATTCCATTCTTTCTTTCTTTCGTGCTATTACTTGGGTCCAATTGGTATCTAGGTGATACAAATTGGTATCTGACATCCTCACTATATTTCGCAGATGGTTAGAACTAGAGCAACAACTGTGCCAACACCAACACCGGCAAGACAGGATGCGTCTCAGCCAGCCACTGGGGCTGTAGCTAGATGAGGAGCAGCGGCAAGAGGCCGTGGTAGAGGTCGCGGGAGGACGTCCTCTAGAGGTAGAGGACAAACACCTGGTCCAACTAGTACTAGGGCGGTGACTCCCCCACCGACTAACGAGGTAGAAAGAGAGGGTGAGGAAGGGGAAAATGAACAAGTGCAAGATGAGGAATTACCACCCCAACCCACCCCAGAGATGATTAACCAGGTTCTTGCCTATCTTAGCGGGTTATCTGACAAGGGCCAGGCACCTCCACTGTTTTCTGCACCAGCACCTCAAGTTCCGGAAGTACAACATGCAGCTACTGTGGCTCCCCGCATGGACGCCTCATTGGATGTAGGCATGTTTCCTCGATTGACTACAGGGCCTATAATGACGAGTGATCAGCATGAACTTTTCACTAAATTCTTGAAGTTGAAACCTCCAGTCTTCAAGGGTGCTGAATTTGAGGATGCTTATGATTTTCTAGTTGATTGTCATGAGTTTCTACATAAGATGGGCATAGTAGAACGATTTGGCGTTGAGTTTGTGACCTATCAGTTTCAGGGGAACGCCAAAATGTGGTGGCGGTCATATGTTGAGTGTCAACCAGCATAGGCCCCACCTATGACTTGGGCATCATTCTCTAGCTTATTTATGGAGAAGTATATACCCCGGACTTTGAGGGATAGGAGGAGAGATGAGTTCTTGAACCTAGAGCAAGGCAGGATGTCAGTTACTGCTTATGAGCCTAAGTTTCGTGCACTATCCAGGTATGCCACCCAGCTTTGCTTCAGTCCACAACAGCGGATTCGTCGTTTTGTGAAGGGGTTGAGGTCAGATTTGCAAATCCCAGCCTTACAGGTAGCTGCTGCAGCAAAATCCTTTCAGGAAGTGGTAGATTTTATGATAGAGGTGGAAGGGGTGAAGCCGAACGACTTCACCCTGGCCTCGACATCTAAGAAGTTTCGTAAGGGAGGTGAGTTTAGTGGTTCTTACTCCATAGGGCAGAGTTCAGGAGGTTACCCAGCCCGACCTATTCAGTCTTCACTGCAGGCTGTAGCTGGGGGTCCATCGCAGACCAGCCAACATTCCTCTGAGTTTGGAGGTTATCCCCAAACTTCGTCGTTCTCACAGAGACCTATGCTTGACCCCAGAGAGTGTTATGGATGTGGGGAGACTAGACATATTAGGAATATTGTCCAAAACAGAGTTACAGACCCCCAATAGTCAGAGGTAGAGGTGGTTATGGAAGAGGCCGCCATTCTGGAGGACGTGGTGGCCAAGGTAATGGTGGTCACCAAATCAACCGGGGTGGCGGGCAAACTGGAACTACCGCAGCGCAACATGGTAGGGGCAACGGGCAGACAGGTGATAGGGCCCATTGTTATGCTTTCCCCGGGAGGTCTGAAGCAGAAACATCTGATGTTATTATCACAGGTAATCTTTTGGTTTGTGATTGCATGGCTTCTGTATTATTTGATCCTGGATCCACATTTTCATATGTATCTTCCTCAATTGCTACTGGTCTTAATTTACATTGTGAATTGCTTGACATGCCTATTCGTGTCTCTACTCCTGTGGGTGAGTCTGTGATAGTTGAAAAGGTGTATAGGTCTTGTCTTGTGACTTTTGTGGGGAACAATACTCATGTAGACTTGATTATTCTAGAGATGGTTGATTTCGATGTAATTCTGGGTATGACTTGGCTTTCTCCAAATTTTGCAATCTTAGATTGTAATGCTAAAACTGTAACATTGGCCAAGCCTGGGACAGATCCGCTAGTGTGGGAGGGTGACTATACTTCCACCCCAGTTAGTATCATCTCCTTTCTTCGTGCTAAGAGAATGGTTAGTAAGGGTTGTTTAGCTTTCTTGGCACATCTCAGGGATGATACTTCCCAAGTACCTTCAATTGAGTCGGTTTCGATAGTTCGTGAGTTTCTGGATGTGTTTCCTGCAGACCTTCCTGGTATGCCACCCGATAGGGATATTGATTTTTGCATTGATCTGGAGCCGGACACTCGCCCCATTTCCATACCCCCTTATAGAATGGCTCCCGCTGAGTTAAGGGAGTTAAAGGCTCAACTGCAAGAGTTGTTAGGTAAAGGCTTTATTAGACCAAGTGCATCACCTTGGGGTGCCCCTGTTTTATTTGTGAAGAAGAAGGATGGAAGTTTGCGAATGTGCATAGACTACAGGCAACTGAATAAGGTAACTATTAAGAACAAGTATCCTCTTCCTCGCATTGATGATTTGTTCGATCAGTTACAAGGTGCTTGTACCTTCTCAAAAATCGATTTGAGATCTGGTTATCATCAATTGAAAATACGGGCAACAGATGTGCCAAAGACTGCTTTTTGAACCAGATATGGGCATTATGAATTCTTAGTAATGTCTTTTGGGCTTACGAATGCCCCTGCTGCTTTCATGAGCCTGATGAACGGAATTTTTAAGCCATATCTGGATCTCTTTGTCATTGTATTTATTGATGATATACTGATATACTCAAAGAGCAAGAAAGAACATGAGGAGCACTTGAGAATTGTGTTGGAAGTGTTGAGGGAGAAAAGGCTTTATGCCAAATTCTCCAAGTGTGAGTTTTGGCTAGATTCAGTGTCCTTCTTGGGGCACGTAGTTTCTAAGGATGGAGTGATAGTGGATCCTTCTAAGATCGAAGCAGTGAAGAGTTGGGTAAGACCTACTAATGTTACAGAGGTAAGGAGCTTTGTTGGTCTAGCTAGCTACTACCGTAGATTTTTCAAGGGATTTTCTTCAGTTGCTTCCCAACTGACAAATTTGACTAAGCAGAGTGTTCCATTTGTATGGTCGGACGAATGTGAAGGAAGCTTTCAGAAGCTCAAGACCTTGTTGACTGCTGCACCAATTCTTACTTTGCCAGTGGAAGGTAAGAATTTCATTGTTTATTGTGATGCATCTTATTCTGGGTTGGGCGCAGTGCTAATGCAAGAGAGGAATGTAATTGCTTATGCTTCAAGGCAATTAAAAGTGCATGAACGTAACTATCCGACCAATGATTTGGAGTTAGCTGCAGTAGTGTTTGCATTAAAGAAATAGAGACATTACCTATATGGGGTTAAGTGTGAAGTCTATACAGATCATCGTAGTTTACAGTATGTCTTTACTCAGAAAGATTTGAATTTGAGACAGAGGAGATGGATGGAACTACTGAAGGACTATGATATTACTATCTTGTATCACCCAGGAAAAGCTAATGTGGTGGCAGATGCTTTAAGTAGAAAAGCGGGGAGCATGGGAAGTTTAGCCCACTTACAGGTTTCTAGACGTCCATTGGCTAGAGAGGTTCAGACTCTGGCTAATGACTTTATGAGGCTGGAAGTACTAGAGAAGGGAGGATTTTTGGCCTGTGTGGAGGCAAGATCTTCCTTTCTTGACAAGATTAAGGGAAAACAGTTTACTGATGAGAAACTAATCTGAATTCGAGATATGGTATTACGAGGAGAGGCTAAAGAGACAATAATTGATGAGGAAGGCGTTCTGGGAATTAAAGGAAGGGTATGTGTGCCCCGTGTTGATGATTTGATTCACACTATTCTTACAGAGGCTCATAGTTCAGGGTATTCTATACATCCTGGTGCAACCAAGATGTATCATGACCTAAAGCAACATTTTTTTTGGAGTAGGATGAAGCGTGACATTGTTGATTTTGTTGCCCAATGCCCGAATTGTCAGCCGGTAAAGTATGAGCACCAGAGGCCTGGGGGGACACTTCAGAGAATGCCCATTCCTGAATGGAAATGGGAAAGAATTGCAATGGATTTTGTGGTTGGTCTTCCAAAGACATTGGGTAAGTTTGATTCTATTTGGGTAATTGTTGACAGATTAACTAAGTCTGATCACTTCATTCCGGTTAAGGTAACTTACAATGCAGAGAAGTTAGCCAAACTCTATATCTCAGAAATTGTTCGATTGCATGGGGTTCCACTTTCCATCATATCAGATAGAGGTACGCAATTTACTTCTAAGTTTTGGAGAACATTGCATGCGGAATTAGGTACTAGGTTGGACCTTAGTACTGCGCTTCACCCTCAGACCGATGGTCAGTCTGAGCGAACGATTCAGGTTTTGGAGGATATGCTTCGTGCATGTGTGATAGAATTTGGTGGTCATTGGGATAACTTCTTACCCTTAGCAGAGTTTTCATACAATAATAGCTATCACTCAAGTATTGATATGGCCCCATTTGAGGCACTGTATGGGAGGAGATGTAGGTCTCCCATTGGTTGGTTTGATGCATTTGAGGTAAGACCATGGGGTTCCGATCTCTTGAGGGAATCATTAGAGAAAGTGAAATTCATTCAAGAAAAACTTTTAGCGGCCCAAAGTAGGCAAAAGGAATATGCAGATCGAAAGGTTAGAGACTTGGATTTCATGGAGGGTGAACGAGTCTTGCTAAAGGTTTCACCCATGAAAGGGGTTATGCGGTTTGGTAAGCGAGGTAAGCTTAGTCCGAGGTATATTGGTCCATTTGAAGTGCTGAAGCGCGTGGGGGAGGTGGCTTATGAATTGGCATTACCTCCAGGACTCTCAGGAGTGCACCCGGTATTTCATGTGTCTATGCTGAAAAGATATCATGGAGATGGAAACTACATTATTCGTTGACATTAAGTTCTTCTTGATGAGAATTTGTCTTATGAGGAAGAGTCTGTTGCTATTCTAGATAGAGAAATTCGCAAGTTGAGATCAAGGTAGATTGCATCCATCAAGGTTCAATGGAAGAATCGGCCAGTTGAAGACTCCACTTGGGAGAAGGAGGCTGATATGCAAGAAAGATACCTACACCTTTTTACAGATTCAGGTACTCTTTCTCGCCCTTGTTTTCTTCTTGTGATCGTTCGAGGACGAACGATGGGTAAATTGGTATCTATTGTAATGACCTTTTTAGTCGTTTCCAGCAGTAGAATTACTTTTGATAATAACTGACTGTGTCGACGGATCACACGACGGACCGTCATGGTCACGACGGATCGTCGAGGATCTCCGTCCCAAAACACTTAAACTCTGAAAGTTGGGTACGGGGATCAACTCTCTGAACTTCACGACGGAACTGCAGCACAGACCGTCGTAGCCACGACGGAACTGCAGCACAGACCGTCGTAGCCACGACGGACCGTCACAAGCCCTTTACTGAATTTAACTCTCTGAACTTTGTGACGGACCTGCAGGACAGACCGTCGCAGGCACGACGGGCCGTCACGAGTGGCGTAACCTCGAACGGGTCGGATTCCTGCTAAAACTTTTTAAGGGGTGGTTTGGACTATTCCTGATTTTAATTAAGGAATTAGTGGAGTAAGTTTAATAATTTAATTACTTGGGGGTTAAAGGAGATAACCTTGAAATAAATAGTGGTTACTTTTATCATCCTTTATACTTAATTATATGATAATTAGGGTAAAAGAAAAAGAGTTTGAATAAGGAAAAATAGAAAGAACAGAGAGAAGAGGGGAGAACGAACGAGAGAGAGAGAACGAAGAGGAAAGCAAAGGCATTGGTAAATAGCTTGCTTGATCACGATTCTTCGGTGGAGGTAGGTTATGGTTTATGCTATTTCATAGTAAACTCTAAATAGCGATTGATATGTATTGGGTGGTATTGTAAAGTCTTCTATATGCTTAATTGTGTTGTTGCATGTTGTGATTATGTAAATGGTGATGGATTATAATGATGATACTGTGGAATCTTAAAAACCTTGAATCCACTCTATTAATGATGATGCCTTGACATAAAAGAAGGCTTGATGAACTAAAAGAATGAGGTTAATCGATCGGGTGTCACGAACCGACATGTAGTATTAGGGGATCGGGTGTCACGAACCGACACGTAGTTTTAGGGGATCGGGTGTCACAAACCGACACGTAGTATTAGGGTATTGGGTGTCACGAACCGACACGTAGTATTAAGGGGATCGGGTGTCACGAATCGACACGTAGTATTAGGGGATCGGAGTGTCACGTTCCGACACAAGAGGAATAAAGAGAATGAATCTTGAATTATGGTAATATACTCAAACTTAAAGAACCTATTTCCCAAATGAGTATGGTGTGGAGGCTTGAGTCCTCATAGGTGTGCTTGGTGTGGTGGCCAATGGTTCTTATACTTGTTGTTGTCACCTGTTGAGTATTGTAGTTGATTTTATGTTATTATTCGATATATATTGCTTTCTATTTTGAGTTGGCCGATGGTACCTACTCAGTACGTGTTCCTTGTACTGACCCCTAGTTGTATTTTTCTTTGTTATTTGTGGAGTGCAGCAAACGTTCCATCAACTTCAACTCGTCCGCAACTCTATCCAGTCTTCAGCATACCAGATTTCAGGGTGAGCTATTGTTCCTAGCTCGGACTGGATTCTCTCCTTCACGTCTTGATGTCTTGAAGTTCGGATATGGACCATTTCTTTTACTTATTTTAGCTTCTTAAATACTCTTAGATTAGAAATTTGAGGAGAGATGTTCTATGTGTGATGACTTCCAGATTTTGGGAATAATAGTTGATGAACTTTAGAAGTTTATTTATTGGTTATATATTAATAAGATTTTGAGTCTTCCGCATTATATTTTGTTCAATATTGGTAAATGTTGGGGTTTAGATTTGTTGGTTCGCTCACATAGGAGGATAAGTGTGGGTTCCACTCGCGGCTCGTTTTGGGTCGTGACAGCTATAGTAAAATTTCATCAAAAAATTAATGATAAAACTAGTAGTAGAAGAAGATGGTTAAATTTTTTAGACACAATATCAATTTACCATTCTATAATTTTTGAGCATATAAAAGGGAATGATAATAGTATTGCAAATCAACTAAGTAGATTACTAATCAAAGTTTAAATTTTACAGAATGAGACCTCTACTATCAGACAAAGGTAAAAAGGTTCAACCTTCAACCTCAGGTTTGGCAGACTCTTATAAACATGTAATGTTAGCAAATTTACATTTTAAACCTCTAGATAAAATAGATGATGTTAGAATAGAAAGACTGCAATTTGGACAACAAAACTCAATAGCTTACGAGCCGTCCAACTTAACATTCAGACATTTATCTAACTGTCAGCTAGACAAACAACAAAAATGCCTCATAGACAGTATATGGATAGCTCATAATAAAAAAGACACTAAATATGTAATTGCTGTTTTAAATGCTTAAGGATATTATTTTACTAATAAAAATAAAGAAAATAAATTTAAATATTATGTGGTAATTCATGGTAAAACTAATGGTGTTTTTCAGACATGGATAGAAGTTTTAGACTCCATTAAAGATTTTCAAAAACCTCTTTTTAAAGGTTTTAATGATTTTACAGAAGCCTTAGAGTATGCTAGAGGAATATTAGGACCTAATCATTATATTTCTCCAGCCCTCAGACAAAACCCAGATAAAGCCCCACAATACAATATCCAAAAAGACACAGATAAAATAATATTTTGTGACCATTGTTCTTCCATGACCGAAGCATTCAAAAGGCTAAAAAATGGATGAGATGGGTGTGCATTCCCCACTGAATGCTAAGAAATCCACTGTATCGGATGAAGATACAGCTAGTCCGGTTCAAACGGTAGCCGGTAAAGACTTATCAAATCCGTTAATGGCTGTCACTTTGCCAAAAAGTGAAAAAGATGAAGGATCATCTTCAAGAAGAAGATTACCAATTTCATTCAACCAGACTATTAGACAAAAAGTTAAAAAATCTCAAAAAAATAAAGATTTAGAATCCCTCATAACCCAAACTGTAGAAAAATTACTTAAACAAAAACAAGAAGAAGACAAACATATAAACCCAAGTCCAATACAAAGCCCAAGACAAGATTCTATTTCAAGCCTAAATAATTCAGATAATATGTCAGACACAATGCAATTTGCCCAAGACCCAAATGATGATGACTCGGGTATGAGTTTTGATTCAGTTGCATTACATAATTTAGATACTTAAAAAAAATAGTTTAAAGAGGAATGCCTCTTTTGTCAAATGTGAGTCCCACTTTACTCACTACCACACATGTGGAAAAACTGTTCGAACGCGTCGTCATTAATGTATAGATAAGTATTGGCAGACAAAGATTGACAGATATCAGACTAAAGGATAATAATGCAAAGAAAGCAATATTATTTCACGTGACGATGGGGCCCAGATGTGTACCCGGCTGAAATGATAAGATTCTTTCTTCCATTTGAAATCCGAAGTTTGAAGTCCGAAGACCTCTATAAAAAGCAGCATTATCAAGACAATAAAAGTAGAAGGCGAAAAAAAAGGCAAAGACAACCACTACAAACACTCTCCCAAAATCCTCAAGAAAATCTCTTTTTCTTTAAAAATTATCTTTAAAAGATTGTAGTAAAGTTTTCAGCTCTTTATTCTAAAGTTTGTTTTTAAGTAAAAGCTTGGAAGATTTTCGAGTTTCCCGAAAGGGAAACTTCACTCTGTTCTAAATAATGTAAGTCTTCATATTTAAGTTTCTAGTAAACTTCCCATATATGTAAATTATGTGTGTTAAATTATGTATGTTTATAAAATATTAATTATTTAAAATCTTATAAATTCATGTAAATTTATGAATATCATCATGAATCTATATTACTTAGTATATGGTTAGTCTCTTAGCTTCTTATTAGTATCGATGGATTAACCTGTAAATTCCTAGGACATTGTCAGGTTAAATGTTCTGAGAAAGGAACTATGAATAACCAAATCCGGGGTGTGGTTAAAGAAGACTACTTTTAAGAACAAAGGCTAAGAGAAAGAGATGAACAGTAAAAATAGATTCATGAAAGGACAGAGTCCAAAAAAAAAGGGAAGTTAAAACTAGAACCTAATATGATAATTATATAATAGAACAAGAGAGTGAAGGAGTACTGAGTAGGACTGTACAACATTAAGAAAAACAACCATATTTATTGAAAAAATATTTCAAAAAAATATTTTATCGAAATATCACCTTATTTTGGTATCAGAGCCTTAGTCCTAAAAGACATTATATGAAAAAAGATTATTATTTTAGAAAAACTTTTGTTTACCATAGAACTTTGTTTTATAATAGACAACATTTAAAAATAGTTAAATTATATAAAAAATCCTTAGAAAGTCATTTATTTACATTAAAATTAAGACTATCTTTAACTTATACATATAAAAATTCAGTAAAGACACTTAGAGAAACTCTTAGACAATCTCAACAACAAATTAGTGAAGAAATAAATCAGGTAGAGTTTGAAATAAAAGACGTAATAGAAAGAATTAAAATAATTAAAAATAATCCTTATTATTATAATACTGTAGGATAATATATGAGAAGACCATATAAAAATACTAGAGCATATAAAAAGGTTAAAAAATAATTACAAGAGTTATATGTAAATGCAGATATATTACTAAAAGACATAAAAACTACAAGCTTTAAAAAAGAAATAACTAATAAGTTAGATTATATATTTTTCTTAGCTAGAATTTTAGAACAAAAATTAGTAAAACATTTTAAATCAAGAAATATTTCAATAAAAAATATTTTATGAGAAAACATCCATTTGCCTGGAGTATAAGATTTCATAATTGGATAAGATACAGAGATATAGAAGAAAAGAAAAGATTACAAAGAATAAAAAAAACAATAGAAGCATATATATACATATACGAAAACGAATTTTTTATACCACAAAATATTTATGTTGGAAGAAATAACGACGAATATATAGAAGGTTTAAAGTGGGAATTACAAGGACTTGAGAGAACTATAGATAACTATACTAAAAGAATAAAATTTTATTACGAATGGTATAAACCAACTACTTAGGGTAAAATAACAACAGTAAAAATAGCTTCATTAAAAAGTATAGAATACTTAGACTTACAAATCCATATAGAAAAATATTTCAAAGAGTAAAACAAGACAATATTATTAAGTGTAATTTTGAGAACGGAAATCATAGCCTACATACAGAAGACGCTCAATATAATACTCTAATAGATTTGATAATCAATCTTAGTGAAAAAATAAAAGAATCAAATAATAGAATTATAAAAATATTAAGTGAACAAGAAGAAACACAAATTAAACAAAAACAACTTTTTAGTAAGATAGAAAATAACTTAGACTACCTTAAGGAACAAGGTTTAGATTTAAACAAAAAATTAAACGAGTTAAAAAATAAATCTAAAGAAGAAATTAGTAATACATTAATAATAAAAATACAAGAAATAAAGACAGAATTAGCATCGATAAAAGAGATAGTTCTTTCATGATAGATTTAGTAGAATCAGAAACACATAGAGAAGCAATAAAACTAATAGAAAGAAGAATAGTCCTCCCATTAGACTATACAAAATTTAATCCACCTTCAAAATCAGATCAAATTATTATACAACAGAATAATATAATAATAGCGCTTTTATTACAACTAAATAATAAGATAGATAAAAACATTAAGAAAAATTAGAAAGTAGGAATATAGATACAACCGGAATAGAAGAATTAATAGAAAAATTAAATAAAATAGAAATTACTCCTCAAAAAGAAAAAATAATTAGAAAACAGAAAAAATGGACATTTTTCCAACTAGATCAAGAGAAGAAAGACCAAGACCAAGTTACTCTCAGAATATGATAAGTTGTTTTTGTTTAATTTGTGTTTCTTCTTGTTCACTTAATATTTTTATAATTCTTCTTTCAACCAGACTGTTAGACAAAAAGTTAAAAAATCCCAAAAAAATATAGATTTAGAATCCCTCATAACCCAAACCGTAGAAAGCCTTAGTCCTAAAAGACCTTATATGAAAAAAGATTATTATTTTAGAAAAACTTTTACTTACCATAGAACTTTGTTTTATAATAGACAACATTTAAGAATAGTTAAATTATATAAAAAATCCTTAGAAAGTCATTTATTTACATTAAAATTAAGATTATCTTTAACTTATACATATAAAAATTCAGTAAAGACACTTAGAGAAACTCTTAGACAATCTCAACAACAAATTAGTGAAGAAATAAATCAGGTAGAGTTTGAAATAAAAGACGTAATAGAAAGAATTAAAATAACATATATGTGTGTTAAATTATGTATGTTTATAAAATATTAATTATTTAAAATCTTGTAAATTCATGTAAATTTATGAATATCATCATGAATCTATATTACTTAGTATATGGTTAGTCTCTTAGCTTCTTATTAGTATAGATGGATTAACCTGTAAATTTCTAGGACATTGTCAGGTTAAATGTTCTGAGAAAGGAACTATGAATAACCAAATCCGGGGTGTGGTTAAAGAAGACTACTTTTAAGAACAAAGGCTAAGAGAAAGAGATGAACAGTCACCCAATTTGGACAGACAATTAAATATGTATTTTTTTTAAAAATATAACGAGTTTTAAAATCTTAATCGATTTAGTCTACAATTATATGTTATAGTATCGTTAATTTTAAAAATTATCAATTATTATTATTAAATTATTATATTTATCGCTAGTTAAACTTGAACTACCTGTTTTATTTAAATGTTGTTAAATTTAGGTGTGTTTAATTTATATGAAAATACTTTAATATATGTAGTATCTTATTAATTGAATAACATTTTCTTATTCCCCCTTAAATTATTTAAATCATAACGTCATTTATTCAATTTGTTTACTTCATAGCCTCTTCCTATTCAATGTTATTTCAATTCTAACCTTTCATATTTAAATTCGGAAAATGTCTGATATACCACTCAACTTTGTCATTTAGAGCAGATATATCCATTGTTATGAAAGTGGCTCATACATACCCCTACTTGTAAACAAATGGCTCACATATACCCTTTTCCTCTAACACGAATAAAAAAAAATTTAAATTTAAATTTTTATTATTTTTTCTAAAAAATATAATCCCATATGAGTAAAATTAATCCTCGTCAAACATATTTTTTTTGATTTTTTTTATTTCAAGACTAATATATAATTATTATTTTGATAATCAAATTTATTTATGTTTCACTAATATTCTTATAAAACTTATTGTAGATGACCAAATTTTTTCTTCGAGTACGAAATCAAACTACAATACACAAAAAAAAATTGTTTAATTTTTTTTCTTTAAACTAAGGAATGAAAGAAAAAAACAAAATAAGAATAAGAAACTCAAATAATTATAATAAAAGAAGTCAAAAAATTAATTATGTATGAAAAAATTAAAATATATAACTTGAACTTTGATAGAAAAATCATATACACCCCTGAATAATTTAAAAACAAAAATTAGAATTAATAAATATATAGTTAAAATTAATTTTTTTAACTTCTGTTAAATGAAGGGTATATGTGAGCCATTTTGCAATGACAGGGGTATATGTGAGCCGTTTGTATGACGGTAAGGGCATATAAAAGCCACTTTTATAAAGAGAAATATATCAGCTACAAATGACAAAGTTGAGGGTATATCATACCCTTTTCCCTATTTAATATCATGTCAATATTGGTCATTTGCTTATTTCAATTATAACCTTTTAACACTTATCAATTATATCTTCTCTTCTTAAATTCAATACTCAAAAGTCCCATCTTCTCAAAAGTCCCATCTTTAATCTCAGCCATTCGTTCATCCAAATCAAGTACAACATCAAATCTCTATCGTCCATACCATTCAAACTAAAGGTTGAGATCAAATATTCATTGTTATTTATTTTAAATCAAAAGAACCAAAACCCTAAGTCATCCATATTTCTTCATCTTCCTCTCATTTCCATCTTCATCTCAATCTCTTCCACCCCTATCTTTCCCTCTCTTTTATTCTCCTAGGATCTCAGGCAAAGCAGCGAACGACACCGACCAGCGAGCAGTCGGCAACCGGGCGTTGCCTACGACCCTTTCTTCTTGCCAGAAAGCGAAGGCTGTGCCTAGCCAATTATTTATTTCTTCCGATGGTATGTTTACATAATTGCAGCTAATATTGTTTCTTTGTCTTTTTAATATGAACAAATTCCTAAAATTAGCTACTCACTTTTGAAGTCATATTACATTTTGACCATTGAAAATGGAGATTGTTCCTTTCTTGAAGGAGAAGACTCTTAAATTGTTTTGACTTATTTTTGTGTGGGAACGACTAGCCTTACATTGGACAAGAGGTAAATAAAACTCTTCGCTGATTTGAAATTTCAAGATTTTGCTTATGTTATATTTATAACTATTTCATTTTGTGGGGTAAATCATGATTTTTTTTTTTGAAGTAGTCGGTCAAGGTTTGTTCCAGATGCACGTTAGAATATCTAGTTAAATTGCATAAGTTGCAACTTTTATTCGTAATACTAGTAATTGTGCTTGTGTAAGATAATACATATGAAATAATTGGCGTTCTTGAAAAGTGTTAGATTGGTCTTACATAGACTTCTTTTTTGGGTCGGCTTATTGTCTTATGAATAAATAATCAGATATAGTTGGTCTCATAAATTTATTTATCTTTTGATCTTTCAGTTAATGGTAATCAATAGTTATGAAAGTTGCCAATAGAACTTAATTGTTATGTATGGCGAACTTATTGGTCAATCTTAGATCATACTCAGTTCATATTAAGGAGTTTTAGTTGTCTTATTTTATTTGACAAAAATCAAGAATAACAAAGATTCAAAAGTGTTAAATGTTCATATTGTTTCATTAGCTCTCATTCTAATGTCTGGTGGACCAATATAGGGATCCATAATATTGGAATAGGAAGTTTTTTTATGACACATTTCTTAGCATACTTACAATGTTAAAGAAAATACTAAATTTTATTGCATCAAGCAATTGAAATTTCAAATTTGGTTAGGAGACATTATACTATTTTGTACAATCTAATTAAAAGGGGTGCATAGTTCCAGTAAATCAAAATATTTCATAAAGAAAGAAGACTCAAACTGATCAAGTTTTCATTGAAAATTGTTTTAGCATCTTTTTCAAAAGTTTCAGGTGATAGCTTTGTCGATATGGAATCAGCAACTAAAATTAACATTGTTGAATAGAAAAAGCGATGAGAACTACATTTTATCAGGTTTGAATATGGATCTTTTAATTATTTTTATTTAGGTGACTTGACAATTAAAACCACGTAGTATTTATATCAATTTTATGAATTCTTTTTTAGATATTTGTGCATTTTCTTATATCTCTGTTCTTATTCGTATAAATTTTGATTTTAATTAGTTCACTGCTTAAGCAAAGGATTTCATCTCTACTTTAACCTAGATATGTTGAGTGAGGAACATAAATCTCATACTATATTTGTAGTTATAGAACCCATCATTTTTCTTGCCCAGAATAATTTACTTGTTTCTTTGTGGCTTAGGCATATTGTTTAGGCATTATAAGATTAATTAGATATTTTATTAATTAGTCTGTTGTTTCTTTACTGAATGTCTTATGTGAATTATTGGACGTAATATAAACATGGTGTTTAATGGTATTCTGGGACTATGCATTGTCCTGGTTATGGTAGGAACCTTGTTATGATGGTGATTGACACAATCATCATAGAGGATAAGGTAAATAAATAATAATATTGAAGAACCTAAAATGATTTGAGATGGTATTCTAAAGGGAAATAGGCACTGTTATAAGATAAGACTGAGATTCAATGGACGCTTCAGGGTGTTAATTTTCTTATTTTTGTCAATGGTTGTTTAATTTTCAAGTATAAACATTGTAGGTTGTTGATATGTTAAACTATTTATCGTGAACTAATAAGGTGGATACATTATACCTGAATTATGGTGGTTAGGTCTTGGTTTATATTCATCATTTGAAATCTTAATTTGAGAAACAACATATATGGTGAAACCCCACACAACTTTGATAGATTGTCATGATAGCTTGAAAGGATCTATTAAATCCACTAATAAGTATTACACGCAACTTATTGTAATCTATACTCTCGTATTACTTATATTATTTGGGGTGCCTGCTTTTTTATGAAGGGTTATTGACATCACTGAGGTATTTTGATATAAAAATAAGCATAGAGACAACTAAATGAACAACTTGAACTATACATTATTGTTTTAGCAACATGATCTTGTGATTCTAGCTTAAGTTGAAAAGGCTGAGGTAACAGTTTACATCATAGGTAAGGGACTGTGTTTAATATGAGCATATATGACTTGTCACATATTATTTTGTTAGAGATTGATTCAGACTTCTACCTTTTTTTTAAACAATAATTGCATGGCATGATTTTCTTCTATAAATGTCAATATAATTCCAAATAAAAATACAAAGCAGAAAATATCGCAGTGCTAACTAGACATAGATGCCCAATTTATTTATTTTTGCATAATTTTTATCTTTGACACTCACTTATTTTATTATTTTAGGTCATACGGTAAGATGCTCAATAACAACTGGAAGATTTAAACACAATACAACGTACAAAAGATAGCAAGAATTTTTGAGGGCTATACATATATGTTAATTTTAATTTGTATTATGTATAATGCTCATTATTTAAAAAATTACTCCATGTTATAAAGTTTAATATATTTGTACTCGATTATTTAATAATTTTAATTTTTAGATAAAATTTTAAATTTATGTAGACCTAGCTATATATAAATTCTAATATTGCTACAAGTTTAAATTTCATTAGTGACTAAACATTTTATCTTCAAAAACACAATTATTAGTGACAAATACATTATTTTTTGAAGACGATAACATTATCATCATTAAAGTATGAAATTGTGTGGCAAAAATAGTTTTGTCCCAGAAATTGCCTACTTATTTATGATATTTTCTACCGAAAATTTTATTTTGTCGGCAAAAAAAATATTTTTAGTGATGACATGATTGTTTCAACTACAAAATCATTTAAATATATTGTTTTCAATGATTTTCTTCTTAAGAGACAATAAACAAAGTGTATGTAAAAAGTAGTTTCTAGTGATGAAATATTATTTGCTTGACTGTGAAACACATAAAATATTAGTGACAAATTCCATTTCCTAATTAAACTAAATAATTAGTGGCACATCATTTTCGTCGGTTATAATAACCTAATTAGTGACAAAAAATTATCTTTACCTACAAATGTAAATAATTTTTGTGAAAAAACAATTTGTCATGAATACGAAGCATTTGGACGACAATATTTTCGTAGTTAATATATTTCTATTTAGTGATGAAACACTAAATTGTCTATGTATACATTTAGTGACCCATGCTTTAGGGACGAATGATAGACGAATTATTTTTCGTCACTAAATTCTTTTTGTGACGAAATGTCAATTTCTAGTG
Source organism: Solanum chilense (assembly GCA_032847665.1). Taxonomy (NCBI): domain Eukaryota; kingdom Viridiplantae; phylum Streptophyta; class Magnoliopsida; order Solanales; family Solanaceae; genus Solanum; species Solanum chilense. The sequence continues at coordinate 26,207,485 of CM064973.1, forward strand.
ACAAAATTATTTGTCGCTAATAATCAAATTTGTTGTAGCGATGATTGACCTCTTCAAGACTACCTAAATAATCGTTAAGACTACTTAAGGCCTAAATTAGGTCCACATAATCAACATTTCCCTAACTAGTCATTCTTAAGACTTATCTAGGTAAGATACGAAGTGATCATTCCTATGCCCCCTTCACATCTTAACTAGACACCCCTTAACTACTCTAGGTAAGTACTTATTCATTTAACGTACTTTATTAACTAAAGTCATTACTTTAATTAATTCATTTAAGATTCAGTCATCACATAAAGACATTAAAGTAATGGTCTTGGACAAGACCTAGGGACTCTAACTAACACCTTCCAAGCCTATTGTGAAATGTCTATATAGCGTCCCATACCACCACCTAAACTTTATAGAACTTCTCTAATGCTAGTAGGTATCCCATATGATGAGAATAGGCAATAAACGACATAGACCATGATAGCAAAGCATGAAATCTTGAAGTCTATCCTACTCTGATGAGGGTGTTCTACTTGCCTATGGTAGAACTTGGACACATCCCATGTATGCATATGGTTAAGGAATATGAAGGGCGTGCTTTGTACTCTAGTCTCATTCTTTAACTAGAACTACTTCCCTTACCATACTCACTCGGTGCAAGCCTTGGTTCTTATAGATTAATTTACATTAAAGGTTCATATAAAGGGGTTCCATATTAAGTTCATAACCAATCACATTTACCCTACCAAAGAAACTACCTTACTATGGCGACAAGAAGCTCATAATGACTTTCGTAATGTTTGATATGATATCGTTCCAACCAACCATCCTTAAGTCTATCATTCCTTTACTTGAAGGATACCATTACAACTTTCGACTTCAACATTCATAACCTTACCACTAGGTTCAAGGTTTCACATAAAAGAATCTCTTAACATCATTTAAGGTCTCATGTAATTCATAAATACAATACTAAGATGCTTTAGAATCCTAAGTCAAGACATCTGATATTCACATTCATACATGTATCAAGTAAGAGACATAAGTTAACCAAGACAAGACACAACATACTTCTCTTTAACACATATTACATGTCCTTCTAAAAGCACATAAAAATAACCCTTATCATCTTTATGTCATCCTTTATACTATGATATCATCATAAATATGATCATCACAGACTCATATAGTCAAGAAGGAATAACCATGCATCAACCCTAAGACTATACACATACAATGATAATCATAATTTAACATGATCACCTAATTAGCATCAATATAAGAACAGATATACTTTCACATCATATATCATGTAGATAGGCATATCCAACTTCACATAATCAACTAGAAAAATCATCATAATACTTCAAGTAGTTACCGACAAGGTCATGATCATCATATTACTTAAAATAACGCCGACAAGGCCACATCAATTGCAAGTAAAGCACATAACACCGCCACCATGATTGTACCATACCAATCGCAACATAAGTTAAGTCTAATTAAAATAAAATAAAGTAAATTAGGGCAGCGTACTACCACTCCGTCCTCAACACTTCAATCCAATACTAAACCATCCAATTCAATACCATAATGCCTTTACCCATGGCCATGAACATCAATTCAATATAAAATCTATCATATTCAATGAAACTAAGTCAATTAAATTGAATTTATCAATCTAATACAACCTAGATATCAATTAAATACAATTATTACATCAACCAATAGCCCATAAAAACTACACTAGAATTCATAAGCATTAAGTCAATATCAAGTAACCCATAAAGTATTCAAAACAAGGTTCATCAATTACATAGGTTCATAGGTTAATTGAGTTAAGATAATTTAATTAATAATGATTCAATCCTTATTCAATGCTTAAAAACCTTTAATGCAAGAACCCATGGATAGATCATGAAATTGAACAATTCATCTTTGTAAACTTTAGAAAACATCTTCAAAATTTGGGATCCTTGATGAATAGAGTTTCAAGGATAAAAAATCATACCTCAATGAAGCTAATTCTTCAATTTTATGAATAATGTCCACTCAATTCTCCAATCCAATCCGTTCCTTGAGTTTTGACTCCAATGGAGTTCTAGAGATTTTCTAAGGGAATTTTGATTTTGATTTTGAAGAATCAAATATTCCAAGTGTTTTAGTCTTATAAACATATTTAAAATACCCAAAAGACCCTTTAGGAACCTACATTTCTCTTATTTGGAAGTGGGGTGAATTTACAACTTCACCCCTCAACTTAATAGTGGCCTGCGTAGGAAACACAAACCATTGACGGTTGCCCATCGATGGCCCATCCCTTGACCAATTGAACATCCGGTTGGTCCATCGTCTGGGACTGAGGATTGTATTTTTCTGCCTCTCCTCCCACGCCTAAGTATTTAACACCCATTTATGGGGCATCGACAGGCCGACGAGTCATCGTTTGCCTTCGTTGTTTGGGGCTGTCTTGGACAATCTTGGACACCAACTTGGGTTCTTTCTCAAGGACCATTGGATGGTCCTTGGGGATGTTTTTCCCAACGTGTACAACCCAAACATAATTGTATACGGTTTTAGGGAAAACCTCTCTCATGAATTTCATCTAAAACAAACACGTAAAACTCGACGAGACATGCCTAGACACACAAGGACGTTTGACCTCCAAACTTCTCGAAACATGACACACTGACTATATATAGTACAATAACTCATATAATTACCTTATCACCTCATGAATCACAGCTAAACACATAAAACCACATATGAGTCACATATGTGACTTAGTCGTGGAACATCTTTGTCATCCCTTGACGTTTGACTTCCACTGCACCTAATCTCTTAGACACTGCCTGAATACCAATTTTAGACCACTTAAGGATATCAGAGCATCATGACAACCATGTTAGGCTCCATCTTCACCTATGTCATTTTCGAGATCTTACAATGCTACCTTGTCGTTTGTTACTCCTCTAGTAGCTTAAAAGTTTGACATTTAAACCGATATATTGAATGAAACTTTTATGGTGTCTACCCGGCGGGTGAGCCGATTGTTGCAAAGAGGGTAAATAGAAATTTTCCTATAATGTTGCCCAATAGAGTTACTTATGTTGAACTAGTAGAACTTTATATGTTTTATTTTGGATGTCATATTGGGTATGGATTGGTTGCGTTCTTGGTTTGACTTTATAGATTTTAGAACAAGGGTGATGAAGTTTAACTTTCCAAATGAGCCCGTTTTAAAGTGGAAGGGGGGAAATTCTATTCCTAGAGGTCGTATCATCTCTTGTTTGAAAAGCTCGTAGGATGATCTCCAAAGGGTGTTTATACCATATTGTATGATTCAAAAGTTAGACTCCGAAATTCCTCCCATTAAGTCAGTCCCCGTAGTGAGGAAATTTTCATAGGTCTTTTTTAAAGATCTTCCCGGTATTCCTCCCCAACAAAAAAGTTATTTTGGTATCGACTTTTTACCGGATACAAATCCCATTTCAATTCCTCCTTATCAGATGGCTACGACCGAATTGAACGAGTTGAAGGCTCAACTCAAAATTTACTAAACAAAGGTTTCATTAGACCTAATATTTCTCCATGGGGTGCTCCAGTTTTATTTGTGAAGAAGATTGATGGATCCCTTAGGATGTGCATTGATTATTGCCAACTCAATAAAGTAACTTTAAGAACAAGTATCCTTTCCCTAGGATTGACTATTTTTTTAACAAACTCCAATGGGCAAGCTACTTTTCTAAGATTGACTTGATATCGGGGTATCACAAACTTAGGATGAGAGGTGAGGATATGCCAAAAACGACATTTTGGACTAGATATGGTAACTATGAGTTCATAGTAAAGTCCTTTGGTCTCACTAATGTCGCGGAAACATTTGTGGATCTTATGAATAGGGTGTTTCAAAGCTATATAGATTCATTTGTCATTATCTTCATTGATGACATCTTCGTATATTCAAAAAATAAGGGTGTTATGGATAATTCATGGTTGGTGTTACAAGTGCTTAAGGAGAACAAATTCTTTGCCAAGTATAGCTAATATGAGTTTTGGTTGGGGACGGTGGCGTTTCTTTGTCATTTTATCTCTAGTGAGGGAGTTGAGGTTGATCCAAGGAAAACAGAGGCAGTGAAAAATTAACCTAGACCATTAACTCCAATGGACATTAGGAGTTTCGTGGGTCTAGAGGGTTATTATTGGAGGTTTGTAGATGATTTTGCGTCCATTGCATGTTCCTCGACTACTTTGACACAAAAGAGTAAGAACTTTGAGTTGTTGGAGCCATATGATAGAAGCATCCAAATCTTGAAAGATAGGCTTACTTCTGCTCCGGTGATGACTTTACTAGAGGGTACAAAGGGCTTCAGTGTATATTGTCATGCATCCCGAGTGGGTTTAGGGTGCGTGCTTATGAAGCATGGTAAAGTGGTAGCCTATTATTTTAGGCAACTTAAGGTGCATGAGAGGAACTATCCAACTTATGATCTTGAGTTAGTGGTCGTGGTTTTTGTCTTGAAAATACGGAGGCATTACCTTGTATGGTATTCATGTTGATGTGTATATCGACCAAAAGATTCTCCAATATGTGTTTACTCAAAAGGAGTTGAATCTCCAAGAAAGAAAGTGGTTGAAATTGTTGAAAGATTACAACATGAGTGTTCTCTATCACCCCGACAAGGCCAATGTAGTTGCGGATGCTCTAAGACATATGACCATGGGTAGTGTGTGTCATGTAGAGGAAGCCAAGAAAGACCTAGTGAAAGATGTTCATAGGTTTGCTAGATTGGGTGTTAGGTTGGATGATTCTTCGAATGGTGATATTATGGTCCATCATAACTTTGAGTCATTATTAGCGGTTGAGGTGAAGTCCAAACAACATCTTGATCAACCATTGATGGAGTTGAAGGAATCTGTTCTTGGCAACCTAAATGAGTCATTCTTTTTAGGGGAATGGTGTCTTGAGGTACCAAGGAAGGTCGTGAGTTCCCAATGTAGATGGTTTGAGGAATCGGATCCTTGAGGAAGCTCATGGGTCCCGTTACTCCATTCATCCAGGTTAGACAAAGATGTACCATGACCTTAGGGAAGTGTTTTGGTGGAAAGGCTTGAAGAAGGACATAGTGGAATTTGTAGCAAAGTGTCCAAATTATCAACAAGTGAAATCCAAACACCAAAAGCCTGGTGGTTTACTTTATGAAATCCAAGTTCCTACTTGGAAGTGGGAAGACATCAATACGGATTTTGTGGTAGGTTTGCCTCGGACACAAAAACAATATGACTTTATAAGGGTGGTTATGGATATGTTGACCAAATCCGCTCATTTTATTCCCTTCAAGTCTACCTATTCGGCAGAGGATTATGCAAGGATCTTTATAGATGAGATTGTGTGTCGCCATGGTATTCCGTTATCCCTCATATCTAAATGGGTACACAATTCACATCTAGGTTTTGAAGGTCATTCCATGAAGGGTTTGGAACCAAGGTGAAGTTAAACACCACTTTTAATCCCCAAATGGATGGTCAAGCGGAGCATACTATTCAAACCCTTGAGTATATGCTTAGGGCTTGTATCATTGATTTTAAGTGAAATTGGGATAAACATTTGCCATTAGTGGAGTTTGCATATAACAATAGTTTCCATTCATCCATATCCATGGCTCCTTATGAAGCCTTGTATGGTAGGAAGTGTAGGTCTCCTATTGGGTGGTTTGAAGTTGTTGAGTCTTCACTTTTGGGTCCCGATTTGATTTATAAGACTTTTGAGAAAGTTCATATCATAAGGAACTAGTTGCAAAGAACCTATAGTTGGGAAAAGTCTTATGCTGATCATAGGAGAACGGATTTAGAGTTTGAAGAGGGTGATAAGTTGTAGTTGAAAATTTCACTTATGAAAAGGGTGGTTAGATTTGGCAACAAAGGGAAATTGAGAACTCTTAGGTTCCCTATGAGTAAAAGTAGTCTAGTGAATTGGCTTGGGTCATTCGATTTTCCATGTTTCTATGCTTAAGAAGTGTATCGGTGATCATGAGACTATTCTTCCTATTGAGGGTCTTGGCGTGAAGGATAATTAACATCTCCTATGAGGAGGTTCCGGTTCAAATCCTTTATAGGAAAGTAAAGATGTTGAGGAATAAAGAGGTGGCTTCCGTAAAGGTGTAATTATGAAAGAATATGGGAGGCCGAGGCCAATATGAAGTCCCCTTACCCCCATATATTTGATAACTAAGGTTAGTTATTCCTATTTATAATGAAAATAATAACTAAAATTGATGTTACTTTGGTTTTTAGTCAAGTTTTATAAAAATGTACATTTTTGGTGTCATTACAGTAAAGTTACAATGAAATATGCCTAATTGACTTGACAGTTGTCTATGTTGCTCTTTGGCTTGTTTTGAGTTGTGTTGTGCATTTTGATATGGTGAGTCTTTATGAAATGATATGTTGCATGTTGGTAAGTTGGGTTTTGGCGTAATTGACTCATATATGGTATGTTAAGCTCATGTTGTTGTCTGAGAAGGAAATTCCTCAAAATGTGATGTTTGAGCCTTATGTGTGGTAATTGAAGTTTTAAATTTCCTTGTGTAAATGATATGATTGATGTTGTAACTCATGTTGTACTTATTGTTTCTTGTTGTGCTACTAGTCTTGACTCTATTCCTTCCTTTCAAGATTCTAGTGTCATTCGGGGATGAATGTTCATAAGGTAGGGGGGGGGGATGATGTAAAGATGTTGAGGAATAAAGAGGTGGCTTCCGTAAAGGTGTAATTATGAAAGAACATGGGAGGCCGAGGCCGATATGAAGTCCCCTTACCCCCATATATTTGATAACTAAGGTTAGTTATTCCTATTTATAATGAAAATAATAACTAAAATTGATGTTACTTTGGTTTTTAGTCAAGTTTTATAAAAATGTACATTTTTGGTGTCATTACAGTGAAGTTACAATGAAATATGCCTAATTGACTTGACAGTTGTCAATGTTGCTCTTTGGCTTGTTTTGAGTTGTGTTGTGCATTTTGATATGGTGAGTCTTTATGAAATGATGTGTTGCATGTTGGTAAGTTGGGTTTTGGCGTAATTGACTCATATATGGTATGTTAAGCTCATGTTGTTGTCTGAGAAGGAAATTCCTCAAAATGTGATGTTTGAGCCTTATGTGTGGTAATTGAAGTTTTAAATTTCCTTGTGTAAATGATATGATTGATGTTGTAACTCATGTTGTACTTATTATTTCTTGTTGTGCTACTAGTCTTGAGTCTATTCCTTCCTTTCAAGATTCTAGTGTCATTCGGGGATGAATGTTCATAAGGGGGGGGGGGATGATGTAACACTTTGAAAATCTAAGACGTGTTGTAGAGCCTAACATAAATGTTAAAAGGTTTAGACACTGTTTTAAGGTCTATTTTAATAAATATAAGTCATTTAGAAAGTTTGGAAATCAAAACGTCCAAGAACGTCCATGACGTTCGAAAACTAGTTCAATGAGGTACTAATGAGCCTTAGCCTATTTGACTAGCTTTTAGGAGCCGGAAAAGGATGAAAATTGGTGGAAAGTTGTATAAGACGTGTTAAGAGTTGAATAGTAGTGGAAACATCCAGGAACGACTTCCCAAGGACCAGCCAAGGGAACTTGAGGAGGACCCTTGCTTTTTGGGGTCAAGGGCTGCCCAAGGCAGTGTCCACCAACGGATGCAACCCACGATCTGTTGTCCAATCGACGGATGGACACTCAGAAAAATTCTTCACAGGCCTGTTTGGAAGATCCTCTAATCTCAACGATGGACCAACAGGACGGTTGGTCCTTGGCCCGTCGATTGACACACGAAGCGTCGACGTGGTCTCGTCTGTGAGACCACTATTTTTGTTGCTCGTTTTAAGTTTGTTTGGATTAATTAATTAAGTTATAGGAGGTTAATTAGGGGTTAGGGGAGGTCTAATTAAGTTATTAATTACTTATATAAAGACCCTAAGATAATTAAACTAACCTAAGCCCTCATAATTCCCAAACGCAAAACTTTCTTCTTTGTCTCTCTAGTTGAAGAACTCCATAGAAGTCAAGGTCAAGGTGGAGTCTAGGGCTTCAATCAGCAAAGTTTCTCCATAAATCTTCATCAAACAACAAGGTATGAGATTCCTTTCACTTTTGAGTCGTCTTTCCTCAATGGGTTCCATCAAATTGATTTTAAAAGTATGAAATTCAAGTGGGTCTTTTCCAATATCGAAACTGATCTTTCAAATTGATTTGTTTATGGTTTTTTGGATTTTATTGATTAAATTATGATGAATTATAAATATATTACACTACGTATTGATTTATTAGTCTAGTTTGTAGAAGATGACCTATTCCCTTAACCCTAGGTTGTGATCTTGATATGAATTGTGCAATGTTGGTTTAATTGAATTGGTTATTGGTTCAATTAATACTAGTTGATGTTGTTGAATTAATTATGGATAGATTAGAATTAAATATATTCCTACCATTCTAGTTCTTGAGTAATTAATCTTGATTGTGACATGACCTAAGTCTCTTATCTTAAGCTATGAACTAGTGATGGATGGTAATGTAGTGGTTCGATTGGTTTATTATCATGGTTAGTTATTTTTTTATGATGATATTACACCCTTATTGGGTTGAGTTATGTATTGATGGTAAGACCTTGATAATGGATTATGAAGGAGACTTAGTGAGTCTTGTAATCCCTATTCCTTACTTAAATTGTGGTAAATTGTGATTAAACGATGATATTGCAAGTTATCTTGTATTAAGATTGATAGGGTTTGGTACGATGTTGAATCAAAATCTCTTGACTATGGTTGATGAGGTGTTGTCTAAGATGTAAATGATATAAGGATTGTGATAACATACCGATGTGCCTTATCATGATGTTATTATGTAAATGTGTTAACCTCACTTATATGAATTGTAATGAAAGGACTATAATCATGCAACTCTTATTGAGATATAATGATGATGATTATACAAGGGAAAGACCCTATGACCTACATTAATCTATGATGATTAATAAAGACATTAAAGACATTTCAAAAGGGACTCTAGCTTAGCACCGAGTGAATTATAGTGAGGAGTGTCCCTTACCTCATAGGGAAGGTAGGATCACTAATTTACTCTTGAGAGTGGAGACTATGTAGCATAAATAGGGTTCCAACTATATCTCCTAGTTCACGAACTATGTTTCCCCCATAGGAATACTAGCTAGTGGATTGACGTGGTTGCTATGTTAATGTTTTGGTACTACCTTGTCAACTAGTCCACCTTCCTTCGGTGTAGGTTTCCATGACACCGGATTCCACATTAGCTTATGTGGTTTATGTCGGTTAAGATAAGATATTACCATATGGTAAAATAAACTAAAGGAATGAACTCTAACTAGGATAACCTAAGGGGTTTATCTAAGTCTCGGTTGGGGTATGAGACTCTAACTAAACATTGCACTAGTTAGACTTGAGGGAAGTCTTAGGAGGATATTCTTATATGTGAATAAGCTTATAATGGTACATGATATGTATATAATGATCTTTCACATTGTTGATACTATATGATGATTAGTTTCAGTTATGAATATGTGTTGGTCTTCATTATTAAAATGTGATGATATATACTCTTAATGATATGCTATGAGAAGTTGGATGTTGGTCATGATTCTGGTTGGGTTAGTTGATTCAGTAAGGTTATGGGGCTTTGCTTGGTCATGTCACTTGTTAACTTAATAGGGGTTTATGAGTAATTGTCTTGAATGAACTCTTATTCATGCTTGTGGCAATTATAAATTGATGATAGAGTTGACTAGACTTAGTGTTGTTGGTCTTGTAATGTACATGATTTAGATTTAATGAATATGTCTTATTGATTGAAATGGTCTCCTTGAATGTGCATAAGACTTTCTAAAGGTAAAATAGCATGTCTCAATGAAATGTCCCTTTTTAGCATGATTTAATACTATATGTGCATATTGTCTCATACTTAGTAAAAGTGGTGTACTAACCCCAATTTTCCCCTTTTCCCCTAAAATTTTAGGTTTCGATGATTAAAAGGCTTTGAGACGACTTTAAAGGAAGACTTGGAATTCTCATTCATTCAAGTTGTGTAGGTCCTAAATTTTCGAGGGCAATACCACTATCAATCTTATAAAGTTGTTTTAGTTTTAAGACTCTTATGTTCTTTCCATTTCATTTTGATACTAAACATTGTGTAGCCTATATATATCTCTATTTCATTAATATATGGGCTAGGCCCAAATTGTTATACTCATGTTAGATGGTTGTGAGATGAGACATCCATTAAAGACATTTCATATATCTATGCGCAATAAAAGAAGAAGACTATGTTATCTTTCTATACGAAGGGTCTATGTATACTCGATATAAGTATTATGTGTAAGTATAGGTCTATGCAAACCACAATGTAGAAGAAATGAAAAGTTCTATATTTCCGTATTTTTGGCATATGAATGTCATTGTGTATGCTAATAGTCTAGTATTAGTCCTCAAAGAAGATGACTATGCCAGTTATGTCTAGGGAATGCTCTCCGAATGTTACAGAATGTTCCTGGGGGGTGATAATGTAACTTTCCGAAAGTCAATGACATAATATAGAGCCTCAGATGATGAACTAGTACTTTTAACGTTGTATTAAGACCTATAATTTATTTAAAACATTTAGGAGGCGTTGGAGTCAAAACATCGAGGAGCGTCCACGACGTGCGATAAACTTTTAACTAGGACTATTGTGGAGCCTTGATGGTTTTAAAGAGGTATCTAAAGGGTTAATCATGGTGAGGTGATGAGAGTGGACATAAGTGACTAAGCAGGGGTATAATGAAGAATGTCCAAGTGAGGAGTTCCAACACTCAAGGGAAAGCTAAAGCCAAGAGGCCAAGGCTGCGCAAGGAAGGAGGCTAGCATGAACATGGCCGAACGGAGAGCTCGTAAAGAACTTGGGCATGGGGTAAATGTGAAATGAGATCTAGATACAATCGAATACACCACGAGCTAGTCTATGCATCGTGGTGCACTTGACGGAAGGAAGGGGAAGCTGCGAAAATGCCTTAGACATTTGGGGGAAATTTGGTGGGGCATTGGTGAGCTACTGCCTAAGAGCACCACGAGCCACTTAATGGTCCATGGTGCATCTTCAAGGAAGGTAACATGGGTCGTGGAGTTGACTAAGAGAATTGGAGGTGGCTCGTTTGGGGGAGCTACTACCTCACCTTCCACGACCACCACCACTATCAATCATGCAGTTCACGGACCATGAAGTGGGGCATGAAGGTTGACGGGGTTCCATAGTTAAAGTGAAGTTGGACTTTGCTTTTGGAAGTCCAACTTAATGAGGGGTAGTTTGGGTATTTTGGGGGTGGACTATATATAATTTTAGGTTAAATATCTTTCATTTCCCACTCCAAAACTCAAACACAAATTGAAACCCAAATTGCTCCCACCTCTCTCTACTTTCTCTCTCTATTCATCCCTTATTGAAGGAAAAAAAAAGCTTGAGAAGAAGACAAAGTATACAAGGTTTTCACTCAAAATTTGTGGAAAAAGCTTCATTAAGGTATGGGTTCTTCACTCTTTTCACCAAAAGGTCGTTTCAAAGATGATTTCTAAACAATCCAATTTTAGGGTTTTCTTCAAAAAATAGGTTTTCTTCTAAACATGAAATTGATGATGGATTGTGACGAATTTTTATTACCTATGACTAATTAAGTATTTATTGTTGAGTAATTGATGCTATTAAGTACAATTCGTATGGATCATGTCCTCTTCCCTAATTCCACCAATTCTTGGTTCTTGCTTATGTATTAGTGGGGATATGTGAATGAGTTTATGATTGTGCTTATCCTAATTGAATCATGGTACTGCTTAGGGTTATGTATTGTTGGGATTGGATCTAATTCTTGTAGAATGCATGATGATCCCTTTTCACCTAACCCTAGGTTATGAATTGAACTTAATTTGGATAGTGATGATATAATTGACTTAGTTCTTGTATAAATTACTATTCTGTGATGTTATTAGGCGTATTGATGGGTGAATATGGTTGGTTGATGGTAAGGCTATTGAAGGAGGCTTATGAAGGTGAATTGGTAAGACCTTATGATCTTGAATCTTTACTTCAATTGTGATGGCTTTTACTTGATGATGATTTTCAATTGAAGTATTACATGTTATTATATTATGTAGGGGATGGTATGATAAATACAATTGAAATGTCTTGACTATATGCATTGTAAGGTGATGATTAAGGTATGGTGATATAAGTTTGATTGTGAATCACTTATGTGCCGTTTGATGATATGATGATGACGGTGTTAATTTCACAAATGAAGGGTTGCAACGAAAGGACGTTCTTATGCAATTCCTAATGAGCTAATAATTATGATATATAAAGGGTTAGTCTCCTTTGGCCTATACTAATCTATGATGATTACTAAAGGCTTAAATACATTTCAAAAATAGACTTTAACTTAGAATCGAGCAAACTAGATCTGTGATGTGTCCTTTCCCAATGTGGGAAGGTAGGTTCACTTTTGTACTCATGAGATAAAGACTATAATTCAATGTGCATAAAGAGGGTCTCAAGTACATCTCTTAGTTCTTAAACTATGTTTCCCCCATAAGAATACTAGCTAGTGAATCCACCTAAGAATGGTATGTTCATATTTTGGTACAACTTTGGCAAGTAGTCCGCCTTGTTTAGCTGTAGGGTTTCGTGACACTGGACTCCAAATTTAGATGATGTGTAACACTTCGAAAGTCTAAGATGTGTTCTAAAGATTAACATTAGTATCAAAAGGTTTATACACTGTTTAAGGTCAATTTTAATATATATAAGTCATTTAGAAAGTTTAGAAATCAAAATGTCAAATAACGTCCATGACGTCCGAAAACTAGTTCAATGATGTACTAGCGTGCCTTAGCCTATTTGACTAGCTTTAAGGAGTTAGAAATTTATGATTTTTATGGAAGGGTTTCTAACAAGTATAGAGTTGATTCGTGTAGAAAAAGTCTAGGCATGACTTCCCAAGGACCAACCAAGGGTTCTTCAAAAGGACCCTTGCATTTTGGGATCCAAGGCTTCCCAAGGCACGGTCCACCCACGGATGCAACCAACTATCCGTTGTCAATTCGACGGGGCGTGGACTTCTTGCATCGATGGACATTTAGCCAAATTTTTGGAAGCCTGCAAATGGACAATCTCTGAACTCATGGACGAGTGTGCAGCACGGAGAGGAACAGTGCCTGTCGATAAACACACGATCAGTTGATCGTGGTCTCGTCTGTGGAGCCACTATTTTGTGACACGTTTTAAATTAATTCATTTAATTGTTGGCTTAGTTAGGAGGTATATTAGGGGTTTAGGGGAGGTTTAATTAAGTTAATTAACAAACTAACGAAATACCCTAACCTAATTATACTAACTTAATGTTTCATAATTCAAAACCCAATGTCACGACCTGCACCTATACTCAAGAAGTTAGGGCATTCCTTAGGTCGTTGACCAGCGTACTTGACCTCTGGGAGTTGTTGTACAGGAGCTTCCGTATCGTTCATCGCATATAAACAAATGAATAGCAGTGCGGAATTAAAACTTTTCACAAACATTTGCATAGAATTTAAAGAAACTCTTTCATATAAAACTCATAGGAAGTACTGCGTCTCATATTATCAAATCTTAGACTCAAGAGTACTTTGGGACACGTCCCATACACAAACTAAATATAGTACTACTTATTTTATTACGATACATCATAAGAGAAACAAAAGAATCTATGCCCTCGAGTCAAATGAGGACATACTTCAACTTGCTTGAACGATCCTCTTAATAGAACTTAACTCCCAAAAGCACCTTCACCTATATATCATCACTTTAGAGATAGATAAAAGAAAGGAATTAGTACAAAAACATGTACCAAGAATGTCATAATGCATAAAGATCATGAAAACGGACATTTATTGAAAAAATGCATCTTTTGATTTAAATATGATAATATAAGCATAAGAATAGAATTTAACACCTTATAAACACATAATAGAACACTAAGTAAATAGAAACATTATAGTAAACCATGTCAAATTACTGTGTACTGATTCTCACTGTTACAATGAAGTTTCTCAACTTCACAAGGAACACTATCTAGCATGCCATCCTTTCACCAAAAGCTATCTTAAGACTTAATTAAGTAAGACAAAGAGAGACCGCCCATACACCCTCTCTATGCACACTTAAATGATCCTTAAGAGCACCTATAATGATATACACACACTTAGAATACATCAACAACATAGACATGAGATCCTCTTACCAAGGTGATTCTAAGGTTCACTTGAGTGAGTTGTGAAGCAACCGCCCATACAATATCTTGTACACACACACTTAAGAGATCCTATAGATTACCTAGGGTAAGATCATTCTCACTTAATACAACAACATACATATAATATGATGTTCTCCCTTTCAAAGGTTATCAAAAGACTTGCTCAAGTAAATGAAGAAGATAACATCCATGATTGACATCTTCAAGTTACCTAAGTAATCCTTAAGACTAAGTAAGTTTGGATCATGTCTACATAATCAACCGACTTCCCTAACTATAGTCATTCTTAAGACTTATCAAGATAAGATATGAAGTGAAAATTTCTATGCCCCCTTCACACCTTAACTAGACAACCCTTAACTACTCTAGATAAGTACTTATTCATTTAACATACTTTATTAACTTAAGTCATTACATTCATTAGTTCATTTAAGAGACATCATCACATAAAAAACATTCAAGTAATACACTTGGAGAAGATCTAGTGACTCTCACTAACATCTTCAAAGTCTATTGTGCAATGTCTATAAAAGACCCCACACCATCACCTAAACTTTATAAAACTTCTCTAATGCTAATAGGTATCCCATATGATGATAATATACAATAACTGACATAGACCATGGTAGCAAATCATGGAATTCGGAGTTGTAAGCTACTTCGATGGAGGGTGTTCTAATTTCCAATGGTAGAACATGGATACATCCCATGTAGGCACATGGTTACAGAATAAAAAGGGATTACATTGTACTCTAGCATCATCCTTTAACTAGAGCTACTTCCCTTACCATATTCACTCGGTGCTAGCCTTTGTTTTCGTAGAGTAACTAACATTAAAGGATCATACAAAGGGGTTCCATATCAAGTTCATTACCTAATCGCATTCACCCTACTAAACTGGTCCTCTAGGGATGCCTTACAATGGCGACAAGATAACTCTTGACTTTACTAAGGAAGATATGATGTCTTTCCATCCACAAACTTTAAGTCCGTCATTCATTACATAAAGGATACCATTACGACTTTCGACTTCAATATTTCATAACCTTACCACTAGGTTCAAGGTTTCACACATTGGACCTTCTTAGAATCATTCAAAGTCATATAAAATTCATACATACAAGACTAAGAGACTTTAGCATCCTAAGTCAAGATATCTCATATTCACATTCGTACATGTATCAAGTAAGGGACACAAGTCAACCAAAACAAGACACAACATACTTCACTTTAGCACATATATCATATCATTCTAGAAGCAGATAGGAATAACCATTATCATCTATAAAAAATCCTATATACTACTAATCATCCTATACACTACTATAACATTATCAATATAACCATCATAGACTCCTGTAGTCGAGTAGGAATAATCATACATCAACACAAGACTACATGTACAAAGACATAGTCATAGTCTAACATGATCACCTAACATCAATAGAAGAACACATACTTTCACCTTAATCACAAGTAGATGAATCTGATCATACTTCACATAAATCAAATACAAAAATCATTACAATACTCCAAGTAATGCCAACAAGGCCATGATCATCATAATACATGATGCCGACAAAGCTACATCATTCACATAGCTCCGCCACCATAGGTCGACCATACCAATGATAGCATAATACAGGAGATACAATACTTAAAATAAAGAGAATTAGGGAAGCATACCACCAATCCATTCTCAACACTTTTATCCATAGCTAAATCAGCCGATTCAATACCATAAGACCCTTACCCATGGCCATGAGCATAAATTCAACACATAAACTATAATACTCAATGAATATAGGTCAATTCAATATAAATTTATCAATCTAATACTTATTAGACATAAATTTAATACAATTCTTACATCATTCAATAGCCCACATAAACCTTTACTAGAATTCATAAGCATTGATACAATATCACTTATCCCATAAAGTAGTCAAAAACTACGGTTCATCAATTACATGTGTTCATAGATTAATTATGTTGAAATCATTTAATTAACAACAATTCAATCATTATTCAATGATTTAAAACCTTTAATACAAGATCCAATTGATAGATTTTAATTAAGAAAACTCATCTTTTGATAAGTCTTTGAAAATTACTTTGAAGATTGTCTCCTTGATGAAAAGAGTTTCAAGGATCAAAAATCATACCTCAATGATGTTTATCCACAAAATTGATGAAAATTAACCACTAAAATCTTCAAATCCAAGCTCTTCCTTGAGTTTTAGCTTCAATGGAGTTCTAGAGAATTTCTACGATATTTTGCATTTTGATTTTGAAGACTGATTATCCTTAGTATTTGAGGCCTATAAACGTCATTAAAATACCCAAATTTACCACTTCACCTCTAGAATTACAGTAAAGCTGCGCTGGAAAACAACTTCACAGACGGATGCAATCGACTGGCCGTTTCCCAAGCAACAGACCATCTTGTTGGTCCGTGGTTTGGGACTGAGGCTTGTCGTTTGAAGCCTTCCATTCCATGCCTACGTGTTGACTCACGCTCTCAATTGAAGGGGCATCGACCATGCCACTGGCCATCGATTGCCTCAGTCAATTGGACTGGTCTAAGACAACCTTTGGCTCAAGGCAAGGTCCTTCCTCAAGGACCCTTGGATTGTCCTTGGGGATGTTTTCCTAGACGATACCAAACAGAAATATGTTCGTATACAAGTTTAGGACTTCCAAATCAATTTCAACGAAAACGAACACGTAAAACTCGATGAAACAAGCCAAGACACAAAAGGTCGTTCTAGGGCAAACCTTTCAAACGTCATGGACGTTCTTGGACGTTTGACCTCCAAACATCATGAAACTAAACACACTACCTATATACACTGTAATTAATAATATAAGGACCTCATTAAATCATGAAACACACATATATACACATAACCACACTTGAGGCAGATAGGTGAGTTAGTCGTCGAACGTCTTAGTCGTCCCTTTACGTTTGACATCCAGTGCACCTAAAACTCTAGACAGTGCCTCAATACCATATTATAGACCAAATTAGGACCTTAGAACCTCAATAAAAACATGTTACGCCCTAGATTAACCTAAGTTATTTTCGAGTATGACATTCTCCCCCACTTGGACAACATTTGTCCTCGAATAACACTTCTCACTCTCCGAACACTTCCAAGAATAGAAATTCAATTAGCATATCATGACCATACACTATAACACCTTATAAATTACAAAAATCAAGGATAACATCAATTTCACATAATCAAGAGCAGCACAACACAACAAGAAACTAGAATAAATTCTACAACTCATCAAGTCATAAAACTCACATCCTTCATTCCAAATAATAAAAAATCATTTTATTTTCAAAATCATGCTCATATACATCAGTTCTAACAACCATACAATTTTTTTCAACTGAAGAATGAATTAGCTAATTTTCCAGAATCTTCACAGTAAACTGGAAACCTTTACAGTGATTTATGCAAATTTTTCAAAAATACAACTTTTAGGGAATTCATGATGGAAACATGCTAATGTGCAAAATAAGATCATATAAACACATTTTACAACATAATCATAACTTCATCAAATACACAGTACAAGGAATCAATAAAATTCAATTTCAACAGGACCCCTAAACACAATGCTCATGGAACATACTTCTATGACTTTTTACTCTCAAGCTTGATTTGAATACAGGAGATGAGACAATCAATCAAAATTCCACTACCCACCATACTTCACCAATGAGAAGGAACTTACAACACTAAAAGAAAGAAATACAAGAAATTATATTCATTATCACCCAATGTTTTTTGGAGGAATTTAGTTGACCTTCCTTCCTTCTAGTCGCAAAAATATGAGAATCGCTCCTCTTATGTCCTTCCTTACTAAAATCAAAGCAACTCCCGGTACACAATAGGCATTCCCCATAGTGCCTTTTCGTACAAGTAGAAGAAGCGGGCTTAATAAATGAGAACCATTACCTATCCGAAGCTTCTCTTTTGAAGCACTAGCTCCATCTTGATTTGGGGATCTTTCTTAAACATAGGTCCACCTTGCTTATTGGACTTTCCATTCCTTAAAGTCCCCATGCTCCTCTTTAAAATCCTCATGCTTCTCCTAAGTTTGGGTTTTTCAACATTCACCTTAGTTTGACTAAGGTCTATGAAATCCACAACCTCCACCTTCCTCCTCTCGTGGAGAAAGTACTTCCTTAGAAATACCTCTTGAACACCTCCCACACTATGGGACCCGACTCAACCAGCCTATTATCTTTCCATTGAGTGTACCACACTTGAGCAACCTCCCTAAATTAGTCTGAAGCTTACTCCGCCTTCTCCATTGAAGTCACCCCCAAGGCAGTCAACACCTTGTACACTATATCTAGGAACTCTTGAGGATTCTCTCGCACCTTAGAACCAAGAAAGATAGGATTCTTCCTCACATAGTCTCCCAACATAGAAGTCATGTTACTCCCTAAAGCATCTACTCTAGGCTCAACACCCCTAGTCACATGATTTGTTATTACTCGGGCTAGTGCAAAGAAAGCCTCGCTAATCTCTCCATTGGTCAATAACAGGGAAACCACCATAACCTAATTTCATTGAGGAACTTCCTCATGCACTGCTTCCTCCTCCCACCTTCTTGGGGCCATCCTTCTCGAAGTCATCTTCCTATTAGAACAAGGAAAACCATAACAAAAGAGTACCTATAACTTTTACTTTATGGCACGACATAGGAGTAGAAAATAAATGAAACTCTATCTTCCTATAGCCTCTCGCCCATAGATGTTTCTCGACACACACAAATGGTGAAGACTCTACTAGACGTGACTTGATAAGACTTTTTGATTCCTAAGACCACTTTCATAACCTATGCTCTGATACCAAGCTTGTCACGGTCGGAACCTATATATACGCTAGAAGTTAGGGCATTCCTTAGGTCCTGGACCACCTTACTTGACCTCTTGGACGTCTTGTACAAGCCCTTCCATATCGTTCATCGCATATAAACATATGAAAAGTAGTGCAGAATTAAAAGTTTTTACAAACATTTGCATAGTCTTTAAAAAACTCTTTCATATAAAATTCTTAGGAAATAATAAGTCTTATTTCATGAAATCTTTGAATCAAGAGTAAATTGGGACACGACCCATACACAAAGTAAATATAGTATTACTTAGATTATTATAATACTTCAATAAGAGAGACAAAAGACATCTATGCCCTCGAGTATATGAGGACATACTTCAACTTCCTAGAATGATCCTCTAATCAAAACTTACATGCCAAAATCACCTTCACATATGAATCACTTTAGAGATAATTAAATGCATGGAATTTGTACAAACATATGTACTATGTGTGATATAATGCATAAATATCATGAAAATAGACATTTATTGAAAACATGCATCTTTTGATTTAAATATCATAATATAAGCATAAGAATAACATTTCAAACCTTATAAACACAAAACATGACAATTATTTAATTTATCACATTTTGAAAAACATTACAGTCAGCTCGGTCAAATTACAGTGAACTAATTATTATTGTTAGAGTGAAGTTTCTCAACTTTAGAAGGAACACTTTCTAGCATGCATTCCTTTCACTAAAAGCTAACTTAAGACTCACTTAAGTAAGACAAAGAAAGACCGTCCATACACCCTCTCTAGGCACAACTAAATGATCTTTAAGACCACTTTAATGAGATACACACACTTACAATACCTCAACCACATCAACCTGAGATCCTCTTACCATAGGTGATTCTAAGGTTAATTTGAGTGAGTTGTGAAGCAACCACCCATACAATCCCTTACACATACACTTAAGAGATCCTATAGATTAACTAAAATAAGATCATTCTCACTTAATACAACAACATACATGTAATATGACATTCACCCTTCTTAAGGTTATCAAAAAGACTTAATCAAGAAAATCAAAAAGATAACATCCATGATTGACCTCTCCAAAATTACCTAAGTAGTCCTTAAGACTATGTAAGTTTGAATGTCTACATAATGTACCAACATCCCTAACTAGAGTCATTCATAAGACTTATCTGGGTAAGATACGAAAATACCATTCCTATGCCCCTTTCACACATTAACTAGCCAACCCATATCTACTCTCATTTTGTACTTCATTATTTAACATACTTCCTTAACTGAAGTCATCACATTCATTAGTTCATTTAAGAGACATTTATCATATAAGGAACATTCAAGTAATAGTCTTGGAGAAGACAAGGGACTCTCACAAACATCGTCAAATCTTATTGTGCAATGTTTAGATAGAGTCCCATACTACCACTAAATCTTCATAGAACTTCTCTAATGCTAATAGGTATACCATATTATGAGAATTTTCAATAACCTAAATACACCATGATAGCAAATCATGGAATCCAAAGTTCTAACCTACTCTGATGGAGGGTGTTCTACTTGCCAATGGTAGAACGTGGACACATCCATGCAGGCACATGGTTAAATAACAAGAAGGGAATACTTTGTACCCTATTCTCATCCTTTAACTAGATCTACTTTCCTTACCATACTCAGTCGGTTCTAGCCTCTGTTCTCATAGAGTAACTTACATTAAAAGAATCACACAAAGGGGTTCCATATCATGTTCATAACACAATCAAGTTCACCCTACCAAAGAGGTCCTCTAGGGCTACCATACATTGGTGACAAGATATCTATTAATGACTTTCCTAAGGAATATATGATGTCGTTCCAGCCAACCAACCTTAAGTTCATCATTCAATACATGAAGGATACCTTTACGACTTTCGACTTTAATGTTTCATAACCTTACCACTAGTTTCAAGGTTTCACATGAGGGACCTTCTTAGAATCATTCAAGGTCACTTATAATTCATACATTCAATACTAATAGTCTTTAGCATTCTAAGTCAAGACATCTCATATTCACATTCATACATGTAACAAGTAAGGGAAAGAAGTAAACCAAAAAAAGACACAACATACTTCACTTTAACACATATATCATATCTCTCTAGAAGCATAAAGGAATAACCATTATCATCTCTAAGTCATCTTATACACTACTATAACATCATCAGTATAACCATCATAGACTCATATATTCAAGTAGGAATAATTATGCATCAACTCTAAGACTACATATACAAAGACATAGTCATAGTCTAATATGATCACCTAACATCAACAGAAGAACACATATTTTCACTTTAATAACAACTAGATGAATATGATTATACTTCACATAAATCAACTACACAAATCATCATAATACTTCAAGTAGTGCCGACAAGTCCATGATCATCATAACACATAAAGTAACGCCGACAAGGCCACATCATTCACATAGCACCGCCACCATAAGTCGACCATACCAATCATATCATAATAAAAGATCTACATTAATTAAAATAAAGATAATTAGGGAAGCATACCACCAATCCATTCTCACCACTTCAATCCAAATCTAAATAATCCAATTCAATACCATAAGGCCCTTACCTATGGTAATGAACATCAATTTAGTAGATAAACTATACTACTGAATAAATCTAGGTCAATTCAATTTAGATTTTTCAATATAAGACCAATTAAACATCAATTGAATGAAATTCTTACATAATTCAATAGCCCATAGAAAATTACACAAGAATTCATAAGCATTAAAACAATATAACTTAACCCATTAAGTAGTAAAATCTAGGGTTCATAAATTACATGGTTTCATAGGTTAATTATCTTGAAATCATCTAATTAATAACAATTCAATCAATATTAAATGATATAAAACCTTTATTGGAAGAACCCATGGATAGATTTCAATTTCGGAAACTCATCTTTTGACAAGTCTTTGAAAATCAGTTTGAAGATTGGCTTCTTGATAAATAGAGTTTCAAGGATAAAAAAAGATACCTCAATAAAGTTAATCCACAAAATTGATGAATAATCACCACTCAAATTTCCAATCCAAGATCTTCCTTGAGGTTTGTCTTCAATGGAGTTCTAGAGAATTTCCAATATATTTTGGGTTTTGATTTTGAAAAATAAATTATCGTAAGTGTTTAAGGATTAAAAATATGTTTAAAATACCCAAAGTACCGCTAAGTAACCACCCAAAGTATTTTTTGGACGTGGGGTGAATTTACCACTTCACCCTAACAATTACAGTAAAGCTGTGCAGGGAAACAACTTCACAGACGGATGCAATCGACTTGCTGTTTCCCAACCAATAGACCGTCCTGTTGGTCCGTGGTTTGGGACTGAGGCTGGTCGGTAATCTTGCACTGCCACACCTATGTCTTACCACACACCCTCAACTAAAGGTCCATCGACCAGGATACTGGCCGTCGATTGCCTCTGTGTATTGGGCTGGTCTAAGATAGCCTTTGTCTCAAGGCAACGTTCTTCCTCAAGGACCCTTGGATGGTCCATACGAATGTTTACCCAGACGTTTCCAACCCAAATATTTTTGTATACGAGTTTATGACTTCCCATACAAATTTCATCCAAAACGAACACATAAAACTTGACGAAACATGCCAAGACACACAACATCATTTCAAGACAAACCTTTTGAACGTCATGGATGTTCTTGGGCGTTTGACCTCCAAACTTCATGAAACTCAACAGACTACCTATATACATTATAATAACTCATAGAAGGACCTCATTAACTTTTTAAACACACCAATAGGCACATAACCACCCATGAGGCACATAGGTGACTTAGTCATCGAACGTCTTAGTCGTTCCTTGACGTTTGACTTTCAATGGACCTAAAACTCCAGACACAGGCTCAATACCACATTATAGACCAATTTAAGACCTTATAAACTTATGACTAACATCTTAATCTCTATCTTGGTCTAATTTATTTTCGAGGTATTACAATTTTTCCCACTTGGACAACATTTTTCCTAGAATTAAACTTGTTACTCTTCGAACACTTCCAAGAATAAAGATTCAATTAGAAACTCATGACCATAAAATATAACCGCTTATAAAATAAAAAAGTCTAGGATAACATCAATTTCACATAATCAAGAGCATCACAACACAACAAGAAACTAGAATAAATTCTACAACTCATCATGCCATAAAACTCACATCCTTCATTCCAAATAACAAAAAATCATTTTATATTCAAAATCATGCTCATATACATCAGTTCTAAATACCATACAAATTTTTTTGACTAAAGAATGAATTAGATATTTTTTGAAAATCTTTACAGTAAACTGGAAACCTTTACAGTGATTTATGCAAAATTTTCAAAAATGCAACTTTTAGGGAATTCATGATGGAAACATGCTAATGTGCAAAATAAGATCATATAAACACATTTTACAACATAATCATAACTTAATGAACTGCAAAGTGCAAGGAATCAATAAAATTCAATTTCAACAAGACCCCTAAACACAATCCTCATGCAACATACTTCTATGAGTTTCTACTCTCAAGCTTCATTTTAATAGAGGAGATGAGAGAATCAATCATAATTCCACTACTCACCATACTTCCCCACTTAGAAGGAACTCATAACACTAAAATAATGAAATACTAGAATTTACCATCATTATCACCGAATGATTTTCGGAGGAATTTGCTTGGCCTTCCTTCCTCCTAGTCGCAAAAATAGGAGAATCGCTCCTCTTATTTCCTTCCTTAATAAAATCAAAGCAATTCCCGGTACGCAATAGGTATTCCCCACAGTGCCTCTTCCTACAAGTAGAATAAGTGGGATAATAATTTGAGAACCATTACCTATCCGAAGCTTCTCTTTTTAAGCACTAGCTCCATCTTGATTTGGGGATCTTTTCTTAAACATAGGTCGACCTTGCTTATTGGATTTACCCTTCTTCAAAGTCCCCCATGCTCCTCTTTAAAATCCTCATGCTTCTCCTAAGTTTGGGGTTTTCATCATCCACCTTACGTTGACTAAGGTCAATGAAATCCACAATCTTCACATTCCTCCTCTCATGGAGAAAGTACTTCCCTTAGAAATCCATCTTGAACTCCTCCCACTCTATGGGACCCGACTCAACCGGCCTATTATGTTTCCATTGAGTGTACCACACTTGAGAAACCTCCCTAAATTGGCACAAAGCTAACTCCACCTTCTTCCTAGAAGTCACCCCAACGAAAATCAACACCTTGTACATTCCATCAAGGAACTCTTGAGGATTCTCTCCCACCTTAGAACCAAGAAGGATAGGAGGATTCATACTCATAAAGTCTCCAACCTAGAGGTCATGATACTCCTTAAAGCATCTTCTCTAGGCTCAATACCCCTAGTCACATGAGTTGTTATGACTCGGGCTAGTGCAAAGAGAGCCTCCCTAATATCTTTTTTGGTCATGTCTGGGGGAATCACCAGAACCTGTTCATCATGCACTCCTCCTCTCTCCACCTTCTTTCGGCCATCCTTCTAGAAGTCATCTTCCTATAAGCACAAGGAAAACCATAAGAAAAGAGCACTCATAACTTTTACTCTATGACATGACATATGAGAACAAAATAAGTGAAACTGTATCGTCCTATAGCCTCTCGCCCATAGATGTGTCACGACTCACACTCATGGTCACGACTGTAATAGACGTTACTTGAGGAGATTTTTGATTCCTAAGACCACTTTCATTACCTATGCTCTTATACCAAGCTTGTCACAACTCACACTTATATATACCCTAGAAGTTAGGGCATTACTTAAGTCGTGTACCAGCATACTTAACCTCTTGGAGGTCTTGTACAATCCCTTCCGTATCATTCATCGCATATAAACATATGAAAAGAAGTGCGAAATTAAAACTTTTCAGAAACATTCACATAGTCTTTAAGAAAACTATTTCATATAAAACTCTTGGGAAATACTAAATGTCATTTCATCAAATATTAGACTTAAGAATACTTTGGGACACGACCCATACACAAATGAAATATCGTACTACTTAGTTTATTACAATATTTCAATAAAAGAAACAAGATACATCTATTCCCTTGAGTCAAATGAGGACATAATTCAACTTGCTTGAATGATCCTATAATCTAAACTTAGCTCCCAAAATCACCTTCACCTATGAATCACTTTAGAGATAGAATAAATGCATGTAATTTGTACAAACACATGTACTAAGTATGGCATAATGAATCAAGATCATGAAAATGGACATTTATTGAAAGTTCCATCAAATTGATTTCAAAAGTATGAAATTCAAGTGGATCTTTTCCAATCTCAAAATTGATCTTTAAAATTTATTTGTTTATGCTTTATTTGTATTGTATTGATTAAATTATGATGAAATATGAATATATTTACACTAATTATTGATGGATTGGTCTAGGTTGTAGAAGATGACCTATTCCCTGTAACCCTAGGTTTTGATCTTCATATGAATTGTGTAATGTTGGTTCAACTAAATTGGATATTGGTTGAATTAGTACTAGATGAAGTTATGGTATCAATTATGAAAATATTTCGATGAATTATAGTCCTATAATGCTAGTTCTTGAGTAATTGATCTACATAATGACTTTGACGTAAGTTCCTTATCTTAAGCTATGAACTAGTGATGAATTGTGATGTATTGATTCAATTGGCTTTGTTGTCATGATTGGTTATTGATATGTGACGATATAACACCCTAACTGGGTTGAGCTAAGGGTTGATGGTAAGACCTTGATTATGGATTATGAAGGAGACTTGGTAAGTCTTGAAATCCTTATTCCTTACTTCAATTGTGGTAAATTGTTATTAAGTGATGATATTGCATTAAAGTATATCTTGTAATAGGATTCATAGGGTTAGTATGATGTTAAATTTAAATTTCTTGACTATGGTTAATGATATGTTGGCTAAGATGTAAATTATATAAGGATGGTGATAAATTACCAATATGCCTTATTATGATGTGATTATGCAAATGTGCTAACCTCACTTATATGAATTGTAATGAAAGGAAGATACTCATGCAATTCTTATTGAGCTATGATGATGATGCTTATACAAGGGATAGACCCTATGATCTACATTAATCTATTATGATTATTAAAGACATTAAAGACATTTCAAAAGGGACTCTAGCTTAGCACCGAACTAGAATGAGTGTCCCTTCCCGCATAGGGAAGGTAGGATCACTAATGTACTCTTGAGATTGGAGACCATAATGCATGTAGCATAAACAGGGTTCGAACTATATCTCCTAGGTCTTGAACTATGTTTCCCCCATTGGATACTAGTTAGTGGAGCCACGTAGTTTCTATGTTCATGTTTTGGTACTACCTTGGCATGTAGTCCACCTTCCTTCGGTGTAGGTTCCATTACACTATATTCCATATCTGCTAATGTGATCTATCTTAGTTAAGGAAATAAATTCCCAAAAGGTAAAATGAATTAAAGTAATGAACTATAACTAGAATAACCTAAGGGTTTTAGCTTAGTCTAGGTAGGGGTATGAGACCTACCTAAACATTGAACTAGTTAGGCTTGAAGAAAGTCTTAGGAGGATATATATATATATATATATATATATATATATTTATATATATATATATATATATATATATATATATATATATATATATATATATATATATATATATATATATATATATATATATATATATATATATATATATATATATATATATATATATATTTATAATGGTACAAGATATGTGTATGATGATCTTGCATATTGTTGATACTATATGATGGTTGGTTACACTTATGAATGTGTGTTGGTCTTCATTGTTAAAGTATGATGATATGTGACCATAATGATAAGCTATGAGAAGTTGTATGTTTGTCATGATTCTTGTTAATTTACTAGATTGAGTAAGAATATGGGGCTTTACTTGGTCATTGCACTAATTGAATTAATGAGGGATCATGTGTAATTGTCTTGTTATGGTTATTTTGAAATGAATTCTTATTCATGCTTGTGGCTATTATAACTTGATGATAGAGGTTCTTTGACTATGTGTTCAATTATATAATATGCATGTTCACTTGACTATACTTAGTATTGTTGGTGTTGTGATGTACATTCTTTAGACTTAATGAATATGTCTTATTAATTGGTATGGTCTTCTTGAATGTGCATAAGGCTTTCTAGAGTTGAAATAGCATGTTTTATTGAAATGTCCCTTGTTAGAATGATTTCATGATATGTGTGCATATGGTCTCATAGTTAGTGCAAGTGGCATACTAACCCCATTTTCTCTGTTTTTCCTAATATTTTAGGTTGTGATCGCTGATGGGCTTTGAGATGAATTTGAAGAAGACATGGAATTCTTAATCATCCAAGTTGGGTAGGTTCTCACTTTCCGAGGGCATCGCGAATATCAGGATTATGAAGTTGCTCTAATTTTAAGACTCTAATGTTCTTTCCTTTTCATTTGAGTACTAATCATTGTATAGTCTTAATGGGACATTACTATATTGATGTATTTCTAGGATCAACTTGTTGTACTTATGTTAGATGTTTATGAGGTGAGTCATTTATTTGAGATTATGTTATATTTCATATATCTATGTGCAATAAAAGTAGAAGACTATGTACTATTCCTATACGAAGGGTCTATGTATAGTCGATATAAATATTATGCGCATGTAGAGGTCTATGTAAACCTCTATGTAGAAGTTATGAAAAGTTTAAAATTTTCTGTATCTTTTACCTATGAATGTAATGATGTAAGCTAAGAGGCTATTCTTAGTTCTCAAAAAGGATGACGACGCCTGTTACGTTCTACGGGGTGCTCCCTTGATGTGACAATCTTGGTATCAGAAAATGAGGTTTAATATCTTTGAGTCGATGTCTCTCGCAACAACATCAATATTGATTCATATTCCTAATTTTGAAGCGCGCCACACTTATTGATAGGAATCTATATGATGCTTAGGAAATTTTCACCTCCTTGGAAGTCCCATATCGTGCCTCTAGAATTTTGACTCTACGTGCTTTTAGCATCTAATCCTTTTATTGTGATTATAGGCAATGCATACTCGAAGGAACGCATCATGAAGACTTGAGTAATACATTCGCACTGCAGGAGTTCCTCCTCGTGGTGATCAAATCCCTCCTCTTGAAGAAGATGCTAATGATGAACAAGCTCCGGTTAATCCTCCACCTTTGACGGATCGTGACATAAGGGCTTCTCTTATCCACATGCCCAAGCCATTACTACTCAAGCATAAGCTGTCAGTACCCAAGATCAATACATGATGACCCAAGTCAGGAGGTTGCACCCCAAGCCAACAAACATGTTGGTTTCATGGCTTCCCATTTAAGGGATTTCACAAAGATGAATCGCCTAATTCTATTGGTCCAAGATTGAAGAAGACCCCTAAGAGTTCAATGATGAAATCTACAAGATCCTCTATGCTATGGGGTCGAATATTAGTGAGAAGGCTAATTTAGCAACGTGCCAGCTCAAAGATGTGGCCCAAACGTGGTACGTCCAATGAAGAGACAATAGGTCTTTAAGGGTTGGACCAGTGACTTGGATGAATTTCAAGAAGGCTTTTCTTGATAGATTCTTTCCTAGGGAGAAGTGGAAAGCTAAAGTGGTGGATTTAATCAACCTTCTTCAAGGAGGTATGAGTGTGCTTGAATACTCCTTGAAATTGACTAAAATGTCAGAGTATGCTCCTTCTTTGGTTTTCGATCCTAGTGATGAAATGAACCACTTTGTGATTGGAGTGTCGGATGGCTTGCAAGAGGAATGTTAATCAGCTCTTGCTACATGAAAATATGAACATTTATTGTCTCATCGTTCATGATCAACAAGTGGAAGAGGCAAGGGCTAAGACAAAGAATAGAGATGCCAAGAGGGCAAGATCTTTTGATAGTGCTTCTTCAAAGGGTAGGCGTGATATCCATGGCAAGCCAAGGTTCAAAAAGAGAGTTTCTAATTAAGTTACTTCCAAGTTCTCTAAGTCTAGTGATGATAGGGTTCCTAATCCTAAGCCTAAAAGGGGAACGAATACTGATTCACAAATCAAGAAGAGGCACTTGTGGAGGGTGTGTCAAGAAGCATTATGTTGATTTCCTTAAGGGAATGGATAATTTTTTTAGTTCTAGTAAAAGTGGGCACAAAGCTCGAGATTTCCCAAATGTGAAGTTGAAACACAAGGAGAGTGGGCAAGTAAGTGGTTCTAATGATGATTCAAACAAGAATCACTTTTATACTCTCCGCTCTAGCGGTAAACAAGAGACTTCCCGGTGCTAACTTTTCATTTGTTATTCCTATAGTAGCTAAAAAGCTTGATATTTTGCCCGATATCTTGATTGAACCTTTTATGGTGTCTACCCCGATGGGTGAGTCGGTGGTTGCAAAGAAGGTGTATAAAATTTTTCCTATAATGTTACCCAATAGAGTTACTTATGTTGAACTAGTAGAACTTGATATACTTGATTTTGATGTCATTTTGGTATGGATTGGTTCCGTGCTTGCTTTGCCTTTATAAATTGTAAAACAAGGCTGGTGAAGTTTCACTTTCCACATGAGCCTATGTTACAGTGGAAGTAGGGAAATTCTATTCCTAGAGCTTGTATCATTTCTTGTTTAAAATCTTGTAGGATGATCTCTAAGGGTGTTTATACCATATAGTAAGAGTCCAATATTTAGACTGAAATTCCTCCCATTGAGTTGGTCCCCGTAGCGAGGGAATTTCCGCAGCTCTCTCCTAATTATTTTCCCGGTATTCCTCCCAAATGGGAAATTGATATTGGTATCGACTTGTTACCGAATACAAATCCCATTTCAAGTCCTCCTTTATCGGATGGCTCCGGCCGAATTGAAAGAGTTGAAGGCGCAACTTAAAGATTTACTAGACAAAGGCCTTATTAGACCTAGTATTTCTCCATGGGGTGTTCCAATTTTGTTTGTGAAGAAGAAGTATGGGTCCCTTGGGATGTGCATCGATTATCCCCAACTCAATAAAGTCATTAGTAAGAACAAGTATTCTCTCTCTTGGATTGACAACTTGTTTGATCAACTCCAAGAAGCAAGCTACTTTTCTAACGTTGACTTGAGATCGGGGCATCACCAACTTAGGGTGAGAGGTGAGGATATACCAAAAACGATATTTCAGAGTAGATATGATCATTATGAGTTCTTTTTAATGTCCTTTGGTCTCAGTAATGCCCCGACGACGTTTATGGATCTCATGAATAGGGTGTATTGAAGTTACCAAGATTCATTTGTCATTGTTTTCATTGACGACATCTTGGTATATTTGAAAAATGAGGGTGAAGTGAACACATGGACCATTTGAGGGTGGTGTTGCAAGTTCTTAAAGATAACCAACTATTTGCCAAGTATAGAAACTGTGACTTTTGGTTGATATCAATTGCGTTTCTTGGTCATATCATCTCTAGTGAGGGAGTTAGGTTGATCCAAGCAAAATGGAGGTGGTGAAAAATTGTCCTGGACCATTGACTCAAATCGACATTAGGAGTTTCTTGGGTCTAGTAGTTTATTATCTACGATTTGTGTATGGTTTTGAGTCCATGTCCTTTGACTATGTTGACCCAAAAGAGTAAGAAATCTGAGGGGTCGGAGGCATGTGAGAGAAGCTTCCAAATCTTGAATGATAGGCTTACTTCCACTCTGGTATTGACTCTACCAGAGTGTAAAAAGGGCTTCATTGTATATTGTGATGCATGCTGAGTGGGTTTAGGGTGTGTGCCTATGCAACCTGGGAAGGTACTAGCCTATCTTCTAGACAACTTCAGGTGCGTGAGAGGAACTATCCAGCTCATGATCTTGAGTTAGCGGTTGTGGTATTTTCCTTGAAAATATGGGGGCATTACTTGCATGGTGTTCATGTTGATCTGTATACCGACTATAATTGTCTACAATATCTGTCTACTAAAAAGAGTTAAAGAAGGTGGTTGGAATTATTAAAAAATTACGACATGAGTGTTCCTTATCACCCTGACAAAACCAACGTGGTTGCGGATGCTATAAGTCGTATAACCATGAGAAGTATGTCTCATGTAGAGGAATCCAAGAATGATCTAGTGAAAGATGTTCATAGGTTTGCTAGATTGGGTGTTAGGTCGGAAGATTCTCCGAATGATGGTTTCATGGTCCATCAAAATTCCAATTCATCTTTGGTGGTTGAGTTGAAGTCCAAACAACACCTTGATCAACCATTGATGAAGTTGAAGAAATCGGTTCTTGGTAAGCTTAATGAGTCATTCTCCTTAGAAGGGGATGGTGTCTTATGGTATCAAAGAAGGTTGTGTGTTCCCAATGTGGATGGTTAAAGGAACTTGATTCTTGAGGAAGCTCATGTGTCCCTTTACTCCATTCATCCGGGTTCGACAAATATGTATCATGACCTTAGGGAAGTTTTTCGGTAGGGAGGTTTGAAGAAGGACATAGCGGGATTTGTAGCAAATTGTCCAAATTGCCAACAAGTGAAAGCCGAACACCAAAAACCTGGTGGTTTACTCCAAGAAATCCAAGTTCCTACTAGCCGAACACCATAAGCTGGGTGCTTTACTCAAATAAATCCAAGTTCCTACTTTGAAGTGGAAAGACATCAATATTGATTTTGTGGTAGGTTTGCCTCGGACATAAAAACAATATGACTCTTTATTGGTGGTTGTCGATAGGTTGACCGAATCAACTCATTTATTTTCATCAAGTCTACCTATTCAACGAAGGATTATTCAAGGATCTTTATATATGAGATAATCTATCACCATGGTATTCTGTTATACATCATATCGAATAGGGGTGCACAATACACATCTAGGTTTTGGAGGTAATTCCAAGAAGGGTTGGGTACCAAGGTAAATTTAAGAACCACCTTTCATCCCTAACATGGTCAAGCGAAGCATAATATTCAAACCCTTGAGGATATGCTTAGGGCTTGTATCACTTATTTCAACGGAAATTGGGATAAGAATTAGCCTTTGGTGGAGTTTACTTACATCAATAATAACATTCATATATATATATATATATATATATATATATGGATCCTTATGAAGCCTTGTATGGCAGGATATGTAGATCTCCAATGGGATGGGTTGAAGTGGGTGAGTCTTCACTTTTGGGCCCCGATTTGATTTATAACACTTTGGAAAAGGTTCATATCATAAGGAACCTATAGCAAAAAGCCTATAGTTGGCAAAAGTCTTATGCCGATCATAGGAGAAGGGATTTAAAGTTTGAAGAGGGTGATAAGGTGTACTTGAAAATTTTGCCTATGAAAGGCGTGGTTAGATTTGTAAAGAAAGGGAAGTTGAGTCCTTGTTATGTGGGTACTATATGAAATCTTTCAAAAAATTGGTCAGGTTGCCTATGAGTTAAAGTTTCTAGTGAATGGTCTTCGGCTCATCCGGTTTTTCATATTTCTATGCTTAAGAAGTGTATCGGTGATCCTGAGTCTATTCTTCCATTAAGGGTCTTGGTGTGAAGGATAACCTCTCTTATGAGGAGGTTTCTGTTCAAATCCTTGATAGTCAAGTAAAGAAGTTGGGGAACAAAGATGTGACTTCCGTAAAGGTGTTATGGAAGAATCACCTAGTTGAGGGTGCAATATGGCAGGCCGAGGGTGACATGAAGTCTTGTTACCCTCATCTATTTGATAACTAAATTTATTTGTTCTTACTTATAATGCATATAATATCTAAAAATTGAAGTTCCTCTGATTTTTGGTGAAGTTTTGCAAAAAGGTGAATTTTTAGTGTCATTACAGTGAAGTTACAGTGAAATTGTGCATATTGAATCAAAAATTTTCAATTCTTCTTGTTTTGAGTTATGTTGTGATTTTTTATATGGTGAGTATTTATGAAATGATATTGTGCATGTGGTAAGTTGAGTTTAGGCATAATTGACTCATATATGGTATGATGAGCTCATGTTGTTGTTGTGAGAATGAAATTTCTCATGATGTGATGTTGAGTCTTACAAGTGGTAATTGAAGTTTTTAATTGCTATGTGTAAATGTCTTGATTGATATGGTAACTCATGTTTTCATGTATTGTTGATTGGTTGGGTTGCTAGTCTTGAGTCTATTCCTTCCTTTCAAATGATTTTAGTGTCATATTTCTAGGAGAAATGTTCCTAAGGAGGGGGGAACGTAACACTTCGAAACTCTAAGATGTGTTCTAGAGCCTCACATGAGTGTCAAAAGGTTTAGACACTGTTTTAAGGTCAATTTTAATGTATATAAGTCATTCAGGAAGTTTGGAAATCATAACATCAAAGAACGTCCATTCCGTCTGGAAAATAGTTTATTGAGGTAAGGTAATAGCGTGTCTTAGCCTATTTGACTAGATTTTAGAAGTCGAAAATTGATGAATTTGGGTGGAAGGGTTTCTAACACGTAGTAGATTTGATTTGTAGTCGAAAATTCCAGGTTCGACAGTCCAAGGACGAACCAATAGACCTTGAGGAGGACCCTTGCATTTTGGGGTCCAACGCTGCCCAAGGCACTTTGCACCAACTGTTGTAACCCATGATCCGTTGTCCAATGGATGAGGCGTGTACTGCTTCCGTTGATGGAAACTTAGCCAAACTTTGGGAAGCCTACAAATGGACATTCTCTAAACTCATTGAGGAGTGTGCAGCACAGAGATGAACAGAGCCCATAGATGAACACACGATCCGTCAATTATGGTCTAGTCTGTGGAGCCACTGTTTTTCTGTTCGTTTGTAATTAAATAATTTAATTAGTGTCTTAGTTAGGAGGTTAATTAGGGGTTAGTGGAGGCATAATTAAGTTAATAACAACCTATATAAATACCCTAACCTAATTTGACTAACCTAAGCTCTCATAGTTCACAACCCACATTCTCTTCATTCTCTCTTCTTTCTCTCTCAAGTTGAAGAACTCCATAGAAGTAAAATTCAAAGGTTATCTAGGGATAATATCACAAAAATTTCTCCATCAATATTCATCAAACATTAAGGTATGGGATTTCTTTTACCTTTGGGACTTCTTTCCCCAAAGGGTTCCGTCAAATTGATTTCGAAAGTATGAAATTCAAGTGGGTCTTTTCCAATCTCGAAATTGATCTTTCAAACTGATTTATTTGAATTTTATTGATTAACTTTTAATGAATTATGACTATATTACACTACTTATTTATGGATTGGTATAGTTTGTAGAAGATGACCCATTCCCCTTAACCCTATGTTGTGATCTTAATATAAATTATATAATAATGGTTCAATTGAATTAGTTATTGGTTGAATTACTATTAGGATTTTATGGTATCAATTATGAAAATATTTGGATGAATTATAGTCCTATCATTCTAGTTCTGAGTAATTGATCCAGATTATGACTTTGACCTAAGTTCCTTATCTTAAGCTATGAACTAGTGATTGATTGTGATGCAGTGATTGAATTTGCTTTGTTTTGATGATTGGTTATTGATATGTGATGATATTCAACCCTAATTAGGTTGATTTAATGATTGATGGTAAGACCTTGTTGATGGATTATGAAGGAAACTTGGTAAGTCTTAAAATCTCTGTTCCCTCCTTTAATTGTAGTAAATTGTGATTAAGTGATGATATTGCATTAAAGTATATATTGTAATAGGATTGATAGGGTTGGTATTATTAGATTGAAATGTCTTAACTATGGTTTATGAGGTTTTGGCTAAGATGTAAATTATATATGGATGGTGACAAGTTACCAATGTGCCTTATTATGATGTGATTATGTAAATGTGCTAACCTCACTTATATGAATTTTAATGAAAGGATTATACGCATACAACTCTTATTGAGCTATGATGATTATGCTTATACAAGGGAGTCACCCTATGACCTACATTGAGTTATGATTAATAAGTACATTAAAGATATTTCAAAACAGACTCTAGCTTAGCACCGAGTGAAATAATGTGAGAAGTGTCCCTTCCCACTTAGAGAAGGTAGGATCACTAATGTACTCTTGATATTGGAGACAATAATGAATGTAGAATAAATAGGGTCCCGACTATATATCCCAATTTTTGAACTATGTTGCCCCCATAGTAATTCTAGTTAGTGCATCCACGTAGTTGCTCTGTTCATGTTT
Organism: Solanum chilense; assembly: GCA_032847665.1. Lineage (NCBI taxonomy): Eukaryota > Viridiplantae > Streptophyta > Magnoliopsida > Solanales > Solanaceae > Solanum > Solanum chilense. The sequence continues at coordinate 26,242,885 of CM064973.1, forward strand.
TGGTACTACCTTGGCAACTAGTCTGATTTCCTTTAGTGTAGGGTTCCATATTAGTTCATGTGGTCTATGTCGGTTAAGGAAAGATGTTCCCAAAAGGTAAAATCAATTAAATGATTGAACTCTAACTAGGATAACTTAAGGGGTTTAGCTTATTCTAGGTCGGGGTATGAGATTCTACCTAACATTGAACTTGAACCAACAATTTAAATATTTAGGTAGAGTCTCATACCCCAACTTAGAAAAAGCTAAACCTATTAAGTTATCCTAGTTAGAGTTCAATCATTTAATTGATTTTACCTTTTGGGAACATCTTTCCTTAACTGACATAGACCACATGAAGTAATATGGAATCCGGTGTCGTGGAACCCTACACTGAAGGAAGGCGGACTACTTGTTATGTATATGCTAATATTGGTAAATGATATGTATATAATTACCTTGCATTGTTGATACTATATGATGATTGGTTTCACTTATGAATATGTGTCGGTCTTCATTGTTAAATTACGATGATATGTGACCTTAATGATATGCTATGAGAATTTGGATGTTGGTCATTGCACTAGTTTACTTTATGAGGGTTCATGGGTAATTGCCATTCTATGGTTATGTTGAAATGAATTTTTATTCATGCTTGTGGCTATAATAACTTGATGATAAAGTTGCTTTGACTATATGGTCAATTATATGATATGCGTGTTAACTTGACCAGACTTAGTATTGTTGGTCTTGTGATGTACATTCTTTAAACTTAATGAATATGTTATTAATTGGTATGATCTTCCTGAATGTGCATAAGACATTCTAAAGGTAAAATAGCATGTTTTAATTAAATGTCTCTTTTTATTATGATTTCATGATATGTGTGCATATGGTCTTATACTTAGTGCAAGTGGTGTATAAACCTCATTTTGTCCCTTTTCCTCAACATTTTAGTTTTCCGGTTGTTGAAGGGATTTGAGACGACTTTGAAGAAGACTTGTAATTCTCAATCATCCAAGTTGTGTAGTTTTCACTTTTCGAGGGCAATGGAAATATCAAGCTTATGAAAATGTTCTAGGTTTAAGAATCTTATGTTCTTTCCTTTTCATTTGAGTACTAAACATTGTATAGCCTATTGGTGGCATTATCACATTGATGTATGGTCTAGGCCCAAATTATTATACTCATGTTAGATGGTTATGAAATGATACGTTCCATTTGAGAGTATGTTATATTTCATATATCTATGTGCAATAAAAGTAGAAGATGATGTAGTCTTCCTATATAAGGGTCTATCTAGACTTAGTAAAAATATTATGTTGATGTAGAGGTCCATGTAAACCTCAATGTAGAAGTAATGAAAAGTTTTAAATTTTCTGTATTTTTTTTACCTATTAATGTAATGATGTAAGCTAAGAGGCTAGTTTTAGTCCTCAAAGAGGACGACAACGCTGGTTACGTCTAAGGGTGCTCCCCGAATCTGACAATGTGCTACAAGTTGGTTAAGGCAATTGTTCTCGAAAGTAAAATAAAGTAATAAAGTAAACACAAACTAGGGTGACTTATGGGTTTTACTTAGTGTGGGTAGGGGTGTGGGACTCTACCTATGTATTACTCTAATTAGATTTGAGGGAAGTCCTAGGGTTTTTTTCTTATGTATTATGATATCATGAAATGTATAATGTTGTATTCATATGATGTTACTCTTATATAACATTGGATGCACTGGTGAACATGGTATTGGTCTAAATTGCTATAAGTGGCGATGGTTACCTAAAATGATATGTGATATGAAGCAAATCATTATCTATGAGCTCTTATCTTGTTTACATGATTGTGTGGGGTTATGGGGTTTCACATGAGCATTGGACTTGTATGCATGGGGTGGGATTGTTGGTAAGGGTTTTGTATGTTATGTTGTTATGATCTATTGAGTATGAAGTGTTGGTATGGCTTTATGTTGATGTTTTCTTTGGTTATGAACATATTTTATGTTATTGTGATCCTTAGGTTATATTTTCTCTCTTGTATGTGCATTAAAGGCTTTCCAAATGACATAGGATGTTTCTCAAACAAATGGTCCTTTTCATGCATTTGTTAAAATGTTTTACTTGCATATACCCATAATTAGTAAATGGTGTATTAACCCATATGTCTATGTATACTACAATTATGTAGATTTCGGCCATTGAGTTCTTAAGAGGCCGATTGAAGAAGACTTGCATTCTTTTCTCCAAGTATTGGTAGGTCCTCATGTTCGAGGATGTTACCTTTTTATATGCTGTAGCTTCAAAGTTATATTGTCATAAAGACATTGTTCATTCCGTTATCATTCGAGTATTGATGTAAGCCTATAATGGCATATTGACTTGGGATTGGCGATGTCCAAGATTTGTACTCATTTTAGATGGATCTATATAAGAGAACGTATTAGACTTATATATTGGTTATGTTGTTTAAATGAGAACCCAATGTAAGCTTCACTAAGTGAGGAGTCTAAATAAACTCCATATGTAGTATGCGAGAGGCCTAAGTAAACCTCACTATATAGGTTTATATGAAAAGTTTTAATACTCTTCGTATTTTTAACCTATGACATGTCATGACGAATGCTAAGAGGCTAGTCTTAGTCCACTTCAAGGACATCGACGCCGGTTACGTCTGGGCGGTGCTTCCCAGTCGTGACAGAAATAGATTGCTTTATGCTATACTTAACTTTGGATAGGGTTATGGGTTCTTTTATTTTCATTGAACAAGTATTACTTGGGTTACCTACATGTTGGGACGATATCATGTTTGGTCGTCTCAGGATGCATAACTTTGTGTATGTTGGGTTAACTTGATAAAAACATGTTTTGACTAAAAATTTCACTTTATGCATGGACAGATGATTTTTATGCGTAGTTGTCATACTTAGCACGTGTGATGTACTAACCCATATTTTCTTCCCTTTTCCCAAACAATGTAGGTTTGGGCCGTTGAGGATTTCTAGGCCTTTTCTCAAGGATACAATGATTTGCTTCTTCAAGTTGGTGAATTGTCAAGTTTGACGACAAGACCATTTATTCTAGCTTTTTAGTTCTTTTGTTATACAGAAATATATTGTCGTACTTTCCTATTGCTAGAGTTCTTATTCATGTAAGGGATAATTCCCAAATTTCTATACTTTTATGTTTAGATCATATGTTGTGACGAACTTAGATTTTGTTTTCATATATGAATTGAAGTTCAACTTCCAAATAATTTTTTTTAATTTTTTGCATTTTTATTCTATGATACATGCTATGACAAATCTAAAGGTTTTTGTAAGACCTCTTCGAGGTCGAATACATCGGTAACGACTAAGGGGTGATATCGGGTCATTAAAAATTCCATCCATAAATTTTTCCTCGCCCAGTTATAGCCCACCAAAGTAATGTAGTAACAGATGACGACATTACCCTATTTTTTCAAGAATCATTTAACTCTTAATTTATAATGCAACAATGTGAATTCTCCAATAATTAATTTGACAAAGAACAATCATTAAAAAATTATTATTTCAATAGCGGAAAAAACTCAAAAATACCCTTAAAATGTTGGAAATAGCTCATATATACCCTTAAACTATTTTCTGGCTCAAAAATACTCTTCCTTTAAAGTATTGGGTCACATTTATCCTCACTATTAACAAAGGTGTATTACATGCCATGAGGATGCCAGATAGACACCACATAAGCACCAAACAACTCTACCCTCCACATTTCTACTTTCAGCAATGGATTTCTTTCTAATTGTTGTTACATTAGCTAGATTCTTTCTTGTTCTTTTCTTTCTTCACAAACGATTTTCCTCAGCTAAAAAGCAGAGTAGTAGTACAAAGGTACCTGAAGCTGCCAGAGCATTGCCTATTATCGACCTTCTCCACCTTCACGCTATATCTCAATCTAATCAGTTGCCTCAAAAAATGTTGAGCCGCTTCACATATAAGTAAGGGCCTATTTCGGATTGAAGCTTGAAATTCACCAGGTTGTAGTTGTGAGTGATCACAAGTTAGCAAAAGAGTGCTTCACAACAAACGATTTAGCCCTAGAGAAATGGCCTAAATTCATGGCTTCAGAGATTATAGGCTACAAAGATGCTATGTTTTGATGTCGTGCTTACGATTCTTATTGGAGAGAAACAAGGAAGATTGCCACAGTTGAACTTTTCTGTACTAGTAGAATCAAGATGTTCAAACACATCAGAGAATTTGATGTAAAATCATTTGTTACAGAGATCTATAATAATTGGGGGAAGAATAATTTAAATGGTGTTTTTAAGATGGAGACGAAGGAACGGATTGGGGATTTTGTTATAAAAACTATGGGGACAATGTCATTCGGAAAAAGGCAGTAATGAAGACGAAAGAATCTCACCAAGCAATTCAAAGATTTTTCTAATTTTTAGGCGCATTTGTTGTGGCTGATTTGTACCTTATTTAAGATGGCTCGACATTGGCGCCATGAGAAAGCAATGAAAGAGGTTACTAAAGCAATGGACTATGTTGTTGAATAATGGTTAACAAAGCACAAAATGGAGAGATGAATTATTAAATCCGGTGAATAAGAAGATTTCATGGATGTAGTGCTCCATTTTTGAAGACAGAGACCTGCCTGTATTTGATGCCGATACCGCTATCAAAGCTACATGTGTCGTGTGTTTCTTTAGAACAAATTACTCCAAAATAGTGTCTATTTGATATCGTACCAACTATTTTTGATTTTGTATATGGTTCTGATTGTTGATTTGTCTTTTTTAGGCTTTGCTATTGGCTGGTACAGATTCAACGATCCTAACTCTAACATGGACTTTATCTCTACTACTCAACAACTATCAATCACTTCAAGAGGCTCAAGATGATCTAGACACGTATGTGGTTTGGATACCACTTAAGCACCAAACAACCCTCACCAGGATGTGGCATCTACGTACTATCCTTGTCGCACTTTAACACATTTTGTTAACATTAAGGGTAAGTGTGGCCTAATACTTCAACGGAAGGGTGTTGTTGAGCCAGAAAATAGTATAAGGGTACATGTGAGTTATTTCCAATAGTTCAAGGGTATTTTTGAGCTTTTTCCATTTTACTAATAGCCATCAATTATACAGAATTTAGAGTACACAAAATGATATTGTGTATCCGTAAAACATACAAAATTAAGGGGAAATTCTTTATTCATTCTCCCTAATATAATAATACTCTATTTATCCGTATATGCAACAATCATCATCAATAGATGCATTATAGTTTATTTCAAAATTACCTGAACCGATTTGTTTCCCTAGTTTTAATTTCGCTTGTGCTACTCTCCTTTTTCCTTCTATATTTTCTGACTCATTTTAAAAAATTATTATTAATTGACAAGGCCAACTTATAGGACACCTCTTCCACTCGACTCAAAATCTTAAAAGGTTCAAAAAATACAGGGCTAACCTTTCCCTTCTAATAGAGGTACACAACGTTGATGAGAGACACTATAAGCAAAGCATGATCGCACTCCATAAACACTTAGGCTATAACTCACCGGTCTGCATAACTCTTTTGTCGACTCTAACTTTTCAATAGTCTATAGTGAATCATACAGACCTGCTACATTGCATCTCTAAGCAAGTGTATATACAAAGAGTCCATCTCCACCTAAGCAAACTAACATATCAAAGATATACAACATCTTCCATGCAAAGCTTCAATGTGGCCATCTCAACACAAGAGTGATAGATGTTGTTGTAGGAAAACTATGCTAATGGCAAATGTCAAGCCCATCTATCACCAAAATCAACCACAAATGCTCGGAGCATGTCCTCTAATATCCGAATCATCCGCTAAAACTGACCATCTGGCTGAGGGTTAAAATTTGTGCTCATATCTAATTGAGTATTCAAACCATGTTGTAATGCATTCCGTAAATGGGAAGTGAATAATGAACCTCGATCAGATATAATAGAAATGGGTACCCAATGCAATCTCACAATCCTACTAAAATATAGCTCAACTAACTTTTTGTTGTATGTTTCATTTGAACCGAAACAAAGTGGGCAGCCTTTGTCAGCCTGTTGTAACATTCTAAAAGTCTATAACATTATCTAGAGCCTCACATAAGTGTTTAAGGTTTGAAACATTGTTAAAAGACCTAAATTAATAAATATAAATCATTTAGAAGGTGTTGATGTTAAAACATTAAGGAACATCCATGACGTTCGGTGAACCTGTAATTTGGACTAGTGTGGTGCCTTGATAATTTTAAAAGGGGAATAAAGGTTTAATCATGGTGAGGTAATAATGATGTCCATAGATTCCAAAGAGGGGTTATAAGGAAGCAAGTCCAAGTGAGGAGTGCCAACCTTCAAAGGGAAGACAAAGTCAAGAGAACAAGGCTGCCCAAGAAAGGAGACTACTGCCTCACTCTCCACGAGCATGACCACGACTCGTGGTCCTTACCACGTCCAAGTTGGGGATCTCGTGAAGATGACTTGTTCATGAAGGTGAATAGGTCTTTATACCTAGATACTGTCTAATAAACCACGAGCCTCTTCACGACTCGTGATGCACTTGACGGAAGGGGGGAGGCTACCGTGAAAATGCTTAGCCAATTGAGGGGTGTTTAATGAGGCGTTAGGTAGCTACTACCTAAGAGTACCACGAGCCGCTTAACTGGCCATGGTGAATCTTCACAGAAGGGGCCTAGGTGGCTCGTGAAGTTTCCTTAGAGGAAAAAGTGGAGGTGGTCGTTTGTCGAAGCTACTGCTTCACCACTCCATGACCACCACCACAGTCCATCATGCACTTCACAGATTGTGAAGTGGGGCGTGAATATGGACGGGGGTTCATAGTGAAGTTAGGTTGGACTTCACTTTTGGAAGTCCAACTTAATCAGGGGTAGTTTTGGTATTTTGGGGGTGGACTATATATTGAATTTAGGTAAAATTTATTAACTTCCCACTCCAAAAATCAAACACAAATTAAAACCGAATTTCTCCCACTTCACTCTACTTTGTCTCTCTCTATTACTCCTCCATTGAAGAACATGAAGCTTGAGGAAGAACACAAAGTCTCCAAGGTTTTTACCCAATTTTCGTAGACAAATATTCATTAGGTATGAGTTCTTGACTCTTCCATTCCCTTTCCTTAAGAGGTCCTCTCAAAGTTGATTTTTCAAATCACCCAATTCTTAGGGTTTATCTCTACAAATGGGATTTCTTCTAAAGTCAAAATCGATGATTAATTATGTTGAATTATGATTTTCTATGACTAATCAAGTGTAGATTGTTAAATTATTGATGTTAATTGTGGGAATTTTTTATAGATTGTGTCATCTCCCTTATTTCCCTGACTCTTGGTTCGTACTTTTACATTGATGAAAGTAGTGGAATGTGTGGGTTGTCTTTATGGTCTTAATTCGTTTAAGGAAACTCTTATCTTCTTGCTTTCCTATGTCGTGCCTGTAGAGTCTTATTTTATGATTTCACCTAAAACTTGTATCGTGGTTATATGTATAAATCCTCGAAGGGCAGAGGATAGAAGGTCCGAAGAAGCTATTGATAATGTGGGAGCTCATAACAACCAAGATCCACCACAAGACAACGAAGTTCCTCCACTTGAAGAAGTTTCTATGTGCGATCAAGTTCTTGTGTCTCCTCCACCGATGACTAATGAAGAGATAAGGGTAGCTCTTACCAATTTGGACCAAGACATGACCTCTCAAGCTATTATCGTCACTTCTAGAGTCCTAGCTATGACAACCCAAGTTAATATGGAGGTTAGACCCTTAGTGCCTCAACATGCTAGCACTATGGCCTCTCATTTAAGAGACTTTACTAGAATGAACTCACCTATGTTCTACGGTTCGAAATCAGATGAAAACCCTCCAAATTTTCTTGATGAGGTCTATAAGACTCTCTATTCGATGGGTGTGACCTCAATAAGGAACGTCGAGTTTGTGTCCTATAAACTCAAAGATGTGGATCAAACTTGGTACATTCAATGGAAGGATAATAGGGCACTAAGGGATGTCCGATGACTTGTGAGATCTTTAAGAAGGCATACCTTAATAGGTTCTTTCCAGGAGAGTTGTGTGAATCTAAGGTGGAAGATTTCTTCAACCTTCTTCGAGGAGATATGACTATACTTGACTATTCCTTGAAGTTTAAAAAATTGTAAAAGTACGTTCCACGCTTGGTGTCTAACCCAAGGGATGAGATGAGTCATTTTCTTACGAGGGTTTCTGATGACTTGGTAGAAGAATGACATTCGACTATTATTCATGATAATATGAATATTTCTTTTCTAATGGTTCATGCTTAACAAGTGGAAGAAAGTACACTAACGAAGAAGAATAAAGAGGCCAAAAGGTCCAAGCCTTATGAAGGTGGTTCTTTGAAGGGTTGGCTTGACATTCAAGAAAAGCCTAGGTTCAATAAGTGGTTTTATAATCAATTTCCTTCCAAATTTCCCAAGGCTCGGATGATATATTGTCTAACCCTCTTTCAAAAAATGCAAATGCTACTAGTTAACCAAGTAAGAAGCCAACTTGTGGAAAGCGTGGTAAGAAATATAATGGTGAGTTCCTTGTTGGGACGGAATTTTTTTTGGATGTGGCAGAAGTGGTGTAACATTCCGGAAAATTTTATGTTTAGTGAAGAGCCCAATAGGTCTTTAAGAATGCGTATTGGTGAAACATAGGCATTCCAATGCAAATATTGAAAATATTGGGCATAGTATAGAAAAATGACTAAGGGGTGTTAGCCAATTTCTATATAAAACCCAAATAAGCAAAATATTAGGCATATTAGAAAATATTGGCTTAAAGGGTGTGAGCCATATATCTAAGTATTAATGAGCTTGTTTAGAAATTGTACCTGCAATGAATACCCTTAACTAAAATGCTTTTTCCTTTAACTCACAAAAAGGTATGAGGCATCCAAGTGTCAAACCTATATATCATGTCACATGATCAATTAAAATGATCAATTAAAATGACCAGTGCCCAAGGACATAGTCAGGATTCTTTGGACAATAAGTAAACATTTCCAAAAGAACCATAAATAATAGTTAGTTAGGAAAGTACAACTAATCCATGTGCAGGCACATGTGCATGACATGTGAAGAAGTACCAAAGGAGGCGACAACCCTAACCGAATTCGGTTAGGGTAGTTAAGAGGACAAAAACGTGCTTAAGGGACCACTCCATTTGGGGCCTAACTTCCTACAAAATTTTAGACTCTAACCTACTGCCCCAAATAGCTAACTAACCTAGGACTAACCGAAATGGACCCACTAGTGCACCCGACAACCTAGGATCAAAATCGGGTGACACTAACCTAGTACTAGTTAAAGAGACAGTACCCAACCTAGGATAGTCCAAAGAGTTAGTTAAGGTCCTAACAACTTAAGGATAATTTAGAAAGTACCCTAGGTTACTTAATTAATTAATTTAGAATATTAATTTATTAATTTGAACGGTCAAAACCGAAATCATAAAGAAGTTTCAAGATTTCGGTTGAGAAAAGGAAAAGACAACATAGTATTTAACCTAGGATGGTCAAAAGGATTAGTTATGGTTATAACGACTTAAGGGTACTTTATTAATTACCATATGTTACTTAATTAATTAAATTATACATTAAATTAATTAAATTAAAGGGTTCAACCCGAAATTCTTATGCTATCCTAGTATAATGCAAGAAACATCCTAATACTTAACCTAGGATGGTCCTAAAGGGTTGATTATGGTTCCAATTACTTATTGGTACTTTAGTACTTACCCTAGGTCCCTAAATTAATTAAATTTAGCATTTATTTAATTGATATAAAGTCAAAATTGTGACCTAAACTATAGTCAATACCATAATTTCAGATTTTAGGTCAAGTCAACATTCTCCTATGTTTACTCAACTTAGGAAGGGTTTTTTAGTAATTAGTTAATTAATTTATTGAATTAACTTATTAAACCCTAAGTTGAATAAGTCAAGTCCAGTTCCTAAACCTCAAAACCATGTTCAAACTCAAACAAATACACGACTACATCCAGAAAACAAGAGTGAGAAAAACAGTGAACAAAATGCAAGAAAGAAAAACAGCAAATTTCTTAGATGATTTTTAAGGTTTCTTCAAGGTTCGTTCAAGGTGGTATTCATATATTAAGTTCTACTTACGGTATTTATTTTCTATAATAGAATTCTTTCTCCAAGAGGCATTTGAAATGTTTCAAACTCGTGAATTTTTGAGCTAGGGTTGTTTCCCAATGATATTGTTGAACATTCATCTCCCTAGTTATCCTTGTTTATGATTCCTTAAGTATATAGATGTAATATTGAACATGTTGTTGTATGTGGTTCTAACTGAGTTTATAAGTTCTTGATATTAAGCTTAATGAGGTCTATTGATTGGATTCAGATGATTGAGTGATTAGTTTAACAGATTAAGGAATGACATAATGCTTAGTTTTGTGTTCGAGAAAGATGAAGTTGTTATGAGTTGTTTTTGAAGTTGAGTCTACTGTTATAGGATTTTCATTAAATGATAACTATAAGTTAATAGAATGTGAAAAGGTTGGCTTACAACAAATTAAGTTTAAATGAACACCATATGTGAAAGTTTGGTTTAAGCCGAAAATTGGCTAGCATAACTATGTCAAAAATATTATCTCCCAAAATGTGTCAAGTTATACTAAAAAGGTGATACCAATCTCTACATTAATGAACTCATAACATATGGTATGCCAATAAATGGTACAACTCCCAACATACCCTATCCACACGAACTTGTGAACGTAATATAATTCATTAAGTAGTTATAACTTTCATAAAGAATCAAAGCTAGTTCATTAATCTATAATGCCAAAATAACTTCATAGCTTGGTTAAACCAAACATTGAATTGTTCTTGTAAGTTAATCAAAGATTAAAAGTTCAAGTGTGGTGAAAGTTTGGCTTATGCCAATAAATTTGTCTACAACATTATTTTCAAAATATATAATAGAATTGGCTGATGATTCCATGAAATTATACTTGAATGAATAGCCTGCCTTATGCCAATAAGATGCTAACAATACATCGTCTAAGAGTGATGAATGAAATTGGCTATAATGTTATATTTAATTAATTAAAATATTAGCTAATGGTATACAAAACTAAACATGAACGAGTGTAATTTGGCTTGTGCCAATAAATTGGCTATGAAGTCAGTTTTCAAGTTTTCTAGGCCAATACTAATATTGTTCCAATCATATATAGAAAAAGGATTGAAATATATAAGAACATCTAAGGTAATTCAATGAATCCATATTCAAAGGCATGTCAATCATTGGGACAAGTCCCAGCATGCCCTGACCAAATGAACTATGAACATATGTAATTCATTGAGTGAAGTTCTCACCGTCCATAAATGATGATATGAAGCTATCAAACGAAATTAAGAAAATAAAGTGATTAATAACATAACCAAATATGTCTAAGTTAAGAAAGTGACAAGAATGAGTTGTTAAAAGAAGTGAGATAAGCCTCACTTTCACCCAAGCTACTATGTTAAAAATACTTACGAATAAAAGTGTTAGAATATGTGAGACAAGTCTCATTAACACCAAAGATGTTATGTAAGGACAATTCACATTTCATCAATGTAAATAAAAGAATGACAAGTCACCAATTGTGTAAGTAAAACTTACCAAAACGTATTCACCTATGAGAGTGTAAAGCTAATGAAGAGACCAGTCTCTATGTACACTCTAATGAAACTATTGAGACTGTTGCATACTTAATACTAATGATGAGATGCGAAATCATCTATTGTGCTATGATGTTCTCATACTATAATCCAGCTTCCATGATGTTGAGTTGAATTAAATGGATATACTGAGCACCGATAGGCTAGCTATGAGCAGTGATGCTTTCTTTCAAGATGGGCGGAGGTTCACGTAACTCGCATGATATGAGACTATCCGGCATGCTGGGTATGAATCTTTTTATATCTCCTAGTCTTCGAACCTATAATGCTTATATATGGATCTGGAAGTTTTCAATTTCCATGTACGCTAGCATGTTTTGGGTCACTTTGGATGGTGATTCCACCTCTTTTCAGTATGGGCTAGACACTAGATTTGATGATTCTCACATGATCTATGTCAATTAAGGTTGGAGTTCCTCAATGTATGAAAGATAATGAAATGAACGATACTGAAGGTGTTTGTGCAAGAAAATCAGGAGGTGAAATTAGATTCAAGTAATGACATTAGGTCATTCTTGGTCATTGCACTTCATGATCCCGATGAGAGTCTTAAACATCATCCTAGGTATAGCTTGTGTTTACATCAGTCTAAGAATGAATGGAATGAATAATGTGAAGTACGAATGAACGAATAAAGAATACTGTGTTTGCTAAAGAAGGCCCTCGGGTTGATTTCCCATTTGTTGGGCCCTCACTTGAGATGTCTTATGCTACAGCAACGATTCCAAAGACTCATATATATGAAATGTATAATATATAAAACATGAAAGTAATCAAATCAATGACATTATCAAAAGAAAAATGCTTATGAAAGGTAATGAATATATAGTGTAAAGAATGACTCACTATAAGGTAGGGAGATCATTCCTTGGTCCTTGGATTACTTACATCGATTCTTTATAAGTATGGGACAACAATGAATCATTGCATTTTTAAGTAAAACATAGGCCCAAAGGATTTATTGAACTACACAACAACAAGAAGAAAAAGACTGAAAAATAATCTAAGTGTAAAAAGAGGAGCTCTCGTCCTAAGCGGATCCAAATCACAAATCTTCGCCCGAGTTGTTCTAAAATGATGTGGATGATACTAATGTTTTGTAATCATATATAAAATTATTTGTGTGCTTTGAATGCATTAAAATACATCATATTCATACCACAATTCATATCTAATGATTTAGGAAAGTCTAGTCACTAGGCTTTCCAGAAATAGCATGTTTTTTAGGAAGAGCTTTTTTTATCATGCATAGATTTATGTGTATGTGAGAATACACCCATACTTAGTACAAGTGGTGTACTAACCCCCTACAATTTACTATTTTTATAGGTGCAAGTAAGAGGACAGGTTGACGACACTTGTAGCGGTTTGGACTTCAGCGTTTCTCCAAACCATTTGGTAGGTCCTCATGATTTCGAGGATGCTATAGATTTAGTCTAGTCTTATTTTTAGTCATAGCTAGTGGATGTTGTCCCTAGCGTTTATTTCGCACCTTCATTTCCAAGCTTTGTAATAAGTCCATGTTTGGCAAACTATTCATGATATATTCATCCTCAGTTTCGAATTGATTGTTTATGTTAGATGGTTGTTCTCTTATGTTGAGCTTAGTATATGATGTATCAAGTTAATAATTATATGAAGTATATGTATACATCATACATATAAAAAGTTTTAAATTTTCCGCAAATTTAACTAGATGAATGTGATGAATGCAAGATGAGGTTTGTCTACGACCTCTAAGAGGTCAACTACGCCGGTTGCGATCCGGATTCTTGAATCCGGGGCGTGACAGTGGTCACAAGATTAAGGATTGTTCAAATTTTAAGGGGAAAGACAAAGGGAGTGGGAAAGTCCAAGCTAGTGGTTCGAATGTTGATACTCTAAGAAAGAATCGCTTGTATGCTTCTTGCTCTAGGGGTAAACAATAGAGTACTCCCCATGTAGTGATCAGTATTTTCCAAGGCATCCCTATTTATGTTTATTCTTTACTTGATTCGGGTGCTACATTATCTTTTGTTACTTCTTTTCTATCTATAAAGTTTAATAGTTTGCCTGATGTCCTAAATAAACCTTTTATGGTGACTACCACGTTGGTGAGTCTATGGTTGCAAAGAAAGTATATAGAAATTGTCCGATAAAGTTTCCCAATAGAGTTATTCATGTTGAATTAGTAGAACATGATATGGTTGATTTTAATGTCATTTTGGGTATGGATTGGTTGCATGATTGTTTTTACTTCCATTGATTGTAGAACAAGAATTTTCAAGTTTGATTTTCCAAATGAACCCGTCTTAGAGTGGAAGAGGGAAAATTCTATTCCTAGAGGTCGTATTATCTCTTATATTAAGGCTTGTAAAATAATATCTAAAGGATGTTTATACCATATTGTAACAGTCAAGGATTTAGACTCAAAAAATCCTTACATTGAGTCGGCCTCCGTAGTAAGGGAATTTCTGGAGGTCTTTTCTAATGATCTTCCTGAGTTCCTCCAGAATGGATTATTGATTTTGGTATTTACTTTCTATCGAATACCAACGCCATTTAATTTCTCCTTATCGGATGGCTCCGACTTAACTAAAAGAGTTGAAGGCTCAACTGAAGGAATTGTTAGATAAAGCTTCAGTAGACCTAGTATTTAACCATGGGGTGCACCAGTATTGTTTGTGAAGGAGAAGAATGGTCCCTTAGAATGTGCATTGATTATCGCCAACTCAATAAAGCCACTATTAAGAACAAGTATCCTCTCCCTAGGATTGATGACTTGTTTGATCAACTCGAAAGGGCAAGCTAGTTTTCTAAGATTTACTCGAGATCGGGATATCGCCAATTTAGGGTGAGAGGTGAGGATATACCAAAAATTGCATTTTGAACTAGATAGGGTCACTGTAAGTTCTTAGTAATGTCCTTTGGTCTCACTAATGTCCCGATGAGTTTTATGGACCTAATGAATAGGGTGTTTCGAAGTTACCTAGATTCATTTGTTATTTTCGTCATTGTCGACATCTTGGTATATTCAAAAAATGAGGTTAAACACATGGAACATTTTAGAGGGGTCTTGCAAGTTCTTAAGGAATACAAACTATTTGTCAAGTCTCGAAAATGTGAGTTTTGGTTGAGGTCGGTGGAATATCTCTGTCATATAATCTCTACTGAATGAGTTGAGGTTGATCCAAGGAAAATCGAGGTAGTGTAAAATTGGGCAAGACCAGTGACTCCAACTGAAATTAGGAGTTTCTTGGGTTTAGCGAGATATTATAGGAGGTTTGTGGATGGTTTTCCGTCTATTTATTCTCCCTTGACTACCTTGACCCAAAAGAGATTGAAGTTTGAGTGGTCGGAGGCATGTGAAAGAAGCTTCCAAATTTCAAAAGGTAGGCTTACTTCAACCCGTATTGACTCTACCGAAGGGTACTAAGGGCTTTATGGTATATTGTGATCCTTACCGAGTGGGATGGGGTAATATCCTTATGCAACATGATAAAGTAGTAGCCTATGTCTCTACACAACTTAAGTTTCATGAGAAGAATTATCCAACTGATGACCTTGAGTTAGAGGCCGTGGTATTTTCCTTCAAAATATAAAGGTGTTATGTTTATGGTGTTCATGTTGATGTGTATACCGACCATTAGAGTCTTCAATAGGTTTTTACTCAAAAGGAGTTAAATATTTGACAAAGAACATTGTTGGTATTGTTGAAAGATTATGACATGAGTGTTCTCTACCACTCTGGCAAGGCCAATGTGGTTGCGGGTGCTGTAAGTTGTATGACCATGGGTAGTGTGTTTCATGAAGAAGAAGACAATAAAGACCCAATAAAAGATGTTCATAGGTTGGATCTTTTGGGTGTTAGATTGGAAGATTCTCCAAATTGTGGTTTTATAATCCATCATAACTCCAAACATCTTTGGTGGTTGAGGTGATGTCCAGGAAACACCTTGATCAATCATTGATGGAGTTGAAAGAATCGGTTATTGTTAAGCTCAATGAGTCATTCTCCTTAGAGGGATGGTGTTTAAAGGTATCAAGAAAGGTTGTGTGGTCCCAATGTTCATGATATGAGAAATCGGATTCTTAAGGAATATCATTGTTCCCTTGAATCTATTCATCCGGGTTCTACTAAAATGTATCATGACCTTAGAGATGTGTTTTGGTTGGATGCATTAAAAACGAACATAGCAGAATTTGTTGCCAAATGTCCGAATTTCTAACAAGTGAAAGTCGAGCACAAAAAATTGGGTGGTTTACTCCAAGAAATGCAAGCTCCCACCTGGAAGTGGGATGAGATTATTATGGACTTTTTAGTGGGTTTGCCTCGGACTAGAAGGCAAAATGACTCTATATGGGTGGTGGTGGATAGCTTGACAAAGTCCGCTCATTTTATTCCTTTAAAGTCTACTTACTCGGCGGAGAATTATGCAAAGATCTTCATAGATGAGATTGTGTGTCTTCATGGTTTTCCGTTATCCATCATATTAGATAGGGATGCACAATTCAAATCTAGGCTTTTGAGGTCACTCCAAAAAGGGTTGGGTACAAAAGTTAAATGAAGTACCTCCTTTCATCTTTAAATGGATCGTCAAGCGGAGCATACTATTCAAACCTTTGAGGATATGCTTAGAGCTTCTGTGATCGACTTCAAAGGAAATTGGGATAACCACTTGCCGTTATTTGAGTTCTCTTACTATAATCAATAACATTCTTCCATATCCATGCCTCCTTTTGAAGCTTTGTATGGTACAAGAAGTAGATATCTTGTTGGATTGTTTGAAGTTTGTGAGTTTTCACTTCTTGGTATCGAATTAGTATATGAAGCTTTGGAAAAAATACGCATCATAAGGGATAGGTTGAAGACGGCCTATAGTCGGAAAAAGTATTACGCTGACAATAGAAGAAAAGAGCTTTAATTTGAAGAAGGTGATAAAGTGTATTCGAAAATTTCACCAATGAAAGGGGTGATGTGAATTGGCAAGAAAGGGAAGTTAAGTCCTCGTTATGTGGGTCCCTATGAAATTTTTCAAAGGTTTAGTAGTGTTGCATATGAGTTGAGACTACCTTGTGAACTAGCTTCAGTTCATTCGGTGTTCCATGTCTTCATGCTTAAGAATTGCATCAGTGATCCCAAGCCAATTATTCTTATTGAAGGTCTAGTTGTGTATGAAAACCTCTACTGTGAAGAAGTTCCAGTTAAAATCCTCGATCGTCAAGTGAAGAAATTGAAAAACAAAGGGGTGGCCTCCGTAAATGTTCCACGGAGAAACCACCTAGTTGAGGGAGCAACATGGGAGGCCAAGGCCAAAACGAAGTCCCGTTACCCACATCTATTTGTTCCTATTAATAATAAAAATAATGATTTACTTTGAATTTGACTTGTATTGAAATATATGCATAATGGTGGTAAAGGTTTTTGCTAAAATAAAATGTGTAAAATGATTTTTTTTCTTGTTTTGCTTTTATTCTGTACTTTGTATGTTGTTGCCTTTATAAAAACAATATGGAGAATGTTGATAGAGTGAATGTTTGCATTACTGAGTCATTAATGATATGTTGAGCTCATGTTGTTGTGAGAAGGAAATTCGCTATGTTGTGGTTTTAAGCTCTTATGTGTAATAACTGATGTTTTGAATTGGTATGTGTAAATGACATGTTTGAGTTCTAAATCATGTTGAATATATATGTTGTTGATTGGACTTCTAGTCTCAAGTCTATCATTTCCCGTCTAAAGGTTTTAGTGTCATTCAAGGACGAATGTTCCTAAAGGGGGATGGCGCATAATGTAACACTCTGAAAGTCTTAACCTTAATATAGATCCTCACATTAGTGTCTATGGTTTTCAACACTATTATAAGACCTTAAACAATGAAAATAAATCATTTAAAATCTGTTGGAGTTAAAACGTCAAGGAACGCCTACGATGTCCGGTACACTTGTTACCTGGACTAGTTTGGTGTCTTGATGATTTTAAAGAGGGGCATAAAAGGTTAATCATGGTCAGGTAATGATGATGAACATAGTCTCCAAATAGGGGGTATAAATAAGAAAGGCCAAGTGAGGAGTGCCAACCTTCAATGGCAAGCCAAAGCCAAGAGGCCAAAGCTTCCAAAGAAAGGAGGCTACTACCTCACTCTACACGAGCATGACCACGACCAAGGTGAGGAGCTTGTGATTATGAGTTGTTCATGAAGGGGAAGAGGTACTTGAACCTAGATATTGTCCAAGACACCACAAGCCTCTTCATGACTCGTGGTGCACTTGACGGAAGGGAGAAGGCAGCCGTGAAAATGCGTTAGCCAATAGAGGGGAGTTTGGTGAGGCATAGGGGAGCTACTGCCTAAGATCACCACGAGCCATTTAAAGGAACGTGGTAAATCTTCACGAAATGGGTAAAGGGGTTCATAAAGTTGCCTTAGAGGAAAAAGTGGAGGTTGTCGTTTGAGAGAGATATTGCCTGACCACTCCAGACCACCACCACGGTCTATCATGCACTTCACGGACTGTGAAGCGGGGCGTGAAAATGGATGGTAGTTCACACTGAAGTTAAGTTGGACTTTACTTTTGGAAGTCCAACTTAGTGAGGGATTGTTTGGATATTTGGGGGGTGGACTATGTATTTGACTTTAGGTAAAAAAATCATTCACTTCCCATTAGAAAAACTCAAACACAAATTGAAATCCAAATTGCTCCCGCTTCTTTCTACTTTCTCTCTCTCCATTCATCCTCCATTGAAGAAAAAGAAGCTTGAGGAAGAAGACAAAGTCTCCAAGGTTTTCACCCAATTTTTGTGGACAAAGCTTCATTAAGGTATGAGTTCTTCACTCTTGGGATTCCTTTTCCCAAGGGGTCCTCTCCAAGTTGATTTTTCAAATTAACAAATTCTTAGGGTTTATCTCTACAAATGTCAAAATTGAGGATTAATTATGTTTAATTATGATTGCCTATGACTAATCAAGTGTAGATTGTTGAGTAATTGATGTTAATTGTTGGAATTTTGCATAGATCATGTCCTCTCCCTAATTTCTGCAATTCTTGGTTCTTACTTGTACATTGATGAAAATAGGAGAATGTGTGGGTTAATTCGTTTATGGATTGCCTAGTAGTTGTTATTTTGGGATTGATCTTGGTTCTTGAAGAAATCATGAATGAACCCTTTGCTCTTGACCTTTGATCATGAACTCATAATTGAATTGAGTAGGATGGTTACGATTGACTTAGACATTATCTTTTATACCATGGTTTTATGATATTGCACCTATTGTTGAGTGGAATTTATTGGTTTATGGTAAAGCCATGAATGATGGCTATTGAGGAGATTGGGTAAGCTTTTGTGATCTGAAATTTGCACTTCAATTATGATGGCTCATACTTGGTGATGAAGTTCAATTGAAGTATATCTTATGATTGAATTAAGGAGGTGTTGGTATGATGATGCAATTGAAATGTCTTGATTATTCATATTGTGAGATAATGTTAAGATGTATTGATATAAGGTTGGTTATGAATTACCTATGTGCCTTACTATATTATAATAATGTTATAGTGCTAATCTCACATGCGAGGCTTGTATTTAAAGGATGTTCTCATACAATTGCTATTGATCTAAAGACTATGACTATATAAGGAGTAGTCTCCTATGAACATTACTAAGTTATGATTATTAAAGAAAGATATTTCAAAAAAGGACTCTAGCTTAGTACCGAGTCCAATAGTAGTGAGAAGTATCCCTTCCCACATAGGAAAGGTAGGTTCACTATTGTATCATGAGATTGGAGGCTATAAAGGATGTAGAATAACAAAGGTCCCAAAGATATCTCGTAGTTCTTGAACTAATTTGCCCCCATAGGAATACAAGCTCGTAGATCCATATATATGTTATGTTCATGTTTTGGTACTACCTCGGCAAGTAATCCACCTTTTTTTGGTGTAGGATTCCTTGACACAGGATTCCACATTAGCTCATGTGGTCTATGTCGGTCCAGGCAAGATGTTCCCCAAAGTAAAATGAAGTAATAAAGTGAACTCTAACTAGGATGACCTAAGGGGTATGACTAAGTCTAGGTAAGAGTATGGGACTCTACCTATACATTGAACTAGTTAGCCTTGAAGAAAATCTTAGAAGGATGTTCTTATGTTTTCTTATCTTATGAAATAAATGTCAAACTTATATTGGTTCTTCATGTTAATGGTATATATTTCTAATATGAGGATGAGTACTTATAGTATTATGTTATGTGAAGTTAGACATTAGTCATGACCGTTTGGTTAGTTTGCTTGGTTGAGTGGATTTATGGGGATTCACTTGACCATTGCACTAGTAGTCTTGGTGAAGGGTTATGGGTAAGGATGTCACTTATTTTAAAATGTTAGAAGTCATGAACATGCTTTGTGGTTATAAAATGATGGTAGAGTTGTGTTGGTTATGAATTATATAGGTTACACATATGTTGACTTGGCTTAACTTGAGAATGTTGGTCTAGTGTTGAATATGCTTTTTCTTAAGGGGTATATGATTATTGCCTTATATGTGTTCTTGGTTTGTGCATAATGATTTTCAAAGTAAATTGGCATGTTTTATCAAATGTCCCTTTTTAGCATGATTTCTATGTTGTGTGTGCATATGTTTTCATCGTACAAATGATGTGCTAACCTATATTTCTCCCTTGTCCTAAACATTTTAGGTTCCGATCTTTGAAGGATTCGTGACAAGTTTCAAAGGAAGGATTAGATCATTTCTCCAAGTGTGGGTATGTCCTAAAGTTCCGAGGATGATGCCTTTTTCTCACTCTAGATATTTTACATTTTTATGGTGTTAAGACAATTATTTCACTCTTGTTGTAAGCCCTAAGAGGAATTTATACATTTGTGTAAGGACTATGCCCATATTGTTCTATTCTGTTTAGATGGTTTTATATGAGACATACTTTTTATACTATATTGTGTATCTCATATAATATATATATATATATATATATATATATATATATATATGTGTGTGTGTGTGTGTGTGTGTGTGTGTGTGTGTGTGTGTGTGTGTGTGTGTGTGTGTGTGTGTGTGTGTGTGTGTATATATATATATATATAAATATATATGTGTGTGTGTGTGTGTGTCTATATATATATATATATCTGTGTGTGTGTGTGTGTGTGTGTGTGCCCGCGCCCGCGCGTGTGTGCAGTTAAAGCAGAAGACTATGCAATATTCATACAAGGAGTCTAAGAAAACTCGCTATGAATATATTATGTGTAAGCGAGACGTCTAAGTAAACCTCATGAAGTAGATGTTGATAAAAAGTTTTAATTTTCCGCACTTTTTAATCTATAAATGTAATGACGAATGCTAAGAGGCTAGTCTTAATCCTATTCAAGGATGATGACGTCGGTTACGTAGGGTCCAAATCTCCTGATTCACATACTTGTGGCTAGGTACTTAGTTGATCAAGGCAGTGAAGATTTAGTGAGTCCTCATAGAATTCGAGGATTGGATGACTCTTTTCTCTTTCATGTGTTTCTTTTCATGTTGGACTATTGTATTGGTTGTGTCCCAAGATTTTACTCTCTTATGTTAGATGGTTTGAGACAATGTTTTTAGACTTCCGCTCAATTTATAAAAGACTTTGATTGTTTGAAATGCCTTAAATTTTCACACTTATATGCTAAGTTGCTTGCATAAAGAGTCTTGCGGTTTTATTTACCTCGTTACATCTAGGGGGTACCCTGGGTCGTGACAGGTTTGTATATGAAGGGTCGTAATAAAATTAACACGAGTATCAAGCATCTTTTGGAAAGATTTCTAAAATTTCGAAATTGATTAGGTACCAGTATTGGAGATAATTAACCATGGCACTCCCTGCAACCTAACCACTTCTCTCAAGTACAATTAGCATAGTCCTCCGCTGTTGCAAAAATAGTTTTTTTTTGTTTTTGAAAAACAAAAAAATTTAGGGGTAGGTTGGTGGAAGGTGGGGGAGAGGGGATCCAGGGGGTGGGGGTGCAGAGGTAGGGGTAAATTTTAATTTTTTTTTTCCAAAATAATTTTATTTTTATTTTTGAAAAACAAAAAAAATAGGGATAGTTTGGTGGAAGGCAGGAGGCGCCCTGGGGGTGGGGGTGCCCAGGGGGGTAGTTTTTTTTTTTTTTTGAATTACTGTTTTTTTAAAAATGGGTTGAAACCATTTTACTCAAACCATATTTGAGAAAATACATATTTGTCCATACTCTATTTGTTTAGATTGTAATCCAAATCATTTTTGCTCAATCCATATTCAATCCATTCATATCTAATCTGATCCTACCATTTGTCACGCCTAGTCAATTCACATACAGAGTGAACTATCTTTCTTCCAAACCGATAGAATTGGAGCACCCAATGGAGAGATAATCGATCAGATGAAACCCTTATTCAAAAAATCTTTTAATTGCTCCTTTAACTTTTTGTGTTCTTCTAGAGCCATATGATAAGGAGAAATAGATATAGGTTGCATATCTAGTAGAATGTCAATACAAAAATGTATTTACCTTGTGGGGGATAATGCGTAGATCATCACGAAACAATTCTGAAATTCATTTACAACAATGACTGACACAATGGTAGGGGATTCGGAATCCATATCCTTTAATCTAACTAGATGGTATATGCAACCCTTAAAATCATGTGTATAGTTTATAGACAAGAGACAAACTTAACCTTAGGCGTAGAGTTTCACCATTTCCACTCCACAATAGGTTCATTGGAAACTTAAAATTCAACTACTGGGGTTCTACAATCAACATAAACATCACATGAATACAACAAATCCATCACATGAATAACATCATAATCTAACATGTTAAGATCTTAAAGATTAAAATGAGTCTCTATGGGATAAGGAGACACGACAATTTTTAAACACTTTCTTACCCACAATAGTTCACCAATAGGAGTAGATACAGAGAAAAGATATAACAAAATATCTTGAAGAATATCAAACCTAATAACCAAGTATGGCATCATAAATGAAAAGATAGCACCAAGATCAAGCAAAGCATAAACATCAAGATTATAGACTTTCAACTACCAGTGACCACATTTGGAGAACCCTCTAGCTTAGGTCGAGTCTACAGTGCATCTAATAGGTTTTGCTTTTGATTTCCACTAGAACCTAATGAAGTATAAGGTTGAGTTTGTCGACGATTATCTCCTTCATTTTTAGCAACTTAGGGAAAATACCTTATCTTGTGATCCGTCCTTCCACAAGTAAAGTGTTTAGAAACCTGTAGACAATTTACCCTCATGCTTCCTTCAACATATAACACACATAGACAATGAAGATCCACTACCATATCCTCCTTGAGGCTTAGGGTTAGATACCCCGTCATTTTTGAACTTAGGAGGAGCATTTGAGGATCCTTGACCAGAATACCTTTCTTGGAACTTCGAACGACCATGTCTTTAGGACCTTGAATGTTAAAACTCACTGTCACCAGTCCTGGCACTTTTTTCCGCCCCAGACCTTTCCTTAAGTTTATCTTATTCAATTTATTTAGCATGAACTATAAGATAAGAAATGACCACAATCATGGTGGTACAACATTCCTTAACCACCATTTCAGACACACCCAAAACAAATTACCCATCCTTTCCCTAGGATTGACTACCATAGTAGGAGTATACCTAAACATTAAGAGAAATTCAAAGAATATTTCTTCACATTCATGCTTCCTTGATGAAGGTTGATGAATTAAAGTACCTTTTCCTCCATCATCTCAACGGGAATGAACCTATCAAGGAAAGCAACCTTAAATTTATCCTAATCAAGAGGACCCACATCTGCCACCCACTCTTCCTTCTATCAGTTGAACAAATTTTGCCTTTTCCATCGGCATCAGCTCCATGTTCATCAACACCTTATACACTTCCTCAATGAATTATTGAGGATCTTAATCAACCTTGAAACCATAAAACTCTGTATGATTTATTCTAGTGAAGTCTCTCTCTAGTTATCATCGTACCAACATTTGGGTTAAAGGGAAACCCAACCTTATACTGGATTAAGCCACCATGTCTTGAGACAAAACTTTAAAACCAGCCCTAAATTCCTCTATAGTGACTTGCTCAGACTGAGTGTCGGTCAGAACTAGGCAGCTTGCGGAGGAGCTTCTTATTCCTAGTTCTCATTCACATTCCTCCCTACATGAGCTCTTCGAGGGGACACATCTAGTGAATCATCGGATAAGGATTAGGACAGAGATATTTTATAGTTTAAATTTATCGCATGACAATTAAGCAATCAAACAAATGGAATTTTTCTAAACATCTTGCTACCTCTTATTCATAAATTTGGTGTTGTTAACACTAATTAATAAGATTGCACTCGAGTTATGACACATCCTAGGATGTTTCTAAACCTTCTTCTCTGAATATTTAGTTTATCACAACCCAAAGTAACCCCTAGACGTGTCATGGGGCGTAGGACCCTGTAAGGACCTACACAAACAACGTAGCATACATCATACAAGATAGTAGAACTTAAGAGTTAAAAAGATAGTTTAAATCTTAAAGAGTTTGTCCAAAAATGAAGAGAAAGTCTAAATAGTTTAAAAGCCGCGTATTACATTAGTGTTATTGTGACCATGACGGAACTCATAGATCACATACAATGTGCAAAAGTAATGACAATAAGTATTAAAGAGTTTCCTCCTTAGAACATGAGGACTCACCATTATTCAACAACTACTAAAGTGATACCCAACCACGAGGATGCGGGATTGAAGCATCAAACACCACATCTTTAAAGAATGTATGGAATATTATGCATTAGTACAAAAAATTTACCAAGTATGATAGAAAATCATAAGAGTTATGAAATCATGCTTAAAATAATTTTCATGACATGCAAAGATCAAGTTAAAACATAATATAAGAGGTTAGTTGTCACGACCCAAAACGAGCCGCGAGTGGCACCCACAATTATCCTACTATGTGAGCGAACCAACCAATCTAAACCCCAACATTTCAAACATAATGAACAAAATACACTGCGGAAGACTTAAACTCATTAACATAACCAATTAATTAACTTCTAAAATTTATCAATCATTATTATATAATTACATCATGTAAGCACACAATTAAGCATATAGAAGGTTTTATAATACTACCCAACACATATCATTCGCTATTAAGTGTTTACTACGAATAGCATAAACCATAACCTACCTCCACCGAAGAATTAGGATCAAGCAAGCTAATCCTCAAAATCTTTGCTTTCCTCTTCGTTCCTCTCTCTCTCGATCATTCTCCCTCTCTTTTTGTCTCTTTTCTTCTTTTTCCTTATTCAAACTCTTTTTCTTTTACCCTAATTAGCATATAATTAAGTATAAAAGATGATAAAATAACCCACTAATTAATTCAAGGTTATCTCTTTTAACCCCCAAGTAATTAAATTATTAATATTAACCCACTAACTTTTTAATTATAAGCAGGAATAGTCCAAAACGCCCCTTAAAACATTTAACAGAAATCCGACCCAGTCTGGGTTACGCAACCTGTGACGGTCCGTCATGACTATGACGGTCCGTCCTGAAGGTCCGTCACAAAGTTCAGAGAGTTAATTCTGTGGAAAGATGTGTGACGGTCCGTCGTGCCTGCGACGGTCCGTCCTGCCATTCCGTCACGAAGTTCAGAGAGTCGATTTCAGTACCCAAATTTCAGAATTCTAAGTGTTTTGGAACGAAACCCCCTCGACGGTTCGTCGTGCCCATGACGGTCCATCGTGGGATCCGTCGACCAAGACAGTTTTTCCAGAAATAAAATCTGCTGCTCAAAACGACTAAACAGGTCGTTACAATAGATACCAATTTACCCATCGTTCGTCCTCGAACGATCCCAAGAAGAAAAACAAGGGCGAAAAGGAGTACCTGAATCTGTAAACAGGTGTGGGTATCTTTCTCGCATATCAGCCTCCTTCTCCCAAGTGGACTCTTCAACTGGTCGATTCTTCCATTGAACTTTGATGGATGCAATCTCCCTTGATCTCAATTTTCGGATTTCTCTATCTAGAATGGCAACAGGCTCCTCCTTATAAGTCAAATTCTCATCAAGCAGAACTGAATCCCAACGAATGATGTAGTTTCCATCCCCATGGTATCGTTTCAACATAGACACATGAAATACCGGATGCACTCCTGACAGTCCTGGAGGCAAGGCTAATTCATAAGCCACCTCCCCTACTCGTTTAAGTACTTCAAATGGTCCAATATACCTTGGGCTTAGCTTACCTGTTTTACCAAACCGCATCACCCCTTTCATGGGTGAAACCTTCAGCAAGACTGTTCACCCTCCATGAACTCCAAGTCTCTAACCTTTCGATCTGCATATTCTTTTTGCCTACTTTGAGCCGCTAGAAGCTTTTCCTGAATAGATTTCACCTTCTCTAATGAATCCCTCAAAAGGTCAGTACCCCAGGGTCTAACCTCAAATGCATCAAACCAACCAATGGGAGACCTACATCTCCTCCCATACAATGCTTCAAATGGGGCCATGTCAATACTTGAGTGATAGCTATTATTGTATGAAAACTCCGCTAAGGGTAAGAAGTTAACCCAATGACTACCAAATTCTATCACACATGCACGAAGCATATCTTCCAATACCTGAATAGTTCCCTCAGACTGACCATCGGTCTGAGGGTGAAATGCAGTACTAAGGTCCAACCTAGTACCTAATTCCGCATGCAATATTCTCCAAAACTTAGAAATAAACTGCGTACCTCTATCTGATATGATGGAAAGTGGAACTCCATGCAATCGAACAATTTCTGAGATATAGAGTTTGGCTAACTTATCTGCATTGTAGGTCACCTTGACCGAAATGAAGTGAACAGACTTAGTTAATCTGTCCACAATTACCCAAATAGAATCAAACTTACCCAATGTCTTTGGAAGACCAACCACGAAGTCCATTGGAATTCTCTCCCACTTCCATTCAGGAATGGGCATTCTCTGAAGTGTTCCTCCGGGCCTCTGGTGTTCATACTTTACTTGCTGACAATTTGGACATTTGGCATCAAAATCAACAATGTCGCGCTTCATTCTACTCCACCAAAAGTGTTGCTTTAGGTCACGGTACATCTTGGTTGCTCCACGATGTATAGAATATCCGGAACTATGAGCCTCTGTAAGAATAGTGTGGATCAAATAATCAACACGGGGCACACATACCCTTCCCTTAATCCTCAAAACACCTTCCTCATAAATTATTGCTTCTTTAGCCTCTCCTCGCAACACCATATCCCGAATTCGGCTTAGTTTCTCATCATCAAACTGTTTTCCCTTGATCTTGTCAAGAAAAGAAGATCTCGCCTCCACATGGGCCAAAAATCCTCCCTCCTCATTTACTTCTAGCCTCATAAAGTCATTAGCCAGGGTCTGAACCTCTCTAGCCAATGGGCGTCTGGAAACTTGTAAGTGGGCTAAACTACCCATGCTCCCTGCTTTTCTACTTAAGGCGTCTGCCACAACATTAGCCTTTCCTGGGTGATACAAGATGGTAACATCATAGTCCTTCAGTAGTTCCATCCACCTCCTCTGTCTCAAATTCAAATCCCTCTGAGTAAAGACATACTGTAGGCTACGATGATCCGTATAGACTTCACACTTAACCCCATATAGATAGTGTCTCCATTGCTTTAATGCAAACACTACCGCATCCAACTCCAAATCATGGGTCGGATAGTTACGTTCATGCACCTTTAATTGCCTCGAAGCATAAGCAATTACATTCTTCTCTTGCATTAGCACTGCACCCAAACCAGAATAGGATGCATCACAATAAATAATGAAGTTCTTACCCTCTACTGGCAAGGTAAGGATAGGTGCAGTAGTCAGCAAGGTCTTGAGTTTCTGAAAGCTTTCCTCACACTCATCCGACCATACAAATGGAACATTCTGCTTAGTCAAGTTCATCAATTGGGAAGCAATAGAAGAGAATCCCTTGAAAAATCGACGGTAGTAGCTGGCTAAACCAACAAAGCTCCTTATTTCTGACACATTAGTAGGTCTTACCCAATTCTTCACTGTCTCAATCTTAGAAAGATCCACCGTCACTCCATCCTTAGAAACCACGTGCCCCAAGAAGGACACTGAATCTATCCAAAACTCACACTTGGAGAATTTGGCATAAAGCCTTTTCTCCCTTAATACTTCCAACACAATTCTCAAATGCTCCTCATGTTCCTTCTTACTCTTGGAGTATATCAGTATATCATCAATAAATACGATCACAAAGAGATCCAGATATGGCTTAAAAATCCCGTTCATCAAGCTCATGAAAGCAGCAGGGGCTTTCTTAAGGCCAAAAGACATTACTACAAGTTCTTAATGCCCATACCTGGTTCGAAAAGCAGTCTTTGGCACATCCGTTGCCCGTATTTTCAATTGATGATAACCGGATCTCAAGTCAATCTTAGAGAAGACACAAGCACCTTGTAACTGATCGAACAAGTCATCAATGCGAGGAATGGGATACTTATTCTTAATAGTTACCTTGTTTAACTGCCGGTAGTCTATGCACATGCGAAAACTCCCATCCTTCTTCTTTACAAATAACACCGGAGCACCCCAAGGGGATGCACTTGGTCTAATGAAGCCTTTACTTAACAACTCTTGATGTTGGGCCTTTAATTCCCTTAACTCCGCTGGGGCCATCCTGTTAGGGGGTATGGAAATGGGGCGAGTACCCGGCTCCAGATCAATGCAAAAGTTGATATCCCTATCCGGTGGCATACCAGGAAGGTCTGCAGGGAACACATCCAGAAGCTCACGGACTACCGAAACCGACTCAATTGAAGGTACTTAGGTAGAGTCATCCCTGAGGTGTGCCAAGAACGCTAAACACCCTTTACTAACCATTCTCTTAGCACGAAGAAAGGAGATGATACGAACTGGAGTGGAAGTGTAGTCACCCTCCCACACTAACGGATCTGTCCCAGGCTTGGCCAACGTTACAGTTTTAGCATTACAATCTAGGAATGCAAAATTTGGAGAAAGCCAAGTCATACCCAGAATTACATCGAAATCAACCATTTCTAAAATGACCAAGTCTACATGAGTATTTCTCCCCACAAAAGTCACCAAATAAGACCTATATACTTTTTCAACTATCACAGACTCACCCACTGGAGTAGAAACACGAATAGGCATGTCAAGCAATTCACAATGTAAATTAAGACCAGTAGCAAATGAGGAAGATACATATGAAAATGTGGAGCCAGGGTCAAATAATACAGAAGCCATGCAATCACAAACCAAAAGATTACCTGTGATAACAGCATCAGATGTCTCCGCTTCAGACCGCCCGGGGAAAGCGTAACAATGGGCCCTATCGCCTGTCTGCCTGTTGCCCCTACCATGTTGTGCTGTAGTGGCTCCAGTTTGCTCGTCACCTCGGCCGTTTTGGTGACCACCATTACCTCGACCACCACGTCCTCCAGAATGACGGCCTCTTCCATGACCACCTCTACCTCTGACTATGGGAGGTCTGTAACTCTATTTTGGACAATACCTCTTAATATGTCCAGTCTCCCCACATCCATAACACTCTCTGGATTCAAGCATCGGTCTCTGTGAGAATGACGAAGTCAGGGAATAACCTCCAACCTCAGAGAAATGTTGACCGGTCTGAGGTGGACCCCCAACTACAGTCTGTAGTGAAGACTGAATGGGTCGGGCTGGATAACCTCCTGAACCCTGACCTCTGGAGTAAGAACCATTAAACTCACCTCCCTTACGAAACCTTTTTGATGTCGATGCCATGGTGAAGTCATCTGGCTTCACTCCTTCCACCTCTATCGCGAAGTCTACCACTTCCTGAAAGGATTTTGCTGTAGCCGCTACCTGTAAGGCTGAAATCCGCAAATCTGACCTCAACCCCTTCACGAAACAGCGAATCCGTTCTTGTGGACTGAAACAAAGCTGGGTGGCATACCTGGATAATGCACGAAAATTAGCCTCATACGCAGTCACCAACATCTTGCCTTGCTCTAGGCTCAAGAACTCATCTCTCCTCCTATCCCTCAAGGTCTGGGGGATATACTTCTCCATAAATAAGCTAGAGAATGACGCCCAAGTCATAGGTGGTGCCTGTGTGGGTTGACACTCAACATGTGACCACCACCACATTTTGGCATTTCCCTGAAACTGATAGGTTACAAACTCAATGCCAAATCGTTCCACTATGCCCATTTTATGTAGTAACTCATGACAATCAACCAGAAAATCGTAAGCATCCTCAGATTCAGCACCTTTGAAGACTGGAGATTTCAATTTCAAGAACTTACTGAAAAGTTCATGCTGATCACTTGTCATTATGGGCCCTGTAGTCAAACGAGGAAACGTGCCTATTTCCAATGAGGCATCCATGCATGGAGCCTTAGCAGCGGCCTGTCGTACTTCCGAAACCTGAGGTGCTGCTGCAGAAAACACTGGAGGTGTCTGGCCTTGATCAGATAACTCGCTAAGATAATCAAGGACCTGATTAATCATCTCTGGGGTAGGTTGGGGTGGCAATTCCTCATTCTGCACTTGCTCACTTTCCCCTTCCTCACCCTCTCTTACTACTTCCTCAGTCGGTGGAGGAGTCACCGCCCTAGTACTAGATGGGCCAGGTGTTTGTCCTCTTCCTCTAGAGGACGTCCTCCCGCGACCTCTACCACGGCCTCTCGCCACTACTCCTCTTCGAGCTACAGCCCCAGTGGCTGGCTCAGTTGCATCTTGTCTTGCCGGTGTTGGTGTTGGCGCCGCTGTTGCTCTAGTCCTAAACATCTGCGAAATAGAGTGAAGATGGTCAGATACCAATTTGTATCACCTAGATACCAATTGGATCCAAGTAATAGCACGAAAGAAAGAAAGAAAGAAAGGAATTTTCCTACAGTCTTATAGCCTCTCAAAGAAAAGGAAAGGCGTCCCCCTACCGTTCCTTAAGACTCTACTAGACTCGTTCTTGTGTGATGAGACCAACGAACCTAATGCTCTGATACCAAGTTTGTCACGACCCAAAATGAGCCACGAGTGGCACCCACAATTATCCTACTATGTGAGCGAACCAACCAATCTAAACCCCAACATTTCAAACATAATGAACAAAATGCAATGCGGAAGACTTAAACTCATTAACATAACCAATTAATTAACTTCTAAAATTTATCAATCATTATTATATAATTACATCATTTAAGCACACAATTAAGCATATAGAAGGTTTTATAATACTACCCAACACATATCATTCGCTATTAAGAGTTTACTACGAATAGCATAAACCATAACCTACCTCTACCAAAGAATTGGGATCAAGCAAGCTAATCCTCAAAATCTTTGCTTTCCTCTTCGTTCCTCTCTCTCTCGATCGTTCTCCCTCTCTTTTTGTCTCTTTTCTTATTTTTCCTTATTCAAACTCTTTTTCTTTTACCCTAATTAGCATATAATTAAGTATAAAAGATGATAAAATAACCCACTAATTAATTCAAGGTTATCTCTTTTAACCCCCAAGTAATTGAATTATTAATATTAACCCACTAACTTTTTAATTATAAGCAGGAATAGTCCAAAACGCCCCTTAAAACATTTAACAGAAATCCGACCCAGTCTGGGTTACGCAACCTGTGACGGTCCGTCATGACTGTGACGGTCCGTCCTGCAGGTCCGTCACAAAGTTCAGAGAGTTAATTCTGTGGAAAGATGTGTGACGGTCCGTCGTGCCTGTGACGGTCCGTCGTGCCTGCGACGGTCCGTCCTGCCATTCCGTCACGAAGTTCAAAGAGTCGATTTCAGTACCCAAATTTCAGATTTCTAAGTGTTTTGGAACGAAACCCCCTTGACGGTCCGTCGTGCCCATGACGGTCCGTCGTGGGATCCGTCGACCAAGACAGTTTTTCCAGAAATAAAATCTGCTGCTCAAAATGACTAAACAAGTCGTTACAATAGTAAACATAATTGTTATCATGGTCAATGGAAGTATAAATCATCTTTCTAACACATTTGAGATAATTCTACAAGTAACCTTAATTCATAATTATCAGGGGAGATTTACCTTTAATAGACATAGAGACCACGTGAGCTATATTATGGAATCTGATGACCACCCACACTTGAAAGAGGTATCCTACTTGCCAAGGTAAGGACCATGAACTTCTAGCTTACGTTAATCCACTAGGTAATATCTGTCTAATACAATCATTCTATTGTGGCACATAGTTTATAGGACATGGGTAATCACCTATTTTGCTCTCGGTGCTAAGCATAAATCTTACGGAATAGTCATTAGTTATAACATATCTTAACATTCATGAGAGATGGATATTACCAATTTTCTGGTCATTAGAGAACTTGGGTAATTCCTCTTAGATTATCATTAGAATAGCTCCTTAACTTGATTCATCTTATGTGAGAAAACCTTTCAACCTTATGAGTACTTTATGTTACAAATCCTTTCACAACAAAAACATCGAATTTCACTCTCAAAGCATCCCTAAATAATTTTAATCACTGTCATAAAGAACATATCGTTCTTCATAAACTCATTTTTCATGATTCAAAAGCTTTATCATATGACCATTTCTAGGTCATTCGGGTTTCACATTGGGTTCATGGGAATTCAACTTAGAAACATGAAATTAATTGAACTTCTGTATAACAAGACATAAAATAATTCATTAGATGTTAATTGGAAAGAACACATGAGACCGAGTAAAAACTTTAACTTATATTGGAGATTCTACTTTATAAGATTGGAGAATTTAGGAACCTTCTGGATGCAAGCGATATACATAGGTTATGATTAATACCTTGATGCCAAGAGTTTACAATTAATGATGAATTTGGAGGCTTGACCTTGAAAATCTAGCCTTCTTCTTCAAGCCTTTCAAGAGACAATTATTTGGGGAAGAACATTGATAAACTTTGAGAATTTAGAAGAATGATTTCAATTAGGGAAATTTGTAGGTAAAATTTTTTCTATAGGTTCTATAGTAGAAGGTAAAACGACATATTATTGGGTCAAAATAATTAGTAAAAGACCCAAAATCCTCTTTAAAATAATTGTGGGACATTCACCGACGTCCTGACCTACGGTCCTTAGGTACCACTATGGATTGTCCTAGTCGACTATGGGTAGGTTTAGAGACCACCATTTTTGGACCCCCAATGACAGGGCCACATGTATGGGTTGTGGGTACACCTATAGACCGTAAACCATAGACGTGTGTCAAAGCTTTTGATCATAAAATTTTCTAAGTGTGGGACTCACGAAGAGACGTACCTACGACTTGTGCATTGAATTATGGACCGTCCTGGTATGCCGTATCAAAGTACTCGAACAAGGAATTTTAAGAAGGATTTCGATTGTCCAACCACGGTCCCACAAGCAATCCGAATGTCAGTCCATCGACCATCAGGGTTTCGTTGGTACAAGCACCAGTTTTAGAAACAGCTAACACTACCCATCTTTTAAAATTCGAGGTGTTACAACCTACCTCCCCTGATTACTTTCATAAAATAAAATATTTCTAAAGAGTATTATTTTAGCCTTATATATTTCTAAAGGTGTTGATTTTTAAATTCGTACATTTCTAAAAGGGTGATTATTTTACCATTACATATTTTTAAGGGCAATTATTTTAGCCTTTAAGCTAGTTTCAAATCAATTTAGGAATACTAAAAATGAGTTTTCCTTTAATTTCCTAAACTTAAAGGGCTATTTGAATATTATTTTTAGCCTTTTGAAACATCGTTTGGGTACTTTAAACTTTGAGTTTTCCTTTCCTTACCTTGAAAGTCCTAAATGAATATGGATTTCTTTTTAACGTTTAAGTCCAAAATGAATACGAATAAATAAACTTACAACGTGAACCTATTTTCAAGAAAAAATATTTTCTATCATTTGTTCTAAAAGTGTTACCAAAACGTTTATAAGACAATTATACAGATGTTAACAAATAATATTAGCCCGAATAAATAATTTTCAAAATAAAAGACAAACAATTTAATCTATCAAAACTAACGAGTTGTTCAAAATATATGCAAGAACTGGTTAGTAAATCACAACAATACAATCAAAGATATAAAAGGAAGGCTAACAAGAATTGACTCCTAATTTATGAGACAACAAACATAATAATAATCCTAATTGTTGTTTGCCTAATATTTTTGGCCAATAATGAGTTCCAAAGTCGAAACTCGAGCCCTACAGATGTACATTTAATATAACAAGAGATGAAAAAATATTGTATTAAAGTGAGAACAAAATATGATATGAGTAAAAATGGCAATCAAGATAAGTTAACTAGCAATATTCCAATACAAAAAAGTGGTCATGATCCACACACAAGTTACCAAATTCATGATATGTATAGCAACAACATTTGGAGGAGAACATAAGTTAATTAAGTTGTTCGGCATTACAAAAAAAATATCACACTCCGAGCCTACAACCTTGACATGGACGACACTAGAGAACAATTGGCTTCATCTAGTAAACCCTTGGCCTAGCTCATATCTTAGCGGAAGACTTACTATAAACTCAAATATAAAGTTTTAACTTGAATGTATCAAATACATAGCTTAGAACATTTAAAAATATTCAAACTGACCACAAGGGCAACTCAAGTCTAAAACATTGAAAAATAGGAAATGAAACAAACTTCTCAACTAATACTTTCTTTGTATGAAGCTTCTAATGTTATCATGGATGTCAGGACAAGACCTTCAATCATCCTAAAAGAAATTGAAATCATACAAATATTTGAGGGATCCACTAAAAGAAAGTGGGCTGACCAAACAACTTTGGGACTGCAAGTGGTATCAACGAAGTGTCTATTGATGATCCTGATTACCTATTTCTGCATCATGAAAGATGATGGACAAATGGCATCAGTACATGGAATGTACAAGGAAAAGTGTAATATAAAACATGACATAAGCTTTAAAAGAACTAAAGAAACATACTCACCTCATTTCAACTTAAGGTACTCAAACTCGAAAATACTCAACTTAGTTC
This sequence comes from Solanum chilense, assembly GCA_032847665.1. Taxonomy (NCBI): domain Eukaryota; kingdom Viridiplantae; phylum Streptophyta; class Magnoliopsida; order Solanales; family Solanaceae; genus Solanum; species Solanum chilense. The sequence continues at coordinate 26,277,632 of CM064973.1, forward strand.
AGTAAAAAGAAATAATAGAGATGCATTATAAAGAAAGCTTTAAACAGTAGGTAAAGAATCAATTTATTAAAAATACAATAATAACTCAGTTCGTATGTACCAAGTAACTCAACTTGGGAGATTCTCTGACCGACAACCATCACTATGAGTTATGTGATGATACAACATCCCTCCCACGCTGCCAAAACTTTTCTATACCTTCCCGGGGTATAGAACTCTTCAATTAAGTTGATCCACTAAGCTATTATCAAAAAGTAAGAAGGAATAATCTAAAAAGTATGACACATTCTACCCATGTTGGCTACATTGTTTGTGACGAATGTGAGCTATTTGAACTCGTCCTTATATCGATGCCAAGTACTACTTACAAAATGTAACTAAGATCATATATTTAAAAACATTTCGTCATCCTCAAATTTTGAGATTATTACTCAAAAGATTTCTCTTAAAAGAGATATTACCCAGAACTCCTCATGAACTCATTTGGAAGTTGATGTTTCCCATCCTTTAATATTGAAAAAATATTTACGCTTAGGAATACTTAGTCACCATATATTCATTTTAAAATATATTAAAATCAACTCTCCTCTTCCTCATAGTCAAGCACTCAAATCGTAAAACAAGTTTCAAAAGATTGTAAAAGACTCCTCAAGATGACTTGAAAGAACTCTCAAGACTTAACTAAACTTTTCCTTAAGTTTGAATTAATTCATGGGTTACAATACATGTTATGAAGGATCTCTCGATGTTTAGATGTATTTTAGAGTAGTAAGAATTAGAAAGGAGTGAAGGTACGCTGTAAAAAAACTTAGATAAAGCAAATGACTGAAGATAGGATGGGGCAGGCGACCCTTGAGCACTAATTGGAATGGGGTCGCAGCCCCTCAACTTCAGAGGCAATTTCCTTGCGCACTGCTAGCACAACGCGCCAACCCCCCGCCAAGAAAACCCGAGAATTTTAATTCTCATTTTCTGACCCTAATTTGCATAAAATTTAATGGTTTCCTAAAATTTTCCTAAGAATCAATTACCCAATACAAATACACAAGAATCTACTAACAAAAACTCTCAAACTCATAAAATTGATGTCAAGAACTTATCAAACCCATCATAAATGATTTAGGAATGAAACTTCAAGAAAAATCATCAAGAACTCAAATCTTTCAACCTGAAGAACGAAATTACGAATAAAATCACATGATTGACGTACTGGTGAAACAACCCTACACTATGAGATGTCATATACCTCTTAGGGATCAAACCCTTGGGGAATTTCATCGACAAATCTCAAGAATCTTGACGAACGCCTTAAACCTCTCCTCTTTTCTCCTCTTGAACATCTATCTAAAATCCTAAGCGTATTTAGGATTGTGGAAACATAACCAAATCAGTTTAGACCCCTAAAATGTTACTAAAAATCTTTTGAGTTTATGGGGTAAGTAAAAGATCAAAATGCACCTCATTAGTTGGGTAAATTTCCTTAACCAAAGATTCTACATTTCAAACGGGCATATCTCCCTCATCCGAACTCGAAATTTGGACTCGAAAAAAATATTTATGCTAGAACAAACATACCTAGTTCTCTGCTTTAAATAATTTTTGTTGGTAACTCTAACTTGTTTTCAACTACAAATCACAAAAAGAGAATAAAAGGAAAAGAATTATATTCATAAACTTAATTTTTTTGAGGACCACAGAGGATATTACTAACGCTAACACAGAATAAATCACACATATACACTTAAATCCTTCAAAATAGGATATCAGATTAGATACATGAATATGGAAGTAAGGTGAAAGGGAATCTACCTTGTGTTGGCATGCAAACGAAAGCTTTTGCGTCAAAAGATGTCAACTTCGCACTTCCTCGAACTCAAATTCAAAAACTAAAAAAAAAAAATAGGACAAGAAGATGAAATAATTTTTGAACTCTAAATTCTTGAAGTGTATTGTGTTTTGTATTCTTTTGTTCTTTATTAATACTATTTTGATGGATGCCCTTTTAGACGATTTTTTAATTTGTTTTTTTGATCATTTTTTCTATTGTTGCTAGGTGTTTTTTGACCCTATTTTGGATACCCTTAATGAGAAGCAAATAAGTTCCTTTTTATATACAAATTGTGGCATGTATTCAAGAATTCAAAATTTTAATACATGGCTGCCAAATCTAGAAGAAAAATCTCTTATGAATCCACTTTCAGATTGATTTAAGGTTTTTTTTTTTTTTTTTGGGGGGGGGGGGAGTTGGAGATTCATCGGAGAGGGTTTGTCTATGGGGTAGGAGGAGACGCATTCTTGGGAATGATTTTGTTCTAGGGAAGGACATATAAGACAAAAATGATTCTTTATTTTTCAAAATGGAGGAAAGGGGCATTTTGGGAGAAAGGATTAGTGTTGAATTAATTAGGCTCATCCAATCATTTTATTAGACGGTTAATAAAATCAAGAATTTTAATTTATTTTTCTCTCCGTTTAACCAAGAATGACCTGTTTTGACTAGGCACGAAGTTTAAGAGTATAAAAAGACTTTTGTATCTTGTGATACAAAATTAAAGTTAGGTTAAATATACAAAATTGTCTTTTGATCTTGTGGCCTTATACATGCCACGTGGAAAGCTGATCCTAAAATGTTACCAAAAAAAAAAGAGATCATTCTTTTTTAAACAGACTAAAAAGGAAATGAGGTCATTATTTTTTAAACGTAGGGAATATATATATATATATATATATATATATATATATATATATATATATATAAATTGAAAAAATCAACTCCTAACTTAAAAGTTCAATTACTATTATACCCTTAACCCACCCATTTGTGAAAGCCGCAACTTCCAAACACTCATTCTCATAAGCCGGCACTTCCACCTTTTCAGATTTTACATACCCCTTCGAATGCAAAACACAACCACCCCGAAACGCCACCACTTCCAACTCCTTCACTTTCAACAAACACGTCTGTCCAGCTTTACAAACCGACGTACCCCATTGCTTCCCACTCTATATACCTCTGAAACTTAGATGGCTCTTCCCATTTAACAGCTAACAACCATAACATTTGTTTCATCCCCTACAGGCAGCAACTATATGAATGACTGACATTCATTACTGTGAAATACCATAAATTTAGTTTCACCCCGTGCAGGGAACATCTATAGGAACTATTATTCATTAATCTGCTTACATACACTCCCGTAGTGATTCCCCAAACAATGACTATATATACATTACATCTTTGTGATAACATCTTTATGTTAAGGGTCCAGCCCATTTGATATAGTTTTTTTTTTTTATAAGTGAAAGCCCATATATTTTGGGCTTTGTTGACTTCTTCTAGAAGTCTTTTGGGGGAGCTGCTGTCTGGAAAAAGGGGGTCTGTTTTTGGACGTGAAAAAAGGCAGAAAAACAGAGAGTGTGTGAGATAGAGAGAGTGAGCAGATTTTTGAGAGAGAGTTTGAGAGCCTTGAGAAAATTTCATTTTTCCGGAGATCCGACCGTTGGATCGTACTGAAATTTTCACAGCTGGTTCACAACGCATAGCACTACATCTTGAACGTTCAGATCGTCAATCGGAGTTCTTGATCGTCGGTTATTGCAGCTGCTGTAATCTGCGTTTTTTGGGTGACATTTCCCAATTCCTCTTCTCTTTTTGTGTTGATTCTTATGTATGTTGTTGTTGGTGGGCTGTAACATCCTTGTATACTGATTTGGGTGTTTTTACCCTCAATTTGCATAATAAGAGAAGAAAAAGGGTGGACTCCTACAAGTCCCGTGGTTTTTATCCTTCATACCGAAGGGGTTTTCCACGTATAAATCTCGTGTGTCACTTGCATATTTATAATTCATATTTGCTTGTGATTTAATTGATGTTTTACTGATTTAAGCTTGGTAAATAGAGTGGTGAATTACATTTGGTAAATTGGTGAAGTATATTTGGTTGATTGTCTTGAAGTCGATCCTAGTAGGTGTTGTATCCTACTTGTGTTATTTTGTGCCTCCCCCTACATTTGGTATCAAGAGCGGAGTGTTAAACCATCGACATGGAGCATGGAAATAACTCTATGGTTAAACTGACATCAACCAATTATTCCATTTGGCGTCCGATGATGGAAGATTTGCTATATTGCAAGGATTTGTTTGACCCAATTGATGTGGATAAAACAAAGAAAGATGACCAGCCCACTAAGCCAGAGAAGATGATAGATAAAGAATGGGAAAAGCTGAAGAGAAAGACCTTGGGGACAATCAGACAGTGGATTGATATTAGCATATTCAATCATGTATCCCAGGAGACTGAGCCACTTGAACTATGGAGAAAATTGGAGGGTCTTTATGAGAGGAAGACCGCTCATAACAAGGCCTCGTTAATTAAGAGGCTTGTTAATCTCAAGTTGAAGCCAGGGAAGTCTGTTTCTGAGCATCTTAGCGATTTTCAAGATATTATTAACAAGTTGACTGTTATGAAAATTGTTCTTGATGATGAGTTGCAGGCTTTATTCCTCTTGAGTTCTTTGCCAGACAGTTGGGAAACTTTGGTTGTGTCCATCAGCAACTCAGCTCCAGATGGTACGCTTTCATTGGATGTCATCAAAGAGAGCATGTTCAATGAAGAGCTTAGAAGAAAGGAGATGGGTGTTGATATTTCGCAGGCACTTGTGGTAGAGAATAGAGGAAGAAGCAAGAGTAGAGGTCCCAAAGGGCGTGGCAAGTCGAAGTATAGGTCAAAGTCCAAGGATGGGAGAGAACCTACGATATGCCACTATTGTAGCAAGCCTGGCCACATTCAAAAGTATTGCTACAAGTTGAAAAGAGACCAGCAAAATAAGAAAAATGACCATCATAGAGAGGGTGATGACAAGAATACAGCTGCTACAACTTCTAGTTCTGATAATCTTGTTTCTTTGATATGTGCTATTGGAGAGTGTTTTCATGTTGATAGTTCTGACACTGAATGGCTTATTGATACAAGAGCTTCCTATCATTGTGTTCCTAATAAGGAGTACTTTATTGACTACCGAGCTGGAGATTTTGGTAGTGTGAAGATGGGGAAACAGAGCTCAGCAAGTATTGTTGGCATTGGAGATATTCAAGTCCAAACCAATGTTGGGTGCTATTTGACGTTGAGAGATGTTCGCCACATTCCAGATTTACGCCTCAATTTATTGTCTGCTAATGTACTTGATGAAGAGGGTTACAAGCATACTTTTGGTGAGGGTAAATGGAAATTGTCTAAGGGTTCCTTGACTGTTGCTCGTGGCAAGCTTTGTTGCACCTTGTATAAGACACATTTGAAAGTGTGTAGTGGTGAGTTGAATGCTATTGAGGAGAAAACTTCTCCTAACTTATGGCACCGAAGATTGGGGCATGTTAGTGAGAAGGGTATAAAGTTGTTGGCCGGTAAGTCTCTTATTCCTGCTGATGTTACTATTTCACTTAACCCTTGTGATCATTGTTTAGCAGGAAAGCAACACAGAGTTTCTTTTCCGAGGACATCTACAAGAAAGAAAGTGAAATTAGAGTTGGTTTACTCTGATGTGTGTGGTCCCATAGAGGTGGAATCACTTGGTGGTAACAAATACTTTGTTACTTTTATTGATGATGCTACTCGGAGAACTTGGTCTTATGTGATGAAGCACAAAAGTGAGGTGTTCGGTATCTTCCAGAAGTTTCATGCAATGGTTGAAAGGGAGACAGATTGCAAACTGAAGCGTCTTCGAACTGATAATGGAGGTGAATACACTTCAAATGAGTTTAAAGCATATTGCTCAAGATATGGCATTCGACATGAGAGAACAGAACCGGGTACCCCACAACACAATGGCGTTGCCGAGAGGATGAACAGAACCATTGTTGAGAAAGTGAGATGCATGCTTAGAATGTCCAATCTTCCTAAGTCATTTTGGGGTGAAACAGTTGGAACTGCTGTGTATTTGATAAATAGAGCACCATCAGTTCCTTTGGAGTTTGATATTCCCGAGAGAGTTTGGTTTGGGAAAGACCCCTCTTATTCTCACTGGAGGGTGTTTGGATGCAAGGCTTTTATGCATGTGCCGAAGGAACATAGATTGAAGCTTGATTTCAAGACTTCTCCTTGTGTGTTTGTTGGATATGGTGATGAAGAGTTTGGTTACAGACTTTATGATCCAGCAAAGCAAAAAGTTGTGAGAAGTAGAGATGTTGTCTTTTATGAGCACGAGATGGGTTTTCATCTCTTGGGTGCTGATAAGACTTATTATTCTAATTTCTCTCATGATGTTATTGATATGCCCATGCCTCATGTTTCTGCTTCAGATGATCAATTAACAGGTGATGCTCCAGAGGATGGTCATGAAATTGCTCATGAACATGACCATATTGAAGAGGTAAAACCTGATGTTGTTGTACCACAACCTGATGATGAAGCTGTAGATGTTCAACATGGAGAGTCTTCTAATCAGGGGGATAAATCCAGCCCACAGGTAGAAGAGCCAACACTTAGAAAATCGACCAGAGTCCGTCAACCTTCAAGACTTTATCCAAGTTCAGAATACATCCTAATCACTGATGAGGGGGAGCCTGAAAGCCTTCAAGAGGTCTTGTCACATTCAGACAAAGACCATTGGCTCAAAGCTATGCAAGAGGAGATGGATTCTTTGAAGAAGAATGAAACCTATGACTTGGTGAAGCCTCCAAAAGGGAAGAAAGTCTTGAAGAACAGGTGGTTGTTTAAGAACAAGAAAGTTGACAACAAGCTAGTGAAGCGGAAGGCAAGATTAGTGGTGAAGGGATGCCATCAGAAAAAGGGCATCGACTTCTATGAGATTTTTGCACCAGTGGTGAAGATGACTTCCATTCGTATGATTTTGGGACTAGCTACCTGTTTGAATCTTGAACTTGAACAACTTGATGTTAAAACTGCTTTCTTACATGGTGATTTGCATGAGAAGATTTACATGGAGCAGCCGGAAGGATTTGAAGTTAAGGGAAAAGTGAATTTTGTTTGCAAGTTGAAAAAGAGTCTCTATGGACTCAAGCAAGCACCAAGGCAATGGTATCACAAGTTTGATTCCTTCATGAGTAGTAATGAGTACAAGCGGACTACTGCAGATCCTTGTGTGTATTTTAGAAAATTCTCTGAAGGTAACTTCATTATCCTTTGCTTGTATGTTGATGATATGTTGATTGTGGGACAAGATGTTAAGATGATTTGCAGGTTGAAAGAGGATTTGTCAAAGTCCTTTGATATGAAAGATTTGGGTCCTGCGAAGCAAATTCTTGGTATGGAAATTGCTCGTGATAGAAAAGCTGGTAAGCTTTGGTTGTCACAAGAAAAGTATATTGAACGGGTGCTTGAAAGGTTCAATATGAAGAATGCCAAGCCAGTTAATACACCACTTGCAGCCCATTTCAAGTTGAGCAAGCGTTGTTGTCCTACAACCGATAAAGAAAAGGAAAGTATGTCTCATATTCCTTACTCCTCTGCTGTTGGTTCATTGATGTATGCCATGGTGTGTACAAGACCGGATATAGCACATGATGTTGGATTGGTTAGCAGATACTTGGCAAATCCGAGCAAGGTTCATTGGGAAGCTGTAAAGTGGATCTTAAGATATTTGCGAGGCACATCAAATCTGAGTTTGTGTTTTGGAGGTGGTGAGCCTATTCTTGAGGGATTTACGGATGCTGACATGGCTGGAGATCTTGATAACCGGAAGTCTACCTCGGGTTACTTGTTCAAATTTGCAGGGGGAGCCATTTCATGGCAATCCAAGCTACAGAAGTGTGTAGCGTTGTCTACAACCGAGGCAGAATATATAGCAACAGTGGAAGCAAGCAAAGAAATGCTTTGGTTAAAGCGTTTCCTTCAAGAGTTAGGTTTGAAGCAAAGCGAGTATGTTGTGTTTTGTGATAGTCAAAGTGCTATGGACTTGAGCAAAAACAGCATGTACCATGCTCGCACAAAGCATGTTGATGTGAGATATCATTGGTTGCGTGTTGTCATTGAAGAGCAACTAATGAAGTTGAAGAAGATTCACACCAACAAGAATGGTGCTGATATGTTGACAAAGGTGGTCTCTCGAAGCAAGCTTGAATTTTATTCCAAGCTTGCAGGTATGTCTTCTTGATGACCTTTTATGTTTGGTCTCCCCGAACTGGGCTGGAGGGGGAGATTGTTAAGGGTCCAGCCCATTTGATATAGTTTTTTTTTTATAAGTGAAAGCCCATATATTTTGGGCTTTGTTGACTTCTTCTAGAAGTCTTTTGGGGGAGCTGCTGTCTGGAAAAAGGGGGTCTATTTTTGGACGTGAAAAAAGGCAGAAAAACAGAGAGTGTGTGAGATAGAGAGAGTGAGCAGATTTTTGAGAGAGAGTTTGAGAGCCTTGCGAAAATTTCATTTTTCCGGAGATCCGACCGTTGGATCGTACTGAAATTTTCACAGCTGGTTCACAACGCATAGCACTACATCTTGACCGTTCAGATCGTCAATCGGAGTTCTGGGTCGTCGGTTATTGCAGCTGCTGTAATCTGCGTTTTTTGGGTGACATTTCCCAATTCCTCTTCTCTTTTTGTGTTGATTCTTATGTATGTTGTTGTTGGTGGGCTGTAACATCCTTGTATACTGATTTGGGTGTTTTTACCCTCAATTTGATAATAAGAGAAGAAAAAGGGTGGACTCCTACAAGTCCCGTGGTTTTTATCCTTCATACCGAAGGGGTTTTCCACGTATAAATCTCGTGTGTCACTTGCATATTTATAATTCATATTTGCTTGTGATTTAATTGATGTGTTACTGATTTGAGCTTGGTAAATAGAGTGGTGAATTACATTTGGTAAATTGGTGAAGTATATTTGGTTGATTGTCTTGAAGTCGATCCTAGTAGGTGTTGTATCCTACTTGTGTTATTTTGTGCCTCCCCCTACACTTTATAGCATTAAAGTAGTGCCAAATGTTGTAGACTATAACCGTACGCCTCATCAATCGTACCCCTACACATTAATGGCGAATGCTAACATTGTTCCACATATCTCCCAAGGTACCTACATTCATAAAGATACAACCCAGATGTCGACTGAAATGTAACTAGTAAAACGGAGTACTGATAAACAACATACCTAAAAGGTCTGTTGATTTGGTCATGTGAGTCTTAGTTATCCGAAGGGGTTCTGTGATACCTTAAAAGAATTCTAGGCATGAGGAAACTTTCAGAATGATAATATTAGTTGACGAAGAGGTATCAACGTTGACACTTTCACTTACCTAATTTTATAATGGTTCATCTTTGTGGTACTTATCCCACAACTCACCTGCTTAATATTAGGGGAGAAAGATTCAAGCATCACTATTTAATAAGCATATTGATACATGGAAGGACTCCTTGAAGCCAAAAAAGAGTTACTACATTGCGAAAGGGTGCGTAGATCGCGTCAACCCCAAGTACTCCTATGTGCATAAAGAAGTTGAATTGGACTTGACGAAAAGTACAATCATAAAGGAGTCTGAGCATGAGGTTCCAACAGACAAATTCTTTGATGTCTGTTTATCATGTGAACATATTGATAAATTACCTAATGGTGCTATTCTATGTAACTATCCACACAGTTTTGCTCTTATTTTGTTGCCGCATTATGTTATTGTTATGAACTAATTAGCATGATCTATTTGCAAACCTGATTTGCGTTTTTGTTTTTGTTAATCCCCTAATTTAAAATGGAAGCACATGTAATGCAGGTGATATATATAAGACTGGAATATGTCGAGCTAGTAGATTCAATCGTAGAGTCGAGATTAAAGCTAAAAATTACAACCCATGTGCTTGCTTACGTGGTATATAATATTTTTGTATTGTTATAATCGTTTTTGTAACATATATATATTATTATTTATAATATTATTTATGGAAGCTTAATTAATTAAACACTAAGAGACAAAATTGGGTGTCAACAGCTTGCCCCTTTTCTTTTTCCATGGAGAAAAATATAGAAGACGTGAACAAAGAATTATTGACATGATCCGATTTGCAGCTGCCAACCAAAATATAAATTCAGCAACAACTTAGCATAAAATTTTGATGGCATTATGGTCGAAGACTGGGTTCTGAGTTGTCTACATATCTCAGGTATCATGGAAAACCAGGTCATATGTAGTTCAAGAATGTAGAAACATACAAAATATTGATTAAAATTTGCCTATGTATCTTATGGCAATACAAAAATCTTTTGGGTTGTGAGGTACACAAGAACACAGTGAATATGAGAAATCTCAACATGAGACTACCTGTATATCTGGAAATATGTGAATTAGGCTGGATGTAGTTCTTAGAAATAATTTAAAATGAGAAATGTTTCGAAGCAATTACTATTGAACATCATTGGTACAAAGATGAATTTTGAAAAATTACCCTAATGTAAAATTGTAATGATACTGAGAAGTGAAGGAGTTATAAGTAAAATTTAAATCTAATCTTCTGAAAATTTTATTGAGCTGAGTTTTAAGAGTGCTTCTTTGATGTAGCTAGTGATGCTTGACATTTCAGTAACTTGCCCTAGTCTGTTGCTAAGAGGGAGTCCATCGTTGTAATGCATTATCCTTCAAAATAGGTAAAAGGGTGAAAAGTACCCATTGCACTTCAAAAATTATTAAATAAAACAATAATATAAAAGTAGAGTGTAGATGTTGAAACGATTCATAATGTCTCTATTTTGTGTTGAGAATGTGACGTAGATAATGTAACTTAAAATATAGAGTCCTTCGACTGGCGAGACCGTTGTAATGTATGTGTTTTGTCTGGGGAAGAGAAACTCACAATGTCAATACTCTAACTAAAGGGGCAGTTGTAATTTGAAAGCCTTCATATGTGGATGTAATGATTTTTAATGTAGAGCCTCTGACTAGGGGGTCTAAAATTTTAATGTAAAGCATCAAAATGATGTATCATCTTGTAATGTAACGCCTTAATGTGGATAGGCAAAGTTTGTAATCTAACATTTAATTATTGGTGTGTCATGACCTTACTATACGTGTATGCCCCCTAACGATGGAGCTTCAATGACTTTGCTACGGTGTGGTCTCAGTTTGGTTGTTACTTGTGTTGCTTGCATACAATCTCTAATTAGCAGATTTCGGTCAATAGTTGATATGTACACCCTCCGGTTGGTGGAGTTTGACGATGTTTGGTATGTAGAACCTTCGATAGATGGAGTTTGACTGACATTATTACAACCCCAGAACTCTTGTGTTTGATGTTGTTAGATGGTGTTGTCTAATTGGATGAATTTTTTATAAGGTTGGATCACAAGCTATAGCTGGTGATGTCATTTCGACCAAACATTATTTATCCTATTTTCCTATGAGGGACCATTTTTCTTCGGTATTTGATCTTGATTGTGAGAAGTCTAATGTTGTATATGGTCGTGCCTTGAGACATGCTGTTACTTTTTATTCGAGTCTTCCTACATTCAATTTTTTTTTTGTTTGTGATTGAATGTTGATTTGTATCGACTCGCGTAGTCAGGCTTCATCACTTGAATCCTTTGCCAAGTTCTTAGCCTCAACTTAGTTTGTTAACCTAGAAACTTGGTAGGAGTTAGAGTAGAAAATCCTGTTGAGAAGAATTATCTTCTATTAAGTAGATAAGTAAATTATGTATGTGTATGTGTGTGTGTATATATATATATATATATATATATATATATATATATATATATATATATATATATATATATATATATATATATATATATATATATATATATATATATATAGAGAGAGAGAGAGAGAGAGAGATACATATATATAGTCATTCTCGTAGTCTTGTCTTCTGACGATGCTTCTCTACACTGTTCCACGAGATCCTTTCTTTCCAAATGATACATACATAAAGGTGTGTTTCCTAAAGGTATCAGTGAGACTCTAAGATTTCCTACGTATATATAAATGAGAATCAGGTTTGTAGTAGTACGAGGGTGGAAAAAATATGCAATGTAATGACCCGTCCTGACTGATAGGGCCTTATTTTAACCCAAATAGTGTCCTCGGGTTTGATAGGAGCATGGACAGTTAGAGACAAAACGGAAGAAAAACGGAGAAAAAGAGATGATGATGCAAAGGTGCATCGCCAAGCACACTTGGCGATCCACCCTATAGTGAAGTTCCTTTTTCTAACACCGCAAGTGAGCCCTTAAGAAAATAGATCAAAAGGAGACGAGTAGTCGGTGCTTCAGCGGCGATGAACTGAATGAAGGGAGATTTGCCGAATAACTGGACGAATCATGACTAACTGCACCGAAAGGATTCGCCAGAACAATTCTGAAGTCTAATAATGTTGAACACTTTTATTATTTAGATGTACAAAATTATAAAGTGAAACAATTGCAGTTGATAATTTTTTTAAAGTTTTATATCATGTTTGGAGAGGGTTTTGGTGGAAGCTTGAAGAAAGAAGCTCTTCTTCCAATTTTGGAAGTGGGTCTTCTCCATTTACCTTTTTTGCTACCTTTAAGGTTCAATATCTTATACCCACTTAATTCCTTAATCATTTTGAGTATATTAGATTATTACTTGATGAGTGGTTAAAAACCCCCCATTCTAGGGGTGTGATATAACATTTATGGGTTGAATAATTATTTGGGTCTTGCTTGTTTGTAGCTTAGATTCAATTTTATTGGTGATTTCATCTTCTGGTTGTGGTTAAATCTAATAGGTTTGTAGTTGAAAATACAAAACCACGCATATATTTTTGACTTGCTAGAGAGAGAGGTCGCGAAGCTAAGATCACTAGAATGATCTATTAAGGAGAGGGTCGACATGAGGTTCAGCCTAAGAGGGTGAGCCCTAGTCCCATATACAAGCACTCTCGTCGAAAGAGCGAGTGTGAATAAGGCATAGGATGGTTATTTTAGACAAGTGGGTGTCCGAGAGGAACCTATTTGATATGGGGTAAGTCACTGTAGAGGGAACTTGCTTTCACTAAAGCTTAGCCTTGTCACCAATTTTTTGTTAAATTAGCTACCGAAAGCATGTACCCCCACTTTTATCTTCACATATAGCGGTCACACCCTAAGAACTCTCTCCAATACTTGTTTCACATTCATTTTATTGCATTCTACAACTTGTCACAAAACCCCTTTTTTATATTTGACACTTTTTTATCACAAATTAAATTTGCTTTGTTTTCATATTCGAAATTTCTTAAACTATCACTATTTTGAACGAAATTCTATGTAGTTACTACTTTCACTACCACTCCCTTTGGACACGACCCCAACCTTGGTTGGGTCACTAAACTACCTTCAATTCGCAGATACTCGTAATGTAGTCTAATGTTTTTTATCACGATAATTTCAAAAGAAATTAAAAGCAAAATCAAAATGGTGCCGCTGCCGAGGAGTGGTGTCACGTTAGAATGTAATTACTTGTAGTTTTTAGTTCTTTGTAGTGCAGTTTCTACTAATTTGACTTTTAGTTTTGTTTCTCTTTTTTATTTTATATTGTGCATGCAGGTTATCTAAGCATGACAGAGGTAGTGGGTGGCAAGTCAGTTGAGGCAGATCAAGAAGTCGAGTATTGCTTCACTCTAGTTGCACTGGTATCTCAACCAAACGACTTGATCACCAAAACATGTGAGGTGGAAAATCAGTGCACCCGCAAAGGGGGGTATATACTTCCCTACGCGAGGAAGAGCTCTAGAGTGCATGAGAGGAGTCGCGTTGAGGACACACTTCAAATCTTTCTCCGAAAGATCACCGATAAAGATCGAGTGTGTAGACACATAATTTTTTACCGAACATAAGGTCTTACACCATTTCTACAGGTTAAATATTTTATAAATCTAAATTTAATAAATCTTTTTATCTTATTTTATTAATTGTAGTTCAAAAGATTTGAAAATAACAAAAAAAAAAAAGAATCACATTTTAAGATAAATTTTATTTTTCAATTGTCTAAAACGGAAATGAAAGTTACAATAAATATTATGTTTTCTTTAATTAAGATTAGTAATAAGCTATATTTGTTAATTACGATTTTAAATTAGCCATTCAATTATTGTTTTATTTTTATAATTAGTGAATATTTTTATTAGTATAATTAATTAAAAATAAATAGTAACTATTAACTCCACTAAGATCCATTTTTTCCCACTGACCTTACGCCCATATATCCACTACCCTCACTCCCATATATCCACTCCTACACACTATATACACACACACAACATATAAAAAAAAAAAAGGAGGAACTATAAAGACACGGAAAAAAATAATCAGCAAAGAAGAAAAAAGAAGGCAACACACTCACGTAAAAAATTATTCTCATCTTTTTTTTTTATTTCATAAACACAGATTGAGTTTTCTTTTCGTGAATTGAATTTTCGCAAGAGGTACCATTTCATTTCATTGTATAATTTGATTTTTATATCATATAATACATGATGTCAACGTTATGAAAATTTCTCTAAATATAGATGTGTTCAATTTTGACACAATATATTGAAATACGATAAACATGTGCATCGTTAAATTTGTTGAATCCATCCGATTGTTTTAATCAACTTTAGCTATTCAATTGGTACAAGCAATTGTTAAAAAAGAATAGTAATTGGAGTTGAACAGAAAAAGATTTGGTAGTTGGCAAATTGGTTTGCAACCATTTTTGACTTTGCTATGTTTACATATGTCATTAGTGACATAGGTATGGTTTTATCCTTCTATAAATAGAGCATTCTTGCTCATTTGTAGAACACACCAAGTTAGAGAGAAAAATCATTTTGAGAGCAAAGTAAGGTATTCCATAGACTATATAAGAAAATAGTCTGTGAAGAAAAATAGAGTGTGAGCGATATTTTAGTAAGACGGAAACCAAAAGAGTGTTGTTCCTTTTGAGTGTGTAGTAGTCACTTTGAGTGTTGTATTCGTGACTACACAGTGTAAAATTCCTTACTATAGTAATATCAGTTGCTCCTCTTGGCCCGTGGTTTTTCCCTTATTCAGAAGGGTTTCCACGTAAAATTCTTGGTGTCGTTATTTTCCTATTTTATTTCCATTACTTTTACCATATATACTTTTGTGCTTGTCCACGTTTTCCCAACAAACTTTGGGTTGAGAAGACCCAAGACCACCCAACATTGGTATCAGAGCCCAGGTTGTCAACAAGTCTCAGCCCACCGGGAGAAGCTGGGTTGTCGTTCTCTCCAACCCAAGGCCCGATGTGTGAAGGGGGAGATTGTTGAGTTATCCCACATCGGAAGTGGAAGGGGCTGGTGGTCAATTCATAAGTGTGAGGGAAAGCCTCAACCTTTGAGCTAGCTTTTGGGTTGAGAAGGCCCAAGACCACCCAACATAATTTAGGATAAATTTTGTATAATATAGTATTTTGATCTCTAGGTCAAGCATCCGATGATACTGTTCTTGCTCCTATTTATTACAAAATTAATATTCTGTTTCTTTTATTTATTTATAATATATTTATTTGTGAATCAAAGCATGGGGGAAATTATTTAAATAGTTTCCTGTGTTAGTTAATACATAGAGTTGTTTATCCAAATTAATATTTAAAATCAATTCATGTCAGATTATCATTGTGTTCATTTCACTTTTTGCAATTACATAAAGTATTGACCACTTTATTTAGCTTTTCAATTACGAATGTCAGTGTAACAAGAGTTTAATTAGGTCACTAGACTTGATAAATGAATTAGAGTTAAATAACATAATTAGTTAGGTCACTATAATAGATAATTAAATTGAAGTAAATAATTTTTTATTAGTGAGCTACTTTGATATCAATTTCTTTAAAATTGGGCAATGAATTTTAGCTATTAATTAGAATAGGCTTGAGATTTAATTAATAGGAATCATTGATCATGATAAAAGCTAACACAATACACACAATTTTTGGATGCTTGATTTACCATATTCCTAAGGTTAGCTTGTTTTACGTTGTTAATAGATTTATTTCAAATAAAACCGGTGTAAGACACTGCTTTGGTTAAGTAGCACATTGGGTAGACAAATATTAAAACATTTTTTCTTAATGGTAGAGGGACTTTCAGACACGTTAAAATGTTTGTTTCGATTGAGAATGTGGTTACATATCTTTTTCGAGACATAAAAAAACACATCAAGAATGACGTGACTCACCTTGTCCAAAGATATAATTAACATTCATTGATTTTTAATGAGACGTAAAGACAATTAGTTATTAGGTAGGTGCGATGCGAAGAAGACAATTACGTTTCTAAACGTCAAGATCAAGAATACGGTTCTGTATCAAGGTTGATACCAAACGATACTTCAACAATAAAATATGAGCAAAATTGTAGACACAAAATATAGCCAAAAATAGTTAAAGTAAGTATAAGTCAATAAAAGCGACCGTGCTAGAACTACGGGACTCGAGGGATGCCAAATACCTTCCCCTCGGTCAGAAGAATTTCTTACAAGAATTTCTAGTTCGCAAACCATATAAAGAGTCATTTTCTTTTGATTAAGGATTAAAGAAAAAGGTGACTTGGAACACTACTTGATTCCAAGTGGCGACTCTGGAAAAATAAAAATAATCTCCAAATCAATAATTTTAATTAAATTGGGAAAACCCTAGTGCCACCACGCGAAAAAGGGATGTGACATCTCTGGCGACTCTCTGGAAAATAACAAGAATTCTAGATTTTTTATATTGACTTTAATTTGATTTTATTATTTTATGTTTTGGATATATTATGTATGCTGCCTAGTGGGCTACTTGTTTCTCATATTGTAACATTCCGAAAAGTCAACTTAATCTAGAGCCTAACATGAGTGTCTAAAGGTTTAGATATTGTTCTAAGACTTAAAATTATAGTTCATCCGAGAAGGTTTAGAACCAAGACGTCAAGGAATGTCCATGATGTCCGGAAACTAGCTTAAATTGAACTAGTTGACGTCGCTAAGTTTGGTGAAGGATTCAGAGGGTCAAATGAAGTCTAAAGCATGTAAAAAGACTTTGGATAGATAGAGTGTAGCATAGAGGATGTTCAATAACGATGCCCCAAGGACCACTGGAAGGGCCCTTGAGGAGGACGCCAATATGGGTGGGCAGGCTGCCCAAGCAGCCTGCGTGAGTCAAGAATCATGGGCTACTGCGCGATGTGCAGCCCACACGGACCTTACTTCCTCAAATCATTTTCAAAAATAAAAATGTGTGTTGGCCTCGCGACGCGGAGCCAATTTCAAGATTTAGTAAAATCGTTATTTTTGACATTTGACTTTACAAAAAGACCTATTTAAGTGAAAAGGTGTTTTGGATAATTTAGGGGATGACTCTATATTGACTTCGGATCAATTCTAATCCATTTTAATTTAATCCAAACTCAATTCCCAAAACAAACTCAAAATCTCTCACCTCTCTATACTTTCTGTCTACCCAAATTCATGTGTTAAAGAAGGAACAAAGCTTGAAAAAGAAGGTCAATTTCTTCAAGATTTCACTTCAATTTCGTTGATTTATCTTCATTAAGGTATGGGTTCTGCACTCGTTGGGATTTCTTTGCCAAGAGGTCTTTCAAAGTTTGATTTCTAAATTACCCAATTCTGTGGGGTTTTCCAATTCTAATGAGTACTGCTAAACTTCAAATTCATGATAAGTTGTGATTTCCTATGACTAATTGAGTATAGGTTGTTGAGTAATTGATATTAATTGATGCAATTCCATGTTGATCATGTTCCCTTCCCCAATTTCCCCAAATCTTGGATCTTGGTCATGAATTGATGGGAATTGAATAATGAATTGATTATCAGACTTGCTTTATCTATTCTAATTCATGTATGGATTGACTAGGGTAATGTATGGTTGGGATTGGATCTAATTCTTTGTAAATTCATGATGAAACCTAATTTCCCTAACCCTAGGGTATGAATTGATGTTAATTGGGATAGTGATGATGTAATTGACATAGTTCTTATGTTAATTACTATTGATTGATGTTACTACACCTATTGTTAGATGTAATTGGTTGGTTGATGGTAAGACCATGACGATTGATATTGAAGGACATTGAATAAGTCTTACGATCCAAACCTTTACTTCAATTATGATGGCCTGTGATTGATAATGTAGTTCAATTGAAGCATGACCTATGATTAGCCTAACCTGCCTAAGTAGGTGTTGGTATGATGTTGAATTGAAATTTCTTGACAATGTGATTGTGAGATATTGTTTAAGATGAAATTATATAAGGTTGTTTATGACATACTTATGTGCCTTATTATGATATGATAATGATGTTATGCTAATCTCACATATGAGGGTTACAATGAAAGGATATTCTCATGCAATTCCTAATGAGCTAATGAACAATGACTGTACAAGGGATTAGACCCTATGACCTAAATCAAGTGATGATTAATAAAGAAAGACATTTCAAAAAAGGACTTAGCTTATCACCGAGTGAACTTGACAATGAGATGGTGGCTTCCCGTGGAGGAAGATTCACCCTATAGTTCCACATGAGGTGTTGACTCCCCTATGAGGGACACTCACCCAATGGATTCTCATGATATGAGGCTCCAATGCCAATAGGCATGTAGAGGGTTCAATACATGTCTCCTAGTTCTTGAACTATGTTGCCCCTGTAGGAAGACTAGCTAGTGGATCCACCTAGAAAGCTATGTTAATGTTTGGTTCTACTTTGGTGGGTAGACCACCTTCCATCGGTGTAAGATTTTACAACACCGGATTCCATACTTAACTCTTGTGGTCTATGTCGGCTAAGTCAAGTTTTCCCGAAAGTAAAATGAAGTAATGGACTATATACTAATTAGGGTGACTTGAGAGGTTTGACTTAGCCTAGATAGGGGTATGAGACTCTACCTATGCCATGCACCAGTTTTCCTTGAGGGAATCCTTATGAGGTTCTTCTTGTGTTTTTATAATGTATATGCTATGAATATGATGACTTTATATGTTGTTAGTTTCATTTATGAACATGCTATTGGTCTATATTGCTAAATGTGATGATGACTACTATTGATGCTATTTATGTAGAGTTGGATGTTGCTTATGATCCTTTGTTTCATTTACTTGATTGAGTAAGGTTATGGGGCTTTACTTGGTCATTGCACTTATAGGCTTAATGATGGGTTATGGGTGGGTCTTGTTTTTATTATGATGTTATGAACTTTTATACATGCTTGTTGATGTTATGACTTGATGTTGGAGTTGTCTTGATTATGTACTCAATTATATGGATATACATGTTTAATTGACTATACTTATTAATGTTGGTATTGTCTTGTACATGGTTAGGACTTATGTAATATGTAAGTATTGGCTTATATGAGTTCTTGATTGTGCATAAATCTTTTCAAAGTACATTGAAATGGATTTTGAATATATGTCCTCTTTAGCATGATTTGACTTGTTTATGTGCATATACTCATACTTAGTACAAGTGTGTACTAATTCCATGTTTATTTTTACTAAAAATTGTAGGATCCGGCCGTTGAACTTAGTTGAAGGACATTGAAAACTTTGATATTCCCCAAGTGTTCGATAGGTTCTCACCTTCTAAGGATGATACCACTATCTTGCTATTTGATATTGTTTAGTCTTAAATTCGGTTTAGTTCATTTTCTTTCTTTGTTGACTTTGTATATGCCTATATAATGCCATTATTGTAATGAATTATGGGTTGAACCCAAGATGTTGTATTCGACTTATATGGTTTAGTATGAGACGTATTCTATACTCTATATATATGTGTGTGTGTGTGTGTGTGTGTGTATGTATATATATATATATATATATATATATATATATATATATGTGTGTGTGTGTGTGTGTGTGTGTGCAATAAAAGTACACGACTATGTAATCTTCCTACATGAAGGGTCTATGTATACTTGATATGAATATATTATGTGTATGTAGAGGTTTATGTAAACCTCAATGTAGAAGTTAACTAAAAATCTTAAATTTTCCGCAATTTAACCTATGATATGTAATGATGTAAGATAAGAGGCTAGTCTTAGTCCTCAAAAAGGACGACAATGTCGGTTACATCTAGGGGGTGCTCCCTGGATGTGACATATATAATAGTTTGATATTGTGGAACTCTATTATAAACTGTCTTCTCTCATTCACTCTATGAGTATCTGAGATTACTTCAGACACGTTCACATGAATGCAATTATGCATCCTACTTCCCTTGAGATAAAGCTGGAGTGTTTTGACACCCAGTGAATGATATTTTAGTCACAAAGGTTAGGCAGAGTTGGACCAACAATGAAATCTGAATAACGCTGCTACCAATAATTTGTTCCTCTCTAGCTCGAGTGGTTCACTCGGTAATCCAGTCTAGATACCTATCTCCTTTAGGTTTGAGCCTAATAACTGAAACATAGACATGCTTATCCCTATTAGGTTCCGCTTATTTGCAATATTTAGATTTAACTTAGTGGGACTCAACACTGTTCGAGAGAGAACATATAAAAATTATTTTAGAATTTCTTAATTTCTTAAAAATGAAAATTCCATAAAGAAAAATCATTTCTAAACAAAATCACAAGAAAAATAAAATAAAATAAAATTCGTTTCAAAATTTGTATACCATTTTAAACCAAAAAATATTAATGAATTTCCGATAATTTTTTAACTTTTCAAAAATATATATAAAATAAAAATTAAGTCGTTTAATCAGGACGAACTACGCATACCTGATTCTCAACTTAATGAGATACGTAGGCAACCCTCTTGGGTTTGGTGATCTTTATTTAAAAAATAATAATTTTTATTTTCAAGGATTCAAAAAAAACAAGAAGCATTAATCTTGTTATCAAAAATAATTTTTTTTTTGTTTCTTTTTAGCAATTCAAAAAAAATAAATAAAGGATCTTATCGCAAAAAAAAAATATAGTTATTAAGTTTTAGGGAAAAAAAGTACGCAATGATCTTATACATGCTTAAGAAGCATGTTACATGTTTATGCATTATCAAATTATTTTTAAAAAATAAAAAATAAAAAATAAAAAAATTAATAACTAAAAAATGTCTGACCATAATAAACTTTATCATTTATGTATAGAGTTAAATTAAGGTGGTTGGTTTGTGGCTAAGTTGACATCTCATCCCTACAATAAAAGATCAAAATGGACAAAGAAAATGACTCACAAAGATGGAAATGAATCAGACAATGCCGAGGTTCGAATCCATATGGCTTCACAAGAGACACTGTCAACGGAAGAGGTAAAGATATTAAGACAGCAAATGAAAGAGATGTACGAAGCATGTATAAGTGGACAAGCTCCACCATATTCAATTCGTGACTATCTAAATATAAATATGTCGCAGCCTATCCATATGTCGACAAATGATACAATTTATCCACCTGGATTTGGTCCTTATTGTAACACATCCAACGTAGCTGGAACTTCTACGGTGCACCCTTTGAATACACCTATGACGAGTAATCCACTATTCGTTCCAACTATGTCGACTAATAGCGTTCCGCGGCCTATAATGGAGAAAAAATACAACAATGATCCTCCACTTAAACTTCAGAATGATCAATATTATACGTTGAATTGACATTTAAAATTCCAAGCTCTTACCCTCACACTTATCAGCATATTCCCTTGTTTAAGCTGGAAAAACGGTTATGAACGAGGAATAGGAAGAAATGGCTAGAAAAATGAAGAGTTTGGAACAAAGTGTAAGAGATATGCGAGGATTAGGAGGTCAGAAAAGTGTCTCATTCAATGATTTATGCATGTTTCCCAATGTTCATCTACCCATTGGTTTGAAAACTCCAAAGTTCGAGAAGTATGATGGATATGGAGATCCTCTAGATCATTTAAAGAGATATTGTAATCAACTGAGAGGGACAGGAAAAAAAGAAGAATTGCTCATGGCTTATCTCGGGGAAAGTTTTATTGGAATTGCCTCAGAATGGTTCATAGATCAAGATACTTCTAACTGGCATACATGGGATGATTTGGCTTGATATTATGTTCAACAATTTAGTATAACATCGACATATTTCCAGATCGTATTTCACTTGCCAACATGAGAAAAAGACAATTGAAAATTTTCGTGAATATGTTATTAGGTGGAGGGAACAAACTGCTAGGGTTAAGCCGCTAATGAAAGAGTCTCAAATGATTGATGTTTTTCTTCAACCGCAAGAACCCGAATATTTTCATTATTTACTTTCTTTTGTTGGGAAAACATTTGCCAAAGTTATTAAGATCTGTGAAATGGTGAAAAATGGCATCAAGTCTTCAAAAAATTTGAAGTCAAGATTCATTTAAAGCCGCAACGCATGTGACTAAAAATGGATCAGAAAATCTTGGAGGAAAGAAACTGAAGGAGGATGTAGCAAATGTTGTGTCAGACGCACAAAAAGGTCCAAGGGTTCCAGTTTATCAATATGCACCCCTCAATTTCATCACAATATCCCTATGCAAGATACACAATAAATACTCTTTTGTCCCACCTCAAAATGCAATCTATGGGGTACAAACATATGCATATCCACTAAAATATCATCAATGGCGAGCACCAACAAATAAAAATGTTCGTCCTTCTTCTCAAAATTTTCAAGAATCTTATAATATCCATCCAAGACAGGGATTTTAAGTAGGT
>CM064973.1:26300328-26596520 GCA_032847665.1 Solanum chilense
TCTTGCATGCAAAGTGATAAGTTATGTATTTCTAAATCCTTGGTCCGGCATCTAGAACATCTCACTCCGCACCTTGGTCCGGCTACGTGTGTTGCTTTCCTAACCCTTATCTTTACCTCATATTAAGCATCGTATTCGATATTTGACTAAGGTATTACCTCGTACCAATCAATACTAGCCTATTAGATAGTATACACTAAATCTATGTTAATAATTCTTTTCCTATTATCTACCTCCTTGGTCCGGCAAGTAGCATTAAGGCGAGTTCTAACGTTGATCATCCGTTAGAAAAACTTCTAAGCGAAAGAATTATCAATACATGCAAGACACTAATCTAGAATTGTTATTCAAGCTAGGGTTTATCTCATTATTTGCCTATGGTTCCCACAACCCTAGTTATGGAGTTTAGTTACTCATAGCCATAAACACAACATTCAAATATGTTAAATGAGAATTCATGTACTTACAACAATGAGGAAGAATAAAATCCGAAAATTGCTTGATTAATCACCAAAAATCGCTTGTAAGAATCTCCAAGAATCAAACACTATTTGCCAAAGTTTAATCTCACAAAATCTAACTATATGGAATTTGATAATGGAAGAGTGACAAAATCTCTCAAAAACGAGGCTTTTTCGTCGCCTCTCGTCTGTCTCTCGAAGATGTTAAAAAAAACTAAATGAGTAAGGGTTTTATTTGCTGGAAATCTGCCAAAACGCGACCGGGTCGACGGACCACGCGACGGATCATCGTGGTAGCGACGGACCGTCGTGGACTCCGTCGTCCTATACTTGGTCATTTCTTCTGCTGCTCTCTTCTTTCCCTCGACGGCAAGTGTGACGGACCGTCATAGGCACGACGGTCCGTCGAGGGTCTTCGTTTCAAAATACTTCAACTCTTGGAATCTGGGTACTGGGATCACTTCTCTGATCTTCACGACGGACCTGCAGGACGGACCGTCATGTCTATGACGGTCCGTCACAAGCTCCGTAATCCCACACTTGGTCAGACTTCCCCATCTTCCTTCAGCAGCTGCACTACGCTGCCACCTACGGACCGTCACAGGCACGACGGACCGTCATAAGCTCCGTAGGTGGTCTCTTCTGCATTTTTTCGCTCAAAATCTCCGCATTCAGCTCTTGACAGATTTCCTGCAAAACAAAGAGAAACTTATATCAAAATTATTACAAAACGGCTTTCGGACACACTAAACTTAAGGAAAAAGTATTAATTATACCGTGAAACCACGGTATATCATGCCGCGACGTTAAATCAGGCGCTTTTTGGGAGGCAACCCAATACTTATAGTTTTTCTTTCTAGTAATGGTAGCATTTTCTACTAATGGGTTTTAAATATGCAGGCACATCACCAGGAAATTCTGCAGAAAATTACTCTGCAGCAGTCACTGACAGATACAACGACGGACCGTCGCATGAAATCCATCGTGTCAGGTACGTCTTTCTGTTATTTTCAAACTAGGGCACACACGACGGAACCAACGACGGATCGTCACAACTGAGACGGACCGTCATCGTGGAATCATCGTGTCATTAATGAGGCGTACCCGACCCGACCCGGCTGGGTTTTTAAAAAAAATTCAACATTTAAAACCCCCAACCCTTCATTTCACCCCATTCCTTCACTCTTCCTACTATTTCCCTCCCATTTCAACTTCCAAAATCATCTCCCTCTTCAACCGATCATTTTCCCCAAATTCTCCAAAGTCCTAAAAGTCCTCATCTACTAGTCGGAGCTGCTGCTGTGGGTGTCTTCTTGATCACTAAGTACCTTTTCCTCTTATTTTTCTCAAATTCTCAGGTATGTGTCTCTAATTTCTACTCATTTGTATTTCATTTTTGTTTATCAATTAGTATTAGCCTAGTTCTTCTTGATATGTTCATTTTTTTAAATAAAATTCTGTCTGACCTAGGTTAAAAATCCTCGAAATTGCCGTGTTAAAACTCTAGATATAGGTGCTTTAGCATTGCTAGTTTACTAGGTATTTGGGTTATACAAATGTAGGTTAAAACACTACCAATTCGATTTGGGTCATAGGGGATGAATGGGGCACCCCCAGTTATGTCATTGAGTTACAAAATGAGACCCCGATGACGGACCGTCGTCCCCACGACGGACCATCGTTGGGTCCATTCCAACAGCCCTAACACCCCACTGTCCATTTTTCTCCAAGTGTCCACCAACGGCCACATGCGACGGACCGTCATACCTACGACGGTCCGTCCTGCACAACCGTTCTAATTGTCAGAGACCCTATTCCCAAGGGTCTCTCACTTTTTTCTAAGTGTCCTTTATCAGACACATGCGACGGACCGTCATCCCCCCGACGGTCCATCCTGCACAACCGTTCTGGTTGTTGAGACCCTATTCCTGAGGGTCTCTCACTTTTTCTAAGTGTCATCCAACGGACACATGTGACGGACCGTCATCCCTACGACAGTCCGTCCCGCACAACCATTTTGGTTGTGAGAGACCCTGTTCCTAAGGGTCTCTATCTATTTTTCTAAGTGTCGTCAAATGGACAAGTACGACGGACCGTCATACCCACAACGGTCCGTCCTGCATGACCGTTATGATGGTCAGAGACCCCTCTCCTAAGGGTCTCCATATTTTTCTTGAAGTTTCCTCTGACGGACACCTACGACGGACCGTCGTACCTGTGACGGTCCGTCCTGCACATACCGTCATACTTGTCAGAGACTCTACTTCAAGGTTCTCCATATAAATATAGTCTAAGTAAGACACGACGGACCCCATGAAGGCCCTTCGTACTCACGACGAGCCGTCACCTGGTCTGTTGTGTTTCACTGTTACTATAGCAATTTCATTTTCTTCTAATTTTTTTTTTATTTTGTGTGGTTTTGCTTGTCTTGTTTGCTCCTTCTAGTACTAATATTAATCCTTTACAGATACTATCTACTATGTCACCAAAACAAGATCGAGTCTATGCACGCGGGCGATCGAAGTCTGTCGCCCTGTCTGCCCGCTTGGTCATTGGCTCTGATTATGAGCGTGATCCCGAGTACGTGCCCTTAGGCACTTCCACCCCATCCCGTGCTGCACGTGCTGCCAGAGCAACACACAAAAAGGTGGCGTCCGGCGTAGTCACTACCTCCCAGTCTGATGAGGAGCGCACACTGACCGGCACACCTTCTGGGTCAGCATCTAATGAAGAAGGAGCATCTGGATCCTTAGGAGTTTCTTGGTCGGAGGAAGCCTCTGGATCTGCTGAGATTCCTGCACCCGCCACCGCTACAGCGTCGGCCTCGTCTGATGAGGCTGACAGTTTAGAATCCACACCCGGTTCACCAGCTCGTGCTCTAACCCCGGTTACTGACCAGCCCAACCGGTGGTGTGTCGACGGACAGTTTCAAGTCTATTCTGATGCAAAGTTCCTGAATGACAAAGGAGTTATGACTCGGACACTTACATTGGAGCGGCGGTTCCTTACGGGAAGTCTCCCGATGATGCCTGAGATCCATAATCTCTTCATTAGACGTCGACTTGAGTGGACAGCACATCCGTTGGGACGTTATAGTGAAGAGTTGGTCCGAGAGTTCTACGCTTCCTACGTAGCGACTCTCCGATCATAGATTGATAGGCGGGCTGCCCCTACACAACAGGCTCCACTGGAGCAGGTCCCAGTACGTGGCGTTTAGGTTGATATCTCCTTGCCTTCCATCCGCAGGTTTCTATACTGCAAGAATGTTGATGCTAATCGGACCCCTCTCACTACCGAGTTTGACTACCGATGGTAGATTGTCAAAGATGGCCAATTTCTGCGTGAGCCATCGCTGAGAGAGACCACCAAGAGATGGATGGCCCTGCACTTGTCCGTTGATGGAGAGGGTGCCGACTGGGTGACCGAGCCGAAGGGGGTCATCAAGAAGGCCAACCTGACTTTCACGGTAATGTTTTTGTGGTTGATTGTCCGCCACTGCCTTTCCCCCACAGCCGCTGATAATATCGTCATATGGGATCGAGCAGTAGTGATGGCGGCAATGATAGCCGGGTTCGAGGTGGATTTTGCGTGGCTTCTACAGGCGGTCATGCACGAGAGGGCTTTTAAGGTCACATCTACTTACCCTTTCCCGTGCATGATATTTTCTCTATGCAGGTCCGCAGGTGTGCCTATATAGCACGTTGATCAGCTCAAGACCCCTCTGGGCACTGTTGATATCGGCCTCATCAGGGATGAGGCCAATGAGTTGGCTTCACGAAGAGGGCCCCGTCTAGAGTTGCCTCCACTTGTTGATAATTTGGCTGATACGGTAGCACAAGCCCGCACGGCTACGCAGGAGGCTTCCACTGACACTACCCCGGTCGAGTCTATCCCGGGTAGTAGCACTGCCCCGAGCTCGTCTCGCTCAGCCCCTTTACCCACTCAGGTCCCGCTTGCTAGGGTTCAGAAATTAGAGGCGCAAATTTCTACACTTCTGCATCATATCCTGCCTTGGACGCAGAGGTCTATTACCGAGGCAGAAGAGCGTTTGGAGCGGAGAATGGTCTAGCACATAGAGAGGAAGATAGCTGAGGTTCATCAGCGCTTTGACGCTTTTGAGTTGCGAGTGCTAGCCTGACCAGCCCCTCCGGTGGATGTGTCGACCCTTCAGGCTGCGGTCGATCGTCTTCGTGAAGATATTTATATGATCTTAGAGGCTAGGGTGCCTAAGTCTGAGGCCCCTTCTGTAGAGCATGCTGAAGACACAGTGATGGCGGCCCTATTCGCCACTTCAGAGATTCCACCACGTCCCCCTTGAGAGCATGCCAAGATGCATAGGGGTCGAAAGGAGGATGAGGCGTGAGCACGGAAGAAGGAGCGCCGTGAGATGGAGGCTGCGAGGAGAGCCTCTCTTGCTGAGGAGGAGGCGCGTTAGATGAGAGCAGAAGAGTTAGCTGCTGGGGCGTCTTGCTCCAGAATTGTGGCGATAGCGGGAGGCATTGTTGATAGTGCTCTTGATGTTGAGGACACCACTGAGGGTGTCCAGATTACAGAGGTAGTGGGTTCCGGGGAACCGGACCCACCAGCTTGCTGATCGTTGGCGCTTTGCGCCCTAGGTTCGCTTCACCTACCACTCTAGTATTTCAATTTTTTTATGTATTGAGGACAATTGCATGTATTTTTGTTGGGGGTGGGGTAAATGGAAAGTGAGTGCTAGGGTGAAGTCTGAGTAGCCCAATTCACTATCCTCTTTTGGGGTTTTCTTGCCTGTGTTCTTTTCCCCAAGAGACTAATTACTTTTTCTGTTGAACCGGCATGTCTATATCTTGTGTACATAGTTTAATTCTGGAGCATGATGGCTAAAATGATATCCTGATAAAATGGAAAATGATGCATGACTAGGCATAGTAATTGATAAATGTGTGGCTCTAACATGACATAGAGGTACACCACTGCATGACCCTAAGTCTAAAATTCGAACTAGGTGTATGATAATTTGGTAGAGTGATGAGATGTCACGTAAGTGTGAGGAAGATTTGAATAGTCCACTATTTGTACTGAGCTAGAACTTGCTTGGTTAGTCCTGTTAAAAGTAAGCTGTGATAGACAATTAGGAAAGGATCATAGGCCCTTATTCAATATAGCCCATTTTTACCCTAAATAAAAGAAAAAAAATGAAATTTATCCTTCTTTGATCCAAATGATTTGAGCTTAAATTAGACCTTTCTTTTTCACCCCAACTGATCTTTTCTGGGAATAATGTGTTGGCCCTGGTCCCTCCTTGGACAAGTGCACCTCAGCTTATGCCAAAAGCATAAGTTGAGGATGGGTAATGCAGTAAACAACCTTTTTATGGCCCTGACCCAACTTTGGGTATTATGTACTTTGACTCATGGCAAAGCCATGAGTTGAGAGTGGCTATTATGAGGAATGCTCTGGAAAGTGTGGTTGAAAGAACAAAGAGAGAAAGATCTAAAGTAAAGTGACTCA
The DNA here is from genome assembly GCA_032847665.1 of Solanum chilense. NCBI lineage: Eukaryota > Viridiplantae > Streptophyta > Magnoliopsida > Solanales > Solanaceae > Solanum > Solanum chilense. The sequence goes on from CM064973.1 coordinate 26,306,280, forward strand.
AGAATTAGTTGAAAGAAAAGTAAAAAAAATAAAAAAAATTTACAAGAAATACAAGCAATGAAAGGAAGAGAGTCACTTACACAAATGAAGAAAAAAGGGAAAATAGCAAGGTGAAAGAATATGTGAAACTGGGCAAAATAAAATGATAGAAAATGGTATGTTTAGCCGATATGTCAAGGAGGGCAAAAAGTCACTAAAGTATACCTAAATATACCCTACCTGACCCTGAGCCTATGTTACAAGCTAAGAAAGTCCTATCGTTATCCTAAGGGTTGTATATCGAACTTAAAGCAGTGAAAATAAGGGCAAGCTTATGGCAATAGGTATGAATGGGTGTGAATTTGTTCTGAGAGTGAGTGTTGAAAAGTAATCCTTATACTCAAACTGAAATTATTGTGTGAAAAATGAGGATTTTGTTTTGAAGTGAGGACACTAGTTGCATTATCGGAAATATTAGCACCTCGGTGAGAAATTGAAGAGGATAGGTGTTAGTGCATGGTGAGTCTGTGTCATGGTCTGATTCCACATAATTCAAGCCTAATAGTGATAGCATGCATAGATATGATAAGATTAATCGGGATTGATAGCAAATTGATTGCAAAGGATAAAACATGGATACTATTGTACAAATATTGTGTATTGAGTCATAGTGCGTCGCTTGAGGACAAACAACGAATTTAAGTTGAGGGTGTTGATATACCATGGTTTTATGGTATTATTAATACTTTTTCCTTAAGTTTAGTATGTCCAAAAGCCTTTTTGTGCTAATTTTTATACAAGTTTCTCCTTATTTGCAGGAAATCTGTCCAAAGATGAATGCGGAGGTTTTTGGGGGAATAAATAAAGAAGAGACCACCTACGGAGCTTGTGACGGTCCGTCATGCTCGTGACGGTCCATAGGTGGCAGCGTGGTGAAGCTGCTGAAGGAAGATGGTGAAGTCTGACCAAGTGTGGGGTTACGGAAAGCGTGACAGACCGTCTGGTCCATGACGGTCCGTCCTGCAGGTTCGTCATGAAGTTCAGAGAAGTAGTCCCAGTACCCATATTCCAAGAGTTCAAGTGTTTTGGAACGGAGACCCTCGACGGACCATTGTGCCTGTGACGATCCGTCATACCTGCCATCGAGGGTAATGAAGGGAGCAGCAGAAGAAATTGCATCAAGTATGGAACGACAGAGTCCATGATGGTCCGTCGTGACCACGACGTTCCGTTGCGATGTCCGTCGATCCAACTGCGTTTTGACAGATTTCCAGTAAATAGAGTCCTTGTTTAATTAGATTTTTATTTTTTTAAATAGTTCAAAAAATATCATTTTTGAGGTTAGACTCTAGATTATTTGGTTAGGCCGTTGATTATTGTTAGATTCTTGATTATTTTGAGATTCTATTAATTGATTGTTGGTGATTTTTGTTGATTAACCAAGCGAAGTTTTGGATTTTACTCTTTCTCATTGAAGTAAGTACATGAATTCTTATACCATATATTTGAATATTGTGATTATGACTATGGGTAACTAAACTCCATAACTAGGGTTGTGGGAACCATTGGCAAATAATGAGGTAAAACCTAACTAAAATAACAATTCTAGAATAGTGTCTTGCATGTATTGATAATTCTTTCGCTTAGAATCTTTTCAACGGATGGACAACGTTAGAACTCGCATAATGCTACTTGCCGGACCAAGGAGGTAGATAATAGGAAAAGAATTATCAACATAGATTTAGTGTATACTATCTAATAGGCTAGTATTGATTGGTACGAGGTAATAACTTAGTCAAATATCGAATACGATGCTTAATATGAGGTAAAGATAAGGGTTAGGATAACAACACACGTAGCCGGACCAAGGTGCGTAGTGAAATTTTCTAGATGCCGGACCAAGGATTTAGAAATACATAACTTATCACTTTGCATGCAAGATACTAGGAAAGAATTTTTATAGTTAGACTTATCAAGTTATGGACCTGTGGGGAACACGTAAACCCTAGTTACTTTGATTAATTGATTAAACTCCAACATTCGAAGCTGTTTGTTGTCTCCTTTTATTTCGCTAGTTATTTTCATTTATTTAGGAATAGAACTCCCCCCCCCCCCTTTTTTTTTTTTATCATTTTTGCTTTCCAAGGAAGTAATTGACCGAACAATAGTAATAATAGATTGAAGTTAAGTCTAAACTATTTTCCTCGTGGGAACGATCCCAACCTCACTAGTTGGGTTATTTACTTGACGCGACCGCTTTACTTCATATTTGAGAAGTAAGTTGGAGCGTATCATGTATCCTACCAAAGTATCTTTCTAATGCCTGAGTATCAACTCGTTTTGAGATGGCATTAGTTTGATGCTAAGGAATCAAAACTAGTACCTAGCAGCTACATTTAGGTCTTTCTTCTCATTCAGATCCCCATCCTTGATCCATCGTGGAGTAGTATAAAATATCAATGGTGCCAGCCAGCCCTTTAAATCATCTAGTGTCTTCTTCTGATCCTATTTACCACGAAGTGAACCACATTAGCTTAACATTTAAGAACTTCATTAATATATGTGTTGATATATTTGACCTTTTTCCCTTGAACTACCATGAGGTCAATCGAGTTAAATGCATTGGCTTTTTTACTTTCTCGTTGGCACAACATTTCATACGTCGAGTAGAATTCTTGGACCTAGGTAGGAAACAATGAGCCTCATGGCTTTGTGAAGAGCTCAAACTTGTGAAACTTTATAATGTTGCACACCTACAGGTACTTGTCTAAAAATACGTCTTTACACAACCTCTTTTCTTCAAGGATGGTCCTCAAACCCTCGCCATTTAATCTATTCAATGACCGATGTGGAGGAGCCTCTACTTGTGGAGGAGAATACTCTATTATTTGTGCTAGAGGTTGAGGAGGCGTAAGAGGCATCGGGATTAGAGTTGGATCATGTGTAGTTTTAAAGTGTAGCTCTTCTCTCCTAGCCTAGAGAAGTTGATCATCGTCCGGATTTGATATGGAGATCGGAAACTGTACTCTGAGTGCCCCTCACTATCGAAGGGAGTGAAGTACGTGTAATACATGCCCTCGTTGTCAGAGCTCGCCATCACATGTTCTCCCTCTAACTGCTCTTGTCCTTGCCTCCTACCATTTTTTGATGAAGTTTGGTTATGGTGGCATGGGAGGCTACAACCTCTTCACTTCCTCATTGATGGCTATCTCTCATGCCCACTTTTGGGGCGGTTAATTTCTTCGTGCAACCTTTGGTCTAGCAATTCTTGCAAAACAAAACCACATACATTTTATGAAATTCAAAAATATTCAAATTTAGAAAAATGTGCATGAAAACTCACAGAACCATCTGGTGAATCATCGGACCCATTCAACGAGCCAAGTTGAGCTTGTCGAATGTTCTATAATAAATTCTGTAAAAAATTAGCATAGTCGGCTATGTACAGGGAAAATCAGTAATATAGAAGTAGCTCGTTGAATGTTACAAAATAATATAAGAATTAAGGGGTGCAAAAGGGCGATTAGAAGGGTGTTCTGGTGAGTCATCGAGTGAAGCTCAGGCTTATCGACAAAAATTACAGAAATCAAACCATATATATGGATGTTAAAAAGGCAATCAAAAGGGTCTTTAAGAGAACCACTAAATAACTCTGCGAGCTCGACCTAGCTTAGGGAATAATCCTACATTCTAGATTTCTACCCCGACATTCAAAATCTAACCTGCAGCCCCTTAACAAAAATTAACCAACTATTCTATGCAATTTAGCGTAGACGCATATTACCCATGCCCTCAGGGTACTCTAACTTCCCCAAGTTCAGGCAAAATTTGCCGATAGATATTTTTTGCGCTTAAATAATGTCAATCGCTCTATCATTAAGAAAAATTAGTCAATTGGCACAAACAAGGTTACTCTCACTTCAACCCCACTTGACTCAACAACCAAATTAACACAACCCACAAAATCATCATGCTAACATATATAATTTCACAATGTGAGGCCAATTAACACAAAATAAAATAAGATACAAGCATACATTTTCAATACAAATTCGACAAATCTCAATGCATAATTATTACATAAATCAAAGATCATGCATTTGCATTTACTATAATATAATGATATGGTTCATATAACAAACCTCAGAACCGGACGGTTGAAAACCTAGGAAAGAAAATTATCCCAAAATCCTCCCTCGATTAATTCATCCCACACAAAAAGAAAGAAAAGTAGTATGGAAGTATGAAAATTTGTGGTTGTGAAACTATAGAAGTATAAAACGTATGAAATGATGGATTATTGAATTTAAAAATGGTTTGGCCTATAGTGGGTTCAAACGACAATCCAAGTATGGCTCATCGACTTGACCTTTGAGTCGCCTAACTGCTCATTTTCTCAAATTTTCAAATTTTCAACATGGACATTCAACACCCATTATTCAAACACAATATTTTAAAAAAAAAACTTATGTTCCCTCACAAGAATAATTTTATTTATCACATGGCAAGACAAATATACCCTTTTAAGGGTCATTCTTGGGGTTTTTATGATGTAAATCAATAATCCTCCTTTTGGCCTTGGATTCAAATTAGTCGAGATTTGACCCATTCATGTCTCAAACTTCATAATAGACACCAAGTGAAAAGTAACTGTATGATTGAGAGTTGAGACGCCATCTTTTATTTCCTTGAAAACCTAATCTTACCATTCCACTTTGTTCAGAATGCGTTAAAGTATATCATCAGTGCGAAAGCATTTCGGGTCAACCCTATGCTCTTTTTCAATTTAGACACTCATTGTAACGCCCCGAAACTATACCCCAGACGTGGCCAACACCCAAAGACCATTGCTGGTCTTGAGAAAAACATTGGCCTAGTTTACTTAGCTCAGCAGAAGAGTTAACTGAATAAAAACAGTATCATGCTTAAAGAATAATAAGTTGGCCAAAATACACTTAAGTCTCAACATGTTATAAATTGGTCACTACATTCTGTTATCTCAGCATTCAGTATATCATGTTCAAATTATACCATTGCTTTATTGCTTGTTCAGTTATATATTATTTCAGCATTACTCTATCTTACATGCTCAGTACCTTTCAAGTACTGATGCATACTACGCTACATCTTCTTGTGATGTAGGTTCAATATCTCAGCATTTAGATGACTCTTAGATCGATACAGAATCTCCATTTCAGCAGAATCAGTGGTGAGTCTTCATTTTTCCGAGGACAATATTTATGAGTTTATTTCAGTACTTTTGTCCTTTAGTTTCATAATTCGCTAGACATTGCTGGGGCCTGTACCAACATTTATAGTCAACGAGAGGCTATCTTAGAGATAGTTAGTTTCATCTTAGTAATAATTTAATATGTTCTTTGTGTTAAACTTATCAGTTTCATATATCTTAGTTATAGTATATGGGTATTCCCCATCTTTTCATTTTATTTATGATTTAGCTTGCAGCTTACTTTATTGTCTTTAGCATGCTCATGATTATGCAAACAGGGTTAGCTTGGGATCACTTGTTGTCCTAGGTCCCGTGTTCGCATCTCGGTGGTAGCTCGCGGCGTGACAAAGGTGAAAATCCTTACGACCTTCACCATTTTAAGCATATACCTTTATAAGACATGACATATCATGAAACACATACTTCATATAAGAACCACCATCTAAGACAATCCCAAGTCACACTAGTGCAATGCACAAGTAGCATCACATAATAATACCTCTACTAAATGTTTCTATGAATTTACCCTAGACTTAGGCACATCAGATTCAACAAGTCACAATGCATGTATCAATCTTAGATATAAGACCAACATGCTTCATAACCCATCATATAGAAGCCCATTTGTTTATTACATCATACTTATAATCTATTTAGTCTTTAGACACTTCTTAAGAAAACATGCAATTCAATAATACCAATATAATCATAATGAAGAAATAGACAACATTGCAATATATAGAGTTCATTTAATCAGGACATTACCACAAGACCTTACTCATAATTCCAATCTAAGCCTACTAGTGCAATATGCATGTGAATCCCCTTGACCTCACACATACTAAGTAAACTAATCAAGGAGATCATAAGCATTGTCACTTACTTCATACATCAACATAACAAGTATAGCCAACAACATGCATACTAAGTAAGGCCTTTATCATGTAGGAACAATCAGACCAATACTTTGCATATCATTACAAAAACTATGTTAACATCATCATGTCATGCCTAAGACATATATAACTATACATATACGACTCTTTCCTAAAACTCCCTTAAAGAGCTACTTGTGCAATGTATAGGTAAAGTCTCAGTTCCTCATATACACTAAGCAACATCAATTAGCTAGTACTAGATAGGGTTCATCATCTTACTTCCATTATTCATTTTACATAAGGGAAACATCACCTTAACCAACATTAGACCATGTAAGATAAGCATGGAATCTGGTGTTATCCCCTCACACCGAAAGGGCTGAATCTTATTTGCCAAGGTAAGACATTAATTTTCATATAGTATTTAGGTGGATCCCCTAGCTAAGTTTCCTATGGAGCCACATAGTTAATGAACTAGGAGACTTTTACTTGAAACCCTCTTTATGCTACCAAGCATTATAGATTCCATATCATGAGAACATTGGTGAACCTACCTTCCTTTTTGGGATGGGATACGTCTTATTATCAAGTTCGCTCAGTGCTAAGCTAACTTTCCCTTTTTGAAAAGCCTTGAAGTATTTATTAACATTTAAAGTACAAGATATGCTTTAGAATATTAACCCCTTATATACATATACATAGCTCATAGTTAATGATGAGAATGCCCTTTCATCAAAACCTACATCATGTGAGGATATCCTTTCACATGATCGTAACATAGAGCGTAGAGTACAATTAAGAAAACCATCCCAAAATTCGCATTTACTATATCATAATTTACATGCTTCATTCATACATTCATGTGTGTGTATGTGTACATATATAAGATACCCTTTCACATAAACACATGTAGACAACACATGTTCATATTTCATTATTCGTATGCTTTACATGCATAATAAGAGATTAAGGTGAAAATGAGAATTATCCTTTCAATAGAAACCATGACCATATTATACTCATAGTTATACATAGGTGGTGTGTGTACATATTGGTCATCATGATGACATAAGAGAAAAAACCTAGTTATTAAGAAAACAACACTCCAAAGGATCACAACACATATACAATATCCCTCAAGTCATGAACAACTCATATATATAGCAGTAGGGACTATAGACCACACACCCACATTACATCGTAGGATACAAGAGCATATTTACCATTTCAAAAGAAGACTCCGAACATTCATAAGATCAAACATTCATATTGGGTTATATAGGTAGGGATTCTACAATTGGACTCATCACAACCTAATATGTAGACCATACCTAACCTTAACAACATCATACATAGATACTTAACATTATTAATACACCCTATTCATGATACTAGAATTAAAGACTACAGAAGAACTTCATACTTGTGATCATCATCACCACAATTCACATTACACCTATTCCCTTCAAGGTCATGATCACAACATTAAATATATATATATATATATATATATATATATATATATATATATATATATATATATATATATATATATATATATATATATATATATATATATATATAAGAATGTACATACAACCATCATAAGTGGACATACCACAGAATCATCAAATTCGTTTCTAAAGACTAGGAATTAGTTCAACTCCCCAATACTTCCAATCCATGATCACCTTAGATCATTCCTTCACAATTCATGTTAAATTGATATGTATAGAAATAATCATTAGCATTTCAATACAATCTAATGGCAAATTAACATGAAACTCAAAATCATAAGACACACATTATAGGCCAATTTGAGAAATAGGAGGATCATGGGTTCTTTCATAAATTTTTTAAGAAATCATCACAAAAACGGTGAATAATAAGAAAGTCATCATAAAAATGTATTTGAAAATCGTTTGAAATGGAACCCATGTTTAGATTAGAAGCCCAAAAATATAATCTTACAACCACTTTTGAAAATCTTTGATTGAACTCCTTAGATGAAATGTTATCTAATTATCAATAGTTACCATGCCTTTATTGAAGAAAATCCCACAAAATTTTCCTAGGAAAACCTTGAAAAACCTTTAAGTCCAACTTCAATGGCTTCCTTTTTCTTCCTTGGGTTAGAGAGAAGAACTTGGGGTTTTTAAAATAAAGTTTCAATGACTTGTTAAAAGACCTTAAACTATTTATATTTAATGTATAAACTATTTAAAATCAACCCCAATTAATAAACAATTAAAATCAATTTATTTAAAATCCCTCATTTAAGGTAGCCTCGTCAGGGACCACATTCACCTTCACAGTCCGTGAGGGTGTTCCAAGACCAAGTGGACGGTCAGTGGTCCTCTAGGATGTGTACAACTTTTCCTTGACAATCCGCACAATGCGAAGTCACTTTTACGACCTTCTTCATAAGACATTGTCAAGACCACTGGCCATGAAATGGTCTGTGAATGTTGGGGTAGTGGCTTGGCCAAAGTGCCTTGCCTCACATGCCACCAATGTCTTTCCAAGACCACCTTCACAAGCCATGGTCAAGAAAACTGGAAGTTGTTAACACCCAATTTTGATCCTCCATGATAATTTAACTAGCGAGTCTCCTAAATTTAAGCTATTTAAAATAATTATATTTTATAAAGTTTGAATTGTTTTGATTTATTTTAAATTAATATCATCACCTTTGCAAAATTTAGATTTTATATATATATATATATATAAAATTTGTCCAATGATGTATATAATTAGTATATTTCATGGTTACTAGAAAACATCTCAAAAAATTTTATTTTGTTTAAATATCTTTAGTTATATAATAGCTTAAGTTTCTTATTAATTATTTTATGTTTAAGTCGATTATTTTATTTCATTAAAATTAAGAAGCTTTCTAGTTAATTTATGATAATCCATCTTATTTGTTTTTGTTAGCAGAATTCACCGAGTGACTCAATTTGATTAACTTATTCATTCCAAAGACGAGGATTAGGGTGTTTTTTTTGGGATTTTGGTCAAACCAAACCATTTCCCTTAATTCCATTTCATTTCCAACCAACTATTTTGCTGACCCAATTTTTTTTGCCAGACCAGCCTGCCCCAATATTAAATGTGTCCTCAGCCCGATTTCAATGCAAACAGATCCATTTTCCCAGCTCACTGCCTTAAATTTCCCTGAACCGACCCATTTGTGTTACCCCTAAGAAGAATTAGAATGGGTGCAACGTCCGGATGCTCCTACTTTTTCTTACAACGATGTATGTCAATTTTGACTGTTGAGAGACGCTTGAATGGTGTTGGCGATGCCCGACGTGCCTCCACTTTCCGTACGCGAGGGAATTTTCACGAACAGCGTCAATCTACACGGAAAAGCAGCAGCTTCAGAAGATAGTACATAATGGTTTCGTCTGCCTTCATACCATTGATATCGAGTAACTGTCGGGGCAGAGTATCATAGGGGCACGCGTTTTATCCTTCATAGCTAGAAATGGCTCCACCTGGAAGCGAGGACGATTTGAATCGATCTAGTATGTCCATCCCTCTTTCCTCTTCGAGTATAGAGTTGAAATCTCAGGGAAAAAATGTTCGTCCTTTTCGGTGAAAGAATTCAAATGGGAGATGGGTTTTAGACCTGGATTGGATTCGTTTGGTAGTAAGAAGCGGAAACACTATTCTTTCCCCTATTTAATATCTCTATAGACGTTACTAAAGGGGAGGACTTATTTTCGGGAGATAAATAGTTTTGGGAGAAAATGTTAGTTTGATTTTTTTTCTACACAAGGGACACAGGGGATAATTACAGAGAGTTGGGGGCTGGTTAAAAAAGGGGGGAAATTGGGAGATTTTTTTAAAAAAAAGAAAAAGAAAAAAGGATTGGAGATTCTTTAGTTAGAGAAGATTATTGGAGATTTTAGTTGAAATTTCCTTACTAAAATAGAGGATAAAGCTTAAGCGATTAAGTTATAAAAATACGTAAGAATATACATTCGAGGTAAAAGGATAAATTATGTTCCGGCAAAGCATCACGTTTCTAGCTCATATTATCATCCTCTCCCTCGAGTTCTTGTTCGAGACTTGAGATTTACTTGGGTCTTCCTGTTGCAGTTCGGGTTCGCATTTGTGTGGTGAAATTCGTCGTCCTTCTTGTTGTCCTTGCTCGCTGTCCCCAATAGGGTAAATAAATCATATCTCTTTGTTAGTTTCGTTATCAATGAACGTCTCTGTTGTCTGGCGGACTATAGAAATGATTCTGCTTGATGTGTTCGAGTCTTAAATGTATTTTTTTTGTCATAGACTTATTTCCTCTAATTTAGGTATTGTGTGTTTCATTCTCAACGTGACTTAATGCGTGTTTGAAACTGTTTTCCTCAAAAATAAGTTTTCTTGATCTAGTGATATTGCGCCTTTCTCGAATTTCAGCTTGTTCACTTGTTAATCATCTAGTTTTGCTTTGTCCCTATTTGTGGATTGATATTCATGCCTTGTGAATTTTTTTTCTCTTTAAAAAAGAAGTGTCAAAGAATCACTCAATTGATTTGTTGCAAAAAAATTCCGATTTTATATGTTATTTTTCATCTATGCCAATTGGAATAAGTTTTGGGTAAATCTATTGGAGTTATCTCGAATCGTAAACAATTTCTATTCGTTATAATATGCACGTACTGAATTTCCTTAAGTTCTTCCCTATTTATTTCTAGTCTCTTTCAAATTTTTCTCTTTTCTCTTATTGCGCTTACTGTTCCACTTTTTGGACCTAATGTTTCGTAGTATTATTGTTGTTAATCTCTAGATTAAGGGCTGATTTGTTATTATGTGTTTTATGTTACCCTAATTATCTATACGCCCTAGTTAGCAAAGCTACCACTTGAAAAAAAGAGAGAGAGAGGTATTTTGATTTCAGCTCAAATAAATAAATAAATAACGCGAGAGTTGTGGTAGAAATTTTTGTTCAGTTACTTGTTAATGTTAAATTTGAATCATGCTAGCTATGAGAAACATGTTTTAGTCCTACTTGCTGCCTACTAGTCATTGTTGGAGAAATATGTTTGCTCTTTGGTGCTTACTGTGGCTTAATGTAGTTATAAAATTTGTTAACTATGTTAGGATGGTGTTTGTTTGAGATAGGCTTCGTGAAGTTTTTATGTTGATTCATTCGTCTAATTAAATATATTTTCTCTTGTTTTATTAAAATTTTATATGCCTCAGGATAATTTCTTCAATTCTTATATGTAAAGAATAATGCTAAGCTTACTGTAGTGTCTTGTTTCTTCTTGCGACCAACCTCGTCTTCGATACCCTCTCGTATAGTCTTAGCTTTATTTATTTTTGTTTGTGATGAAAGTATGAGTTCATCTACATATTTTATTTGGCTTGAGCGCTATTTACATAGTTTGCTGATGCTGCAATTTCTTTTGTTCAGTACATAATATATATATTTGGTTGTGTAATTCGATATATTCTTCTCTCTATCAGTTTTGGTTTGGTCTTGTGCTAATGGTTCTTTTCTTTATGCATGAAAATATGTTCGAGTCCTACGGACTTTATCCTCGCATTCTCTTTTGGGCCATTGAAGCTCAATTCTTCTATCGAGTCAAGCAGCCCATAAAACCGATGAGCATGTCCAAAAATTGAGAAATTTCGAGCAAGGGAAAGTCGAGGAGTTGAAGAAGTTAGGCCGATAGGCCTCCTTTATTTTGCATAAACATTTTGTTATTTTTGGGCCTAATCCCCCTCGTCATATTGTATTACTATTACATCGTTACCTTAGGACAGGTACCATTGAAATGAGCTAAAGGTCCAATGTGAAATGGGTTCAAATACTGGTCCAGGCGGACAGAAGCCGAATTTGGTCCCAACTCTCTCTCCCTCTTTCTCTCTCCTTTTTTACTTTCTCGTATATTTATATCTTTATTGATTGTCCCTAGTTTTAAGGTTAGAAATATGCAAATCCTCGCAAGGCGCCACTACGTTCTAACGGTTTAAATTAAATCAATCGACTTTGAAAAACTTAAAATGTCGATAAATAAAATTTGGCGGGACTAACAATTCATTTTTTTATAATATATCGATATTTCACCTTTTAAAAAATTTTTAAATGTAAATCTTCAATTCAAATCAAGTTAAAGTTATTTTAGCCAAATAAGTTGCCAGAAAACCACATTAGTGGGTATTTTAGGTGCCTTAAACACCTTCCTAAAATATAGATATGAATCCCCGAACCCCCTTAAAAGTTTTCACTAGGTTTACTGTTTTAATCTTTTGAAAATCAAGTTTCCTTAATTTTATTTAAACAATTAAGTCGTGACTCTAAGAAGTTGGAAAACTTAGAAAAAATGTATTTTCCCGAAAAACTCGTTAAAGCAGAAATGACGACTCAAGTGGTGACTTCGAGGATTCTAACCTTAAAACTAACGTGCTTTGGCTATGTGAAGTTAACTGTTTATCTGTTTATTTATTGCCTTATTCAACTGTTGCATTCATGACATATCATAACTCTGTTAAACAACGATTATTTCTATTAACCACTTAAAAGAAGATTATGCGGGTTCGTAGTCGTTCGTTAACCAAATATTTCTCGAGGAACCCTGACGAATGTAGTTGGCTACTTGATAGTCAACGGTCGTTAACTGTCCCAGCCTAAGTAGTCCGCTTGGGTTACCCTTTCCACTATAAATATAACCCACTCCTAGTTAAACTAAGATAGAGCGAAACTATATCCCAAAAAGTAGTGCATTGGCCAAAGATTACCCAATGCCCGAGGTGTGTTGGTCCCATTAGAAAGACCGCCCTTGTTCCAAATAGCCCAAGACTCGATAGGACGATCATATTTATGTGTCATCTGAAGGATGTTTGCGTGTTTTACTTTTTGTTGTATACTGGGGGGTGAAAGTTAAATAGTTGTATGTTTGTGTAGATGTCGAGTCAGTTCCTCAGTTTCAATATGGTCACCAAGACACCAGACATTCTCCGCATATGGTGGGACAATCTCAAAGACTGTCAAAACAGAGAAATCTCGATTCACTTGGGCCACTTGCTTCCAATAATGGACTTCAAGATTTGGCCAACGTTTATCGAGGTAGTTATGCATTTTTGGGACGACCAAAAGATGGTGTTTTGATTTGGAGAGGTCGAGATAACACCGACACTAGAAGAAATAAAGGATTGTCTAGACTATATCAGAACATGTGGCAAGAGGGAAAAATGTTCCGATAATCAAATCCTTCTACCGGATAGACCGACTAGTAGAGAATTGAAAGACATGTTATTACTGGTGAATGCGAAGTGGTTGGATGCCCAAAACATACCACTAATGAGGTTTTTCAAAGATAGGGGAGCGATTGATATTTTGCGCTAAATCCATACGAATTTCATGACCACAGTAATTGGAGACAAACTTAGCTATTGCATTCACCGCATGCCTTTTAGGAACGATGGTGTTCTCTATGGATGAAGGAAAGGGGATCGACACTTGTTCCCCATGGCTGAAATGATGTTGAGAAGAGGGATGAATAAGATGTAGTCATTATTTTTCTTTTAAGTTGTGTTGTTATCTTTATGTTTCCATGTAACCATCCCATATGAATGAATGAAAATCAATTTTTATTTTTCACTCGAACTACGTTTCTGCCTAAATTCTCTTTATGAGATACGTAGGCAGCCTTCAAAGGCACGATCCCTATCTATAAAAATTTTCATTCTCCCCCCTTCATATTACAAGAGATACAAAGACCAGATCAATGAACGTCCAAGAGCAGCTGCAAGAAGACATTAACTAAACATGAATTAGCCTTTCTGAGATAGTGTCAAACTAAAATAAGCTTAACTCCTGCTTGTCAAAAAATCTGTTTCCGTCCTTACTCGTGGATTGAAGATATCCTCAAACAAAGCAGCTTTTGTGTTTATCTCCTCTTTGTGTTATATTATGCATTTTGTATTCAAAATCTAAACTAAAAAATCTCCCTTAAAGCTATTTTCCTTCTCAGGTACTTTGAAGCTAATTTGTGTCGATTAAGGTGGCAGATCATCCCTATTTTGCCAGATCCAAAGGTCCCGCAGATTCCTTTCGTAGACAAGATTCAGACAAAGGAAAAGCAGTATTGGGAGACAACAATGAAGAAGTCAGTCTTATCGATGTCCCCACCATAGCAGACAAAAACGAATTAATTATGCAATTAATACAATAGATTGCGGAATAAGGATGGAGATGCAAAGGAGACAAGATCTGCCTCCACCGGGTTTTGCTGCTAATGCTGCTGATGGGAGACCTCCTCTCTTTTTTCTACTTCAAACATGGATCCAGATAAGGATGTTCCATCTACACATACTCAAAATCCCTCTGTCATAGACTTGAATACACAAAATTCTCATTATGTTTCCGCATCCTACCATACTCCACCACCTCCTCAAAACAACCATTCCCAAATACCACCTCACCCTCAAAATACCCTACATCAAACCGCTCCACCACAACAAACCTAGAATAAAAGCCAAAATTAAATTCCATTCCACTCTCAGACTCCTCACCATCACCAAAATCAAAATACCAGTCATCAGACATATCCGCAAAACTACCAAACAACCCAGAATGCCCAAAGTCCTTCCGTAGCTCAACCCCTACTTAAACAAATGACTTTCCAAATTCTCGTACCAACTGAGCATGATGTGCATGGTTCAGAGCTGGACCATTACAAGGAACAGGAAAGTGAATTGAAGAGGCAAAAATGGATATAAAAGAAGAGATAAGGAAAGCCATGAAGGAGTTCTAATGCATCCCCGACGTCGCTGGTCTTAACTATGAGGATTTGTGCATTCATCCGGATTTGGACCTCCCAAAAGGGTTGAGAGTTCCTAAATTTAACACTTTGGAGGAGTAGGGAATCCTGTGGCCCTTATGACAGCCTATTGTGACAAGTTTGTCGGAGTTGGTAGGGATGAAAACTTGCTGATGCGGCTCTTTATCCGATGCCTATGCAGGGAGACTCTAAAATGGTTCATCTTCCATGAAACTAGGCAGTGGCCCAGTTGAAATGCCGTAGACAAGGATTTTATTGATCGGTTTGCTTACAACATGGGGATACTCCTTGGAAAAGATGAAGCAGAAGTCCACTGAAAGCTATTGAGAGTTCGCCTATAGGTGGAGAAAGGATGCGGCTAGGGTAAGGTATAATAGAATCATGTTGCTCGTGGGAGAAAAATTTGCTGAGCTAGTCAAGATTGGTGAGACTATTGAAGATGGCTTGAAAACAGGGAAAATAGCTCGTGTTGCCGCGTCATACGGATCGTCAGGATTGTTGAAGAATAAGAGAGATGATAATGTTGTTGTCTCTTATGAGGGTCGTCCTCCCAAGGTCATCCTCGACCTTCTCAAAACTCCTACCAGGATAGGTACACGCAAGCTAGTCAACAAAATAATCCTCCTCAAGTCTACCAAAATACTACCTCCACATACCAAAATGCCCCCCCTCGGAATTACCAAAATCCATCTCCCGTTTACCAAATTCCATCAATTGTCTACCAAAACGTTGCTCCCTACCGTGCCAATGTGAAGTCGAGCTATAGAGCACCACCCCCTGTATATCAAGTCAAAGCTCCGTAAACCAAAATGCCCCTACGAACTATCAAGCTCCATCATCAAATTAGTAAACAAATCCATATCCCAGAAGCCAAGCTCCTTGTCCAAATACCAGAAGTTATCAAGAGGTGACTCCTCTCCAACAAGGCAGTTATGATCCACCTCGACCCATATTCGAGAAGAAGCCTCCCGGGAACTTTAGCGCGCTCGCGGAAAGCCAAAAAAAGTTGTACGAGCGTCTGGCTGCTGTTGGATATATTAACCCAATGGGGCCCAAGCCGTTGGATACTAGTTCAAATTTCTACAAGCCTGATAAAAGGTGTGTGTATAACTGTAACAGTGTTGGACATGATACAAATACTGCATCAACCTCAAGCACAAGATTCAAGATCTGACCAACCAAGAGGTGGTTTCTCTACAAGCATCGCGCCTAATGTCAACACCAACCCTTTGCCGAATCATGGAGGCGTCAATATCAACCTAATAGATAAGAATGATGATTGGTGCGTGACAAAGGTGATAAATTCAATTATTCATGAAGAGTTACAAAGAGTCGTGGCCTCATTGAGAGTCAAAGAGAAAAAAGAGTTTGTGATCCTAACACCCGCAAAGGTTGTTGCCTTAGTGCCATCAGAAACTCTTGTTAGGCCGAAATTTGTAATTAAAACTATTGCCGCTCAGGGTATGACCCGATCTTGGAGGTGTTATACTCACGAAGAGTTAGCTCTTGGAGGACAGAAGAAGGATTAGGGTAGAAGGCCAATAAGCAAAGGTGAAGTGGAGGAATTCTTGGGAAAGATGTATCCAAAAGATTATTCAATTGTCAAGCATTTGGAGAAGACTTCTGCCCATATTTCTGTGTGGGCTCTACTGATGAGCTCCCAATTGCATAGACATGCTTTGATGAAGGCTCTTGGTGATACGTATGTGCCCGTGGACAGAATCAAAGATAATGTGGCCGCTATGATTAACCAAGGTATTCGAGGGAATCATATTAGTTTCTAGGACAATAAGTTGTCTTTTTAAGGGTGCTCATACAACAAGGTGTTGCACATCACTGTCATATGTCGCAGGAAGTTCATAAATCATGTCTTGGTAGATGATGGATATAGCCTAAACATTTTCCCATTCTCGACACTAAGACAATTAAGGTTTGACTTGGGAAAACTTGATGAAAACAAAGTCATTGTAAGAGCCTTTGATGAAGTTTAGAGGGATATGTTGGGAGCGATGAATTTGGTCATCCAAATGGGTCTTGTGGAGTTCAGCGCACAGTTTCAAGTCTTAGACATCGAAACCAGCTATAACCTTCTTCTGGAGAGGTCTTTCATCCATATGGCAGGAGCTGTTCCTTCTACTCTTTATCAGATAATGAAACTCATTTGGAAGGACGAAGAGCTTGTTATTCATGGCGAAGGAAGTCACTCCAGCAGCCAGACACCCATTATTGATAAAGTCTCGTGAGGTACCGATTTCTACACGGTGGAGCTGGTAAATGCCACCGGTGAGGATTTGGCCCCATGACCTCCTATATCTGTTGTGTACAAGATGTTCGCCACTGTGATGCTGAAAAATGTGTTCAAACAAGATTTTAGATTGGGAAGGAATTCCCAAGGGTTTATTTAGCCTATTCAAGTCTATGTCAAAGGAGCTAAATATGGTTTGGGGTACATCCCCACAAATGATGATGTAAAGATGAAGAAGAGCAATGATCAAGCATTGGCTAAGTCGATTCCACATTTGTATCAATCATTTCCAGTCGAGGAGTAAACCGATTGTGATAACCTCGGGGAAGTAATCTACAAACTTTTTGAAGAGATCGATGATGTCGTAGAAGAAGAGGTCAATTTAGATAGTACCCGTGATGCTAAGCCCGAACAACCGTTGAAGAATTGGAATTCGATGCCAATCTTGATTCCCTGATCATCTTGGTATAAGGACATTTGTTTATGCATATTTTTAAAATTGGTGGTTGTCTTGAATAGACCCGAGACCCACCATGTTGCATTTTTCTTGATTGCTTGAATTTTAAAATTTCCCCGTGTTGTTTAAAAAGGCAACAGGACCCTTTGCCATGGCCAAAGATTGCATTTTTCCAATTCGAATGAAACCTCTATAATTGAAAATTTGTTTATTTACTTATTTGCTATATTTTACTTTCCTAACTTTGTCTGTTTAGTGTTTCAGTAATATAAGTTTTAAATATTCCAATGTCATGTCATTTCATGAGCTGAACAAACAAAATGAAGCAGGTGATGACGAGGCTGAAGAATAAGAAGAAGAAAATGAGGCACCGAAATATGTTATTGAAGAGTTTCTATAGTTTGAAAATCAGCATAAGCTAAATTTGGAAGAAACTGAAACTGTGAATTTAGGAGACCAAGAGTGTGTCAAGGAGGTCAAAATCATTACCCACTTTAATGAAGCTCAAATAAAGAATACTATTTACTTACTTACTGAATACATTTATGTGTTCGTCTGGGAATTCAGCGACATGCTAGGGCTAGTACCAATGTGGTGTCTCACAAGTTGCCGATTAATCCAGGATTCAGTCTAGTGAAATAAAAGGCTCGAAAATTCAAGGCTGAGTTGAGTTTAAAGATAAAAGAAAAGATCACCAAGCAGATCAAATCTCGATTAGTGGAAGTGACGTAATACCCGACTTGGTTGGCCAATGTTGTTTCGGTCGCCAAAAAATATGGTAAGATCAAAAATTCTGTCGACTATAGTGATCTAAACAAAGCCAACCCAAAGGATAATTTTCCATTGCCGAACATCCATTTGATGGATAATTGTGCTAAAAATGAAATAAAGTCATTTGTATATTGTTACGCATATTATCATCAAATCATGATTGATGAGGAATATGCAGAAGAGACAACCTTTTTTACACCTTGGGGTGTATATCATTACTGGGTGATGTCATTTGACCTAAAAAATGTTGGTGCTACCTATATATAAGTCTCGTTATACTCTTTTAGAGAGAATGTTTTGTGCTTTGACTTGGATTGCTCAGAAGTTGAGGCATTATTTGTCTTCATATATGACTTATTTTATTTCAACAATGGATCCACTTAAGTACTTCTTCCAGAAAGCGATGCCATCTGGAAAGTTGGCCTAATGGCAGATGGTTTTGACTGAATTTGATATTGTGTATTTGATCCAGAAGGCGATAAAATTAGAGGCCTCGACTAATCATCTTGCAGAAAATCCTATTAATGAAGAGTATGAATCGCTCAAGACTTATTTTCACGATGAAGAAGTATTGTTTGTAGATGAAGAAGTATTAGTCTCGGAATCTGATCTGCACTATCCAATGGCGGCCAAGATCCGGTTTAATTGTAGGAACAACATGGCTGAATATGAAGCTTGTATCCTTGGTTTGAAAATGGCCATTGACATGAATGTCCACGAGGTGTTGGTTATTGGAGATTCAGATCGATTGATTCACCAGGTCCAAGGAGAATGGGATGTGAAGAACCCGAAGATTAAACCCTACGTGCAATATGTACAAAAGTTGTGCAAGAGATTCCGCAAGATCGAGTTTAGACTCACTCCCAGAATATAGAATGTGTTGGCCAATGCTCTTGACACCATCGTGTCGAGTTATATTGATGCTCTCGATATAGAGTTAAAAGAACATCCAGTCCATTGTTCACACGTTGAAGCGGAACCAAATGGTTTTCCATGGTATTTAGAAGTACTTAGAGACTGGGAGTTATACTGAAGATGCAACATCCAACCAGAAAAAGTCGATACGCTGTATGGATCTCAAGTTCTTTCTAAGTTGAGAAGTCCTTTATAAGAGGACTCCAGACTTGGGTCTTGATGTATTGATGCTGCTAAAGCTGCGAAGCTAATCAAAGAGATACATGCTGGAGTTTTCGGAACACATATGAATAGACTCACTTTGGGAAGGAAGATCATACGAGCCGGTTATTTGTGGATGACAATGATGAATTATTGTTGCAAGTTTGTGCAGAAATGTCAGGTGCACGATGATTGATTCGAGTGCGGCCTCACGAATTTAATGTTATGAGTTCACCTTGGACATTTGTAGCTTGGGGTATGGATGTCATCGGTCTGATAGAACCAGCCGCTTCGAACGGACACAAATTTATTTTGGTTGCTATTGATTACTTCACCAAGTGGGTGGAAGCATCTTCGTACAAGTCGGTGACCAAGAAAGTTTTAGCTGATTTCGTTCGCAACAATCAGATATGCAGGTTTGGAGTACCAAAATCCATCATCACTGATAATGGTGCAAATCTCAACAGCCACTTGATGAGAGACAAATATGAGTAGTTTATGATTACTCACTGAAATTCAACTGATTGTCGTCCTCAAATGAACGGAGCTGTAGAGGCTGCCAATAAGAATATCAAGAAGATTCTGAGGATAATGATCCACAATCATCGAGGTTGGCATGAATTGTTTCAATATGCTTTATTGGATTATCGAACGATCGTCAAAACGTCGATTGGAGCCACTCCATACTTGCTAGTGTTTGGAACAGAAGCAGACATACCTGCTGTAGTCGAGATACCATCTTTGAGAATCATCCAAGAAGTAGAGTTGATTAATGCTAAATGGGTCAGCAAGCGAATTGATCAGTTAACCTTGATCGACGATAAAGAGAATGGTTTTCGTATGTAATGGTCATCTATATGGACAAAGAATGATTTGCGCTCTCCACACGAGAGAAAGGATTAGAATTTTTGAAATTGGTCAGTTGGTCCTTAAGCGCATTTTTCCTCACCAAGATCCGTACAATGGAAAGTTCGCACCAAATTGGCAAGGAACCTACATGATCCGCAAAGTATTATCTGGAGGTGCTTTGGTCTTGTCGGAGATGGATGGCACCGCATGACCGCAACATATTAGCTTAGACGCTGTCAAGAGATACTACGTGTGAAGCTTCAGTTTGTATTCCTTTTATTTCCCTGTAATCATCCTGTTTTCTTGTATTTGCTTTGTTTAAAACTTTATCCCCATTGTAATGAACTATCTCTGACCTGAATTCTCAAGAATCAGATACGTAGGCGGCCTATGTCGGCCTCGGTCACCCCATTTACCCCTTTTAATATTTCTTTGTACATGGACTATATTTGACCTGAATTATCAAGAATGAGATACGTTGGCGGCCTATGTCGACCTCGGTAGGTTTCTTTGTAAATTTTGTATTTTGTTAACCTTTGAAGAGGAACTACGTTTGACCTGATTCCTGCCTCAACGGGATACACAGGCACCACAAGGGTTCGGTCTTATCTACCATAAGTTTTCTATTCCTCTTTACAATAGAAACTGGATTAAAGTCTTGAGGGGGGACTCAAACATTCTCAAAAAGAGGATTTTTCCTCAGCAAATCAAGACTGAAGATACTTCAAGCTTTGCAACTGGGACATAATTTTTGAGGGGATCCCGAAAATTCCGTGATTCATTCAGCAACGTTAAAGATAAGACGAGACATGTAACTGGGACAGAAATTTTGAGGATGACATCAAAATTTCAACACGATTTTATTGAAAATGTGGAGTGACTTTGAATGCTTCCCGTCTAATAATGAGATATACCTCCAAACATCAGACACAAAAAAGTTTGTTGAGCCTGACGTGACATGATACTCTGCAGTAACCTTTTTCAAAATACTACTTTTCTAAAATACTTTTCTTTAATTTTCCATTTGTGTTTTGTTTGTTTTGACACAATTTTTTTTATCTATCAAGATATCAGAAAATCAATCTGAGATAACATGACAAGGAGTAGACAACTAAAGAAATCGACACAGATCAGTTCATTTTTAAAACTAACAATTTTTCTATGGACACATGTTTATAGTTTTCCTCTGAAATTAGCAAATTTCTCCGATCAATGAACATGGAGAAGTCAAGGGGGCAAGAGTTCTCCCTAAATTTACTATTTTCTTATAGATGCAGGAATTAATTTATATTGTGCATATTGAAGGTGAATCAAGTGAAAAACTCAAGAAAGAGTTCACGGTTTTCGCAAAGGACGTCATCCATATCATATTATCAAATATGATATTAATACTACCCGGAGGGGTAATTTTATTAGTATTGTTGTTTGAGACGATACACTACCTGGAGAGTCAGTTTATTTCTATTATCAATTGAGATGATATACATCAAGGGTCATTTAAGTTTTATTGTCAATTGAGATGATATGATTACCCAGAAGGCACCCAGAAGATAACTATGTGCTTGATTGAAGCATTATCTTTCTTTGATACCAACGATGACATCAAGAGAAAATAATCATGCATCGCGAGTTAATATTCATGCATCGCTAGTTAATATTCATGCATCGCCGAAATATCATACATCGCGAGTTAATATTTACGCATTGCGGGAAAATATTCATGCACCGCAAGAAATCATGCATCACGGGAAGATATTCATGCCCCGCAAAGATAATGCATCGCGATTTAATATTCATGCATCGAGACTTAATATTTACTCATCGCGGAAAGATATTCATTTCCCGCAAGATATCACGCATCGGGGAATATATTCGTGCCCCGCAAAAAATCATTCATCACGGTTAATATACATGCATGGCAAAAAATTATGCATCGCGAGTTAATATTCATTCGTCATGGAAAGTCATGCATTGCGGAGAACAAATCATGCATTGCGGAGAAGAAGTCATGCATTGCAAGAGAAAATTCATACATCGAGGAAAAGTCATGCATTGCGAAAGAAAAATCAGGCACGACCAGAGAAGGAAATCGTGCATCTCAAAGAGAAATATTTACCCATCAACATCAACTACATATTTTATTTGGCAAGATTAGACGCTGAATGAATCATGAGAGACTAGATCAAGAGAAATATCAGCACACTACATCAACTTTTATTTATTTTGACATCAACTGAAGAGTACATTGAAGAGTAAATTTCAATCATAATATATAAGCTTTATTTGCTTTACGTCAAACCAATTGAGTTGACGACAAATATTGAAGGAGATCAACTAAGTGTTGAATCGGTAAAAGACATTGTCTCCCACGTGAATTGTCTTTTTTTATGCTGAGGAGTTTTATCTCTATTTTTGTCGATAGCATCCAAAAGAATGAATTCTCCAAAAAAACACCACAGGTTCGAACGACATCAAAAAAAGATGTAGCACAACGTGGAAGTTTTCCTTAGCAGTGAACTGGGACGTAGTCCAAAGAGGAAAGTGAAACTCACCACAATCAAAGCACACCCCTATCAGAAAGCATGTGGGTTTTTTCTTAGTTTTATGTTTCAGTCTCGCATCCAGAATTTTTGTATCTGTCGGAAGTAAGTTTCTACTCTGAGTGACAATGCGCCAAGAGTTTTGGAAATTATGTCTGTGTAAGTTCTTAATTATGGTTGTGAAGTGCACCATATTCATGGCTAAGAGATTACAATTCTCCTTTTCATACTTAACTTACTCTGTCACTTGTCCAGAACCAAAGGTAACATAGCATAATAGATTTCCTTTTCAACCGAACGAGTTGAACTACAAGTAGCTTGATTCCTAAGGTTTAAGGATATGTACGCGAGCTCATTATTGAAACTCGGTTGTATTCCAGCATTCTCTCTTGAATCCTATTCTAGAAAATTTTTGTCCCTTTCATAATTCGGTATTGACATGACTTTTTAATTCTTTCAAAATTGAGTGTTAAATCAAACATATCGAACTACAAGTGGCCTGAAATCTCATGTAGCTAAGATATGTAGGAAACCCATTCCTGGGGTCGGCCATAACTTTTAAATTTGTACCAAATCCCTTCCCTAATGATGAATGTGTGGTTGGTCAAAATAGGATTGGTCAATTTCATTTTTCCTGGATTTCTTGCATCAATCCGAGTAAAACGAGGGACAGTTGTTGACACACAATTTTGATCCTCCCCGATATGTTAACTAGCGAGTTTCCTAAATTTAAATGATTTAAAATAATAAGATTTATAAAGTTTGAATTGTTTTGATTTATTTTAATTTAATCTCATCACCTTTGCAAAATTTAGATAATATATATACAAACATGATTTGTCTAATGATGTATATAATTGGTATATTTTATGATTACTTGAAAATCGTCTCAAAAGATTTTATTTTGTTTAAATATCTTTAGTTATTTAATATCTTACATTTTGGATTAATTATCTTATGTTTAAGTCAATAATTTTATTTCATTAAAATTAAGAAGCTTACTAGTTAATTTATGAATGCCCATTTTATTTTATTATGTTAGCAGAACTCACCGAGTGACTCCATTTGATTAACTTATTGATTCCAAAACGAGGATTTGGGTCTTTTTTGTATTTTGGTCAAACCAAACCATTTCCCTTAATTTCTATTCATTTCCCAACTCAACTAATTCGCCGACCCAATTTTCTTTCCCAACTCATCCCAGCTTTAATGCAAAGGGATCCATTTTCCCAGCCCAGTGCCTTAAATTTCCTTGACCCGGCCCATTTGTTTTCACCCCTAAGAAGAATAAGAATGGGTGCAATGTCTGCATGCTCCTACGTTTTCTTGCATCAATCTACGTCAATTTTGATGATGCAGAGACGCGTGTTGGCGATGCCCGGCCTTCCTCACGTGAGGGAAGTTTCACGGAAAACGTCAGTTTAGACGGAAAAGCAGCAGCTTCAGAAGATAGTACGGAATGGTTTCGTCTGCCTTCATACTATTGATATGGAGTCAATGTCGGGGCAGAGTAGCATAGGCACACGTTTTATCCTTCATAGCCAGAGTTGGCTCCACCTGGCAGCGAGGATGATTTGAATCAAACTAGTTCGTCCGTCCCTCTTTCCTCTTCCACTATAGAGTTGAAATCTAGGAAAAGATGTTCATCCTTTTTCGGTGAAATAATTCAAATGGGAGATTGTTTTTAGACCAGGATTCGATTCGTTTGGTAGGAAGAAGCGGAAACCCTATTCTTTCCCCTATATAATTTCTCTTTAAACGTTAGTAAAGGGGAGGATTTTTTTGGAGATAAAAAGTATTGGGAGATAAATTTGTAGATAAAATCTTAGATCGATTTTTCTTCTGGACAAAGGACACAGTGGATAACTATAGAGAATTGGGGGCTGGTAAAAAAGGTCAAAAATTGGGAGATTCTTTTTTGAAAAAAAAAGTTTGGAAAAAGGATTGGAGATTCTTTAGTTAGAGAAGATTATTGGAGATCTTAGTTGAAGTTTCTTTACTAAAATAGAGGAAAAAGCATAAGCAATTAAGTTATAAAAATATGTAAAAATATACATTCACGTTTCTAGCTCACATTATCATCCGCTCCCTCGTGTTCTTGTTCGAGACTCGAGATTTACTTTAGTCAACCTGTTGCTGTTCGGGTTAACATTTGTGTGGTGAAATTCGTCTCTTCCTTCTCGTTGTCCTTGATCTTTATCAACAATAAGGTAAATAAATCATATCTTCTTGTTAGTTCCGTTATTAATAAACGTCTCTACTCTCTGCAGACTATAGAAATGATTCTTCTTGATGTGTTCGAGTCTTAAATATTTATTTTTTGTCATAAACTTATTTCCTCTAAGTTAGGTAGTGTGTGTTTCATTCGCAAGGTGATTTAATGCATGTTTGGAACCGTTTTCCTCAAACTTAAGTTTTCTTGAGCTAAGAGACTATTGCGCTTGCCTCGAATTTAAGCTTGTTCACTTGTAAATCATCTAGTTTTGTTTCGTACCTATTTGTGGATTCATATTCATGCCTTGTGAATTTTTTTTCTCTTTAAAAAACATGTAAAAAAATCACTCCACGAATTTGTTGCATAAATTTTCGAGTCTATATATTAGTTCTCATCTATGCCAATAGGAATAAGTTTTGGGTAAATCTGTTGGAGTCATCTCGAATCGTAAGCGATTTCCATTCGTTAAAATATGTTTGTACTGATTTTCCTTAAGTTCTTCCTATTTATTTCTAGTCACTTTCAATTTTTTTCTCTTTTCTTTTATCGCGGTTACTGTTCCACTTTTGGGCCTAATGTTTCATAGTATTGTTGTTGTTAATCTCTAGATTAAGGGTTGATTTTCTAATAACCATAATAATAGATATGCTAAGTAATATTAAATATGTCTAGAATGCCAACGATTAGACCGGGTTCACACAGATTGATGCGTGTGGAACCAGACCTCGGAACCCTTGCTACATCCAAGCCAACTAACTTGGTGAGTTATTTTATCTCAGAAAGGTTGGGTCCAATCATGTAGGGCTCTCGAATATGAAGATTTACTTGAAAGAGTCTTTACCGGACTTAAAAGGGAAAATGTTAGGTTTGGAGGGTCTAGGGGTAAAATGGTCTTTTTCCAGGCTAAGGGTAGTATCATAATTACCCTAAATATATAATTAATTATTTAATTAATAAGGTGGAGAGGCATTTTGGGGAAAGAGGGCCGAAATTATGCTCTTGAAGTAAAGTCTTGCTCCACCCGAGTTCAAACCTAGGTGGAAGTAATGAATTAAATTGTTTTTATTAGCTGATATAAAATAAAAGTAAATCAGATTTTTAATAGTTTAATATTAAACTTATTGAACTAAATCTTAAACTAGACTCCTAATCCTAAGAAAACTCTTCTCTCCCACGCTCATCTCTCTCTCTCACGTCTCTATCACTCTCACTCACGATTCTCTCTGCCAAATAACTTCAAAAAACTGTAGGTAAACCAAAGTTCTATACACTTGAAGAAATCACAACGAAAATATAATAAAACAAACAAAATCAATCACGTAAGCAAAGACAACTTTGTCTTTCGAGTTGGTGTTGACATTGAGGGGATTTGGACGTGATTTTTGGAGAAGATTTTGGGCAACAAGTCGAATTTTTAACGTCATAAAAGGTATGTTTTTTCTTACTCTTGGATCCTTTCCCAAGAGACCCTTAATGCTCAGATGAATCTACTCGAAAACTAGGGTTGTTCCCAGTCTTGTCGAACTTTTTGTCCGTAGTATCCCTTTGATCTCAATTTAAAATAGGTTAGAGATCATGTTGTTGGTATGTTTTCTGGTAGTTTATGTATGAAGTTTGATTTTTGTGATAATTTTTTCTTGATCATGTGTTTGGAATTCTAAGCATGTTAACTTATGTCAACCGAAAGTATGTGAAAAATAATATGTTTTTATGGTTGAATTTTATGTGCTAATGTTTGTGTAAATCATGAGGTGTAAAAGTGGTTTAATGTTGCTGGATGAAATGGTAATTCTTGGATGAATATAATCATAAAAAGATTACACTTAAAGATGAACCAAATGATATACGAAATGCCTTACGAATTAACGTATGAATGATGATAAAAAGAAGCTGAAAATAGTGAACAAATTTCCAGCATTTGGTAGGTTGGGTTTGGCCAAACAAAATAGTACAAAATGTACTGAAAGCTGAATGTAAAATAAGTGAGATCACTAAGGATTGAACCCAAGACATCATTACATGAAAGCTACGAAAAAAACAACAAATTATTAAGACAAAAATTGATTGGAAGAGACTAAATTTCCAGCCTGTTGGAAATTGTAGTCTCGGCCAACTTTTAAAAAAATGAGCTTCGTTTATTTTTTTTAACTGTGAGGTCATTGGGGATTTAACCCATGACATCACTAAATTAAAATTTTAAAAAAAAATTCATGAGAAAAATGCAAGGAAAACTAGATGTGGTGAGTGGGGATTGAACCCAAAACTTCTTGAATGGACGAGAGAGTTAAGAGAAAAATAAAGGAGAAAATAAATGTGGAGAGTTAGGATTGAACCCACAACCTCTTGGATATGTGAGAAATCTAAGAGATAAATTAACAGAAAAATAATGAGCTTGTGGGTTATTGAACCCACAACCTCCTTGACTAAGATGAAAAGGAGAGGAGAAAAAGAGAGGAAACATTATGGGGTTTATAGGGATCGAACTAGGGTCCCCCGAATCTGAAAAATGCGATTA
This sequence comes from Solanum chilense, assembly GCA_032847665.1. Taxonomy (NCBI): domain Eukaryota; kingdom Viridiplantae; phylum Streptophyta; class Magnoliopsida; order Solanales; family Solanaceae; genus Solanum; species Solanum chilense. Next base: position 26,333,870 of record CM064973.1, read on the forward strand.
TCAAGTTTAAAATAAGATTAAGTGATGTCCAAGGGATTCGAAATCGTATTCCCTTGCCCAATTACATATTGACACATAAGTCAATGTTAGTAAATATTTAATGAATGTTGCCTCTAAAGATCGAAATCAATATCTGGGCATATCTACAAGATGCATAAGTATTGTACCACTATAATCTTGGGTAAATATGAATCACTTAGACAAATTATGAATGAATCCCCATGGCTTGTATGTATAGACTCATAAGTCTAGAATACGTTTAAAAGTAATTGAACCTAAGATGTATGTGATGAAATGATGTAACCCTAAAAGGGTTAAGTAAGAGTGTGAAACACACTAAATGGCTAATTTCATTGGCGTATCATGAAATGAACAATGAAATAATGAAATGAACAATGAAATGATGAAACCCTAGAAGGGTTAAGTAAGAGTGTGAAACAAAATAAGTGGCCAAGTGCATTTGCATATGATGAAATGAAGATTCACGTAGAATGGGGTGAGTAGTTATGAAGAGCAAATGTGCTAATGTTAATAATTGTGATGACAACATGATATGAGGAATGTAAAAGATGACAGCAATCTCAAATGAGCCTAAGTAAATGTTATTAAAACGTACTCACCTATGAGAGTGTAAATTTAATAAGAGACCAGTCTTTATGAACACTCTAATGAAAGCATTGATATTAACACACTTAATACTAATGGTGAGATGAGAAATCATCTATTGAGATATGATGTCCTTATACTATAATCCAACTTCCACGACGTATTAGTTTAATGTAATGGAACTTTTTAGTGAGCACCGTTAGACTAGCTATGAGTGGTGATGCCTTCTTTCGGGATGGGCGGAGGTTCACGTAACGCTCATGACATGAGACTGTCCGGCATGCCGGGTATGGGTCTCCTTATATGTCCTAGTCTTCAAACCTATACTGCCAATATAGAGATCTAGCGGGGTTCAATTCCCATGTACGCTAGCATGTTTTGGGTCACTTAGGAAGTTAAGTCCACCTCATTTCGGTATGGGGTTTCATTGCACTGGATTTCATGATGCTCACATCATCTATGTATGTTAAAGTTAAACTTCCCCATGAATGAATGAGCCAAACCTCAAATGATGCACATAATGAAATGAATGATACCAAAGGTGTTAGGATAGGATAATCAAGAGGTGAGATAGACTTAAGTAATGACACTAGGTCATTCTTGATCATTGCACAACGAACCCAATGAAATTCTTAAGCTACATCCTAGGTATAGCTGGTGTTTACGCTAGCCTATAAATGAAATAAAATGAAGTACGTATTAATGAATGAAGCAACCTCTGTGTTTGGTAAAGAAGTCTCCCTAGTAAAGGTCATATATGTTGAGCCTTGATTTTTAGAAAGTATTGATGTCAAGTCCATTATTCCAAGGTCTCATGGCATATGAGCGAATGATATGAAAAATGTTATGTGCTATATGCAATATGTTATGTGCTATGTGCAAGGTGTTCTGTGTTGTGTACAATATGATAAGTATGATGATCATTGATACTTTCATGGCATGAATTTGCCAATCCAAATAAAGAAAATTCACTCAGGTTCCTAATCCAAATTTGTAAAGCTCACTAACTTTCCCTATCCAAATTTGGCAAGTCCACTAACTTGACTTTCCAGAAATGATGTTGTTAGGAAAGAGCTATTCTTTCTCATGCATGTCCTTGGTGTGTGTTTTCATGTACCCATACTTAGTACAAGTGTGTAGTAATTCCATACAACTCTATATTTTTAGGTGCAGGCACAGGTGGACGCTAAAGCTTAGAGGTTGACGTTGCAGCTATCCAGACCTGGAGCTTTCATCCAGACTTGGTAGGCCCTCATACTTTATGGCTATATAATGTTATTATCTTGGTTAGATGTATGCTTTAGCTAGTGGAGCATGTTCCGCTAGTGTTTAATTTCCCGTTTCGTATAAGACTTTGTATTGGTGACGTTTTGGCAAGTACACATTTATGTAGTTATGAACTATTTCTTTCATTTGATGATCTTAATGGTAGATGGTTGATGGTGAACAGTTATACATTTAATAAAATGTTTAGTAAACATGTTAGGAAACAAAAATTTTCAAATTTTCCTGCTAAGAGTAATATAGATGAAGTAAGAATGACGTATGTAGGCTTGTCTGCGACCTCTGATAGGTCAACGACGCCGGTCTCGTCTGGGGGTGTTGACTCCGGTCGTGAAAGATTTGTTATTGTGTGTTTTATGTTATCGTAATTATCTATACGCCCTAGTTAGTAAAGCTACCACTTCAAAAAAAGAGAAGTATTTTGATTTCAGCTCAAAAAAATTAAAAAATAACTCGAGAGTTGTGGTAAAAACATTTCTTTAGTTACTTGTTAAGCTTAAAATTTGAATCATGATAGCCATGAGAAATATGTTTTAGTCTTACTTGCTGCGTACTAGTCATTGTTGGAGAAGTATTTTTTCTCTTTGGTGCTTAGTGTGGCTTAATATAGTTATAAAGTCTTTTAATTATGTTAGGATGGTGTTTGTTTGAGATAGGCTTCATGAAGTTTCTATGTCGATTCATTCGTCTAATTTAATATATTTTCTCTTGTTTTATTAAAATTTTATATGCCTCAGGATAATTCTTCAATTCTTATATGTAAAGAATAATGCTAAGCTTACTGTAATGTCTTGTTTCTCTTTGCGACCAACCTCGTCTACGATAGCCTCTCGTATAGTCTGATCTTTATTTATTTTTGTTTTGTATGTAAGTATGAGTTTATCTACATATTTTGTTTTGTTTGAGCGCTATCTGCATAGTTTGTTGATGTTGCAGTTTGTTTTGTTCAGTAAATAATATATATATTTTGTTGTGTAATTCAATATATTCTTCTCTCTATCAGTTTTGGTTAGGTCTTGTGCTAATTTTTCTTTTCTTTATGCATGAAAATATGTTCAAGTCCTACGGACATTATCATTGCATTCTCTTTTGGGCCATGGAAGCTCAACTCTTCTATCGAGTCAAGCAGCCCATAGAACCGATGACCATGTCCAAAAGTTGAAAAATTTCTAGCAAGGGCAAGTCTAGGGGTTGAAGAAGTTAGAATGATAGGCCTCCTTTATTTTGAACAAATATTTTGTTATTTTTGGGGCTAATAACCCTTGCATTTTGTATTACTATTACATCGTTAGCATAGACATGTACCATTGAAATGGGCTGATGTCCCAAAGCGAAACGTGTTCAAATATCGGTTCAGGCGGATAAAAGCTGGATTTGGACCCAAATCTCTCTCTCTCTCTCTCTCTCTCTCTCTCTCCTTTTTACTTTCCTGTATATTTATTCGTTGATTGATTGTCCCTAGTTTTAAGGTTAGAAATTTACAAATTCTCGCAAGCCGCCACTATGTCTAATGGTTTAAATAAAATCTATCAACTTTGAAAAATATAAAATGTTGATAAATAAAATTTTGCGAGACTAATAATTCATTTTTAGATAATAGGTCAATATTTCACCTTTTAACAAAATTCTAAAAGTAACTCTTCAATTCAAATCAAGTTAAACCTATTTTACCAAAAATAAGTTAGTTGCCGAAAAACCACATTAGTGGGTATTTTATGTACCTTAAACACCTTCCTAAAATATAAATATGAATCCCCTAACCCTGTTAAAAGTTTTCACTAGGTAAACTGTTTTAATATTTTGAAAACCAAGTTTCCTTAATTTTTCTTAAAAAAATTAAGTGGCGACTGTAGAAAGTTGGAAAACTTAGATAAAATATATTTTCCTGAAAAACTCATTAAAACAGTCGTGAAGTGGTGCGTGAAAGTTGAGGCTGTGAGGTGCCAACTTGGGACAGCCTTGGCCCTTTGGCTAAGGCTTGTCCATTTTTGGCTTGGCTACATGTCAAGCTCCTTCAACCAACATCAACAAGGGACCTATAGCCTTGTGTCTAACATGTGCCTTGGCATTAACTCATAAAGCTCATTCAGAAATGTCTATGACCAATCAGCACATCATCAAACACATAGACTCATTAGGCTAGTCTCCAAACGCCATGGTTTTACCTTGACGTTTAACCTCAAACCTTATCAAGTCAACCATTACAACCTATGACATGCCTTATAAAAGTTATAAACTCTTAAGGCACATGCGAGGCTCTAGATAATCTTAGTTCATTTTGAAGTTCCTAACAAGGAGGACCTAAAAGTGGTAGTATTATTGGGTGCTATCCATGCATTGCATGAGTATGACATAGGGTTATTCAAGAAAGTTTCCTTGTGAGTAATGAGTCTTGGCATAGGATTGTTCTATAGTTTACTTCCTAGTTAGTAGTTACCAAAGGTGATATATTCACATCTCTACTTGAAGAAAGCTAACAATGAGGTAAAAGAAAGGGTAAACATGACTAGGATAGAGTTGAAGTGTAGTATGGAATGTCATTCATGCACTGCAAAACTGTGATTTGAGGTTTCTTATAAGTATTTTTCCTTTATGGTATCAAAGCTTAATGACTTAGGCCACGTATATATACTATGACTAAGAGGACCAAAAAGGGATACTTGGCTTGGCCGATATTATGAGATGCTACTCATGTTATGCACTTGTATGCTTTTGAGGTTACTTGAGAGTTGTTTGACTACGACACAGATGACTAATATTCAATTATGCTTATAAGTTGAAGACTTTGCTTATTATGAATATGACTTATGTCCTATGCTTATTAACTATGTCTTATGTTGACTTATGATTATATGATGCTTATGTTGTAGATTATGCTATTATTATGTTATTAACTCTTATGCTTATGTCTTATATTGACTAACCATTTTGAGATGATCTTATGATGTTGTGATAGCTTCAATTCTTGGCACATTTTGTACTAACGCATACCTTGCCTGCATACCTTGCCTACATTTTATTCAAATGTAGGGTTAGAGAGATTGAGTTCCTCCGGAGTCTAGGTTTTGTAAGGAGCAAGAAGACTTGAAGATTTTGTTAGTCCTCATACCTTCTAGGACAAATCCATTATTTACTTTATGTCATTTCTTTATGTTTTAGAATTTTATATAAGCTGCTTCCCAAGACTTTTATTCTAGAGTTATAGATGGTTTGAGACAACGATTTAGTAAAGACTTCCGCTTTATTTATGAAAATATTTTTGATTGTATGGTTTAAAAGAAGTTTTAACTTTTTGTACATTTCTATTATCTTATGTTTTGATATGATAATGGTTTGCATGAGACTTATTCAGGGTCAAGTATGTCATGTTACATCAAAAGGGGTAGCCCTAGGTCGTGACATTATATTTGTTCGTTATATGTTTTTCCCTTCACTATATAGAAGGAATAGTCTTGGTAAGCGGAATCAATTTTGAAAAAGGTTGTTGGACATTGAAAAGGGAATGTAAAAGAGGTTACACTTCTTGTATTATAGGTAAATAACTATAATGATTTATCTAAAGTTTGATCTTTGATTGAGGCAATAGTCAATTGGGAACTTAGTTATAGACTATCCATCATGTGTAAAGATAAATATGTCCGTCTAGAGTTTGTTGATCTCCTAGATAGACTTACAACTTTTTTTTCCTGAAATGTGGTCATTACTCAAAGATTACTCATGCCAGAGTAAAAGAACAGGGCGTATTTGATGAGTGTGAGATTTGGACTCATTCAGGACTTTGTTTGTGTAGTTTTAGTGTCCTCAAATGGATAATTTATGCCATAAATTGATGTTAAAGCATTGATTGTCAGGTATGTGAGCTAAGGAGAAAGGTACGAACACCTAAAAGAAAAAAGAAACATAAGAAGATGAAGAAATGGAGAAAGATGATTTTGGTGATCGCCATGACCACTCAGTGACTAGACGAGTGGCTCTTCTAACCACCTAAACTTCCATTGTGGAAGACCTAAGGAAAGAAACAAAGTCTGCATCAGCAATACGCACTCAGAAAATTGTCGATCGGCTACGGGATGATAAAATGGATCGCCCAAAGTTACAGGACATAGGGATGTGAAGAACCAATGCATAATGGCAGTGTAAGAGAAGAAAGGTCAGATCGCGGAACCACTCAGTGGGCGTCACTTATCTCACCTAATGGCCTTTCACGACAAATTTTGGGCAACTATAAATTGAGTTCTGAATGTAAATAGGAATCTTTCTATCATTGAGAAAAAAATTCATTTGAGTTTTAGAATTCCATTGTAGAATTTGAAGCTTTTTTAGGCTCAATCATGAGGATTTGAAAGTGGGTTTGTAAATTTCTTAAGTTTGGACCATTGTAAAGACTTCAGAGCATTTACTAGATCATGGCAAATGAATTTTGTAACTGTTTCCCTATTTTTATGATGTGTGGATAAAACCTCAATTCTTGGGGTATGATTATATGATTATAGGCTTATGGGTATTGTTAATTAGTAATTTAAATGTTATACTGAAATGGGCTTAATCATTAGTTGTGTTTTAGTCTATGAATTATAGTTTCAAATGCAGTTCTAATTTTGTGTTCTTAGGTTGCTTAGGAGAGAGATTTTTGAACCAAAGTTTTTAATTAATGGTTTTTAGGTATTAGGTTGGTATGGGTTTATCGATAGAGTGAACCCTAAATAATCATTCCCATCTTTTGAGAGAGAGAGAGAGAGGATATATTAAGGTTTTGGGTTGTTCTTATTTTTGAAGCTTGTTCATGTTCGAAAGAAATCACTAAAAAGGTGAAAGTTGGTCGAGAGAAAACTATTTCAATCATATTCTCGCCCATCCACTGATATCTATTTTATTAATATTTTCAATTACCCATATAGTGAAATTTGCCTATAATCAATCACATCCCGAAAATTTCTTTCTTTTTTGTTATTCCATTGTTGTTTGACTGCATTGTATCTGCTAATTGCAAACCAAAACCCCACATCTGACATTCTTTGTAACCCATTTAGACTTGCTTACATGTCTTTTGTGATAATTTATATTCCTCTAAATGTCTAGAACACATTTGTACTTCATAATTGGATCTAAACATGTACCACTCCATGTCGGTTCGTCCCCAACTCTTCATTGGGTTTTATATTGCTTAATGACTGTTTGGACCTATAATTGGATAAGGTGTGCTTGAAATGTTAATTAAAATGACATTGCTGTCAAGGATGAAGTTGTTTGAAATTCTTTTATTGAAGTTGAATTGTGATACTTTTTGTTGTAGTGACTTACTTTAATTTTTGTTTTGTGTTTCTTGTGTTGAAAAGAAGAAGAGATAAGCGTAAACGGGAGTAATGATAGACAAGTGGGCCACAAAAACTATATTGGGTAGCTTAATGATGTGACTTGCCCAATTCAATTGAGTGGTGTTGGTGCAATACATCTACCTCCAACTGAAGGGAATATCATCTTCAAAGTCACTAGCACAATCCTACAGCTCCTCCAATCGAAGGGACTATATGGTAGATTGGCTTATGTAGACCCTCATTAGAAGATAAGAAACTTCGTTGATGTTTGTGGTTTGTTCTCATCCAAGAACGTATTACAAGAATCAATCTGTCTCATGTTATTTCCTTATCCTGGATGGGTGAAGCTACAAACTGGTTAACTGACTTGTCGAGGGATTCCATCACCTCTTGGGATGAGCTTATCACTACACTAGATGTGTTAATCTTTCCTTCGTCAAAGTTACTTACACTTAGGGACAATATACAAGGTTTAAAACCGTTGGAGAGTAAACCTGTCCATGAGATGTCTGAGGTTTAAGAATTTGATACTTCAATTCCCAACTCATGGTCTACCAAACGATATATTGCAGCACTATTTCTGTAAGAGCCTTGACTCGGTGAACAAAAAAGTTGTTTATCAACTTGATCTCGAAGGCATAATGCAACAACCCTATGAAGTAGTATCTCAACTCCTTAGTGGCATCACCGAGATAAAAAAAAGCACGGTATCCTCATGAACACCAAGTCTCTCCTCTCACCTTTAGTATGACTAAAGATAAAATAAAAAAAGATCATGAGAGGGACTGAAACATGGAAACAATGATGACCCATCTAGACATCTTTTCAAAAAATGTGTTGGGAATTGCTATGAAGAAAGTTAATGTTGTGGGTGTTGGTGGAGAAAACCCCGATGAAGCTCATTAGAAGCGTTTTACAAGGAGAAAGTGAACTTCCTAGAAAATAAAGGAGGTGGATGTCTAGCAAACAGTGCAAGGTCAGGTGGAAACCCAGGTTTGAATCGAGATGAGGGATGGAGAAACCATGACAGGGTTTTTTGTGATTGCGATGCCACATTGAGGGAAAGAGAGAAATTTACAAAAGCAGACCATAGATTGCATAAGAGAATGGGGTAAAACCTTGAAATCGTAGGCCAAAACCGTCTCTGGAATCGGAAAAGCAGACCAAAATATTGCATATGAGAATGTAGCCAAATGGACCTCTGGTTTTCTCTCTCTAAAGAGAAGCCTCATTTGCTTTTGCGAAAGTCGGAAGGCTTCCAAATACCAGGAAATACAAGAAACTCATAAAATATTCAATGGAACTTAGGGTTTCATTTGGAATCTAATAAAAATGCAAATGACTAAACTCGGTGTTTTAGACTTAATAGAACAATAACATAAATTAGAGGTCTCCTTGACCCGAGTCCTATGTGAGTAATAAGAAATTAATCATAACACCTTTAAAGTTCAAATCAAGCTCGGGACTTCTAAAATTTAATCTAGATCTCGCCTAGGCCTAAATAATTCCCAAATCCTATGTGTCAATTGAAGTCAACCCAAACGCTACATTTCCACAATTTTCTACTACAGAACCTCAATTCCTCAAAAAGAATCCGAGAAGAAGATAACAACACTCTTAAGTTAATTTCAACATCGTGGAACTAATTGGAACGACTAGATATCGTTCCAACATTCAAAAAACTAAAAGACACCAAAATTATTTTAAAATAACTTTAGCCTTTTAAATTTCTAAAATTCTCATAATTCATAACTTTAACTCAAATCTCAGAACAAATTCAAAAATCAATCATAAATCACTTGGAATTAGTATCAAGAGGCGTAAAATGGTTACTTTATGACAGATTGAAAAAAATGAATGAACGATTCATTACTCTATCCAGTACTAGAAATCACCCTCATCCTTGAAGATAAAGCAAAAGAAACTATGTGAAGCCTTTAAAAACTAAGCATATATGGCACGCATGTTGGAATCTGTCTCCCAAGTTGCCAAACTAACTTAACGGTGCTTCCAATGCGCATTCACGTAAGAAATCTCCTTGGTCCTAAGCTTTCGAAGTTCCTTTCAAACATATCTATAGGCTCATCCTCAAATAACAAGTGTGAACCCAATACTATTAAATCAAGTAAAAATTCATAGGAATCATTTAAAACGTACTTCTGGAGAATGGAGACATAAATTTTATAATGCACAACTGACAAACTACATGGCAAGCAAAACTTATAGGCAACTTCTCCCACTCGACTCAAAATCTCTAAAGGTGTCATGAATGTATGGTTAATCTTTCACTTATTCAGAAACCTCATCACTCTCTTCATGGTTGACACTCATAGACAAATATGATCACCCTCCATAAACACTAGGGCTTTAACTCTTTATCCATATATGGTCACCCTCAATAACTCGTTTGAATACTTTTGTTGTCAAAATGCAAACCTTATGTTACGACCCAAGTTATACGCTCGGTGTAACTTGTCGTATAAGACCACGAGAGGCCATATGCCATCCTCTTAGCTTACATAGACAAAATGAAAGAAATGAAGATATTAAAAACACCATTGTAAAATAGAGTTTTATAAAAAGAACAGAAAACTAACATTGTCTCAAAGACATCTACTAAATAAGAAATGATTGAGAAATAACCTGTACATCAATTTTAAAACTAATACAAAATGACACAATGAAATAAAGGATTGGTCCTTAGAACATGAAGACTTAACAATCTTTAATCTTTTATTAATAGGTCCTACCCTCGAAAGTGCGAGTATGGAGTGTCAACCCTACATTTGGGTAAGAAGTATAGGAAAGAGTATGCATTAGTATAAAAATATCTTGTATGACACGAATGCATCAATAGTAAAAGTGATGATATGAAGAGGCATTTTGTAATATGCAATAACAAAGCTAAACTGTGATATAAAAGAGTTACAAAACATAAATCACAAATGGTAAATACAAGTAAGCATCGTATTAAAACACATGTGAGATACTTCTTAGAGTAACATTAATTCATTAGTGTGGAATAATTACCTTTAATTTATATATAAGTCCATGTAAGCTATTAAGATTGAATTTGGTGTATACCCCACACAACTAGAGGTGTTCTCACTCGCCAAGGTAAGAACCATGAACTTGTAGATTTCGTGGTTCCACTAGATAATGTCTATCTAAATAACCTTTGGTGGAACATATTTAATGTGACATGGGTAATCACCACTTATCCACTTTGGTACTCAGCATAACTCCCACTAAATATTGATTTCTCTTAAGCATTTTTTCTGTAAAGGACTTTGGTAATTGTCTCTTGTCCTTATATCATATGACATCGGTAGTCTTCTCTTGTCTTTTGATTAGAGGAAATGGGTAATAGCCGCTTGCCTTTTTTTCGGAATAGATCCTTAACTATGATTCATTTGAGGTCAGAATATCATTCAACCTTAGAATCCTTTATCTAAGAAAACCTTTCTCATGCATGCATGTGCTAATGATGTGAGACATCCATTCACAAAAATTAAAAATAACAACAACATATATAATTCATTCTCAAATCCATTTACATAATATCTTATTCATAAGAACATGCATAATTCTACAAATCACATTTCATAGTTCAAAACTATCTTTCATCAGCAATATCTTGAAAACATTGATTAAGAATTTGTTCATTCAGATTCTTCTCAAAACACAGAATCTTTTCAATTTATGCATAATAGAATATAAAAGAAATAATTAAATCAACATTGAAAGAACTTTTGATATAGAGTAAAACCCTCACTAAATTAGGGATTCCTAGCTTTATAAATTGGAGAATTTAGGAACTACAAGGACAAAAAGGCTCCATAGATGAAGACTATCCTACTTCAATTACAAAAGCTTGACTTCAGTGCAGGAATTGCAGACTTGACTAGAAGCCCTAGGTTTACTGCTTCTTCTTTAAGCTTTCTAGAGAGAGAAATATTTTCTGAAGGAAGACTTTTTCTTATGTTAGGAATTTGAGAGAATTATTTCAATTGGGAAAATTTGAGGTTGAAAATACTTTTTAGGGGTTTAGGTGAAGGTAAAACCACATAGTATTAGGCTAGAATGATATGGAAAAGACTCAAAGGCCCTTCTTAAGATAACTGTTGGCATAATCGATGGTGGGGACCTACGGTCCATGGTTCCACCTACAGACCGTCCACATAGGCCGTAGATGGATTCAATGAGCATTATCTTTGGACCTCAACTTATGAGACCCACCTATAGAGTGTGGGTCCATTGATGGGTCCTGGGCCTCGATTTTAAACTCTAGAATGTATGTAATAGATGGAATCACCTACAAGACCTATCTACAACTCCTGTACTGAATGATGGACTGTCTTGATAAATTGTTGAAAAAGTACTGGAATTTCACATTTTGAAAAATTCTAACTTTTCAGCCACGTCACCACAAATAGACCGTCGTTTCACCAACAAGCCTTGGGTGGTGTCGTCTGTGCTAGCACCATGTTTGTGAAGAATTTAAATTTCCTTCCTTTTTTTAACCTGAGGTGTTACACCCTAATTCATACAAACTGATCTCTAAGAACGTTTGTATCTAAAGAGTACATCTCAGCCAAACCAAACCAACCGATCAGAGATCTAACTCCTCAAATAGGGCCGCCTAAATAATTGATTGATAGTTGTTGTAGAAAATCTCTGCTAAGGAAAAATGTTGATTTCATCTAGCTCCGAATTCAATCAAACAAGTTTTGAGCATGTTCTCCAACACCCAAATCGTCCACTAGAATAGACTATTTGTGCGACGATGAAAAGTTATGCTCATATTTAATCGAGTATCCAATCCATGTTGTAAATCTTTCCAAAAGTAATAAGTGAACAATGATCATTGGTGAGAGACAATTTAAACAAGGACTCCATGTAGTCGAACAATCTGACTTATATAAAGTTTAATAATTTCTCTGTCGTAGACTTCACCCTAAAATGAATGTAATAACATGGTCATCTTGTCAACAACAACCGAAATGAAGTCATAATAACCCAAAGTGCTAGGCGAACTCACAATAAAATCCATAGTAATCTTCTCCCACATAAACTATGAATGCGCATCCCTTGAGATACACTTTCGGGCCCTAATGCTCACACTTGACCTGTTGGCAAGTCAATAACCTTTAAAGAAAAATTTGCAATATCCTTTTTCATGCCACACCACCAATAATGGTTACTCAAATCATGATACACTTTTGTGACTCCTTGATGAATGGAATATCAAGAATAATAAGACTCCTCAATAATCAATCTAACGAACTTGACCACCTTGGGGACAATAATCCTACCTCTGAATCTTAAGACACTATCTGAATCAATGATAACCTATTTGGCTTCCCCTGTTATCAATATGTCTTGTATGTGAAACAACATCTCATCATCAAATTGATGCTCATGGATCTGATTAACTAAGCTAGATCAAGACTCTATAGAACCAATTAAACCACCACTCTCCTAAAAAAGATGTAATGAAATGAGAGTGGTGGCTAACATATAAAATGAAAATACAACAGTAACTCCCATTAATGGTAGAGGCAAGACTTACAATGCTAGAAGTCTTCTTACTCAAATAATGGATCATCTCATTGGCCTTCTTAGAATGATATAAGATGGTGGTGTCATACTCCTTTAGTAATTTAACCCACCAGCGCTATCTCAAGTCAAATCCCTCTCTTTAAAATATATCAAAGACAATGATCTTCATTGAAAACCTCATGATGCAACTGATAGAGATAATGGTGCCATAGCTTAAGCACAAAAACTTCATCTGCCAACTCTAAATGATGAGAAGATTAGTTCTTATTATATGCCTTAAACTATCTAGAGTCATAGGTTATAACATATCCCATTATGCATCAAGACACCACCCAAACCCAACTAAAGAAACATCAATTTAAATGGTAAGTCCCACACCCTCCTCTGCTAAAGACAATGCATGATCCAAAGTCAACAGGGTATTGAGCTTTTCAAATATCTCCTCATACTCATTAAATCATTGGAAACTCCCACTCTATCAGGTCAATTTGTTCAAGGGAGTTGCAATAATGGAGAAGCTCTGATGAATTACTTGTAAATTCATGTAAATCCCAAAAAAGTATGTATCATAGTCCTCTTTATTCTTCCCTATATATCTAGAGTACAATCCACAAAAATGACGACCATGGTCATTCGCAGTCTCGGAGTACACCAAGATGTCATCAACCTATTATCACACAAGAAACTAGATAAGGTTCGAACACCCTATTCATTAACCCCATAAATGTTGCATGGGCCTTAGCTAACCGAAAGACATCATAAGAAACATATAGTTCCTGTATAGAATCCTAAAATTTATCTTAGGGATATATTATTTCGTATTCTTTAACAGATGTAGCTTCAACTAGTGTTGATCATAGAAAACAAAGATACCCCTTTGAAATAAAATATCATATATCTTTTTGTTTCATTACTATTAGGACATGATAGTAACATTAAATATATCAGATATTCATACACTTAAGTGGAAGAACATCTCAATACCCATCGAAGAAAAGCATAAGAAGTTCTAACACATGGTAAAGAAAAGGTCATGTCTTGCCTATTTGACTCGTATTCATGAAAATCGCACTAATAAATCTTCTTTAAAATATGTTCCAACAGTGAAAAAGTTCTAAAAGGTATTTTTCCGAATCATGATATTGAATTTAGTATTGACTTTAAGTCAGAAACTCAACCTATTTTATTTATAATTTAACTCAAAACTAAAAACCAATTTACAAAAATCATCCAAAAACTACTTGGGGCAGATATAGAAATAAAATGATAATTTTATGATTAAATAAATAATAACCAAATAGTTCAGTACATTATCCTCCCCTAAAACCATGTTCATCGTTGAACATAAATAAAAAATAGTATGTGAAGCCTCAAAAAGCTGAGGGATATCTGGCATGCATACCAGACTCGGTCTTCCAAGTCTTATGAATAATTAAATGGTGCTTCTAATTCACCTTCATTGAAGTAACATGCTTGGTCCTAAACTTTTGAACTTCATATCCAAGATATATATAGGCTCCTTCTCAAATAACATGTGTAGAACCAACATTCCTTAATCAAGTAAAAGGACACATGATTCAGCTAACATGTACTTCTGAAGCATGGAGACATGACCATAGGATGTAGATCAAGAACTTTAAGAAATGATTTCTCATTGCAAGGTTTGAAGTCTCCAAGTTAAAGGTTCTTCATAAATTGCCGTCACTAAGGTATTTAGGATTCCATTGAAGAATTATTTTTATCTCATGTCAAAAACTCATAACTTTTTATGAGCTTGATTCCATAGTTAGGGTTATCACATCCTCTTCCGATTTAGTTATATTTATGATTTTAATTACATGATTTCTTGAACTTTTTAGTTGTAATTTTAGATTATGACTAATTCACTTTCTTTTTATTCTTAGTAAGGTTTTTCAGAGTCATCCTTATTAGTTCTTGGCATATTAGTACATATGATATAGGAAACTTTTATTTCAAAGCATGAGTTTAGACTTTAGAGTCTCAATGATATTTTGAAAGATATTTGAGAGAATCACTAGTTATCCATGTCCTAGAAATTGTTTTCACAATTTAAAAGAATGTTTTATGAAGATATTTCAACATATGATTTTAGAAAGAAATATGTGAGTTTTTTGAGTTTGATCAAGACTCATGATAAACTTAACATATATTTTTATGCTCTATTTTGATCGTATGTATTGGGATTAGTATTTTACTCCGTGTAAATGAGGGTTTATTTCCATAAGGGCCAAACAACATTAGACATCCCTTCTATTCCCAATTTTGATTATGGAGTTGTGACGCTGTTCTGGAGTTCCCCGTAAGGAGACAAGAGATAAGAGGTCACTCCCATATCCTCAATAGACATCAAACGTATACAGGCTGAGTATACTCGGGAGGAGGTAGACAGGAGGAGAGAAATTGCAGTAGATTAATCCCCACACTAATATTTGTGACATGAACTCAACACTTTCACATGATGAAAACAATTATTTCCTAATTTTTATTCACAACTAAACTAGGTAATAGTATATTTGTTTGCTAAAAACTAAGGATGAATCAATATATACATTTAGGAAATATAAAAACTGAAGTTGAAAATCAGTTGGATAAAAAGATAAAAATGATCACAAGTTATGAAGGTGGATAGTATGAATCTCCTTTTTCTAGAAAGATGTTTGGAAAATAGAATCATCCATCAAATATTGCTCTTACTCTCCTTAATCTAATGGAATAGAGAAAAGGAAATGATGAATGTCTTACATATAAGTTATGGTTTACGTAAGAAATTATGCGGAAAATTATCCTTACAGTTAATCAAATTATTAATAGCGTGTCACACAGCAAGACAAATGTTATTCCATATGAGAAATGGAAAGGTAGAAAACCAAACTTGAAATATTTTAAAGTGTGGGTATGTCTAGTCAATGTCTAGGTTCCTTTACCTAAGAGGGTAAAAAATTGATCCTAAGACTCTAGATTTTCTGTCGATTGGATATGCCACAAACAGTAAAGCATGTCCATTTTTGGTTCATAAGTTTGAACATCAAAATATTCCTAGAAATGCGGTGATGGAATTAGATAATGCTGAATTATTTGAACATATTTATCCGTATAAAACTAGGCTTTAGTCATCTCGCGGGGAGTCCAAACAACCTCAAAAAGAGACAAAAGAGAATGTACAAAGTGAAGAGAGTCCTAGGCGTAGTAAACATCAACGGAAAACTATTTCATTTTGACCTAACTTTGTAGCTTTACTTCTTGAAAGTGTGAATCAAACATTCATGGAAGCTATGTTTTCTAGCGACTCAAACATCTTGGAAGGAGGGTGTGAATAATGAGATTGAATCAATCTTGAGCAATCATTCTTGGTGTTGGTCGATCTTCCTCTATGAAACAAACCCTTAGGATCAAAATGAATTTTCAATATGAAGATGAAAGATGATGGAACTAGTGACAAAAATAAATCAAGATTTGTTGTCAAAGGCTTTAGACATAAATAAGGTCTTAATTATTTTGACACATATTCGTCAGTTACTAGGATGACATCTAATTGTATGTTTATTTCCCTAGTTGTAGTATATGGTCTTGAAATTCATTAAATGGATGTGAAAATCTCTTTCTTAAATGAAGAGCTGAAAAAAGAGATTTACATGGAACAACCTAAAGGCTTCGTAGTTCCTGGTAAGAAACGAAAGTAAGCAAACTTATTAAATTACTTTATGGACTAATACAAGCACCGAAACAATGGCATGTAAAGTTTGATCAAACCATGTTGTCGAATAGATTTAAGATCAACGAATGTGAAAAATGTCTACATTAAAGATGCTACAAATCAGGAGGTCATTGTATGCCTATATGTGGATGACATGTTGATAATGAGCAAGGACTTTTCTAATGTTAATGCTACTAAGTATTTGCTCTCTATTAAGTTTGATATGGGGAATTAAAATTCATAAAACTCCTAAAAGTCTAGCATTGTCTCTATCTCGTTATGTTTGAAAGGTACTTGAAAAGTTCAAGTATTTTAATTTCAAAAGGCTAAAGACCCTGATTGATGTGAACCTTAATCTTTCTAAAAATTAAGGTAAAAGTCAATCTCAATTGAATTATACCAGAGTATTAGGAAGTTTGATGTATGTGATGAACTGTACACCACCAGACATAGCATGCACTATAAGTGACTGAATCGATATAGAAGTAATCCCAAACAAGATCATTAGATGGCAATGAAGAGAATTCTGGGTACTTAGATGACACTTACAACTATGTTTTGTTAAAACCCGCAAGTACACCCTAGAAGATGAAAGCACTCTTGAGTTGTCACAAGACATACTTTACCTCACGGAGGTCTTGCACAAGCCTTTTATCTATCATTCATTACATAAGACATTAAAAGTAGTGCAGACTTAAAATTTTTCACAAGAATATAAGTAAGAAACTTCTTTTATAAAAAGACGATGGAATGAGTCTCGTCGTCACAAGCCAACTTAAACAAATATCTTAAATATCCTAGGGATATGACCCTTTACATTGAACGAAATACATAATAAGATTTTAGAAGTCTTAAAGGAAGATACCAAAGAAACATAGACTATGTCCTCGAATATATGAGGACATGCCGAGTCTTGATAGAGTCAACATCCCAAGCTTTGCCTCCTAAACTTGAACTTGCATCCAACATATACTTATAGAGTAAAGAAAAGTATGGGGTTAGTACAAACTTTGTACAAAGTATGACATTAAGAAAAAACTCAAGTAAAAGAGGACATTTGGTAGTAACATACAAGTCATACTATTTTGATAAAACCTTCACGAATCAAGTTCCAAAACATCATATAATCATCATTTAGCACATAAGGTAAAACTTCCATATTTTTCAACATAAGAGCATACTTACAAGACACCCAAACATCTCATGGCCTTCTCCTATTCAATGTAATCCTAAGGCTCACCTAGGTAAGACATGAAGGGATCGCCCTTACAACCCCTCCAATACATACCTAAGAGGTCCTTAAGACTACTTCACGTAAGCATACTTCATTTCATTTAACAAGTCAACATTCAATACCAAAAAAAAAGAGAAATATACATATACTTACAAATTTCACATAAAATCATCCTCCAAGACGACCCCCAAGTTACACCTTAGTGCATATGAAAGTAGCATCCCATACTACTAATTCCACTTAGTGCTCCGTACGATTCACCATAAACTAGGCACATCACATCCATAACTTCATTTATATAACTTTCATCAATTTTAGACATAAGACTCATATTTCATGAACATAGACCTGGAATCAACACACTTCAGATCCTTAAGCATTAGACATAAAGTTACATTACTGCATTTAACCTTAGACATATAGTCATCATGTTTCATTTCATCATATAATGACCCATTCGTACATTTCATAAAAGGAGACACCAAGACTCCCTCCAAATGCCTACTTGTGCAATGGATAGATAGCGTCTCTTTCCACTATCTACCTTAAGTATTACACCCTTAAGAAGACTTAGTTCATGACATCATTTGTGAGGGTAAGCTTTAACCAACATACACTATGAGAGGTAGACATGGAATTCCGGTATTAACCCCTACCGGATGAGGGATGCCTACTTGCCTAAGTAGGGTCATAGTCTTTATCCTTAACATAGATTATCCAATAGCTACACCTACGTGGGAGCATATTAAAGAGACAAGGAGATTGATACTAAGTAAATCATTCTCTACTAACGGGAAGCACTCATCTCAAGAGGTACATTGGATACAAAATCTCTACTCAAGAAGTGTACCCACCCCTTCTTCAAATCCTCTCGATGCTAATTATAACTCCCCCATAGAGTCTTAAACAATCATAGACTATAGAGTAACGTATAGATATTTAGTACCACATCTCAACTAACAAACTATAATTATCCCTAGAGGTTACTTTTGAATAGCACATCTCAACTCACTACAGGCATCAAGCTCCAACCTATCTTGGAAAGCTCATTGGGAATAGTGAGGTTTCTACTACACACTTCATCTCAACTTACGGAGAATTTTCATCCCAAAATCCCCATTTACATACTATAGTAATAGTAGGTATGTTGTAGACACTTCATCTCTACTCACGAAGAGTGTAGACCCTACAAATCCCCCATTTCATTCATAACTTCATTTATACACTCAAAGTGTTTGTGTGTACATGTGATCACACCTTTAACATAATCACAACAATTCCATAACATTGACTTCTAGACATGTTCATACCTACATTCATCATACTTCAAACACTATCATGGTTCAATATACATATGATTCATTTAGACATAAACATCATCAAAGTACACATTTTCAGCTTCCTAAAATACATCATGCATATACATCACAATGATCACCTCACTTCACATATTATGCCTTTAAGGTCATAAATCAACATATACAAATATATTCATATAGTTCAAGTTAACACATCCAGCAAAGGTGGACCATACCATTCAAGATCATTTCACAATAAGAACTAAACAAGCTTAAAAGTACTTACCCTTTATCCAAGACTTTACCACCTTTTATCAATTTCTCCAACAATATATCATAAAATAGCATTTAATGCAGAATCTAAATCACATCATAATATAAGAAAACCGTAGTTCTAACATTATCAAATCATGCACATGTAACCCATTTCAAAAGCCAAAAGCTGAGAAATTAAATGAATATGGTTTCATTGAGTTTTTAACCTTAAAATAATCAAATAACATTGAATAATATAATGTACATTCATTAAAAAGATTTCATGCAAGACCCACGCTTAGAGAAAAAATAGAAGAGTTTGGAGTTTGAAAAACACTTTTAGAAAAGTCTTTGAATGGGATCCTTGATTAAATGAAGAATCAAGAATGAAATACCATGCATTAACATGAAGAAACCCACGAGAATCAAAGAAGAAATCTGTTTGCATCCATAACCCATGCTCCAAATCCTTGACCTTCAATGGAGGCTTGAAATGGTTTTGGAAGAGAAGAAGTTTTGAGGTATTGGAAATTTTTGATTTCTAATTGAGGGCTTGGGGTTTTTTGTTGGGGAATTGGTGTATAATGACCTAAAATTAGTATATAACCCCCCCCCCCCAAAAAAAAAACCCAAAAGACCCATACATTGAAAGAACCTTTTTATACAAGTCATACTTCACTTAAATTTTCGGAATTATAATAGGGGAACAAGTCTGCGACGCGGAGATTTTCCCGCAAGATTTTTCAAAGTAAATTTTGAGACATGGGAGTCTGCAACAGGTCCGCGAGACCGACCAAAGCTTTTGGCCTAAGCTAGAACAAGTGTGCGGCGCAGACTAGTTTCACCTAGGTACAAAACCTTGCTGCTTTGGGCAGCTTGGTTGACTAATGATTGGTACTCCTCAAGGACCCTTAGGTTGGTCCTTGGGGATTCATGAAAAGATGTTTTGACCCTAAACATATCCCTCTAGGGTTTAGGGTCATACACACAGATTTTAGACTCCAAACATCATATAAAAACATGTACAACAGAGAAGGGCACACTATCACACACATGAGGCTAGTTTCCGAATGTTTTGGTCGTCCCTTGACGTTTGACTTCCAAAATTAACCAACTGACTTCTAATGCTAAAATACACCATTTTAACTCATCATTAACTTATGAAATGCATGTGAAACTCTAGTTTGACCTATTTCATTTTGAAGGTCATAACAACGTTACATTACAACAAATATCCAACAGTTCTTGAACGATATAATGACGCAAATTGGATTACTGGATCAACTAAAACAAAATCCATGAGTGAAAATATTTTCACTATTGGTGGAGTAGCAATATCTTAGAAATTATCCAAACAAACATGCATTGGTTGCTCTACAATGGAGTTTGAATTCATCGCCTTAGACAAGACAGGTGAAGAAGCGGAATGTCTCCAGAATTTCATAGAATATATTTCGTTTTGGCCCAAACCAATGGACCCTATATGCAGGCACTGAAATAGTCAAGTTGCAATAGGAAGGTCTGGAAATGTTACGCATAGCGGGAAGTCTCATGACATACGACGGAGACACAACTTTGTTTGATAACTACTTCTAGTGGAATTATCACAATTAACTATGTAAAGTCAAAGTATAATATGTCGGATCCACTTACAAATGTCCTAACTAGAGAAGGAGTTTAGAGTTAATCAACGTGAATAAGACTATGATTGAGAAAAAGTCATCGTGGCGGTAACTCTACCTAGAATACTGGATATCCCAATATCTAGGATCAAGGAGATCAAACAAAGTTATAGATGACGGTTCAATATTGCCAAAAATTATTTTAAGGTCTATTTTCAAGACGAGACAATGTTCAGTAACTAGGATAAAGTCATAAAGAATTTAATGGGTTATAAGTTTGATACATGACATATCAAATAATGTATCTATGGGATAAGATATTTAGAAACCACCTATGTAAGTGTGATGTGTAAGTCACTTCAAGGAGAATCTGGTAAAACTAGTTCTCTAAACACTTATTAACCAAGACGTGTTCATGGCTCAAACGGAAAAAAAATGAGAGCCAAAAATAATTCAACGGTTATCGTGTGACTTATGTTTTCTAGGTATTACAAAATCTCTACAATTCAAACATATCAAATCTACTCATTGACCTAGTATATTTGATATATGTTTACTACGTAAAGTTTAAAAGGAAACCTACTTATCTAGATGCAATTAACCCTTACATACGAGGCATAAATGTTTTTCATGCATTTATTTTAAAAAATAGTCATTCCCCATTCATTTGAGGGGTTGTTCAGTTTTAGCAAGGTGTGAATGGAAATAAGAAGAGAAAATAAAGAAAGTGGGGTAACCAATTTAGGGAGAAAATGAAAAGTCACTTCAAACGAAAAGTATGAGAAGATGAGAAGTCATTTCCCTCATATTGATAGAAGAAAGAAAAATTATTGTCTTTATATTACTAAACACTTCCTTTAGTTTTTAATGAGTTAAACAGAAGGTCCCCACTCGCATAGTTGCTCGCTCACTCGCTCGGCTTCGACTTGGAATTTTAATTTGGAAAATTATTTGATTGATAATATTTTTGGACAACCTTTATTTAATCAATCTAATAGTTGATTTCATTTTTATGATAAATAAATTTAGAATGTTATTTAATTAAAATAATTAATTTCATGTAACAGAAATATTTAAAATTCGAACGTCACAATAATGTCATCTAAACGGACCTGTTTATTTTGAAAATACATTATATTTACCAGAAGACACAACATTCTGGAAAGACATGTCTGAATAGATGTGTTCACACCATTATCTAAATAGACATGTTTCTTGCTCAAGTGGCTATAAATAGAGAGTCTTTTTTCGTTTTTTCAACATTGAAAATTTTTCCTCTCTACATAAAAATTCTTACAAAGATAAAAATATTGATCGACTAAGTCTGCGTTTGCTCTTGTTGTTGTTCTTGCGTTCGTTGAAATCAGTGAAGTTTGAGGTACCGCTACTTATATAATAGTTAATCCATTTTATCTTGGGACAAATTAATATTTAACCTCGGGTACTTAAGGGGACTAAATTTCTTAATACCCACTTTGAACTCGAATTATTATTTTCTGTTTATGTTTTTCCCTAATTTTAATACAACAGATAATAACTAGGTCATATTTTGATCTGAGAAAGGATAAGCTAGACGCACAAAAAGGGACTACTTTAAGTCTATTCACAACCATCCTTATGAATGTTTTCCCCTTGGTCTTAGGAAGTGTCTATGAAATTTATATTGGTGTTGCTTCATGGTGTTGAAACCAAACTTACTTGTTGTATAACACTAGGATAGGAATCATTGTCATATTAATACGTCTTTGGCATATATTACATATGTTGACATAAGCAACACATTATCTCTTAACCCCTCCTCCCCCCTCCGTTTCTAGTAAAACAATGCAACTAATTTTCTAGGTGTTCTCAATACCAAAATGTCCCCCACATAATTGTTATGTATAACTGAATGATATTGCTTTTTTTTTTTTTTTTATGATGTGCTCCAATGACCAACTTTCGTTGTCTCCCTAGGTTACCATTTAAGAATGTATACCTTGGATATTTTTTTTTTATTTTCCTTATTCAAGTGTTGTGTTATTACCCTATTTTCAGAATTTGAAGTCCAGCTCTTCTTAATCATTTAGAAGGTCAGTTTTCACAATAGAAAGAGTAAGAGAGCTTTCAGCTCCACAAGTCGTAAACTAGAAAGAACATCAATCAATATAAAGCTTTTGCTCCAATAAGAACTTGAGAGTATTCTTGTTTATTTTGACTATAAATTGACCAACCATTTATATTTTTAATATTTTTTAGTTAAAAGAAATTTGGAGTTTTTTTCTTAATATTTCATTTCTCGTAGTTCTCGGAAAAATGTGACACATTTTTATATTTAAAAATAGTTTATTTTCAATTTATTACTTAATTTACAATAGTAAATTTCCTTGATTTAAAATATAGTACTATGCTTAAAATTACAAAATTTCATAAGTGTGATTTCATAAACATAGTGTCACGAAATATATATTCATGGAATATGCATTTTTTAGATAGATTTTCCTCCTACCAATCAAAAAGCACTTATTGACATGATTTAAAAAATTATGATAAAATTAATTTTTATAAAAAAAGAAAGGTTCTCTATGTATAACGAATTTATGTAAAACATTGTGGGCCAAAAATATCATAGGCAAAAATAGGTGGGTATCAAAATTTACTTCTTTTCCGTCTTTAATCATTATCTCTTCTTTCTACCAAAACCCTATATTATAAGTAATCATTTTCTCTCTTTTCACTTAACCTAGAAGCGTCATAATGTTTTTCTTCATCTAAAACTATTGGTTCACCCAAAACATAAAAAGAGTGACTTGTTTGACGTTCCTAGTTTGAATGGTAGCGGAAATGGTAGATTCACTTTAGTTAGGTAACAAATCTTTGATACCTATGATTTATAAGTCATTTTTTTAATTATTAAATGATTTTTATTATTATTTACGTTTGTGGAAAATTTTGAAAGAATTTAGGGAAATAAAAAATTTGAAAACCAAATCTTCTATTCTTCTCACTCGATCTATGTTTTGTTGTTTAAATTTCATTGTACTTTCAAATGTTTTTCTTGATTATCAGTTTTTAGCTTTGGCTTTGCTATTATTTCGAACAAACTCAAAATCTTGGTTATAATTCTATCAAAATACTCTAGATCGATTGTAACTTCTCTATAGTATGGTAGATAAGAATCACTAGACACTAAAATTGTTCTTTCAGCAAGAACCGTAACACTTCACGTTTTGGACGTTCTTTTTTTTACTATTTGCAGTCATTGGTGATTCTGAAATAAATCCTCCATTATAGTTTAAATTTAAACCTTTTTTCACCATTTATATATTTAAGTGCCATTCTCGAACATCAATGTCTACATCCCTTTGATTTGATTTTCAAAGTTATCTCCCAGATCTCAAATCTAGGAGTCCATTTCTTAGTATGATCATAAAATACACGAATAAATTCGTTGATAGTGGAATTGTAACCACTCTTACGGATTTGCACTAATATTAGATATTTCATTTGATGGTTCACTAAGGTTGAATCTTAGAGAGTTTTTTATTTTATTTTCAAAAAGGCTATCCTATTTTTTTTTCTAATCGATGAACCACTACTCATATGCCTCTCAATCTCATATCTTCTACTTAGTGAAGTCAATGACTACTTCTATATCTTTAGACAATCTTTATTATTCATACTTCCCCGTTCCTGACCATTAGTGTGGAGGGGTTAGCCTTGAGCCGGGTCTTGATTGTTTATTCCATTTTGTCAGTCTAAGTATTGGAATGGGAGTTAAACATATTCATTCCTAAACTATGTCACCAATTGGTGACCTAATCCCGCTAAGCAAGAACAACTATCGACACCAACTCTATCTCAACGACTAGTAAAGCCCTCTCTAGGATATGACACTTCAATGATCAGATGTTTTTAGTGTTTATATCTATGAAAAAGGAAAGCTAAGGAATATCCTAAATAAGTCTGTCAAACTGAAAAACAAAAAGAGAAAGATATGAAAAAAGGGAAAGATAAATTAGTTGATTGTCCGTGTTTTTTGTCGTTATAATTTATTTTTAAATCCAGATTTGCTACTGTTTTTTTCTTACTTCGATGTTTATTTGATTCATTTTTGCTATAGTTCTATGTCTAAATTTTTGTTTTATTTGCTAAATTTTTTATATGTAAAGTTGCTCCACAAATTTAAGTCTTTTTGTCCCATTTTTCTACTTCTTTTGTTTATGGGTATATATTATGTATGTATAATTGAATTTATGTATTATAATTGCAGACACAAAATGTACAAAATACAATAAATTAGAAAGAAACATAAATTCTCGCATATCCATGGTAGAATAATCAATGCAATGAAAGGTCATCAAGTGGTGAGTTTAAAAATTAAATTTGTTGCATGTTACTTATTTTTACTCTATACTTAATTAATGATATGATAGGCGTAAAAATTATAAAATTATATGAGCCAGAGAAATTTATTTGTCAACTTTATAGAAAAAGTTATAAATTTCTCCACTCCAATAAATGCATGTAATATTAGCAAAATAGTTTAATTCTGAATTTCCTACTTTATTCATATTACTTTTATTTTATGTTATAAAAAGTAAGTGAAATATTATTATATTTAAAATGATTTATTTTTAAACATCTTGCTTCATTCAAAATAATATGTTTTTATAGCTTTAAAAGTATCACGCTATACTTAAAATCACAAAGTTTCAAAAATTAATTTATTAAATACGGTGCCATAAAAAATAAATCCACGAAAACACTAAATACTTTCTATAAATATATTTTCACCTACGTATATGAGAAAACATATGGCTTTTAGCCCCAAATATTAGCCAGGATGAAAAATATTATATCATAAATTAATTTTTAAAAATGAAAGGTATTCTACATATAAGAGATTGTCTCTAAAGTATCTGGGACACGATGTTATATCCTCTTTTCAACATAAATCTATATGCATAATAAATTATATCCTCTTCCTTTTAAGTGTCATCCGAACACGATGTTGTTTTATTGTTATTTAATCTGTAAGTTCAACAAATTAAATCGGTAGTTGGATTAGTTTCACACTAATATCTTAAAACAAAAGATTTAGACTGAAATCACAAATAATTGAAGCATATAAGGGTGTGGTAAAGAAATTGAATATATAATCATGAGGTGGTACCCTCAAATTTCAACCTATATAAAACATTATGCCCTTCAGCGACTCTCCTTTCTATTTGGAATAGAAATTTGTTAGTTTTCTCAATCGTATCTCGTCGAACTTTGTCCATTACGGGCAATTTTATCATATATTGAGCTTCAATTTTTCTATGTTTCTTTGTTTTTCATTTCTCTTTAAATTTTCATATGTTTGACTAATATTATTTTCTAGTATTTATTTCCTTTAATATATTAAAAACCACTATCAATTATCATACTATAAATGTATTGTGCTTTTCCCTTCGCTTTTGGCTAATAGAGACCAAGAGGTAAGGCTTTTAATGACCAAATATCCCTCCGCTAAAAGCTTATTTTCTACTACTATATACCAAGAAAACACTTCTTTTCATATTATACTTTTGTTAACGCCTCCTCCTCCTCCTTCTCTTGCCTCTTCTCCTCCTCTTCCTTCTACTTCTTTTCCTTCTCCTTCTTTGTCTCCTTCATCTCCTTCTTTTCCTCCTTCTCTTTCATCTTGTTCTTTTACTTCGTCTCCTTCTCATTCTTCTTCTGTTCCCCACTAAAATTGTCTCTCAAATTTCTAATTCATTATTGTCAATTCTCATGGATGAAAAGAAGTGCTAGGAAATTTAAGATTTTACAATATTCTATAGAAATATCTTTTTTCATTTTTGCACAATTGTATTATTTCTGCAATGTCAAATCCAAAGCATTCGCTTACTTGAAAGAAAACATTTTTAAAAAAAAATTCTTTTCATAAAAAATGAGGAACAAACTTGAAAACTTAATAATACTTGGTAGATAGTAATTCGAGAACAATTTGAAATTCAAGATATACATCCTCCCAAAAAATAAATTTGAAAATTCTATGGCTGATCAAGATAAAGATAACCAGTAATCAGATTGAGGTACTAATTCTACCAGTTACAGGTAATTTTTATCTTGATCTGCTATGGAATTTTTAGATTTATTTTTGAGGAGGATATACATCTTGTATCTCAATTATCTCACGAGTTACTATATTAAGAGTGTTATTAAGTTTGCAAGCTCCTTTTTTTTTATGGAAAAAAATTGTGAAAGAATGTTTTCTTCCAGCTAAGCGAAGGCTCAGGATTAGACATTGAAGAAATGATACAGTTACCCAAAAATGTAAAAGAGATTTCTCAAGAATATAGTAAAATCCTAACTTGCCATAGCACTTCTTTTCATCAATGCCAGTTGACGATAACAAATTTGAAATTTGGGAGACAATTTTAGTGTGAAATAGAAGAAAAAGGGAGGAGGAGGAGGAGGAGGAGGAGGAGGGAATTAAAGTTATAAATTGCACTCATAACCATTTTTCAGTTTTTTTTCTTTGTTTTTTCTCTTTCACATTTTTTCATTTTTTTTAATGGTGGAACAAAATTAAGATTTTTAACCAACAACTATAATATGGTTTGTGAAAAATGAATAAGAATATTAGTGAATGTTTCAGCTTAGTATTGACTTCCAACTTCTTTGTATTAAACTCATCAGTGTTCATATACCATAGTTATAACATATGGTATTCCTTATTCTTTCATTTTAATTATGATTTAGTTTCCGCATCAGTTTATTATCTTTAGTATTCTCATGATCATTAAAAGAAAGTTAGTTTGGGATTACTTGTGGTGGTAAGTCTTGTGTTCGTGTCTTGGCTGTAGCTCAGGGCGTGACAAATTTTGTATCAGAGCACTAGGTTTAAGTGTCCTACGATGTCTAAAAATCCACACTATGTAGAGTCCCATTAACGAGTTTGATGTGCACCACATCTAATGAGAGGGACTTCCCTCTCTTGATACTCTTATCGTACATAAGGCATGATCTAATTCAATTATAATTTGACGTTCCACATTTCGGATCATGCCTCTTTGTAGAGCCAATGCCAAGAATGTGAATGCTTGGAATTTAAATGCAACTGCTCTAGTTCAAGATAAAGAAATCTTCAATGTTGATTAATGAATGCCATTCAGATGTCTTAAAGTGTCTCCAAACCAGAATATCCGGTGGATTCAAGCTCCTATTATTGTGTAGATCAGCAGCAACAAGGGTTTATGACTTAGTTAGGATGAATCCGCCTGAGTTCTTTGGAATGCAGACTAGTAAGGATCCCCAGAAATTATTAGATGAGATCAAAAATATCTCTGTGGTGATGCAGGTAACTGGGAATGATCAGGTTGAGTTGTCCTCATACCAGCTGAAAGATGTTGCTCATATATGGTACACTAAGTGGATGAAAAATAGGGATACATATGCAAATCCTATTACTAGGGAGTGCTTTAGTGAGACTTTTCGTGACAGTTTTTTTCCAAAAAAGAGTTGAGAAAAGCAAAGCATCAGGAATAAATGAACATAAGGTAGGGAAATATGATGGTCCAAGAGTAGGGGCTCAAGTTTAAACAACTCTCCAGCTAAGCTCCTCACATTGTTTCTAACTCAAGGGCTCATATAGATAAATTATTTTACGGAGTGTAAGATTTGGTGAAAACTGCATGAATAAATAATATGTTACTGGGACATATGAATATCTCTAGGCTTATGACTCATGCTCAGCAGGTTGAGGGTGATAAGATTGGAACAAGATAAGAAGAATATGGAGGCTAGGAGTAGGAACTCTTACTACTCTCAAAAGAAATTTGGTAGTGGAAATTGCTCGATAATTCAGCAAAAGTATTCAACCCCAGTTCCTTCATCAACTAGTGTTCCATTCTCCAAGAATAAGTATCATGAGAAGGTTAGGGCACAAGGGTCTAAATCTAAGGGAAGTGTTTCAAGCACTAGGATATACCCCAAATGCAATAAGTATAGTAAGAACCATCAAGGAGAGTGCCTCACAGGAGAGGAAGGATGTGTTGAGTGCGGTCAATCTAGTCACAAGTTGAGAGATTATCCTTCTAGACAAGTTAAATGAGGTGGTAATGGTAAATCTCAGTATACAATTTTAGCAGCAAAAACAAGTCTTTTGAGTCAGAAGGGTAACTCATCTGGTACAGGTGGCATTCAGTTCCAGAATAGGTTGTATGCTTTTTAGGCTCGCCAGGCGAGGAAGGTTCTCCTGATATAGTCACTAGTACGAGTCTTTGACCTTGATGATTATGAATTGGTAGATTTAGGGTCTACTCTTTCCTTTATAACTATTTACATAGCAGTCCAACTTAATGTTAATCCAGAAACTCTCAAAGATTATTTCTCATTATGTTCTACAGTTGGTGACACAGTTATAGCTAGACGTGTATACATAAATTTACCAATAACAATCTCTCATAAATTCACCTCAGCAGATCTTGTAGAGTTAGAATTGGGAGACTTTGATGTCATTGTGGGAATGTATTGGTTACCTTCTTATTATGCTTCAGACAATTGTAGCACTAGGATTGTTCATTTTAAGTTTCCACATGAACAAATCTTCGAGTGGAAGGTTAGTATCTTAGTGTCTATGGGTTGATTCATTTCTTACCTTAAGGATAGAAATATGATCTATAAGGGTTATCTCTATCATCTAGTTTGGGATAAGAATTCTAGCTATGATACCCCAACTTTTGAGTCAATCTAGTAGTCTGTGAGTTTCCAAAAGTATTTCTAAAATATAGACCTTAGATTGGGTTATCATCAACTAAGAATCGGAGATAGTGACATTCAAAAAACATCCTTCAGAAATCGGTATGGTCACTATGATTTTGTAGTTATGCCATTTTGACTAACTAATGCTCCTACAACTTTCATGGATGAGGTAAACATTGTGTGCAAATAGTACTGGTACTTGTTCTTTATGGTCTTTATTAATGATATCATCATTTACTCTAGGAACGAGGAAGAACATGCGATTCATTTGAGAGTTGTTCTGCAGACTCTAGAATATCGTCAGATATTCGCTTAGCTTAGTAAATGTGGGTTCTAGTTGCCATTTATTTGTTTCCTTGGTCACATTGTATCTAGCAAATGGGTCGAGTTCATTTGCAAATGATAGAAACAGTGAAACAATGGCCCAGACCTTCCTATACTACAAATATAAGAAGTTTATTAGGTCTAGTAGGTTATTACAAAAGGTTCGTGTCATATCCGGGGAGGACCCCCTAATGTAACCGGCGTCTTTGTACTCAGAGAGGACTAGGACTAACCTATTAGCTTACATCATTACATTAATATGTTAAAATGCGGAAAATTTAAAACATTTCTTCTATGTATCATTAAGTTTACATAGACCTCTCACATACATAGTATATTTATATTGACTATACATATACCCTTCGTATAAAAAGATTACATAGTCTTCTACTTTTACTACACACACATATATATACGATATAACATAGTCTTAAAACTAGATGTCTCATCTTATAACCATCTGAACAAGAGTATAACAATTGGACATAACGCATACATCAATACAATAAAAGCCACATAAAGTCTATGTAATCTTTAGTACTCAAATGAAAGGAAATGAACATATTGTCTTTACGACTAAGAAATATCCAAGGCTAGAAAATGGCATTGTCCTCAGAGTAGTGAGATCTTACCCAACATGGCGAGTGAGAATTCCAAACCTTCCTTCAATCTCTTCACAAACCCTTAAACGACTAGAACCTTTAATATTGGGGGAAAAGGGAGAAATGGGGTTGGCACATCACTTGTACTAAGTATAGCACCATATGAACACATCCCATAGAAATCATGTTAAAAAGGGATATTTCATTAGAACATGCAATTTCCTTTGAAAAGCATTATGCACATTCAAGAATCAATACAAGTCAAGTTTACATATTCATCAAGTCAAGATCGTGTACATCACAAGACCAATAATACTAAGTCTAGTCAAGTCAACATGCATATCAACATAATTGATCACACAATCAAGACAACTATATTATAAATTCATAAAATTAACAAGCATTATTATGAGTTCATAACATGATAACAAAAGAAAGACCATTACTCACGAAGCCACGTTAAGTTCACTAGTTCAAAGACTAAGCAAAGCCACCAATATGTCCAAACAATTAATAGGCTTCATTTGTGGTTATTTTTGTTACTCAATCAAGTTAACCTAACAAGAACAATAAATAATGAACAACTTCACATATAATATAATTAAAAGTACATAATGACATACTTTAGCAATAGAGACCAAACACATGTTAATAAGTGAAACCATATCGTATAGTGTTATCAACACGTAAGATCATCGTATACATATCATTTACATTGATAAGCATATAAATACATAAGAACATCCTCCCAGGACTTCCCTCAAATCTAGCTAGTGCAAAGTATAGGTACAGTCCCATACCCCTACAAAGACTAAACAAAACCCCTTAGGTCATCCTAGTTGGATTACATTCCATTATTTCATACCTTTTGGGAACATCTTCCCTTAACCGACACAAACCACATAAGCTAATCTGGAATCTAGATTCATGGAAACTTACACTGAAATAAGGCGGACTACTTGCCAAGGTATTAGCAAAACATCAACATAGCATCTACGTGGATCCACTAGCTAGGATTCTTATGGAGGAAACATAGTTCAAGAACTAGGATATGTAGTTGGTACCCTCTTTATACTACATGCATTATTGTCTCCAATAACATGCGTATATTGGTGATCCTACCTTCCCTATGTTTGAAGGGGAACTCCTCACTCTAGGTCAATTGGTGCTAAGCTAGAGTCCCTTTTGAAATGTCTTTACTGCATCTATTAATAATCGTAGCTTAAAGTAGGTCATAGGATCTATCCGTTATATAATTATTGTCATAGGTGAATGAAAATTGCATTAGTATTGTGGTTTCATTACAATTAATACATGTGAGGTCAGCACATTTACATCTCACATAATAATAAGGAACATTGTTAAGTTATCACTATCCTTATAACATTTACATCTTATTCAACAACAGCTCACTAACCATAGTCAAGATATTTCAGTTCAACATCATACCAACCCTATCAACATTAGCATAAGTTATAGTTCAATACAATATACATCATCACTTAATCACAAGTCATCAATTCTCCTATCCTATTTAGGTCTATGCATTTCTCTATCGATTCCATTAACTTATCCTTACCCATGAGGTTCCAACATTTTCTCCTTAATTGACCTTACCCTTATCTCCTTCATAGCCATCATCAACATCTTACTATCAATGATTAAATTAAACCCAACAATTGGTTTAACATCATCACACAACAGTAACCAACATAATAATGAAGTCAATTGGATCACTATACAACAATTTATACTAGTTCATATCCAGGAATTAGAGATTTACATCAAGTTCATAATCTACTTCACAACCTAGGTCAATTACTCAAGAACTAGATTAATTTGATTACGATATATCACAATCTACTAATAAATTGGAGTAATAATATGATTGGATAGTAATTCACACATTAACAATGCAAATTGTAGCAATACTATACAATTCAAGATCACAACCTAGGGTTAAGGGGAAAAGGTCATCTTCTACAAACTAGACCGATCCATCAAGAAGTAATCTAATTGAGTCATAATACATGTTAATCTTCTCATAATAACCAAAAGGAATCATAATCAAAGAAATTCACAAGATCATTTCGTATTGGAAGAAAATTGTTACGAGCGGAGTCTAGACCCTCGACGTTGTTGACCTCTCATAGGTCGCAAACAAGCCTGCATACGTCATTCTTACTTCATCTAGATTAATTTTATGGGGAAAATTTGAAACTTTTTGTTTCCTAACATGCTTACTAAACATTGTATTACATATATAATTGTTCACCATCTACTAACTAACCTAAAGATCATCAAATGAAAGAAATAATTCAGAGCTGCATTAAATGTGTCATTTCCAAAATGGCACCAATATAATGTTTGAAATTAAATGGGAAATGAAACACTAGTGAAACATGATCCACTAGCTAAAGCCTACATCTAAGATACGTAATAACATTAGAAAGCCTCGAAATCATGAGGGCCTACAAAGTCCGAATGAAAGCTCCACGTCCGGATAGTTGCAACATCAACGTGTAAGCTCTAGTATCCACCTGTGCCTGCACCTAAATATTTAGAGTTGTATTGAATTAGTACACACTTGTACTAAGTATGGGTATATGCAAGAACACACCAAGGATATGAATGAGAAAGGATAGCTCTTTCCTAACAACGTGATTACGGAAAGTCAAGTTAGTTGACTTGCAATATTGAGATTTGGAGAGTTAGTGAACTTTCAAAATTTTTATTAGGAAAGTCACTAATCTTTCAAAATTTTGATTAAGAAAGTAATACCATGAGAGTAACATTCATAATCATACTTATCATATTGCACACAACACATAACATCTTACACATAGAACATATCATATAGCATATTGCACATAAAATCTTTTATAACACTTATTCATATGCCATGATACCTTGGAATCATGGACTTGAAATTAAGACTTTACAAAATGAGGGGTCAACGTATGGGACCTTAACAAGGGAGTCTTCATTACCAAACACAAAGTCTGCTTCTTTCATTTTATTTCGTTCATAGGCTAGTGGGAACACCAACTATACCTAAGATGTAGTTTAAGACTTTCATCGGGTATGCTATGTAATAATCAAGAATAAACTAGTGTCATTACTTGAGTCTAGGTCACCTCTTGATTACCCTATTCTAACACCTTTGGTATCGTTCATTTCATTATGTGCATCATTGAAGGCTGGCCTCATTTATCCATGACATTCCTTCCATAGACTTGGTACTCTTCATTAGGGAAATAAAATCTCACCACTCTACTACGACAATCAAAACAAGCATCACAACTATGAAGCCAGTCCATGCAAAGGATAACATCAAAATCATGCATGGGTAACTCAACCAAGTCTGCACACATAGTCTTACAACTTACAAATATTGGGCAATTCTCATATACTCGACCAGTTCTTACATTTTCTCCTAAAGGTGTACTAACTACTTTAGGATCATGAAGAACTTCAGGAAATATTTAAAAAATTAGAGCAAGCAAAGAAGTCACAAAAGAAAGCATATACCGTGGATCAACTAAAACATAAACAGAAGTTAAGAATACTTGCAACATACCTGTGACCACATCAACGGATTTCTCCTGCTCCTTCCTTTCCTTAAGGGCATAGAACTTGTTCCTCTTAGATGGCTCGGCTGCTGTTGCACCCTGTCGATCAAGCCTAGGCTGAGCATTACCTCCATCAATACCTCTGTTCTATGGGTAGTATCTAACAATATTTCCACTCTAACCTCAATCGAAACATGCATTAGTGCCCTGTCTATACTCTCCATTGTGAGCACGGTCACACTTAGCACAGTTCATTTTGGGACGATGCATCTCACCTACATTGACCTTCTAGGCCTCAGGGTCTGCCTCCTCTAAGTGTTGTACTCCTATGGGAATTAGAATTCCAAGAATTTTGCTGCCCCTTCTTGAACCTGGGCTGCTCACGGATGCAAATATTGTTTCTATGGCCTCCATGGATAGGACCTGCTTGATCATGAAGCTTCTTCTTACTAGAACCACGAATGCCCCATTTTTTACGGCTTTCCTCTACCTTCTGGACATGCACCATCAACCTGGAGAGGTCCTTGTTATCATGGAGCACGCAGACTGACTATCCTCGTCCAGATCTCCGTTGATTCCTGTGAGGAACCTGCTCATCTCATCCCTGCTGTTAGATACAAGGGATGTAACATACCTTGATAATTTAACAATCTTCAGTATACATCTTATGTTTGTTGTTAGATACTAACAAAAATAGTATACCTTTCTTAAGGTTGATAAACTCCTCAACTTTCGCCTCCATCATCTCCCTGGGAAAGAATCTCCCAGGAAGGATATCTTAAACTACTCCCAAGTGTCCGGAACTCCGCTCAAAGGTTGGCTATCCTGCCACTTCATGCACCAAGTCTCTGCAACATCCTTGAGCTAATAGGAAGCCAGCTCTACTTTCTCAGTATCAGTGGCTCCCATAGCCACCAAAATATATGTACATAATCCACAAACTTGTGCGAAAACTCTAAAGGCTTAGACCCTGTGAAAATAAGAGGGTTCATCCAGGTGAAGTCTCTTAGCCTGTCAGCCATGCTACACACTGGTGGGTTTTCCCTCTCAACATTCTACCAGTTGACCTGGACACTCATTGCTTGGGCCTTCATAGTGATAGCATGTGCCATCTGGGCCAGAGATGCCCGCACCTCCACATCAGTAAGCCCAGCTGGGTTAACCGGCATAATCGCTCCTTAAGCTGGAGCCCGGGTAGAACCTGATTATTCCCAAAAACTGTTACTCCTCTCCTCTAACCAATAGTTGTCCTAGTGTTCAATCTCTATAAACAACATGAATTGATTTTAGACACACTTATAACATCAAGAAAGTCAAACATTAGGAAAAACACGATTAGATCAGAAGAAGGGAAATTTTCCTATGCATCATGCATTCTCGAATCCAGGATAGTGGTGCACTTCACTACCATGACTTAGAAAAAGACTCAATGTTGTTGATGTGAACATAATATACTCGGAAATTAACCTAGTTCTCTGATACTAACTTTGTCACGATCGAAGTCTAGAACCAGACGAGATCGGTGTCGTTTACCTCTAAGAGGTCATAGACAAGCCTACATACGTCATTCTTACATCATCTAGATTAATTTTATGCAGAAAATTTGAAATTTATTTTCCTAACATGCTCACTAAACATTCTATTACATATATAATCGGTCACCATCAAATATGTAACATTAAAATCATCAATTGAAAGAAATAGTTCATAGATGCATTAAATGTGTACTTGCCAAAATGACACCAATACAAAGTCTGAAATAAAATGGGAAATGTAACACAAGTAGAACATGATCCACTATCTAAAGCCTCCACATCTAAATAGATGCAACGTCAACCTATAAGCTCTAGCGCCCACTTGTCCCTGCACCTAAAAACTTACAATTGTATGGAGTTAGTACACACTTGTACTAAGTATGGGTATATGGAATAACATACCAAAGACATGCATGAGAAACGATAGATCTTTCCTAAAAACATGATTATGGAATGTCAAGTCAGTGGACTTGCCAAATTGAGATTTGGTATGTTAGTGAACTTTCAAAATTTTGATTAGGAAAGTTAGTGAGCTTCCAAATTTTTATTAGGAAAGTCATGCCATGAAAGTAACATTCATCATCATACTTATCAGATTTCAGACAACACATAGGATCTTCCACATAGCAAATATCATATAGCATGTAGCACATAACATCTTTTATAACACTCATTCATATGCAATGATACCTTGAAATCATGGACTTGACATTAAGACTTTCCAAAATGAGGGCTCAACATATGGGACCTCAACTAGGGAGTCTTGATTAGCAAACACAAAGTCTGCTTCATTTATTCATACATACTTCATTTCATTTCATTAATAGGCTATTCTGAACACCAGCTATACCTATGATGTAGTTTAAGAATTTCATCGGGTTTTGCTTTGCAATGATAAGGAATAATATAGTGTCATTACTTGAATCTAGATCACCTCTTGTTTATCCTACCTAACACCTTTGGTATCATTCATTTCATTATATGCATCATTTCAGTCTGACCTTATTTATCCATTAGTAACTTTAACTTTACTCAACAGAGACCATGTGAGCATGATTAAATTCTGTGTCTCAACCACACTGGAAATAGGTGGAATCACCAGTCAAAGTGACCAAAAACATGCTAGCATACATGGTAATTTAACCCCGCCCTATCCCTATATCGGCAGTAGAGGTTCGAAGACTAGGAGATATAAGGAGACCCATACCCGGCATGCCGGATACTCTCATCTAATGATATTTACGTGAAACTAGGCCCTCTCTGAAAGAAGGCATCACCGCTCATAGCTAGTCTATCGGCGCTCATTATAAAGTTCCATTACATTCAACTGAATACGTCATTGAAGTCGACTTCTAATATGAGGACATTATGTCTCAATAGTTTATTTCTCATCTAATCATTAGTATGAAGTGTGCTCATATCAATACTTTCATTAGAATGTTCATAAAGACTGGTCTCTTAATTAACTTTTTACTCTCATAGGTGAGTACGTTTTAGTAATATTTACTTAAGCTCATTTGAGATTGCTCTAATGTTTTACATTAACCTCATATCATGTTGTCACAAAATTCATAAAATTAGAACATTTGATCTTCATAATTACTCACCCCTTTTTACGTGAATGTTCAATTCATCATATGCCAATGCACTTGGATATTTAGTGTGTTTCACACTCTTACTTAACCCTTATAGGGTTTCATCACTTAATTGTTCATTTAATAATTTCATTGTTCATTTTGTCATATGCCAATGCACTTTTACATTTAGTGTATCTTACACTCTTACATAACCCTTCTAGGGTTTCATCATTTCATTACATACATCTTAGGTTCACTTATTTTTAATCGTATGCTAGACATATGGGTCTACACATGCAAGCCATGAGGCTTCATTCATAGTTTGTTAAGTGACTTATATCTTCCTAAGATTATGTAGTACAAGACTTATGTATGTTGTATGTATGGCAAGATCTTTATTTCAATCTAAGTAGGTGGCATTATTTTTGATCATTTAATTCACGTATGATTTATGTATAAATATGGAAATTTGGACAAGGGAACCCATGTTCGAATCCTATGGACAATAGTTACATTTTTCCTTGACTTTATTTTTAGTCTTCATGACATTAGGACTTTAGATCGAGCCCTAACATCAACATTCTATCTTTATTTTTCTCCTTGGGTTTTCCTCTTATTTGGATGAAGGGTAGTAGAATCGAACCCTCACAACCCCTTTTTATTCTTCATTTAAAATTTGTATTGTCCAATTAGCCTTGACCAAGAGATTGTGGGATCAAACCCCACAACAACTTTTTATTTTATTCATTATTTCACTATATCCCACAACCTCTTTTTATTTTATTTATTATTTGGCTAGAAATTGCATGGTTTTGGGTTCGAACCCCTACAGCCTCCTTATTTTATTTTTAATTTCGCTAGAGCTGTGAGGTTGTGGGTTAGAACTCCCACAGCCTCTTTATTTTTTTAAAATTAAAATTGGCTTAGCTATACGTTTGTCAATGAGGTTGTGGGATCGAGCCCCCACAACCTCACTTTATCTTCTAACATAGTTCGCCCTTTTCCTTTCCAGCCTTGAGGTCATCGGTTCAATTCCCAAGCTTTTCATTTGATTGATTTAAATTTTTTCATTCTCCTTACTCACATGTACATCACATTTTGAATCACCCCAGCCCCATTTCTTTCTTTCTTGCGAGATTAAGGCTCAACATGGGTGAGGTCACATGTTCGAATCCTGGTGGCCTCACCCCTTTAAATTAATTTAATTTTTCAGATTTCACTTCTATATTTTTAGCCTAAAATAAACTTATATTTTTGGCTGTACACTTAATCATTTTCTTAACTTATCTTCATCAATATTCCCACTTCAAAAGTTGGAAAGATTCATGGATCGTTTAACACTTTTTGGGGTGTATTTCAAGGATTCGTTTAGCTAAATTATTGGCGCTCAAATCAGCCCCACTTCCATTTTTATGAACATCACCATTTACATACGTTTATGTACATAAAATGAAAACTAAAACAATATTCAACTTGAAGCCTTAACTTGGCCTCATTCATAGTAACCTTCACAATGACATTTTTGCACATACACACACTTGCACAAACTTTCAATTACATAGTTGCATGTCATACGATTTCAAGTACCCAACGTGATCATAGTCATCACGAAGATATCAAATACACCTAAATCTACCAGAAATCATACCCAACCTACGATTCATTGGGAGATAATGACAGGGGCATGCGAAGGGGAAACAATCCTAGTTTTCGAATGACTAAGACGAACCTTAAGGGGTCTCTTGGGAAAGGCACCAAGAGAGTAGAAAACCTATACCATATTTTAAAGTTCAAAACTTGAAGTTTCTTCCCAAAAACTCCACTCAAGAACACGTCTAAGCCTCCTCAATATTAACTCCACTCGAATGACAACCTCCCTTAGCCTAGTGTGCGGTTAACGTTTGTTTTCTTGTGATTTCGTGTGAGTTCTTCAAGTGTGAAGAACTTGGTTTATTTTTCAGCTTTTTTATCTTATTTTGTCAGAGAAATATTTTGTGAAATAATGGGAGAGATTGAGCATGAGAGTTGAGAGATAGACGTGGGAGAGTAGGATTTATATTAGGATTAGGAGTCTAGTTTAGGAAATTATTAAAAATTTGATTTTTATTTTATTTTAAATCATCTAGTGAATAATAATAATTAATTAATTATATTAATTCAATAGCTTAAATAAAATCACATTATTTCATTGCTTCCCCCTAGGTTCGAACCCGTGTGAAGCAAGACTTCAATTCAAGAGCTCAATTTCGGATATCTTTCACCAAATTGCCCCTCCACATTTTTAATTAAATAATTAATTATATATTTAGGGTAATTACGATATTACTCTTAGCCTGGAAAAAGACTATTTAAACCCTAGACCCTCAATACCTAAGCTTTCCTCTTTTGAAGTCCGGTAAAGACTCCTTCGAGTAAATCTACGTATTCGAGAGCCCTACATAGTTAGATCAAACCTTTCATATCTCAACTAACTCCCCAAGTTAGTTGGATTGGATGTAGCAAGGGTTCCGAAGTCTGGTTCTATGTGCATCAATCCGTTTGAACCCTGGTCTAATCATAGGCAATCTTGACACATTAAGTATCACATATTATATCCATTTTTAGGGTTGTTACTAAAATCCACTTGAATTTAATCTTTTTGAAGTCAATTTGGAGGAACCCTTTGGGGAAAGAGATCCCAAAGGTGAATGAAATCCCATACCTTGTTAATTAAAGAAATTTCATGGAGAATCTTTACCTTTAGAAGACTTAGAACCACCTTGACCTTGTCTTGTGTGGTGTTATTCTACTTGTGAGAGTGAAAGAGAGAAGGAGGAGCGATTTCTGTTTGGATAATTACGATGGTTAGGTTAGTTTAATTATGTTAGGGTCATTATATAGGTCATTAAATAACGAAATTAGACCTCCCTTTACGCCAAAATAATTAAATAACCATATAATTAATTTATTTAACTAATCTTATATTGTGCAACAAAAACTCTTTTTGACTGACAAGACCACGACCACACCCCATTTGTCAATCAACGGCCAAGGGACCAACGATCCTCTTGGTCTGTTATTGATGGCATAGACTTTTCAAAATGACCCTGTGGAAAAATTTACTATGTTTCCATAAAAAGTTTCCATTGATGCCCCGTCGATTGGACCATTCCTCGTCAATGGCCTTCGTTGGTGACACTACCCTTGACAACTTTTAGCCACTTTTGCGAGGGTTCTTGGTTTGTCCTTGGGGAGTCGTACCCAGACGTTTCCACTATGAACTAACTCCCATACGTGTTAGACACCTTTCCACCAAATTTCATCATTTTCTAACTCCTAAAACTTAGTCAAATAAGCTAAGGCACGCTAGCAACTCTTAAACTAGTTTTCAGATGTCATGGACGGTCCTTGATGTTTTTATTCTAAAACTTCCCAAATGACTTATATACATTATAATTGTCTTATAAACGGTGTTAGAACTCTTGTACTCTCATATTAGGCTCTTTATTAGGCTTTAGACTTTTGGAATATTATACTATCCGCGCCCCTCCTTATGAACATTCGTCCTTGAGTGACAGTAAAACTCTTTAAAAGGAAGGAATAGAGTCAAGAGTAGCAGCCCAACCAACAATAATATATTACACATGAGTGACTATCTAAATCATTATTGAACATGACCTTTTACACAATGCACCTCAAAACATCCATTTCATCCACATTCATTTAATGTTTATTCATTATGCCAAGGCTTTCTTCAACACATGTAAACATATTCAATATAATTTATGAAGGCATAATATACAAAAACGCACAACACAAACCTCAAAACAAGTAAAAATACAAATTTTCATTTTTAGGCATGAAGTTCACTAATTCACTATAAAATGCACGTTTTACAAAACTTCACCAAAAATCCAGGCAATTGCAAATAGACTAATTATTTTCACTATAATTGGGAATGAATAACATTAGTTATCAAATAGATGAGGGTAAGGGGACTTCATGTCGGCCCCACCCTCCCATGTTGCACCTTTAACTAGGTGATTCTTCCATAACACCTTAACGGATGCCACCTCTTTGTTCCTTAACTTCTTTACTTGTCTATCTCGGATTTGAACCGGAACCCTCTCATAAGAGAGGTTATCTTTCACACAAGGACTCTCAATAGGAATGATATATTCGGGATTATCGATACATTTTTTAAGCATGGGAACATGGAAATGGTTCAACCGAAGATAGTTCACAAGGGTGTTTCAGCTTATAAGCAAATTTACCAACCCTTTGAAAGATTTCATAGGGACCAACATAATGAGGATTCAACTTCCCTTTCTTTCCAATTCTTACCACCCCTTTCATAGGCGAATATTTTAGATACACCTTATAACATTCTTCAATCTCT
This sequence comes from Solanum chilense, assembly GCA_032847665.1. Classification (NCBI taxonomy): domain Eukaryota; kingdom Viridiplantae; phylum Streptophyta; class Magnoliopsida; order Solanales; family Solanaceae; genus Solanum; species Solanum chilense. The sequence goes on from CM064973.1 coordinate 26,375,482, forward strand.
AATTCCCTTCCCCTATGGTCGGCATAAGATTTCTGCCGGCTATTGGCTGTTTTCAAGTGATACCTTAAAATATGAATCTCCTACAAGTTCTTATAAATCAACTCTGGATCCAAAAGTGAAGACCTACCAACTTCATACCATCCATAGGAAATCTACATCTCCTACCATACAAGGCTTTATAAGGAGCCATAGATATGGATGAATGGTAACTATTGTTGTAAGAAAACTCAACCAAAGGAATGTGCTTATCCATATTTTCCTTGAGATAAATGATACAATCTCTAAGCATATCCTCAATGGTTTGAATGATTTTCTCAGCTTTACCATCCATTTGAGGATGAAAAGTCGTGCTTAACTTCACCTTGGTAACCAACCCTTTTCGGAATGACCTCCAAAACCTAGATGTAAATTGTGCACCCCTATCTGATATGATGGATAATGGAATACCATGGCTTCACACTATCTCATCTATGAAGATCCTTGCATACTCCTCTGCTGAGTAAGTAGATTTTGACAGGAATAAAGTGAGTGAATTTGATCAACCTATCCACATGAACCCATATGGAGTCATATTGATTTTGTATTTCAGAAAAACCTATAACAAAATACATATTAATGTTTTCCCATTTCCAAGTAGGAATTTGGATTTCTTAAAGCAAACCACCCGACTTTTGGTGTTCGTCTTTCAATTATTGGCAATTTGGACACGTAGCAACAAATTCCGCTCTGTCCTTCTTCAAGCCTTTCTACCAAAACGACTCTTTAAGGTAATGTTACATATTTGCCGAACCGGGATGAATGGAGTAACCAGGCCCATCAGCTTCCTTGAGAATTCGGTTCCTCAAGCCGTCTATATTAGGAACACATAACCAACCTTGATACCTCAAGAAACCATCCCGTCCCTCCCCCCCCCCAAGAAGAATGACTCATTAAGCTTACCAATAAATGACTCGTTCAACTTCATCAATGTTGATCAAGGTCTTTCTTGGACTTCACCTCAACCACCAAAGATGACTCGGAGTTAGGATGGACCATAAAACCACCATTAGGAGAATCTTCGAATCTAACACCCTAATTCATATATTGTTAGAAATTTTGTATTATGAGAGGAGTCCTCTCTAGGTTCTTAGTTTTATTTAGATTACAACTCAATGTATGGGGTTGAGTGTACTAACCTTTGTAGGTATGTTAACTATATACCCACCATAGGACCGGCGGTAAGGTTTATGCCCTCCTCCATGTAATCTTTGATTATAATAAGTGATAAGTCCTAGGGGTGTTGCTCAGCCCCTGACCCACCACAAGGGTCATTAAAAAAAATGAACATCTTTCACTTGGTCTTTCTTGTCTTATTCTACATGACACATACTACCCATGGTCATACAACTTAGAGAATCCGCAACTATATTGGACTTGTCGGGGTGGTAGATAACACTCATGTAGTAATCTTTCAATAATAACAACCACCTTCTTTGTCCGAGATTCAACTTCTTTCGAGTAAACACATATTGAAGACTCTTATGGTCGGTATACACATCAACATGGACACCATACAAGTAGTGCCTCCATATTTCAAGGCAAATACCCCGGCCAATAAGTCAAGATCATGTGTTGGATAATTCTTCTCATGCACCTTAAGTTGTCTAAAGGCATAGGCTACTACTTTACTATGATGAATAAGCACACACCCGAAGCCATTACGGGATACATCACAATAGAAAATAAAGCCCTTGGTACCCTATGTTAAAGTTATTTCACATGCCTCAGACCACTCAAATTTCATACTCGTTTGAGTCAAAGTAGTTAAGAGAGATGCAATGGACGCAAAACTGTCCACAAACATCCTATAACAACCTGCTAGAACCAAGAAAATCCTAATGTCGGTTGGATTCAATTGCCTAGGCCAATTTTTCACCGCCTCGATTTTCCTTGGATCAACCTCATCTCCCTCACTAGAGATGATATGACCAAGAAACTCAACCGACCTCAACAAAAACTCACATTTTCTATAATTAACAAATAGTTTGTTCTCCTTAAGTAATTGTAACACCAGCTCAATTGGTCAAGATGTTCACCCTCAATTTTTGAATATACCAAGGTGTCGTCGATGAAGACAATGAAAAATAAATCTATGTAACTTTAAAACACCATATTCATGAGATCCATAAACGCCATCGGTGAATAAGTGAGACCAAATGACATTACTAAGAACTCATAGTTACCATATCTAGTATGAAATGTCGTTTTTGGTATATCCACACCTCTTACCCTAAGATAGTGATACCCCATTCTGAAGTCAATATAGAAAAGTAGCTTTCCCCTAGGTGTTTATCAAACAAGTCATCAATCTAAGGGAGAGGATACTTGTTTATAATAGTGACTTTATTGAGTTTAAGATAATCAATGCACATTCTAAGGGTTCTATCCTTCTTCTTCACAAACAAAACCGGAGCACCCCTTGAAGAAATACTAGTTCTGATGAAGCCTTTCTCTACTAAAACTTTGAGTTGATCCTTTTTCTATTTCAATTTAGTTTGAGCTATCCGATAAGGAGGAATTGAAATGGAGTTGGTATTCGGTAGCAAGTCAATACAAATATTAATTTCACATTTGGGAGGGATTGCAGGAAGATCACTAGGAAAGACCTTCGGAAATTCCTCTTCTACAGGGACTCCCTCAATAAATGGATTTTCGGAGTTTAAATCTTTGACTCTTACTATGTGATATAGACACCCTTTTGAGATCATTTTACAAGCCTTAAGAAAATAAATGATACGATCTCTAGGAATAGAATTTCCCCCCTTCAACGCTAAAATGGGTTCATTTTGAAAATTGAAATTGACAATTCTAGTTGTACAATCAATGGAAGCAAAACAATCATGAAACCATTCATCCCCAAAATGACATCAAAATCAAACATACAAAGATCTACTAGTTCAACATGAGTAACTCTATTGGTCAACATTATAGGTCAATTCCTATACACCCTCTTTTTAACCACCGACTCACTACCAAGGTAGTTACCATGAAAGATTCATTTAGATATCAGGCAAAATATCAAACTTTATAGTTTTCAAGGGAGTAATAAAAGATAAAGTAGCACCCGGATCTAGTATAGAATATACATAAATAGAGAAGACATGTAACATATTGGTCACCACATCGGAGAACTCTCTTGTTCACCCCTAGAGCGAAGAAAATGTGATTCTTCTTCGGATATCCACATTAGTACTAGTATCTTGAGCTTTTGAACTACCTCTATCTTTCCCTTTAAAATTGGTGCAGTCCTGTAACGACCTGTTTAGTCGTTTTGAGTAGCAAATTTTATTTCTGGAAAAACTGGCTGAGACGACGGTCACCACGACGGACCGTCATGGGCACGACGGACCGTCGAGGGTGTCTCGTCCCAGAACACTTAGAATTTTGAAATTGGGGTACTAAAATCGACTCTCTGTAAATTGTGACGGACCTGCAGGACGGACCGTCACAACCACGACGAACCGTCGTGAGGCACCGTTTCAAAACACTTTAACTCTTGAGAATTTGGTACGGGGAACGAGTTTCTGAACGCCATGACGAAAGTGCAGGACGGACCGTCACAGGCGTGACGGACCGTCACAGAATCCTAAGAGAAAAATGGAATGTTAAGAGGTTGCGACGACCTGCGTGACGGACCGTCGCAGGCACGACGGGCCGTCACAGGTTGCGTAAGCCCAGTCAGAATCGGATTTCTTTACACGTTTTAAGGGACGTTTTGGACTATTCTTTCCTTAATTATAAAGTTAAAGGGTTAATATTAATAAGTCTAATTACTTGGGGGTTAAAAGAGGTAACCTTAAGTTAATTAGTGGTCAATTATTGCCATCTTTTATTCTTAATTATATACTAATTAGGGTAAAAGGAAGAGGGTTTGGAATAAGAAAAAGAGAAAGAACAAAAAGAGAGAGAGAGAGAGATTGGTCGATCAAAGAGGGAGGAAATCAAAGCTTGGGAAATTGCTTGTTGATTCCAATTCTTCGGTGGAGGTAGGTTATGGTTTTTACGTTATTCGTAGTAGACTCTTAATAGCGAATAATATGTATTGGTAGTATTGTAAACCATTCTATATGCTTAATTGTATGCTTGCATGAATATGATTATGTCATTATGAGAAACTAAGCATGATGAAGCTATTGAATCCAAAACCTTGAAAGAAAACCCTAATTCACTTTGTTAATGATGATGCCTTAGTATAAAAGAAGGCTTGATAAATTATATAATGAGAATGATGATGCCTTAGTATAAAAGAAGGCTTGATAAATTATATAATGAGATTGATGATGCCTTATTATAAAAGAAGGCTTGATAAATTATATAATGAGAATGATGATGCCTTAGTATAAAAGAAGGCTTGATAAATTATATAATGAGATTGATGATGCCTTGGTATAAAAGAAGGCTTGATGAATTTGGGGATCGGGTGCCACGTTCCAGTACCAGGATAGAATGAGGATCGGAGTGTCACGTTCTGACACCAGGATAGAATGAGGATCGGAGTGTCACGTTCCGACACCAGGATAGAAATAGAGGATCGGGTGCCACGTTCCGGTACCAGGATAGAATGAGGATCGGAGTGTCACGTTCCGACACCAGGATAGAATGAGGATCGGAGTGTCACGTTCCGACACCAGGATAGTATATGGATCGGGTGCCACGTTCCGGTACCAGGATAGAATATGGATCGGAGTGTCACGTACCGACACAAGAGGAAGAAAGATAATGAATCTTGAAAGATGTTAATATACTCAACATAATGAACTTAATTCCCAAATGAGTATGGTATTGAGGTGTGAGCCCTCATGGATGAACTTGATAGTACTTATTGATGAATTATAGTACTTGTTGTTGCTACATGTTGAGTTTTATAGTTGATTCATGATATTATTGATATATATTTGTTTTCTATTTTGAGTTGGCCGATGATACTTACTCAGTACCCGTGGTTTGTACTGACCCCTACTTTTATGTTTTCTTCGTTGTTATTTGTGGAGTGCAGCAAACGTTCCGTCATCTTCAACTCAGCAGTAATTCGAGCCAGTCTTCGTCACACCGGATCTTCAGGGTGAGCTAATGCTTCTAGCTTGGACTGGATCTTCTTCTTCAAGTCTTGATGCCTTGAACTTCCGGCATGGACTAGCTTTTATGTATTTTAGTTTCTTAGACATTTTTAGTTTAGTAATTTGAGGATAGATGTTCTTGTGATGATGACTTCCAGATTTTAGGGAAATAATAGATGTTGAATTTTAATAGTTATTGATTTGATTTTTAACAATGAGTTTAATTCTTCCGCATTACTTTCTGTTGATATTATATCGAAATGTTAAGGTTTAGATTGGTTGGTTCGCTCACATAGGAGGGTAAATGTGGGTGCCAGTCGTGGCCCCGGTTTTAGGTCGTGACAAGTCCCTAACCTTGTGGACACTCTTGCCCCACTCAAAGTAATTGTCCTTCTCTACAAGGCAATCACCATAATGCTTCTTGACACACTTTTCACAATGCTTTTTGTTTGGCGAGCTAGTACTTATTCGTTTTTTAGACATTGGGTTAGACAAACTATCATCACTAGCCTTGGGAAATTTTGTAGGATGGATTTTATTCAATGTCAAGCCTACCGTTTGAAGAACCACAATTAATAGACCTTGCCATCTTGGCATCCTTACTCTATCTCTTAACCCTTCTCTCTTCAACTTGTTGATCATGAACCATGAGAATAAAAATGTTCATATTATCATGTAGCATAGCCAAACGACAATCTTCCTTCGAGTCATCCAACGCTCCCGTCAAAAAGCGGCTCATTTCATCCCTTGGGTCAGAAACCAAAGAGGGACTATACCTTGACAATTTAGTAAATTTTAAAGAGTAGTAAAGTAGACTCATACCTCCTTGATGAAGGTTGATGAATTCCTCCAATTTGGCTTCCCTCTTCTCCCTAGGAGAGAACCTATCAAAAAAAGCCTACTTGGAAACCTCCCATGTCACCGGTCCACCTCTTAAATTCCTATTATCTCTCCATTTGACGTACTAAGTTTGGGAAACATAGTTGAGTTTGTAAGTGGCTAACTCAGTTTTCTCACTAGTAGTCAACCCCATAGAATAGAGATTCTTGTAGGTTTCATCAATGTATTTTTAGGGGTCTTCCTCAAATTTGGACCCATAGAAAGTAGGGGTATTCATCCTTGCATATTCCCTTTAATGAGAGGCTATGCTGCCAACATGTTGGTTTCCTCGGGGTACATCTTCCGGTTAGCTTGGGTCGTAAAGGATTGTTCTTGAGTAGTGATGCTTGTGCTTGAGTAGTCATGATTTGATACAATGTTTGTCACACAGGGGAGCATACCTAAACGTAACCGACGTCGTCATTCCAACTTCACATATCATATCATTAAGAGTACACAACATTGTTCTTTAACAATAGAGACCAGACACATGTTCATAAGTGAAATAAAAATCGTATACTGGGACTAATATTTATGATAATATACATATCATTTTAATTTATAAGCATATACATACAAAGGAACATCCTCCCAAGACTTCCCACAAGTCTACTAATGCAATGCATTGGTAGAGTCCCATATTCCTACCTAGACTAAGCTAAATCCTTAGGTTATTCTAGTAAGAGTTTATCCCATTAATGTGAAATCCTGTGTAATGGAACCGAACACGAAAAGTTGGTGGAATACTTGTTAAGGTAGTACCAAAACATGAATATAGAATAGTTCGTATTCCTATGGGGGATTCATAGTTCTAGAAGTAGGAAATGTAGTTTGGACCCTGTTTATGCTACATGCATTATAGTCTAAAATCTAATGTGTACATTAGTGATCCTACCTTCCCTCTATGTGAAGATACACTCAATCTAGTTCATTCAGTACTAAGGTAGAGTCCCTTTTGAAATGTCGTTAATTCCTTTATTAATTATCATAGCTTATGTAGGTCATAAGATCTTTCCTTTATATAATCATCATCATAGCTCATTAAGAATTGCATGAGTATTGTCCTTTATTTACCACTAATACATGTGTGGTTAGCACATTTACATATCATATAATAATAAGGCACATTGGTAAGTTATCACCATCCTTATAATATTTACATCTTATCCAACAACTCATAAACCATAGTCAATACATTCCAATTCAACATCATACCAAACTTATCAATCTTCTTAGCATAAAGTATACTTCAATACAACATCATCACTTAACAACAATTCATCAAAATAGAAGTAGATATTTGAGATCACAAGACTTACCGCAATCTCCTTCACAAGCCATCATCAAAGTCTTACAATCAACCACTCAGTTCAACCCAACAATAAGTGTAACATCATAACACAATAGTAACCAACATAATAATGAAATCAATTGAAGGACTATACCAATATTCATCACTAGTTTATAGCCTAAAATTAGAGACTTAGATCACGTTCATAATCTACTTCACAACCTAGGTCAAATATTCAAGAGCTAGCATAATTGGATTATAATATACATTAATCTACTAATAAATTGGCATAATAACATAATATGATAGTAATTCACACATTTCCCAAGACTATTGTAGCAATAATATATAATTCAATTCAAGATCACAACATAGGATTAAGGGGAAAAGGTCATCTTCTACAAACTAGACTAATCCATCAAGAATTGATCTAATTGATTTGTAATACATTTTAATGTATTCATAATAACAAAAAGGAATCATAAAAAAAGTAATTCACAAGATAAATTTCGTATTGGAAGAAAACCCACTTGAATTTTATCTTTTTGAAATCAATTTGAAGGAACTTATTGGGGAAAGAGATCCCAAGGTTAAAAGAATCTCATACCTTGTTAATTGATGAATTATGATAGAAAAATTGACATGTATAATACCTATAACCCCCTTGACCTTTTCTTATATGATGTGTTTCTACTTCGAAAAGAGAAAGAAGAGAGAAGGAGAAGCAATTTAGGTTTGGGAAATTATGAGGGTTAGGTTAGTTTAACAAGGTTAGGGACTTTATATAGGTCATTAAATAACTTAATTAAACCTCTATTAACTCCTAAACAATTAAATAACCACCTTAATAATATAACTTAACTAACCTTAAAATGTGCAGCAAAAACAATGTCTTTGAAAGACGAGACCATGACCACGCCCCATTTGTCAATCGATGGCCAACGGACCAACCATCCTATTGGTCCGTGTTTGGTGACAAAGACTTGTCCAAAATTAACCCTTGGAAAAATTGACTAAGTTTCCATCTAAGGTTTCCATCTACGCCTCTTTGATTTCGCCATGCCTTGTTAGTGGCCTTCGCTGGTGAAACTGTTCTTTGACAGCTTTAGTCACTTTTCCAAGGGTTCTTGGGAAAAAGTACCCAGGCGTTATGACAATGAACAAACTCTAATAAGTGTTAGACACATTTAAACCTAATTATATCATTCTCCTCCTACTAAAACATAGTCAAATAAGAAAAGGCACGCTAGCACCTCTTGAACTAGTTTCCAAATGTCATGGACGTTCATTGATTTTTTTATTCTAAAACCTCCTAAGTGACTTTACACATTATATTTGAATTATAAATAGTGTTAAAACTCTTGACTCTCATCTTAGGCTCTACATTTAGAATTTTATAGCTCATGGAAGGATTTTCATCTATGGCCTCACCATTGATTAGGTTGACTTAGAAAATGGTCACGTTTCAATGGTTAGATGATTGTGACAAAAACTTTGTAGAATTGAAAACTAGATTGACTTTAACTCCGGTCTTTAATCTACCAGAGGGTTCATCTGGTTATGTCATCTATTTTAATGCATCCGTAGCTCTCCTAGGTTGTGTGTTTATGGAGCGAGATAAGGTCATAGATTATGCTTCTACACATCTTAAGGTGCTTGAGAAGAATAATCAAACTTATGACCTCGATCTTGTAGCATTAGTTTTTGCACTAAAGATATGGATATACTACTTGTATGGTGTTCATATATATGTGTTCACTGACCATAAGAGCCGTCATTATGTGTTCACCCAAAAAGAGTTTAATCTTTGCCAGAGGAAATAACTTGAGTTCCTTCAGGATTATGATATGAGTGTGCATTAAGATCCTGGTAAGGCGAGTGTAGTGGCAGATAATATTAGTACATTATTCATGCATAGTGTAGCGCATACTGAGGAAGAAAGAAAGGAACTAGTGAAGGATGTTCACAGGATTACTTGCTTAGGAGGTTTCCTTATGAGCATATAATATAATGGTGTAACTTTTCAGAATGGGGAAGAATCTTCTTTATTAGTGGAGATTAAGGAAAAGCAAGACAGTGATCCAATCTTCCTTGAATTTAAGGGTGAAGTCTATAATCCAAAATGTGGAGGTTTTCTCTAAAGGGGGAGACGATGTACTTCGCTACCAGGGTAGATTGTGTGTTCCTGATAAGGGTGAGTTGAGACAACATATTATTGTTGAAGCCAATAACTCCAGATATATTATTCATCCAGGTGCCACTAATATGTACTGCAATTTGTGGGAAGTCTATTGGTGGAATTTCATGAAGAGGGATTTATAAGATTTGGCGAGTAAGTACCCTAATTGCTAGCAAGTCAAGGTAGAATATTCGAAAGCAGGGCCCAAGATATCGGCATTCCTACTTGGATGGGGAATTTATAAATATGGATTTCATCACCAGGTTACCTCGTACTCACAGACATCGTGACTTTATTTTGGTGATAGTTGAGAAGATGACTAAGTCTTCTTGCTTTTTAATAGTCAAGACTACAAATTTGGCCAAGGACTATGTCAAGATTTACATGAATGAGATAGTTAGGTTGAATGGGGTTCCTTTGTCTATCATCTCAGATAGAGGTCCTTAGTTTACCTCTCATTCCAAGAAGTCATTTCAAAAGGGTCTTGGTACTAAAGTAAACTTTAGCACAACCTTTCGTCTGCATAGGAATGAACAGGCAGAGTGTGCCATTTTGACCCTAGAGGATATGTTGAGAGATTGTCTGATCAATTTTAAGGGTAGTTGGATGATTACCTTCCTATTATTGAGTTCCCTATAATAATATCAACCATTACAACATTAAGATGGCCCCTTATGCGGTACTATATAGGTGTATATGTGATTTCCTTTTGGTTGTTTTGATGAAGGAAAAGCAGCTTTGATAGGACCAGATTCAATCTAATATGCTATGAAAAAGTGAAAATCATGAGAAATAGACATAAGACAGCCCAGAGTTTCCAAATATCTTATGTAGATGTATGGAGAAGGGAACTATAGGTCCCAGTATATAATTGGGTTTTCTTGATACTATAACCTTTCAAGGGGGTGATGAGATTTGGCAAGATAGGGTAGCTCAGTCCTATATATGTAGGCTGCTACAAGATCTTGAAAAGGGTTGGCCAGGTGGTATATGAGGTGTAGTGTCCAGCAGAATTAGCAGAAGCTCATTCAGTCTTCCAGATCTCGATCTTGAAGAAGTGTGTGGGTGATCCATCCTTTTTAGTCCCATTAGAGAGTGTGGCGGTGAAATATAGTCTTTCCTATGAGGATGTAACAATTCGTATTCTTGAATGTGAGGTTACAAGATTGAGAAACAAAGAGGTCTCTTTAGTCAAGGTTCTGTGGATGAGTCAGTCCATAGAGGGAGCTACTTGGGAAGCGGAAGCAGCCATGAAAGCCAAGAATCCTCACCTTCTTCCTTCCAGTTCAGCTCAAGCTTGAGGTAATAGTTCCTCTTTAGTTTTTTATTCATTCATGTATCCGTCAGCCTTAAAATCATGTTCCCTCAGTTTGTCCTTGAATTTTCAGCGTATCTGCATGCTCTTCGAACTAAACTCAGTGAAAAATTTGGTTATCAATGGTTAGTTGTAGGTATTGCAACCCTCTTCCTCCATTTCAGCTAGTTTAGTCATCATTTGAGGTTGAATGTTCTCAAGGAGGAGATAATGTAAACACCCGTACCGTAGAAATGTGAAAACTATGATTTTCCAGAAGTGTAACTGCAATATTAGGATGCCACCTGCGGACCATCGGTAGGATAATGGTCCGTGGACCAAGTACTTCTATCTTGGTCCACAAACGATGGTAAGGAGCTACAGACCATAGGTAGCACCACAGTCTGTGGACCAGGTCCGTAGATCTTGGTCCACACACCAATTCTCTGAAATTAAAACGATAAAGGAAGAGGACGACCGTAGTTAGGACCACGTTCTGTGGACCAGGTTTGTCAATCTTGGTCAAGAGACCCATTATTTGAAACAAAGGACGTAGGAACAGGACGAACCATAGTTATGACCATAGTTTGTGGACGAGGTGCATCGATCTTGTTCCACAGACCCATTCTTTAAGATAAACGATGAAGGAATAGGATGAACCTTAGTAAGGAGCACGGTCAGTGGACCAGGTCCGTAGATCTTGGTCATAGACCTATTCTCTTAATCAAACGACAAAGGAACAAAATAGATCGTAGGTAGGACCATGGTCCATGGACCAGGTCTATCAATCTTTGTCCATCAACGATGCCATGGACCTACAGATGGTAGGTAGGATCATGGTCCATAGACAAGGTCCGTTGGTCACTCCGACAATAGTTAATTTCAGGGGTATTTTTGTTTGATTTAACCCCTAATATATGTTGTTTAGACCCTGAATTTTGAGGTTTTAGTCAGTTTAAGACTAGATACATACTAAAACATACCTAAGTCAAAATCATTAATCAAAACTTATAAAATTAGAAGAAAGAGAAGAGAAAATGGTCAAGAATCATAGTTCATGACTGCAACAAGGTTCCTTCAGTTCCAGCCCCGAAATTTAAAGATTTCTCCATGAATTTCATCACCAAGTATGTGGGTTTAACTATTCGGTTACTTTCACCCATTAGGTCCCCAGGTTTAATTCAGTTTCTTGATTCCCATATCATGACTAGACTTGGTTATTCTTGAAAGTAAGAATTTAATGTTCTGAGATACTAAAGGATCCTAATCAGATAATTATGTTATTATTCAATTTACCGTATGAATTTTAGAACCGTAGCTATTGTTTTCTTTAGTTCTTCAATTACACATGCTAGGTCAGATATTTTAGATATTCATGTATACATGCCTTATTTATTAATGAATCATTATCATAATAATTGTTGCACCGTCAGTTTGCATTTTTAGTTTTGAGTTATACGGTACTTAGAAAAACTCAGTCATACTGTGTTAATCACTAGAGTTCAGCTTACCCAAATAGTCCGAGAACTACTAACCATGTAGGTTATATGTCTCCTTTGTGGTCATCTGTTTAGTGATCATGCAAGAAGGCCTTTATACCCCTAGCATGGTATGTTGGGTCCTCTTGATGGGGCATAGACATTAGACTCCACATTAAGATCATGTGGTTTTATTATATGCTATTAGTAGCTTCCACAGTTTATTTAGACTTTATTGCATTGAGCATATTTAAAGTTCATTTAGTATTTAGTCTCAGCATGTCATAAATTTGGTCATTGCATCCACTTAGCTAAAAATTAAATTAACCATGCTAAGAATATTATACTTTCTTTGTGCTTGTTCGGTTATGTTTTATTTTAGCTTTACAGTATCAGACATGCTCATTAACTTTCAAGTACTGATGCATACATGTGCTACATCTTCTCATGCTATAAGTTCAGGTTGTCTATTTACACATCACGCTTAGATCGATTCCCGATATCTAGTTCAGCAGAATCAATGGTGAGTCCTTATTAACCGAGGACAATAGCCATGAATTCATTTCAATATTTTAGTACTTTCGTTTAAGTTTTTTCTAGATTAGTTGGGTCCTGTCCTAGAATTTCTAGTCAGTTATAGCATATGGGTATTTTCCATCCTTTCATTTTAATTATAATTTTTCTTTTACATCATTTTATTTCTTTAGTATGCTCATGATTAGGCCAGAAGGGTTAGACTATGATTACTTGTGGTCCTAGCTCCCGTGTCCGTGTTTCAGGGTAGCTTGGGGCGTGACATCTTCTAAAGAAACATGTTGAAGAATAGACCCTTCTTTATCCATATCTCTTAATCCTCATGAAAGGTTGGTTTTATTTAAATTATTAACTTATGCGAAAAGCCTAAGTTTGTGGTGTTGTGAAAAAAAATGAAAAAGTAAAAAAAAGTGCAAGCGGAGTCTCCATTAAACCATGGTGTTTAGAAAGGATGGAAACCCTATATATATAAAAGGGAAAAAGAAATAAAAAATAAAAAAGATGAAAAAGGATAGTAAAGGAATAAAAGTGAAGATGATTTAGGGTTCACAAGCAATACTGTCACAACCTGGACCATCATGATTGACAGCAAAACTACAACTATCTAGGAGAAATACTATTAGCAACAAACTAAGGAAATAAGCATAAAAAGTAAGGCACAAAAGTTACGAAAGCATGTTAAAAACTATAGTCAAGGTTTGAATACTATATAATGATATCAAAACTAACTAATAATGCAGAGGGTAATGCTAGAATATGAACATAATGTACCAAAACTAGAAAAGATAACCATGTCCAACAAGAATTCTCTAGTGAACTATCTAACTAGATAAAACATGTTATAGGTTTGAAAATGGTGGACATAGACTAAAAAGAATTCCATCGCAGATCAAACGATGTGGCTCACCCTTGAAATAGAAGCGATCATTGATCTACTATGTGAATTTTTTATCAGTAACCTTAAGATGTCATATACTGATCAATTAGAGCAAGTTTAGTTTCAGTACACAACCACCGTGTTAGGATAGGATCATAAATCCATCCCAATAGTTTAACATAAACAAGCAATTACAACATTATAATCCAAGCATAAATATTAATATATTAATATTACCGTAAGAATCAATATCACAATTCAGCTTCATCATCACGTAGTTTTTTCTCTTATGGAATCCAAAGTCAAACTTTTAGCATGTCGGAACGTGGAAATCTGATCTAATTTTAATATGGAAACGTGTCAACCAAGTCGATTAAGCATGCGGGAACGTGGCAATCCGATCCAAATTACACATCGCAATATTATATCAAGATCACACATTTATGTAATGATTTTACTTTTCAACATCTATGATAAATATTGCAACATGCATACATATGCAAGTATCACAGAAGCACATAATAACAACAATCACCTACCACGAAACAAGCTTTAAACCTTAGAAAACTTTATCCTTCACTTTCCAAATTCTCTCCGCTTGTTTGTGGTCTACAAACAACAATTTATATATTGGAATCAGTACAGAAAGAATAAATCCAAAATACTAGCAAACTCTGAACCCTAGTTCAAGCCCATGACCTCAACTAGTAAATTTAAGGTTAATTAAACCATAGGATTAATCAAGAAATCATTTCTTACAAATATTGATCCATTCTATAATTTTCATTAAACTAAAAAATGAATTATTGGACTCAAAAACTTACTTCTAGCTTCATGTATGGTGGAAAATGAGTTTGAGTAGGCAAGGGTCTTCTCTGGACTCAAAAAGTTTAAAAATAAAAAATAAGGTCAACTAAGGATTTCATTTACGATTTTAAAACACGTTGTGCCACTACAGCGACACCCATCCCGTTGTAGCGGTGTCTCTACAGCGGCACAAAGTGAACCACTTAGCTTCCCTAAAAGAAAATCCCAAAAAAAAATTAATTCTATCTCCGCCTCACCAGTTGAAGAGGTATCATCCCGCTGTTTCACTTCAGTGTCACTACCGAAGTCAAGACCCTAGCCAAAACCTTCGTCGTTGACCTCTCAGAGGTCACAGACAAGACTACATACGTCATCGTTACATTATCTAGATAAATTTTAGAGGAAAATTATAACTCTTTGTTTAGTTACCTAGACTTCATAATACGAAACATCGTATTCGAATAAGATCATGTACATAATTTCATAACCTTTCAGAAAAACCATCAAATACCAAGATACTCAAATAAATGAAATAGTTTATAACTGCATTAAATATATACTTGCAAAA
Organism: Solanum chilense; assembly: GCA_032847665.1. NCBI lineage: Eukaryota > Viridiplantae > Streptophyta > Magnoliopsida > Solanales > Solanaceae > Solanum > Solanum chilense. The sequence continues at coordinate 26,390,485 of CM064973.1, forward strand.
ATGTCACCAATACAATGTCTGAAATAAGTCAGAAAGAAATCCTAGTGTAACTTCCTCCACAAGTTCATGCCTACATCTAAAATAGAATATAAAAGATAGGCATCCTTGAAAGCAAGAGGGCCTACGTCCGGGTGAATTCTCCACGTCCGAATAACTTCAGCGTAGTCTCGTTATGCTCTAGAGTTCTTCTCCTCGGTCACCTAAAGTAGAGAGTTGTATGGGATTAGTACACAATTGTACTAATTATGGGTATATGCAAGCACATACCAAGGACATGCATGATTAAGAAGAGCTCTATCCTAACGATATCAGTTAAGGAAACTCAAGTCAGTGGACTTGCAAAATCGGATTAGTAAAGTCATGCAATGAGAGTAAGATGCATCATCATACATATCTTTTTTGCAAACAACACATAATATATTGCACATATCATATCACATAGCTCATATCATTCCTTCATATGCCATGAGACCATGGAATAATGGACTTGACAGTACGACTTCCCGAAATGCAGGTTCAACATGTGAGACCTCAACTGGGGAGCCTCTTTTAGCAAACATATAGACTGCTTCATTCATTTGTACATACTTCATTTTTATTCATTCATATACCAGTGTAAACACAAGCTATACCTAGGATGTAGTTTAAGACATACATCGGATTCGTTGTGCAATGACTTAGAATAACCTATTGTAATTACATAGGTGTAGGTCGCCTCTTGATTATCCTATCCTAACAACTTTGGTATCGTTCATTTCATTATGGGCATTAATTTAGGCTGGTCTAATTCTTTCTTTGGAAACTTTAACCTTAAATGACGTAGATCATGTGCGCATCGTGAAATCGAGTTTTTAACCACACACAGAAAAGGGGTGGAATCACCAGCCAAAGTGAACAAAAACATGCTAGAGTATTTAGGGACTCGAACTTTGCTTGAACCCTATATTGGAAGTATCGGTTCAAAGACTAGGAGATATAAGGATCCTCATACCCTTCTAGATAAACAGTCTCATCTCATGAGAATTACACAAACCTCTGCCTTCTTTAAAGAAGGTCGCGACTTATAGCTAGCCTATCGGTGCTCAGCATAATGTTCCATTACATTCATCTCATACATCATAGAAGCTGGCTTCTAGCTTGAGGCATCATAGCTCATTAGATGATTTATCTTCTGATCATAACATATTAAGTGTGATTTGTCCTTACACTTACATATAGACTGATTGAGACTTGTCTCATAATATTCCACACATACAAGCCATGAGGCTTCATTAATAGTTTGTGTAAGTGATTCATATTTACCCAAGATTATGTGGTATAGGACTTATGCATCTTGTAGATATGCCATGATATTGATTTCGATCACTGGACGCAACATTCATTAAATATTTGTTCACGTATGACTTATGTATCAATACTAAATTGGGCACTAGAACCAGATTTTGAATCCCTTGAGGAACACTTAATCTTATATTAAACTTGATGATTGCATTTTTCAGATTCGATGGACCTAGTTCGATCCCTATCACTCCCATAATATTTCCTTTCTTTTCCTCTTCTCTTTTTCATTTAGGCAAGGAGGTCGTGGGATCAATCCCCCACAAGCTCATTCTTTTTCTCTTAATTTATCTCTTCACTTTCTCACCCATTGAAGGGGTTGTGGGTTCAATTCCCACTCTTCACATTTATTTTTCTCCTTTATTTTTTTCCTAACTCTCCCATCCATTAAAGAGTTGGTGGGTTCAATCCCCAATCTCCATATTTATTTTTCTCCTTTAATTTTCTCCTAACTCTCTCATCTATTCAACAGGTTGTGGGTTCAATCTCCACTCTCCACATTTATTTTTCCTTTTATTTTTCTCATGAAAATTTTTATATAGTTTAAATTTGGTGATATCAACATAGTTCATTTTTTCATATCCTTGGCCGAGACCACCAATTTGCAGCAAGCAGGAAATTTGGTCTCTTCCAATCCATTTTCTCTCATCGTTATACTGATTTTTTTTAGTATTTTGAGTGACATTTAGTCAGCCACATTAACCTTATTTAAACATCATGGTTTTAACATTTTAATACACGTGAAACACAACATTTTAACATACAAATTTCAGGCAGCAAACATAGTAAATTTACAACACACACATACTCAAAATAGCCAACTTAATACACTTTTCCGCAATATATTTTTCATCCCTTACATGATTTCCGGATACACATTCAACACATAACCACAACCAGACCTAAAATTATCTATCAGAAAACATATTAACGCATGCTTTGAATCTTTCAAAAGATCTAATGACATGGGCATGCGACGGGGACAACCTTTGTTTTTCAATTGCGATTAACTTAACCTTAAGGGTCTCTTCTGAAACGGGACTATAGATAAGAAAAATCATACCTTAATGTCGTTAAAATCTTGTTTCAATGCTACCAATTCCTATGACTCCACTTCCTCACCACCCCAATCCAAAATCCATTCCGTCGAGAAGAATGTTGTTTATTTTCGTTTATAGCTTAGCTTTTCATTTGAGTTTCTGAGTGTAAGTTCTTCAAGAGTGAATAACTATTATTTTCAGTTCTTTTGCTCATGAAAATTGTGAGAATGTCAGTGAGAGACATTAGAATAAGAGGATTAGGATTAGGATAGTTAGGTTGAGACTTTGTCAAACTAGGACTCCCCATTATTTATTATTATTATTATTATTATTATTATTATTATTATTATTATTATTATTATTATTATTATTATTATTATTATTATATTAAAAATCTGATTTTGCATTAATAAAATCAGAAAATTTAATATTAATTAACTTAATCAATTCACTAACTACAATAAATCAATTAAATATTGCTTCCTCCAAGACTCAAACACGGCTGGATCAAGATATTTTTTAAAGGGTCAATTTCGGCCACATCTATCCAAATTTCCCCTTAACCATATTAATTAATTAATTAGTTAATTAATTAGTGCAATTACTACACCACCCTTAGCATGAAAAAAACCATTTTACCCTTAGACCCTCCAATCTTATGATTACCCATTTTTATGTCCTGTTAAGACTCATACAGGTAAATCTTAATATTCGGGTGCCCTACATGGCTGCAGCCAACCTTACCTAGCTTAAATAACTCACCAAGTTAGTTGCCATGGGTGGTGCAAGGGTTTAGAGGTTTGGTTATACGCGCATCAATCCGTATGAACCCGGTCTAATCGGAGGCATTGTAGATACTTAAGCATTACTTAGCATAGTCATATTACCCCCTCCCCCCCTAGGAAAATTCATCCCCGAATGACACTACACATCTTTTTAACATAAGAGGGTGATTTTTGAAAATAATTTAACATACTTGAGACTTTGCTCTTTGTGAATTTCTTTTTCATATTTACTCTAGATAATGTATATTAATAAAGCTTATCTAAAGCTTCATATTTGAGATTGAGGAACTACCTTCTCAATCGCACTTAACCTGATACACCTCACAATTCATATAACACAAAAATCATGTTTACGCTATACAAAAGCAGCAACATGACATGCAAACATTGATTCATTATAACTCAAATAGTACAATTATTACACATACGATTTTGGACTTACAACACCAAGTCAACTATTGCACCAAAACTTAGAGTTTCTTACAAAAAACCATACTTCGGAGGAGTATATCAAACCTCTTAGATAACATCTTGTTGGCCTTTAGATTTGAAATTTTATGGCTTTGTTGGATTGATCCACGCCCTGGCCATTTATACCCTATCTCATTTGGCAACTTAAACCTCAGTACTCTTGTTTGATAGTCTATGGTAGCATAATACTTATGGAGAAAATCCATACTTGAGCTATTCAATGCTTTTATTTATTGGTTAATATCTGATTTACATATTAGTAGTTTGGTGCACATCCTTGAAACCTACTAGAAGCTTTGCATTAATAAACTAAGGAACTCCTTCCTAAACTATTCTCATCAAAGAATAGAGAACATAAATAAACACATAAGTCACATAAGTCAGCAACCAACACGATGAATCAAAAATATTAACTTCATACTAGTGCATAAAACCATACACATGAAAAACTAATTTTATGCTACACACTCGAGACATCACCAGAGGTGTCTTCCCCTACCTCCCTAAACTTGAGTGCGAAGAATTGTTGTCTCCTTGGAGCCTCTTCACTTTAACCATTAAGTTGAACTTTCTCCTTCCCTTTTTCTCGAACTCCAATATACGGACAATCCTTCATCATGTGACCCGGTTTGCTACAACAGTAATAAGCGTTAGAGCCCCTCCTACACTCTCCTCCATGAAGTTTTCCACAATTCCTATAAGGTGGCCTCTCCTGAGGTGAATCTACTTCACTTTTTCTCTTAACTCTAGGCTCGGAATCCCTATTATATAGACCCTTGAATGTACTTTCCTCTTTATGGTGGGAGAGTACTCTAAAATCTTGTGTTATCACTAATTTCAATTCCATTCTTTCATGAAAAATTCTCCGTAACTTGCCTTGACCTATTCCCTGCCTAGTGTGCTCCCTCTTCCTGCCTTTTTCAACTTGTTGGACACGTACCATAAGCCTGGAAAGTTCCAAGCTTTCATACAACATATCTTCCCTACACCCCTCCTCGAGATCTTCAACACTATCAGATCTAGTGTAAAGGGAAGGATTCATCCTCTTGTAGTCCCTTGACCTGTAAGCCATGGTGCTGGCAGGTGGGTTCTCCCTGGGAACACCTTGTTAATCCGTCTGGGCTGTCATAGCCTGAGCTTGTAAAGTGTTGTATTGGGCAATCTCTACCAAGTCTTTCCTCAGTTCTCCATCTGTCCACCCAGTTGGGTTAACAGTCATCTCCATTCCAGCAGCTGGAGCCTTGGGAGTAACTTGATTTACCCCAGCAGCTTCTGCTAGAATCTCTCCGCCTGCGTTTCGCCTCATATTAATCTTTTTGAATCTCAAGAGTTGATGTAAGATATTCTTTTAACACCAAGAAAGCAAACATTAGAAAAGGCACGATAAGATCAAAATAAGGGAATTTTCATACGCATTATGCCGTCTCTAAATCACGATAGTGTTGTACTTCACTACCATAACCTAGAAACTACTCGATGTGGTTTGTGAACTTATTATCCTCTGAATTTAACCTAAATCTCTCATACCAACTTTTTTACGACAAGATTCTACACTATAGCCTTAATAGGCATCGTTGACCTCTCAAAGATTGCAGACAAGCCTACATAAGTCAATGTTTACATTATCTAGATAAATGTTAGAGGAAATTTTGAACTTTTTGTTTAGTTGAAGTATACTTAGACTTCATAATAGAAAACATCTTATTCGAATAAGATCATCAACATAAGTTCATAATCGTTCGCAACAACAATCTAATACCAAGATTCCCAAATGAATGAAATAGTTCATAATTGCATTGAATATATAATTGCGAAAATGGCAACAATACAATGTCTGAAACAAGTGAGAAAGAAACGCTAGTGGAACATCCTCCACTAGCTCATGCCTACATCTAACCTAGAATATAAAAGATAGGCATCCTTAAAAGCAAAAGGGTCTACTAATTCAGGATGAATGCTCCACGTTCGGATAACTTTAGCGTAGTCTCGTTATGCTCCAGTGTTCACCTGCACCTGCACCTAATAGTAGAGAGTTGTATGGGATTAGTACACACTTGTACTAAGTATGGGTATATGCAAGCACACACCAAGGACATGCATGATTCTGAAGAACTATGTCCTAATTATATGAGTTATAGAAATTCAAGTTAGTGGACTTTCCATATAGGGTTAGGGAAGTCATGCTATGAGAGTAACATTCATCATCATACGTATCATTTTGCAAACAACACATAACATATTGAACATATCATATCACATAGTTCATATCATTCCTTCATATGCTATGAGACCTTGGAATCATGGACTTGAAATAAAAGACTTCCCAAAATAAGGGCTCAACATATGGGATAGCTCCTAGGGAGCCTACTTTAGCAAATACAGAGTCTGCTTCATTCATTCATACGTACTTCATTCTCATTCATTCATATACTAGTGTAAACACCAGGTATACCTAGCATGTAGTTTAAGACTCTCATCGAGTTCTTTGTGCAATGACCAAGAACAACCTAGTCACATTACTTAAGTCTACCTCACCTCTTTATTATCCTATCGTAATACCTTCGGTACCGTTCATTTCATTATGTGCATTGATTGAGGCAGACCACATTCTTTCTTTGTGAACTTTGACCTTAACCGACATATATCATGTGAACATCATGAAATCGAGTGTTTAACCACAAACAAAAAAGAGGTGGAATCACCAACCTAAGTGAACCAAAACATGCTAGAGTATTTAGGGACTCGAACTCTGCTAGAACCCTATATTGGCCGTATAGGTTCAAAGACTAGGAGATATAAGGAGAACCATACCTGTCTAGATGTAGAGTCTCATCTCATGATAATTACATGAACCTCTTCCTTCTCTAAAGAAGGTCGCGACTCATAGCTAGTCTATCGTTGCTCAGTATAATGTTCCATCACATTTATCTCATACATCATAGAAGCTGACTTCTAGCATGAGGCATCATAGCTCATTAGATGATTTATCATCTGATCATTACGTATTAATTGTGAATTGTCCTTACACTTACATATAGAGTGCGATTGAGACTTATCTCTTAATATTCAACCCACTCTAAGGTAGTTCTTTTGGTGACCTTATATAGGCGTAGGTACAACTAGTCTCACTTGCACTAGCCTCATATTATGGTTCCACCCTGTTCTCTCTTAAGATATTTTCATTTCATCTTCACTCACCTTTCATTATTTGTTCATCGTATAACATACATATGCTTTCTTGGATTTTACATTGAGGGACATTGATTCTAGGTGTAGATAAAACTTGTCTCACTTGTACTAGCCTATTCATCATTTAGTATATATATACTCTCTTAGAATTTTCATTTAGTGACACTGATTTTTAGGCGTAGATGCATCTCATCTCACTTGCACTAGCCTATAGTCATGTAGTCACTCTTTTCTTTACATATTAACTATGAAGTTATTCTAAACACTTTCTTTTGGAGTATGTTTGAGGTTTGACTTTACATCATTCTACACTCACCTTACGTGAATATTCATTTCGTCATATGCCAATGTACTTTTCCTTTTAGTATGTGTCACACTCTTAGTTAAACCCTCTGGGGTTTTATTATCGCATCACAAAGCATCTTAGGTTCGCTTACTTTTAAACGTATGCTAGAATTGTCAGTCCCCACATACAAGCCATCAGACTTCATTCATAGTTTGTCTAAGTGATTCATATTTATCCAATATTATGTGGTACAAGACTTATGCATCTTGTAGATATGCCAAGATATTGATTTAGATCATTGGAGGCACCATTCATTAAATATTTTTTTACGTATGACTTATTTATCACTATGGAATTGGGCAGGGGAACCCGATTACGAATCCCTTGAGCAACACTCAATCTAATATTAAACTTTGTGATTTCATTTTTCAGATTTGAGGGACCCTAGTTCGATCCCCATCACTCCCATAATATTTCCTTTCTTTTCCTTTTCTCTTTTTCGTCTAAGGCAAGAAAATTGTGGGATCAATCCCCCACAAACTCATTGTTTTTCTCTTTATTTATTTCTTAACTTTCTCACCTATTCAAGGGGTTGTGGGTTCAATTCCACTCTTCACATTTATTTTTCTCCCTTCTTTTTCTCCTAACTCTCTCATCCATTCAAGAGGTCGTGGGTTCAATCCCCACTCTCCACATTTATTTTTCTCCATTATTTTTCTCCTAACTCCCTCGTCTATTCAAGAGGTTGTGAGTTCAATCCCCACTCTCCACATTTATTTTTCCTTTCATTTTTATTATGAAATTTTTATATAGTTTACATTTGGTGAGGTCAAAATAGTTCATTTTTTCATATCCTTGGCCGAGACCACCAATTTGCAGCAAGCAGGAAATTTGGTCTCTTCAAATCCATTTTTATCTCATGCTTTTATTGATTTTTGTAGTATTTTTAGTGACATTTTGTCAGCCACATTTACCATAGTTGAACATCACATTTCTAACATTTTTATACACACAAAACACAACATTTTAACATACAAATTTCAGGAAGCAAACATAGTAAATTTACAGCACACACATAATCGAAACAGTCAACTTAATACACTTTTCCGGAATATATTTTTCATCCCTTACATGATTTCCGGATACACATTCAACACATTATCACAACCAAACCTAAAATTATCTACCTGAAAACATACCAACACATGCTTTGAATCTTTCAAAGGATCTAATGACAGGGGTATACCTCGAGGATAACCTTAGTTTGTTCAATTCTGATTAAACTGAACCGTAAGGGTCTATGAGGAAACGGACCAAGAGAGAAGAAAACACATACCTTAATGTCATTCAACACTTGTTTCAAGAAGCCTATTCCCACGATAAAACTTCCTCACCGCCGTAATCCAAAATCCAATCGGTCGAGTAGAATATTGTAGATTTTCATCTTAGCTTATTTTTTCGTTTGAGTTTTTGTTTGTAAGTTCTTTAAACGTAAAGAACTATTATATTCAGTTCAATTGCTGATGAAAAACGTGAAAATGAGAGTGAGACACGTAATAATGAGATGATTAGGAATAGGAGAGTTAGGTGTAGATTTAGTCAAACTAGGACTCCTCAGTATTTATTATTATTATTATTATTATTATTATTATTATTATTATTATTATTATTTTAAAAATCTCATTTTCCTTTAATTATATCAGCAAATTAAATATTAATTAACTTTACTAATTCACCAACTACGATAAATCAATTAAATCGTTTCTTCCACCATGGCTCGATCCTGGGTGGAGCAAAATTTTGCTTAAAGGGTCAATTTCGGCCACCTCTACCCTAATTTCCCCTTAGACATATTCATTAATTAATTAGGGTAATTACAACACTACCTTTAACCTGCAAAAGGCCCTTTAACTCCTATACCCTCCAAACATAAGATTACCCCTTTTTATGTCCTATTAGGACTCATCCTGATAAGTCTTCGTATTCGGATGCCCTATATGGCTGGACCCAACCTTTCCTAGATCAAATAACTCACCAAGTTATTTGGTTTGTCTGTTGCAAGGGTTTAGAGGTCTGGTTCTACGCACATCGATCCGTGTGAACTCGTTCTAATCGTAGGCATTATAGATACATTAAGCATTACTTAGCTTAGTCCTTTTAGGGTTGTTACATGCAATGTCAAGTATCCCGCTTCAGCGGCACAAAGTGAGGAATTGATCTCCTTATGGGAATTTTACCTATCCCTTTTTTACAATATACTCTCTAACCAATATGCTCATACTGTGACCTTAACGCCAATATCGATTCCCAATGATCTACATATCAAAATTGAATTTTGTTAAGTCGTAGTTTCCTTAATGAATAATATGAAAAGTTAATGTAATCAAATAAAATTTTAATCAACCTAATTCATACCATATTTCCTTACACCTTGATGACTATAAATTCCTCCAAATTTGGAAATGGTTGGGAAATCCTAGTACTAAGAAATTGTTTTTTGTTTCGGTCCCAATTTTTTCCCATTGGAATTCTAATATAGACGAAACCTAGTGGTTACAAATACATGGGAATATATTAATACTATGACTTATGAGCACAAAATAATGAAGAAGGAAGAAGAAAGGATGTGTTAAGAGACCCACATTTCATGAAGACCATTAGTCATTAAGACAGAGTAACCATATATTTGCACTCATCCCCATTACAAGACTTAGGAAGTCCTTTTTTCTTTTTAGGATGCTTAAACTAATAATTACTAGAAAATAAGGGCACATGTATGGGTTAAAGCATTAATTGTGTTTATTTTTTAGAGTTATAGTTGAATTTGATTGCTGAACTCAAAATTGATGATACACTTGTGTGTGAAAACGGAATAATCATTTGGGTTAGGGAACTCAAATTCCTATGTGTCAGATAGACCTTGAGTTTGAAACAAGCAATGTAAATTTGACAATCTTTGATAATGGTATGTCACAATTGAATCTTTGAGTAGCCTATTAATCATTACATAAGTAGTTTGATTCATCTTGAGTGCATTCATGTTGAGTCTTCTGTAACACTAATAGAGACATCCTTTTTGAACTAGTGAACTTCAATTTTACTTGAGGACAAGCAAAAATTTTCAGTTGAGGGTATTGATGAGTCCACGGATTGTACATTTTTAGGGTATATTTTATTGGAAATATTGTTCTCAAATGCTTAATTTATCTCAATATCGAATGAAAACTTTTAAGTTTCATGTATTTGAGGATTCAAGGGAAGTATGAAAACTATGTCGATAAGAGGATCAAAAAGGCTGAGAAAAGTTAAGAATTAAAAGCTTGAGAATTGCCAAGCCGACAATGTGGATCGTCAATAGGAATAGAGGTCACCTTTTGTTCCAGTGTGTTGAGTTGTGAAGGGAAGGGTAAAATCAACAGAAGAGAGGAAAATTTTGCGCATCGTCAAGGATTTTTGTGAAAGAGTGTCTCATTGCAAAAAAAAAAAACAAAATCATGACGATGCTGAAGGTTGTACCAGAAGTTAATGGACTTCACCAATGGGTGAATAGCCTAGTCATTCGGCGATTCCCACTAAAATTGTCGAATGATCCGATGCAACACAAATTTGAAAGCTATAAATACTAGTAGAGTGTTGTTTTTATAAAAGGAGAGTTCGATTATTTTTCATCGTATTCCAACTTAGCTCAAAACAATATCATATTTTCTTAGTACTTTTTATATTTTACTCTCCAGTTTTATAAGGGTCATTGTCAATTAGAGAAAATTCCACAGAAACTATATTGCTTTCATATATAACAAAAGTTGAGTTTTTTATTGTTTTGGCTTTTATGAACTAAGATTTTATACAGTTTTACCAGTTTCAGATAAATTGCATATGTCCTTATTCCTTTACATTAAATTGTTAACTTACGAGTTGAGTAGAGCCAAGGTAAGTCCATCCGTACTCTATTTCAAGCTTTATTATCTGTGTTTAGCATTTCAACTCGCATACTCGTACATTTAAAGTACAGATGCCAATTGTCCGACATCGTTTTATGATGCATACACAGTTAACCAAGATCAACAAGTAGCGCACCATTGATCCTGTTGAGCAATATAGATCAGTGGTGAGCCTCCTTGCATTTCGGAGGACATTAATTTTATTGTTTTTCTAGTTAAATTCACTAGGGTATTGTAGGTTCTTTCCCAACATCCAACTTAGTCAGTCTAGAGACTTCTTAGACAGTTAGAAGTTAAGTTTGGAGTCTCTTTTATTTGTTGAGACTTTAGTGCCATTTTTGGAAAGAATATTGTATGGAGTATTTCTTTTAAACATGCTTTATTTCTTTATTAATTTGAGTTAACTATTCCACTGAGTTAAGTAAGTCAAGCCAAGGTTTTTCTTGGGTTCAAGGAATAATCTTCGAGTGTTGGCCACGTCCAAGGTGTTATATCCGAGCATGACAAACTTGGTATCATAGCACAAAGTTCAACAATCCTAGGTAGTCTATGAAGGCATGTCTATAAAGTGTTAGTCATTGGTGTGAACCCCGCCACATCTATGATTACGAAGATACGACATTTAGAAAAAATCACACTTCTTTCATTTCCTTTTCGTACGTTAGAATTTATCTATAAAGTCTTTCTCTAATTCATGCATGCATGTACTTACAGAGTTATCGTGCCTTCATGAAGCGTAGACAGCGGTAAACAAGCCAAAAGAAATATTGAGTAACAAGAGATCCCTAATTCACCGGATGTGCAACCCCAAGGACAGGTTACCAACGCCGAATTTTTAGGAAGCTATAAGGATGTCCAGTCAAGTAGTAACTAACAATGTCCGGAAATATAGAGAATCTCGACAAATAAGGGTTGACACCCCAAGGAATCATGAGTTTCTAACAATGAACCCTCCTAGCTTCACTAGATCAAGGAATACTGAGGATCTAAAGAACATTTTGAAAGAGTTGAAGAATGTTTTTTAGTGAATGCATGTGCTTGATGTTGAGAGGATTGAATAGTTGCATAACTACTAAAGAGTGTTTCTAGAACTATGGGAAGAGATGAGGATGCACCGCCTCCAAGTTAGGTTTGTTTCGAAGAAGCCTTCCTGGAGAGGTTTTCTTATATTGAGAATTGAACAAAGTGAAGGTACGCTAGTTGTTCACGTAGAAACGGGACTCCAAGAGTGTTCATGAGTATGGGTTAAAGTTCAACCAACTATCTCGCTGCTCCAAAGAAGGTGAAGGACATGAGGAACATAATGAGCTTGTTTGTTGCCGGTTTGGGTATTGCTTCAAGTATAGAAGGTAGGGCTTAAATGTTCATAGATGATGTGGACATGTCAAGTATGATGTTCTATGAGAAATATGTTGAAGAGGAGAATATAAATGATAAATTGGAGTACCGAAAAAAGAAAGCAAAGACTGGGAACGACTCTGGCCAACAAAAAGGTGGTTCAAAATGACCACAATTTCAGAACCAAAAGTAGCATACACCATAATCTTCTAATGCACCTGCTCCAAGGACCCGACGTGAGTATATTGTCAAGAATTTTTTGAACTTCCACTAGACTGGCTCAGTCTCACGGTAGTGTGGCGCAAGCTCCTACATGTACAAAGTATGGAAGAAACAACCTAGGAAATTATCATGATGGACAGAAAAGTTGTTACAAGTGTAGCCAAGAGGGTTACTTCATGAGAGAGTTCCCTAATAATAAGCAAGGAGGTTCAAACTTTGGCAATATAGATCAATCTTCATTATTTGCTCCACCAGACAAGGCTGCATTTAGAGGAGCCACTTCTGCTGTCGGTGGAGGAGCAAACCTTCTTTATTCAATCACTAGTCGTCAAGAGCAAGAGAACTCTCCCAATGTAGTTAAGGGTATGATAAAAGTATTTACTTTCGATATTTATGCTTTATTAGACCCTGGAGCAAGTTTACATTTTGAAACTCCTTATGTTGCAAATAAATTTGAAAATTCATTCTAAAAAGCTTTGTGAACCCTTTTGTGTTTGTACACCTGTTGGGGAGTCGTTTCAACAGGAAAGAGTCTACTGTGATTGTTTAATTTCCATCAATCACAAGAGCACCATGGATGATCTAGTAGAATTAGATATTGTTGATTTTGATGTCATTCTAGGTATGGACTGGCTTCATGGATTTTATGAATCAATAGATTTTAGAACTTGAGTCATCAAATTTTTGATTCCTAATGAGCCAGTCGTAGAGTATAGTAGTAGTTCAGTAGTGCATAAGGGTCATTTCATTTTGTACCTTAAGGCGAGAAAATAAATCTCAAAGGGTTGTATCTATAACTTAGTTTGAGTTAATGGAGCAAGTGTTGAGGTACCTTCCGTTAAGTTATTTCCTATCGTCAGTGAGTTTCTAGAAATCTCTCCTGATGATCTACCCGGTATCCCTCCAAAAAAAATAGACTTCAGCATATACATCATCTCAGATACTCACCCTATCTCTATTCTGCATATTGAATGGCACAAGCATAGTTAAAAAGGGAACAATTGAAAGATTTATTAGATAAAGGCTTCATTCTACAAAGTGTCTCACCTTGGGGCGCTCCAGTCTTATTTGTGAGTAAAAAAAATAGTTCCCTTAGGATGTGTATAGACTACCGCCAATTAAATAAGGTGACCATCAAGAATATATATCCACTCCTAAGGATAGATGATATTTTTTTTAACTTCAGGGTGCTTCTTATTTTTCTTAGATTGACATCATATTAGGCTTATCATTTGAAATTTAGATAATGTGATATTCGAAAGGAAACTTTTAGTACGAGATATGGGCATTATGAATTTTCAGTTATGTTCTTTGGCATGACAAATGCACCTGCCACATTTATGGATGTTCGGAATAGTGTTTTGAAAACTTATTTGGATCAATTTGTCATCATCTTCATTAATAACATACTGATTTATTCAACGAAAGAAGAAGATCATGCTAGTCACCTCAAGATTTTCTCCAGACTGTGAGATATGGAGAGTTATAAGTGAAGTTCTCCATAAGATTGAAGCAGTTTAGAGTTGGCCTAGACCCAAATCTCAAATTGAATTAAGGTGTTTCTTGGGCTTGGATGGAGATTATAAGAGATTTGTTGAAGGATTCTCATCTATATCATCTCATTTGCCCATGCTAACTCAGAATACTGTCAAATTTCAATGGTCAAAAGCTTGTGACAAAAGCATTCAGAAGTTGAAAAAGATATTGAATACAACTACCATTTTTACCTTATCAGAGGGTACTAAAGGTTTTATGGTGTTTTTTGATGAATCAAGAGTTGGCTTGGGCTGTGTGTTGATGGAGAATGGTAAGGTTATATCTTATGCCTCCAGACAATTGAAGATGCATGAGAATAATTATGTAACACATGACTCAAATTGGTTGCAGTTGTATTTGCTCAGAATATATGGAGTCACTATTTGTACGGTTTTCCTATTTATATATTCACATATAAAAAGAGCCTCCAATATCTTTTCACCTAGAAAGAGCTTAACCTCAGAAAAAGAAGGTGGTTGGAATTACTCAAAGATTATGCCATGAGTATTCTTTACCAACCATGTAAGGCTAATTTGGTTGCTTCTGCCTTAAACAAGTTGTGCATGGGAAGTACTTCTCTTTGCAAAGAAGGGAAGAGAGAGTTAGTTATAGATGTGCACAGAATTGCACATCTAGGGGTAAGACTTATGAATTCCATAGAAGGATGCATAGTGGTGACTAATGGTGATGAATCATCATTAGTGTCAGAAGTGAAAGATAAGCAAGACCAAGACCCTATTTTTCTTCATTTGAAGGCAAGTAGGCAAAAGCAAAAAGTATCAGCTTTTGAACAAGGGGGAGATGGTGTGCTGAAGTACCAAGTCATATTATGTATACATATGGTTGGTGGACTCCAAGAGAGGATGTTGGAGAAGATTCATATCTTTAGATATTCCATCCGAGGTCCACCAAGATGTACCGCAATTTGAGAGATGCATAATGGTGGGAACCCAGAAATAAAGATAATGAGCATGACGCCAAGTGTTCAAATTTCCAACAAGTGAAAGTAGGGAACCAAAAGTCTAGAGGTTTGGCACAGACTATAGAACTTCCGAAATGGAAGTGGGAGATGATTAACATGGACTTTATCACAGGCTTGCAATGATCTCACGGAAACATAATTTTATTAGAGTTAATGTCTGTAGAATAATAAAGTTAGAGCATTGCTTACTAGTAAATACTACATATTCGGCCGAGGACTATGCTAAATTGTACCTTCAAGAGGAGGTGAAACTTTTTGGAGTCCCAATCTCCATAATTTGAGATATAGGTGCACAATTTACTACACAATTCTGTAAATCTTTCCAAAAAGGTTTGGTTTCCAAGGTGAAGTTAAGTACTACTTTTCATCGTCGAACAGATGGAGAAGAAGAAGGTGTTTTTCATAGCACAAAAAATATGTTGAGAGATTGTGTGATCGACATAAAAGGGATTTGGTATGATCACATACATCTCATTGAGTTCGCTTACAACAACAGTAACCATTCGAGCATCCAAATGGCTTCTTATGAAGCTCTTTATGGAAGAAGATTTGGATATCCTATTGGATGGTTCGAAGTTGGCGAATCATGGTTTATTAGACAAGATCTAAATGACAAGGCCATAGAGATGGTAAAAGTAATTCAAGAAAGATTGAAGGCACAAAGTTGTCAAAAGTCCTACACAAATGTTAGGATGAGGCAATAAGAGTTTGAGTTAGATGATTAGGTTTATATTAAGATTTCACCCATTAAAGGAGTTATGAGTTTTTGTAATAAGGGGAAACTTAGTCCCTTGTATATTGGACCTTATAGAATCTCCAAGAGAGTAGAAAATGTGGCTCAGGAGTTGGAGCTACCCCAAGAGTTAGAAGCGGTTCATCCAATATTTCTTAATTCTATGGTGAAGAAGTTCTTGGGGGATCCTTCATTGAAAGTACCAAAAGAGAACGTTGGGTTTAAGTATAACATATCTTATGAAGAGGTTCCGGTTTAGAATTTTGATCGTTAAGTTCGCAAGTTGAGGTCAAACGAAGTTGCTTCAATCAAGGTCATTTAGAGGAACCAATTTCTTAAAGAAGCTACATGGTATGAGGAGGATATGAATAATATATATCAACATATTTTTAAATCCGGAGATAATGTAGATAAAGGTATTAAATTCACTTCTTAGAACTTTGCAAGACTATATGTAATCAAGTTATGACTTGCTTTTGATTGTTGAGTGCTGAAATGATATTTTTACCATTAGTTTAATTTATATGTATCATTATAGGATGAATGTTCCCAAGGGGAGGCATCGTAACATCTCATAACATGAATTAGCTAAGAATAAGCTAAGAAATAAAGAACAACCAATTTTGTGAATAAGTAGGGAAATCTGGAATATTTCTAGCTATAAAAAGTTAGTTTTAGTCATTTTCAAATGAACATAGATTAAATCTCATGAGTATTTTGGATGATTTATTTATATGGTTTGAAATCTCTTCAGAATATCGTTCCAACGCCTCCAATATTGCGAAAATCCGATGTCTTATGATGGAGATATTCATTCTGGAAAGTGGACTGTTGGACTGAGGAAAGTACAATCCGAATTTTAGCAAGGGTAAAGTTTTATTTTCACCCTAGTATTTACTAATTCATTTTAAAGTTATATTAGTGTAAAAACAAAGTGCCAAATCAGTTTTAAATAAAACTAAGAACTCCTAGGGGTTAGGAGAAAAGAGAAAAGAAGAGAAAGATCAAGAATTGTCAAAGAATGCCAAATGCGTTGCGTGGATTTTATCGTGGGTGATCCCTATAGAGGTATTTGAGATTATTTTGTGTTGGTTCCTTTCACCCACACCCTAATTTATTTTAATTCATTAAGTTAGAGTTTATTGAAAGACTAACATGGAAATTCTTCAAGAAAAATTGTGAAACTCTTGTTGGTTGAAGTGTAGTTTATTTCAAGTAGTTTTCATTTATGTTTTGGACTATTTTTAGGTCGAATTTATTGGTTATTGAGTATATTAATGATTCTAAATGCTTGGGGAATGATCTATGGATGTTCTGGAGGTTTAGGATTTAAACGGAGAAGAAAAGTTGGAAAACCCTTATGATAGGCCCTGTGGCACTGTGCCTACCAGAGCCCCTGATGACAAACTCTGACTGACAGCTCTCGCACGATGTGCCAGCCAGAGCACCTGAGGATAGACTCGGTTTGTAAGGCTCTGGTAATCTGAGCCTCAGAGCGCCAAGGTCACCTGGAGACTCCGTTCTTTCCCTTGATTTTCATACTAGTTCCTAAGTGATGTACCTATCATTCCGAGTTGATTCCAACACTCTAAAGTACATCTAAAAATCATGAAATCATCCATAAACATGATATCCTGATCCTTTAATCAATAATCTAATTCAAGGGAAGTTAGAATAAATTTAAGAAAGTTAAGAAGTCTAGTCCAAAGCTATGAAGTCAGTCAAAGTAAAGCTTTTCAATGTTCTTAGAGTCTTACTTAAATGATTTAACTTCATTTTAAGGCTCAATTTTAGAGCTATGGAAAAAAGTAAAGATTGAGTTCATTTCTCAAAAGGTACAAAGGAACTAAGTATTCCATAGGAAGTTTATAAATGTTTTTACTTTTTAGTCAAGAGCAAACTAAGAGTTCCAAAAGAGTTTTTTTATAAAAAGGGGCACATTTATTCCAAGAGGAGCTTTCTAAAACTAAAAGAGTTGAGCAAATTATCTAAACTCAGACGAAAGAGGCTATTTTTAAAGCATGAGCTAAAGTATATTTTGGGAGTAGTATTGAGCACTGATGTGGGGATGAAAGTTATGATTAATCTAAGTCTCCATGTAAACGATGTAGCCATCATGGATATTAACGCGTCATACTTTTTAGATGATGACTTAAGTTATCTAGTGGATACACTAAGTTGAGGATATCTGACGTGACGACAAAGTATAGGACAGTTTTGGCAGCGTTGTTGAGATGTTGTATCGCCATTTAGGCTTATAGTTGTGGTTTTCGGTTACATAAACTTCCACAAAAACTGTATTTCTTTCATATATAATAAAGTTGAGATTATTATTGTTTTTTTTTTTTTTGATGAAGTAAGAGTTTACACTGTTTTACAGCTTTATATATGTCGCACATGTCCTTATTGCTTTACATTAACTTGTTACCTTATGCGTTGAGCAAAGCCATGGTAAGTCATCCTTACTCAATTTCAAGCTTTATTAGTAGTGTTTAGAATTTCAACTCACATACTCATACATTCAATGTACTGATGCCAGTTGTCCTGTATCGTTCTATGATGCAGACGCTGTAACCAGGATCAGTACGAAACGCACCCTTGATCCAGTTGAGCACTCCAGAGTTAGTGGTGAGCCTCCTTTCATTCCCAAGGAATATTTTACCGTTTTTCTATTTTAGTTCGTTACGGTGTTGTAAGGTATTTCCCAACATCCAACTCAGTCGGTGTAGAGACTTCTTATACAATTATTAGTTCAGTTCGGAGTCTCTTTTATTCGTTGAGAATTAAGTGCCTTTTGGCTAGAATATTATATGAAGTATTTATATTAAACATTCTTTATTTAATAATTATGTTGAGTTAGTCTTCCAGTGAGTTAAGAAAGTCAACCCAAGGTTTTGCTTGGGGGCCAGCAATGGTCTTCGAGTGACGGACACGTTCAATGTGTAGGCTCCGGGCGTTACAAAGCATAGGTGGGTCTTTATGTGGCAACTGGTTTTCCGGGAGGAACCCATTTGAAATAGAATAAGTTACTTGATACAAAACATATTTCAATACAAATCTTACCCTAGTCACTATTTTTCTAAAAAAATTCTATTGAAAGCATGAAGACAATAATCTATAATAATCCATATTGCTGTCAAATTCCAAGAACTCATTAATTCGATTTCTTTCTAACTTCATTATATTATTATTGTTGTGTCAAACCCCCCATTAATATTTTACGTCTTTGTGACACCATGATTAATTTAAAATATTTTTAATTGCATATTTATATAGCTACGACTAATTAAAATAAAGTTCTAATTAGCTACAACTTCCACTACCACTCCATTGGACACGACAAGCATCAGATAAGAATAAGACATATTTACATATCTTTGAATCTGGAGAAAGTGTAGACCAAGTAACTAATTCTTTTACTAGTACTCTTTAAATTATGAACGACCATGTTGTTTGTTGGCATTTACTTGTTAGGTGAATGAATTTGATGTTTCCCCCCTTAGCCTAGTAAGAATAAACTAATTGGAGGAGGAATATTTCCTAGGGTGAGAAAATGTAAAATTTTACAATTCAAAATAGCTCGGAAGAAGTTAAGAACTTCAAATATTAATTTTTTGAAATAATTAAAAATCTCGAAATTTACTTAAGTTACAAAAATTGTGTTTTGATAAACTTCAGACGACCATAACTTCTACCATAGGGTGAGTTAGGAGAACTTCTAGAAATAATTGGATGGCTCTTGCAATGATCTTTTCAACGTTACTGACTTTTCACAATTCCGTGTTCGTATGAATGTGTTATACCTGTTAAATGTTGGGTTAATGAACATCTATATCAAGATTTTAGAAGGTTAATTTAATATTTTTCGTACTAAATTATTCTAATTGAGTTTTAGGAGATTCAATGGCATAAGAAATATTTTATTCAGTTTTAGAAAAGTTAATTTCACGCTAGGGCTTGCAGAAGGGAGAAAAGAAAAGAAAAGAGAAGAACGTTCAAGAATCATTCATGATTCGTCAAGATTAACATGTGGATTTTGTCATAGGTGATCCCTAAAAAGGTATGTGAGAACACATCGTGTTGGGTTAGTTCAAACACTCGCCAGTCATGATTGTTTTTATCCAACTTAAGTTCTTGAAAGCTTGAAAATTAATATTCTTAATGGGTTTGTTGAAGTTAGATTAAATTCTTGATTCGTTGAAACTGTTGAATTTTTCTTATCCGAATCCATGATCTTAGGTTAATTTTGAGTAGAATCTGTTGTAGTTTGAACAGTTGATTGATTTTAAGTATTTCGAAAAAAAACCTATGGAGTTTAGAAGGTTTAGAGCTGAACAATGAAGAAGAAATTTTGTCGGCCAAATCAGGAAATTTGTGGCGCGTCGCGGATCTGTCTTGAGTCTTGGGTAAATTCATTTCGCATCGCACAGCCATCACATACCGTTCTGCGTCAAGTGTTATTTTCATTACAAAAAATTAAATGCTTCTATGCATTGTGGACCCACCCTTTGATTTTGATTTTAGATAATGTTCTCATATTTTAGCTATCTGAAATCATTCCTAAACATCATGAGATCATACCTATAAGAAATCACGATCCTTGAATTCATAATTAAATTTAGGAAAAGGCAAGAATAAATTAAAGAAGTTAAAAGCAAGTCAAGAAGTAAAGACAAGTTCTTAAAGTTTTCAAAAGTCTTCCCAATCTTTTTTTACTTTGTTTAAGACTTTTGTTTCAAAGTTAAGTTCAGATTTGACGTTGATTTCTTCAAAGAACTATATGGTAACAATGTATTCCCTAGAAGTAAAAAATCTTTTCACATTTAAATATGAACGGAAACTAAGATTTCCAAAGAGCCTTTGAGCTGATTTACAGAAAAGAGGATATGCTTTCATAATAAAGAAATCGATGAAATTTTGATTTCCATGGTAGTCTTTGAGTTACGTTTTTGAGCACTAATCTCAAATCACATAAGGCATAATGTTTATAAAACATAAGATCCTATATAATTATTTTTTCAGGAGTAGTAATCATCATTGATATGGGTTATAGTATAGACAACTCACAGCCACCATTGGTGTAAAAGAGTCATACTTTTTAGATGATTTCTTTAGTGTTTTTTAACGTAGAATATTGGACTACTTAGTAGTTCTGGTTCTATATTTATGGCATGATATAGGATGACCTTGGCAGCAGGAGGAAAAATAATGAATTATCTCAATAGCTCTTACGTGATTGTTGTCAGTAAGAGAAACTCCCACAAAAGATAATTATATTTTATATACACTATGTTTTCATGCATACAAAGTTAATATAGTGTCTTAAACAACTTTTATCTGTATTGGACTTGTTTTAAACCATATTTACATTAAAATGAGTTCATTCACGTTGAGTTTAGTTCAGTCAAGAAAGTTCTGTAGATTCCTTTCAAGCCTATGTTGTATTTAACATTCAAACTTGCACACTCGTACATTCAATGTACTGAATGAAGTTGGAATAGATCTTATTATGATTCAACGTAGATAAATAGGATCAACAACTAGCACATCATTGATCCAGTCTGTACTGGTCTGTTAGTGAAACTCTTTGCATTTAGGAGGATCCCTATTATTGCTTTAAGTTCTTTTCAGTATTTCATATGTTAGCATGATCGAGGGTCGTGTCCTGACATCCCTCTCAGGTTTTACAGGCTTCATAAATAGACAGTTAGATGTTAATTCTTTTGTCTTTTAATTGTCATTTTCTATGCAAGACTTGGGTCTCGATTTTAGCCAAGTTGAATGTTTGACATTTAAACATTCTTAGTATTTTATTATTCAAGTTATTATAGTGTTATTGATCATTATAAATATGCATATGGTCTTCCAATGAATAAATAATTAATGCCAAGTGTTCATGTGGTACCAATAATTGTCTTCGAGGTCTTTCTTGTCCAGGATGTAGGCTCGGGACGTGATATAACTAATACATTAAAATTTTCTTGTGATATAGTACATATATATAACTTCTAATAGTTATTCCTTTAATATTATTTTTCCCTACAAATCACATTTAGTATTTTTCTTATGAAAATCATATAATCTATTATTACTAAATTAAATAACATTTTTAAATTTGGGAGCCTAATGTGATTGCCTTATTTGGAAAGTGCTAGATACCCTTGACAATGGTAAACCTGTATTTTTGAATACTGAATCAACTCTATAATGCACATATTTGACTTATAATACATTCCTCGTTTCAATTTGATGGTGTGCTTATTTCTAGAAGATATACATGACGAATCAAAATAGATTCTATGATATAAAACATGATAGAATTAGAGAAAGACATTCCATTTATATTAATTAAAAAGAAGAGTGTTTAAAAGCTTATTTGTGTGGGCTACAAAAAGGGGCGGACCTAGAGGAAGTTAGGGGGTTCACAGAATTCCTATTTTTGAGAAATTTTAAAGCTGGATCAATTCCCTCCAATAAAAGCAGACCATAAGTTTAATCTTTATTATGTATTGTAGTAATCTAACAAAATTTCTAACTTGGTTAGAAATCAAATTATGCCCTCAAATAATAAGAGACGAAACTGTTAGATTGATATTTCTTCTACATAGAATTCAATATGTTAGTCAACTTCTTGAATGTGATTTTCTATTTTTGTTTCAACGAAATAATATACTTGTATATAGAGTTTGATGAAGGAGAAAGATGATGGGTTTGGGTGGGGGTAGGACGCGATGGGGATTTTGAGGAAAAAGAGACTAAGTAGAGGCAGGTGGGGTTTGACGAAGAAGAACAATGGGGTAGGAGGACTTCTATTTCAATATATTTGTTTTTCTTTTATTTTCTTTTTTTCTACGTCATTTGTTAAGTTTTTTTTAAATACATATAAAATTAAATTAGGGGTAAATAAACGTATATATAGTCTGAGAATTAAAGTAAGTTATGGTGTCAAGTTCGGGAGTTTTTTCATTCTATTGTCTCTGTAATTTACCATGTAGAACCTATATCTATTTATTCGACTTCGAAATAACATTTTATAGATGTAGTTGAAGCCAATATTAAATGATATCTTTACACATAACGTTATTCTTTTTTTTTAATTTGATAAGTCTTTAATTATAACTTTTCAACTCTAAAAATTACAAATTTCAAAGCATTTTTGTACATTCTACATTTTATAAGATAATATATTGTGGATATCCACTACCTCAAAAAGTTACTCCGTTACATCTGTCCATTATGAATATAATCATAATCTCCATAACCTCCACCTTTATAACCCTTATTCTTGTAAGCATTCACTTCCATAACCCCACCCCACCCCACAAATTATATTCAATGAATAACCTTTTGTAAGCCTCTATGAAACATTATAAATAGAGGCATAAGGGTTCATTTTGTATACACTTGAACATTTGGTGATCAGTTAATTGAAATAAAGTTATCTTATATTATTCTTCTTTTCATATGTTCTTCTTGTCTTCATCTTTACATTGCTCTTTTGTTGCTAAATTTCAAACACCACATATCTTTAACGGACTAATTGTAATTTTTATACTTAAAAGTTGTGGTATGTGGTCTCTATAAATAGAACGAGTCAACTTCTGAAAAAATAAAAATAAAATATGTATAAGGAATAGATATATATACATATATATACATACATATATATATATATATATATATATATATATGTATATATATGTATATATATGTATATATATCTATTCCTTGAAAGCATTCTATTGTTAAAATGTAGTATCTTTTTGTGTAATTTGAGATGATGGATAATATTATCACCGAAAAAAGTAGATAAAACAATTATTTAAGTTGAAGGAGTTAGTGGATATTATGGTTGGGTAAAGAGAAAATTTCCTTATTTTAGATGAAAAAAACTTGTTGCTGGATTATTACTTCTGCACCCTCATGGTTTTTCTCAACCTTACTACTCCGTTTGCTAAAAATTTGGTTATGGTTGCGGAGGTACGTATCTTAGTGGAATGACTATTATAGATATTCTATTTGTTTGGAGTGACAATTATGTCTTCTTGGACAAATAATTTTCATAGGTGAATTCATTGTTGGACTGATATCAACATATGATTCAAAGAAAAAGTTATAAAAAGAATTTAAAAAAAATGATGCCCTACCCTTTACATTGAAAACAATGTCATGGTAGTACATTGATGACGTGTCTAAATTCAAAATAAATTTCTTAGGAGAATATGATGATGAATACACACCTGGAGAATACTGTTGTCTCTTTTTAGATGGATTCATCAGTATTGTAAATGGATTTTCTAATGAACTCATAACTAAATCTTTTCACATGACAAATACTCAATTTGAAAAACTTATAATAAGTAATATTTTAATTAAGATAAATGAAGGCATAAAAATGCCACATCCATGCACGAGAGTGTTATATGTGGTACTTTATAGGAATTTACCATTGCTTGGAAACGTTGGATAAAGTGTGATTCGCGTAGTTTTTGAAAGTGGTTTTTTATTTGGTATTACTTTTACAGCAGATTTATCCGTTAAATTGAGTTATGTTACGAAATAAAGTGGGCGTGTTCAAATTGTGGGACCTTTACGTAAGGGTTTATTGGATACTAAAGTTGAAGAAGGTGCATTGTTCTTTGTTCCAAAAATCTTTCCATTTATTGTAGAAACTGGTGATGGAGGAATAGAGTTCATCTCCGGCATAATGTCA
Source organism: Solanum chilense (assembly GCA_032847665.1). NCBI lineage: Eukaryota > Viridiplantae > Streptophyta > Magnoliopsida > Solanales > Solanaceae > Solanum > Solanum chilense. The sequence continues at coordinate 26,415,059 of CM064973.1, forward strand.
TCAATGTAATTAGTACTCCTATTATATACGATAATTGATTCTATAGTTCACATAAAATATAATGTATACATTCAAATGCAAGTATACCGGGAAATATTAGGTGGGGAAAAATAAATTTGGAAACCAATATCTCCGTCTGTTTTAGATGCCTCCACATTCAACTGAGTACCTCAAATCCATGATTGCTAACGGTGAAGTAATTGCCCCACCTTGAACTATTTAAGAAATATTTACTTGTTAGACATTTGATTTGTATACCTATTTTCAATAATAAATATGTAATAATTTCATGCTTGAAAATTATATGGATGATGAAGTAGATCTACGCTATTCTACTTCGGTTTTTCCACATATGAAAATAGAGTTGTCATAGCTAGCCCAACATTGTTAAATCATGACACACCTAACAGCCTTAGCCATTAGTAACGATTCGAAATGTAATCAACTTTTGTTTTACATTATTATGAATGTGCACAAGCTTATTTACTATTGTATACAGTGTTTGTATGTTATAGGAATGTGTTCTTCATCTTACTGAATAAATGAATTTGGTTCTTCGTTCATGTTTACATATTGTTAAATTAGTGTCCCTAGCTTGAGACATATTTCATATATTTATGATCGATAAGCAGTAATATACTCCTAATTAAGTAAAGTAATGAGATACCTTTATTTGCCCAAAACTAACCTTGTATCGAAAGTAAACTCATTATAAAGAAGTCAACAATTTTATTTAAGGTCAAATATATTATGAAACGAATGTATTCATTTACATTCGTTTTGAATATTTTTCTTAGAGTTGATTGAGTTATAAAAATAAACATAATTATTCAATACAAAAGTAGCTGCGAGTACAGTTTGTGTATATCCTTTTCTTAGACATTTGTTCATGTGAAAAGATTTAGTTGTAATATCATTAGAAAATGCATTTAGAATACCGGTGAATCTAGTAATGAAGAAACCTTAGTATTACCAAGGTGTATCCATGACTCTTCTTTCACAGTAACAGGTAGAATATCCCCTTTTTAAGTTTTATACTCCCTCTATCCCACATGAACTTATAACCATTCTCAACATACTTATCGAGATTATTTTTTGTAAAATGAACAAATATTTTTGTAACCAACCCATATTTTTATGGGTTGGGTGCGTGACTTTTTTCATGGATAAAATATGGGTTGATACCCATATTAAACCCAAAAAAATAAGCGTAAAACTATTGTCGGGTCCGATCTTAAACATCATTGGTTCAAGTAGAGGACCCATAGTAGATATCCACATATCTATTACTCTAGTAAGGGCCCTCATGGACATGACAATGTTTCTTCTAAATAGTGCAGATGTGATAAACAACATCAAGAAAGGAATGACCCTAGGTGAAAATAGAGTGAACCTCAAGCTTCATCTGAAGTGTCACCCCAGAAATAAGGAATCAAACTCTTTACTTTTCAATGGGTAATATAAGAGTAGTGTGGAGAGAAAGCTCGTCAAACCTCGTCTCATACCGTGACTAAGTTTAGAAGCCCTACTCAAACCTTAAGAAATGACACCATGAGATTATTTGATCCTACTGTAACACCCGTATCCAAAATAGACAAAAAATCAGTTTTTTTCAAAAAAATCTGATGGTGTAACCAACAGTGGCATCGACGGTCAATAGGACAGACGATGGTCCATCCTGAACAACTGTCGATTGGATTAGCATCTCTCAAAAATATAACAGGGAAAAATTGGCTAAAGTCTTGATCGACAGACAGACCAACAGTACGTAGGTCACATGAGGTCCATAGTCCATGACTATCGATTGAGACCACCACTCACCCACTCTCTTAGAAGAGCTGCGAATGATTAGCAGATCTATAGGTCTTACCGTAGGTGGAAAATTTGCATGCCGTTTAGGGTAAATATAGTTGGGTAAACTTCAAATAGGTATAACCCATAGCAAAAAATGAATTAGGTGTCCCATGACCTACGCACAGATAGATAACTTAATTAGCTTTCCCTAGCCACAGACCTTACTAAAATCATACATCCTAGTAAAAGGTTATGCCCATTTTAGTAATGGTTTGTCGAACATGCCTACTCAACAGACCCAATGTCGAGGCACAGGTCAGATGATGGACCGTCAGTCCTGGCCATGGTGTGGTCCAACAGCTACTTTCCCAAAGGTCTTTTGGACCTTTCCAACATTATTTAAACCCTAAGTTACGTTGTTTTGACCCTAAATCATTATATTTTAGTCAGTTTAAGCCTAGAAACATAATTAAAAACATATCTAAGTTAAATCATTAAATCAAAACTTAGAAAATTTGAAGCAAGAGAGGATAACAAGATCAAGAACCCTAGTTCAGGAACGCCACATGTTCCAGCATTTCCAGCCCCGAAACCTAAGTATTTTTCGGTTGATTTCATCACCAGGTATGTGGGATTTTACTAGTGGGTTTCTTTAACCCATTGGGTCCCTAGTTTTCAGTCAGATTTTAGATTCTCTTGTCATGATTAAACCTAGGGTTTCCAGAACTTTGATCAAACTTCATGAATTTAAAAAATATATGTTCCAAATAAGATTTTCATGTTATTACTCAAATTATCGCATGAACTTCAGAAACCTAGATTTGTATTTCCTTATTTCTTGAATTACACATGCTAGGTTAGATATTTCAGATAATTCAGATATACATGCCTCAGTAATAAATGCATAATTACCAGAATAATGGTTGCATTCTCAATTTGCATGTTCAGTTTTGAGCTATCTAGTACTTACAGAAACTCAGACATATTCAATAAATTAACAAAATTCATAGGGAGTAGCATAATACTGATTTGGACTAGGGTTCATCCAATCCAATTAGTCCCACAACTACCATCCAAGTAGGTTTAAGTCCCCTAGGTGGGCAATCAGTTTAGTAATCACGTCAGCATGCCTTTATACCTTAGGCATGGTATATTGGGTCCTGTTGATGGAGCATATACATCATACTCCACATTTAGCTCATGTGGTTTAATTATCGGTTATTAGTAACTCCCACAGATCAGTCAGACTCTCTACATTGACCATTTATCAGTATATTCAATATTTAGTTTCACCATGTTGCAAATTTATCATTGCATCCAGTTAGCTAAGAATTTAGTTTATCATGTCATATTATTATACTTGTTTCTATGCTTGTTCAGTTATGTTTTATTTCAGCTTTACTCTATACTACATGCTCCATACGTTTCATGTACTGACGCATACGTGAGATATGATCTTGTTCAATTCTAACTTTAGGTTCTATGTTTCAGACCATGGCTCCTCGTAGAGCTAACTCTAGAAATGCCAAACAGCTCCTCCAGCCCCAGATCTGTATGTCTCCAATGCTGAGTTTAGAAATGTCATACAGATGTTTGCTCAGAGTATGACTAACAAGACCAATCGGGGTCATGCTCATTTGAATGAAAATGGTGGATTAGTGGCAACAAGGGTCCGTGACTTTGTTAGGATGAATCCTCTTGTGTTCTTAAGATCGCAAGCTTATGAGGATCATCAAAATTTCTTTGATGAGATCAAGAAGATCTTTGAGCTAATACAACTCACTGGTAATGATCGAGTTGAGTTAGCATCTTATAAATTTAAGGATGTTTCTCATATCTTGGACACTCAGTAGAAGGAGATAGGGTTCCAAATGCGGCTCCTATAACTTAAGATTACATTAGTGAGACTTTTCTCCATAGTTTTTTCCCAATAGAGTAGAGAGAAACCAAATCCCAAGAATTCATGAACTTAAGGTAGGGTATGGACTCAAGTTACAAATTCTCCACGCATTCTACTCACATGGTTGCTAATTCAAGGGCGCAAATGAGTATCTTTTTGTATTGAGTGTCAGATTTTGTGCAAACTGAGTTGAGAAATGCGATGTTACTTTGAGATATGAACATCTCTAGAATTATGACGCATACTCAACAGGTTGAGGGTGATAATCTAGCGAACAAGCTAAGGAAAACCAGAAGGATAGGACTAGGAACTATGACTATTCTCAGAAGAAATTCAGCGGTGGAAATCGCTCTCATGATCAATAGAAGTTTTTGGCTACAACCCCTTCTACAGATAGTGTTTTATCCAATAAGAAGAAGTACGACCTGAAGAGTAGAGCACCAGATTCTAAATCTCACGGAAGTGTTTCAGGCACCAAGTCTTACCCCACATGCCCTAAGTGTGATAAGAACCATCCAGGGGAGTGTCTTGCATGAAAAGAGGTATATTGTGGGTGTTTCAGTATTTTCACAAGCTGAGGCATTTTCCTTCTTGACAATGTCAAGGAGGTGGTAATGGTAAACCTCAGTCTACAACTTTAGTACCACAAACAGTTCTCCCAACGCAGTAGGGTAACTCATATAGTACAGGTGGCGGTAAGTGCCACAACAGGTTGTATGCTCTTCAGGCTCGCCAAGATTAGGATGGTTCTCCTGATGTCATCACTGATACATTACATGTCTTTGACATTGATATTTATGCATTGTTAGATCCAGGGTCTACTCTTTCTTTTGTAACTCCTTACATAGCAGTCCAAGTCAATGTCAGTCCAGAAACTCTCTCGAAACCTTTATCAGTCTCTACTCAAATCTGTGATCCTGTCATAGCTAGATAGGTATACCGACATTTCCCTATAATAGTCTCTCAGAAAGTCACCTCAGCAGATCGAGCAGAGTTAGAAATGGTAGACTTCGATGTCATTATAGGCATGCATTAATTACACTCATATTATGTCTGAGTTTATTGTTGAACTAAGATTGGTTTTTAGTTTCCAAATAAACTAATCTTACAATGGAAGGGTAGTATCTTAGCGCCTATGGGTTTATTTATTTCTTAACTTAAGGCTAGAAAGATAATATCTAAGATTTCTCTCTATCATCTAGTTCGGATTAAGGATTCTAGCCTTCAAACCCCAACTCTTGACTTAGTTCCAATAATATGTGAATTTCCAGAAGTGTTTCCAGAAGATCTTCTTGGTGTCCTTCCTAAAAGGGAAATCGACTTTGGAATTTATCTCCTTCCAGATACCCTACTTATTTCTATTCCTCCTTACAGAATGGCTCCAGCAGAACTTAAGGGATTGAAAGATCAGTTGAAAGACCTTCTAGATAAGGGTTTCATCTGACCTAGTATTTTACCATGGGGTGCACAAATGTTGTTCGTAGGAAGAAAGATGGTTCTCTTAGAATGTGCATTGACTATAGACATTTGAACAAGGTCACGATCAATAATAAGTATCTCATCCCCAATACTGATGACTTGTTTGACCAACTTCAAGGTGCTAGCCATTTATCAAAGATAGACCTCACATCGGGTTATCTTCAGCATAGTGTTAGAGATAGTGACATTCCGAAAATAGACTTCAGAACTTGGTATGGTCATTATGAATTTGCATTTATGTCGTTTAGACTAACTAATTCTCCTGTAGCTTTTATAGATTGGATCAACAGAGTGTTAAAACAGTACTTGGACTTTTTTGTCATCTTCTTTATTGATGATATCCTCATTTACTCTAGGAGTGAGGAAGAACATGCAAATCATTTGATATTTGTTCTCCAGACTCTCAAGGGTCGCCAATTATTCGCTAAGCTTAGTAAATGTGAGTTCTTCTTGCAATCTGTTTCTTTCCTTGGTCAAATTATATCTAGAAAAGGGATCTGAGTAGATTCAAAGAAGATAGAAGCAGTGAAATAATATCCCAGACCTACCTTTGCTACGGATATCAGAAGTTTCCTAGGTCTAGAGGGTTATTAAAAAAGGTTTGTGGAAGGATTTTTATCCATAGTCTCACCATTGACTAGGTTGACTTAGAAGATGGTCAAATTCCAATGGTCAAATGATTGTGAGAAAAGCTTTGCAAAATTGAAAACTAGTTATACTGCACCTTCTATCTTTACTCTACCAGAGGGTTCAGACTATTGTGTCATCTATTGTAATGCATCAAGATTTGGCCTAGGTTGTGTGTTGATGCAGCAAGGTAAGGTGATAGCCTATGACTCTAGACAACTTAAGGTTCATGAAAAGAACCATCCAACTCATCACCTCGAGCTTGCAGCTGTGGTGTTTGCACTCAAGATCTGGAGACACTACTTGTATGGAGTTGACGTAGATGTGTTCACTGACTATAAGAGACTTTAAGTATGTGTTCGCCCAGAAAGATTTGAATCGTCGCCAGAGGAGATGGCTTGAGTTCCTTAAGGATTATGATATGAGTGTGCATTACCATCCTAGTAAGGTGAATGTACTAGCAAATGCTTTTAGTAGATTTTCTATGGGTAGAGTAGCCAGTGTTGAGGAAAAAAGGAAGATCTAGTGAAGGATGTTCACAGGTTTGCTTGCTTGGTAGTTTGCCTTATTTGCATATAATACCGTGGGTAAAAGTTCAGGATGGGGAAAAATCGTCTTTGGTAGTGGAGGTTAAGGAAAAGAAGACAATGACCCAATCTTGCTTGAACTTAAGGGTGCAGTCCATAATTAGAGAGTGGAGGTTTTCTCTCAAGGGGGAGATTGCTTACTTCGCTACCAGGATAGATTGTGTGTTCCTGATGTGGGCGAGTTGAGGCAACATATTCTTGCAGAAGCCCATTACTCTAGGTATTCTATTCATCGAGGTGCCACTCTGATGTACCGCGATCTCTGAGAAGGCTATTGGTGGAATGGCATGAAGAGGGATATAACAAATTTTGTTAGTACCCCAATTGAAACAAAATGAAGGTAGAACATCAGAAAAAAAGAGGTATGACTCAAGATATCAATAAACATACTTGGAAGTAGGATGTGATCAGTATGGACTTCATCACAGGATTACCACGTACTCGCAGAGAGCACGACTCCATTTGGGTGATTGTTGATAGGATGACTAAGTCTTCTTACTTTTTAGCGGTCAAGACTACAGATTTGTGGAGCACTATACCAATATTTACATCAATGAAATTTTGAGGTTGCATAGGGTTCCTTTTTCTATCATCTCATATAGAGGTCCTCAGTTTACCTCTCGTTTCTGGAAGTCATTTCAGAAAGGTCTTAGTAACTCAAGTTAACCTTAGTACAACATTTCATCCAAAAAACAGATGGGCAGGAAGAGTGTACCAGTCAGACCTTAGATAATATATTGAGAGCTTGTGTGATCTATTTAAAAGGTAGTTGGGATGATCTTCTTCCCCTTATTGAGTTTGCCTTCAATAATAGTTACCATTCTAGTATTCATATTTCCCCTTATGAGGCTTTATATGGGCGTATATGTATATCTCCTATCGGTTGGTTTGAAGTAGGTGAAGCAGCTTTGATGGTGACAGATTCATTCCTTTATGCTATGGAGAAAGTGCAACTCATTAGAGATAGACTTAAGACAGCCCAAAATTGACAAAAATCTTATGAAGATTCAAGGAGAAATGAACTAGAGTTCCAAGTTAATGATAGGGTTTTTCTCAAAGCCTCACCTAGTAAATGGGCGATGAGACTTTGAAAGAAAGGGAAGTTCAATCCTAGATATGTTGGCCCTTACAAGATCTTGAAAAGGGTTGGCAAGGAGGCATATGAGTTAGAGTTTCCAGAAGAATTAGCAGCAATGCATCCAGTCTTCCACATCTCACTCTTGAAGAAGTGTGTGGGTGAACCAACCTCTATAGTGCCATTGGAGAGTGTAGCGATGAGCGATAGTATTTCTTATGAGGATGTACCAGTTGAGATTCTTGACCATTATGTCAGAACTATGAGAAACAAAGAAGTCGTTTTAATCAAGGTTTTGATGAGAAGTCAGTTCGTAGAGGGAGTTGGTTGGGAAGCAGAAGCAGCCATGAAAGCCATGTATCCTAACCTCTTTCCTTCCGATTCCACTCCAGCTGGAAGTAATAGTTCCTTTTCAGTTTTCTAGTCATGCATGCATAAATTCAGTCTAAGAATTATGTTCCCTCGATTTGTACTTGAATTTTTAGCATATTTGCATGTACTCGGATTTCAATTCAGTCAGAAACTCAGTTCTCAGTGTTTAGTTGTGGGGTTTGGAACTCTGTCCCTCTATTTCAGCTAATTAAGTCTTCACTTGAGGACAAATGTTCCCAAGGGGAGATAATGTAACACCCCGTAGACACTATAGACAAAACATGAGTATTTTCAGATAAATCTGAAAGTGCAACCAACTGTGGCATCGATGGTCCATCCTGCAAAACCGTCGATGGTATTAGAAATTCCAAAAAATCCAGCTGGGAAAATTTAGCTAAGTCTTGATCGACGAATGGACCGACGGTCCCTATGTCAGACGACTGTCCATAGCCCATGACCGTCGATGGAAACCTCCATTCACCCACTCTCACATAAGATCTATGGATCACCACGGTCTGTAGGTGGACCTACGGACCGTTAGTGGAAATTTTGCAGACAGTTAAGGGGAAATGCAATTGTGTCAAGTTAAAATGGTCATAACTCGTATCACAAAATGATTTAGGTGTACCATGACCTACCCATAGATATATAATTGAATTAAATTTCCATAGTTACCGATCTTGTATAAATAAGACCTCTGAGAAAAAAGTTATGCCCATATTAGTAAATGCCTCTCGAATAGGCCAAGTCGATGGACCCCACGACGGTGCTTTAGTCAGACGACGGACCGTCAATCCTTTCCGTCGTTTGGTCATACAACAACTTTCCCAGGGGCCTTTTGAACCTTTGCCACTTCGTTTAAACCTAAGTTACATTGTTTTGACCCTAAATCGTAATATTTTAGTCAGTTTAAGCCAAGAAACATAATCAAAAATATATCTATGTCAAATCATTAAATCAAAATTTAGAAAATTAGAAGCATTAGAGGAGAAAATGCTCAAGAAACCTAGTTCAAGAACGCCACAAGTTCAAACAGTTCCAGCCCTGAAACGTAAGAATTTTCCGTGGATTTCATTACCAGATTCATGGGATTTCACTAGTAGGTTCCTACTTTTCAGTCAGATTCTTGATTCTCTTGTCATGATTTAATCTAGGGTTTCTAGAACTTTGATAGAACTTTATGAATTTATTAAATATATGTTCCAAATAAGATTATCATGATATTACTCAGATTATCACATTAATTTCAGAACCCTAGCTTCGTATTTCTTTACTTATTGAATTACACATGCAAGGTCAGATATTCCAGACACTTCAGATATACATGCCTCAGTTATAAACGCATAATTCCTAGTTTAATTGTTGCATTCACAGTTTGCATATTCTGTATATCTAGTATTTACAGAAACTTAGACATAATAAATAAATTTACATATTTCATTGGGTGTAGCATAATACCGAATTCGACTAATGTTTACCGTACCCAATTAGTCCCTGAACAACTAGCCAAGTAGGTTCTTAGTCCCCTCTGTGGGAAATCATTTTAGTTATCACGCCAGCATGCCTTTATACCTTCTGGCAAGGAATATTGGGTCCTCTCGATGGGGTGTATACATCGGACTCCACATTTAGCTACTATGGTTTTATTATTGGTTATTAGTGTCACCCACAGATTATGAAGACTCTCTGCATTGACGATTTATCAGTATATTCAGTATTTAGTTTCAGCATGTTTTAAATAGGTCATTGCATCAAGTTAGCTCAGTATTCAGTTTATCATGTAATATTATTATACATGTTATTATGCTTGTTCAGTTATGTTTTATTTAAGTTTTACTCTATCATATATGCTCAGAACCTTTCAAGTACTAACGCATATGTGCGCTATATCTTATTGTAATTTAGGTTCAGGTTCTCAGCATCTAAATCACACATAGATAAATTTCCGGTATCCAGTTCAGCAGATTCAATGGTGAGTCCTCATTTCCAAGGACAACAGTTATGAGTTTCATTTCAGTCTTTAGTCTCTTAGTTTAAGATTTTGCTAGATTTAGTAGGGGCTTGTCCCAGTATTTCTAGTCCAGATTAGAGACTTATTTTAGACATAGTTAGATTTAGTTAGTATTGAGTTAATATTTACTTTGTATTAATGTCATTGTTTTCAAATATCTCAGTTATAGAATATGGGTATTCCAAATCTTTTAAGATTTAATTATGATTTAGCTTCCTCATCAGTTTATTATCTTTAGTATGCTCAGGATCATGTCAGCAGGGTTAGCTTGGGATCACTTGTGGATCTAAGTTCCGTGTCCGCATCTTGTGGGTACCTCTGGGTGTGATAGCTACGAGGGATGAACCTATATAGGTCCTAGAAAACACAATCTAAATGATAAGAGAAAACTAGTTATCCTAGTCTTAATGATGGTTATCACCACTTCCTTCCTAGCCCCTCTAACTCATAAATATCTAAGTATCTCATCTCGACTCTATTAGGCCCAATGCATGAAGCCAATCCTTAAAAGTTGCCAGAAACTTATGAGAATCCTCAACCACAAACCTGAAAAAACCTAATACGTGAAACCTTGATAAACTCTTTGACCATATTCTACTCCTCTAGACGCATAGCTTCGGCTGCAACCACGTGATGGGCACCTCAAGTTGTACTTTATCCTTTGGTGCCTCCATTGTAAGTTGATAATGTGGTGTTGGTTAATTTTTAATTCTGTTATATCATATTGGATACTCTCAAGTAGAATCACAAGTTGTGTAATAGCTTTTTACATGTTATGAGCAATAATTAGTCTGGGTGGCGGCTTGGATTGCCACGACCCCCTAACAAAATAAAACCCCTTCTAGTGAAGGTTCCACTTCAAGCTCCTGATTTTTTGCTCTCTCTATCTCTCTCTCTCGGGCTAGTGTTATACCCTTACTAAACAATTGAGGTCGACCTCTACCTCGAGTGTACGTGCTGCACATGAGAAATAGAAAAAATAATGAAACAAGTGAGGTATAAAGAAATTAATACAATAAAAAATGCATGGACGCAATAGAGAAGGTGTGAAATTCCTAAAGACGCCTTGTAGCCTCCCAAATATCTGATATATAGGTATCTACACAAAAACGTAAGATTCTACTAAGTATAAACTTTTTACAAATTATACCAGTGTACCTAGGTCATTGATACAAACTTGTCACAAAAAAACCCTTAGTTATGCGGGAACCTACTATAACCTACCAATAGGTGAAACAATTGGCAACCCAAATAGCAAGTAAAGAGCTTAAAGATAGAACTTTTAAAAAAATAAAAATAAACAATAAAACACAATAAAAGTAGAAGAAAACTAAATGACATAAAAAACTATCTCTCTAAGAGCCTATAATTCAAAAGAAGAGAGTTATATAAAAAAGTACAAGTCAAAAAACTGACCAATACAAAGCTTGTCTTGAAAGGAAAAGATTAGCAAAATTAGCATAGAATAAAAACTAATATGGGATGTCAAATGATTACCCTTTTTCTCTGAATATCAAAAGAAATTGATGTCATGAACAATCTTTGTTTGTAAATTGTACTTGGAACGATAACTGTCAATGCTTCTCATTAAAATCAATTAAAAGGGACAAGATTCGTAGTCAATTAAAAGACCCAATGATAAAAGGGACTAATCTCACATGGAATGGTATATCGTAGAGAATTTTATCATCAATTTGGATTGTAAAATCATTAATTTATAATCGTATAAATAAGTGGGTGGATGATTTTGAGAAATTGAATAAGAATATTGGGTTATAATAGTAAAAGTAAGTGGGTGCTTCTCTATAGTGATGAATATTCATAAGTAGACTAATTCATCTTCAATGACACTAATCTTCTTTCAATCACATATCATCCTTTCATGAAATTTACTTTCGGTCTCATCTCTATATTATTAGAAAAAACCTTATACTTTAATCTATTTTCTCTTTCGTTGTAAAAAGGGTAAATATGTCATACTCATAACCTATAAATTAATGAATGTTACCTACATCAACCTAAATTGGTAGTGTCAAACTAATTATCCCTTCCAAAAAATTGCTTCCTTGCATTGACCGGAGATTCGAAGAACGAATTATCCCATCCAAAAAATCGCAAATTCATGTATGAATAATAACAAAAAAAAGTATATAACAGAATCCCCACAATATTAAATCAACATTCAAACCCATAATTGCACCTTTGAATCTTCGGGTTTTAGCCATCCATTAGAAAAAGTAAAAAAATTATCACATTCATGAAAGTACCAATGTGTAATATGAAATTATAGAATTACAATCAGACCCAAATTGAATTCAACTTCAATTTTACAAATTCGATAGAAATGTTGCAAAAACCTCAAAAACTAAAAAATATTCATCACAACGTGAAGTGTTTGTCTCAAAAGTTCAATTAGTTTATATCAACACAACTCTCTTACTTTTTTCTCCTTTTCTATATGTATACTTTACCAATATTTGGCCCAAAAACTAAACACAGTACCTATTGTCAACATTAGTCAAGCTTGCCGAGCTCATTTGGTGAATAACCAACCGTTCTTAAGCCTACTTATCTTTCTCTATAAATCAAGTATTTGAACATCAATTAGCTAGCTCACTTAGGTATGGCTTTGTCATTTGGAGAACCACTGAGTACCACATTGGTTCATTTGTCGATCCATTAATATTACTCCATGCACTATTTTTTTGTCGACGGTCAATGTTCTAACCTTTTTCATTCAACGAATCTCTTTTCCTTTTGGAGGTCGCTAACCTGTCTAGATAGAATTACTCAATGTGTACAGTCACTTTTGGTCAAGTCATTCTCACTAGGTTATCCTCCTTTCTTGTTGGGCGATGATAAATGTAAATTATTGACCTGTCATTACACTTTTGTCAATTCTTTCAACCATTCATCCTTGCCTTGTACATTAGATTTCACGGCCTAAATCATAAAAATATTATTAGAAATTAACAAAATAAAATATCGAGAACACTAATTATTGTGATAAATATTTCTCGAATGAGTGCACTTCTACTACTCATCAACACCCCTTCTTAAACTTTTGCTTGTCCTCAAGTAAATCAAGTACAAAAGTTTATCAAGACATGGGTGTCTACAATAGTATTTAATAAGAGACAATATCCTAGTGCAATAACAGGACTACTCTCAACAACATGCTATACTCAATAATGATAACAAAATGTTTTTTTTGAAATACTAACTAGCCAATTTAAACAGAAGCTCAAGCTCACTTTTAATTTATTTTATAATGCAACAACATGTTTCGATAAGTGCATTCAAATGCGCTCAAATCAAGAACCATTTCATTCTCTGACAAAGATAATCAACTAAAATATAAAGAAATCAACGCAACTCACACTATATTATAAGAGAAATATATGCAAGTTTCATACAAATATGTTTGCTCATATATTTCAATCATCACAATACCTAGTTCATTAAAGATCTCAGGGGTCTTTTAGACTTAGGGAATCCCTATACAAGCAACTTAAAATACATCATACAAGATAATATATTTGAAAGAGTTCAAATGAGAGTTTTATGTCAATAGTTTGTCAAAAAGTAAAGGAAGGCTAATACAGTCTCAAAGACATCTATTACATTAAAGAATGATTGGGATGTGACCCATACATCACATACATGTTACGACCTAGGGGGTACCCCTAGATGTAACATAGCGTGTATGACCCAAAAAGACAATTCAAAGTTTGCATTTGAAACAACAAGGAACTTAGATTGACAGCTAAGAGAAGAAAGATATGAAAAATCACCAGTCATCTTCTTGCGAGTGCTTTAAGAAGAGTTCACGTTCTCATCATCTTTGGTAAAATCAACTCCACCACGAAGACATTCAGAAACGACTCACTTTTTCGTAGTTTAGAAGGGAGAAGAAATAAAAATCAATGGACATTAATGAACCATCATTGATGGATGTGGTCGTACCAATAACTTGAAGCAGTGGAAAGAACCAAAGATGTTCTCCAAGTCCTTCTTAACCACACCGGAATAGATGGTACAAAGTCCCAGCCAGATAGCATACATAACCTAAGAAATAGAACAATAGGAGTAAAACAACAGTTCTTGTCCAAAAGCTCTTATAAAAGAAAAGGGGATGTCTAAAGCAGTTGTCTCAACTGACAACTAATACAACAGAATGAAACTGATCCTAGCCCATAAATCATGTCAAACTCAAAATTTCAGAAAGAAACTAAAAAAGTGATATACCATCCTCGAAACATAAGGACTCACAAAAGCTCGAGAACCTTATAATCAACCACTAGCCAAAAAACTGAGACACTTGAAGTGCAATTGATCAAGGTATGTGTTAGTACAAAATAATGTACAAAGAATGATAGATATGCATAAAATATTTAAATCATTTAAAAAGAGGAAATTTTATGACATGCAATTTACTAAGCTATAACATGATATAAGAGGGTTAGAAAAAACAAGTCATAAAACATAGTCAATTCAAGCTAACATCATTTCAAACCTCAGAAAACGCATGAGATACTTCTTAAAGTAACCTTAGTTAATTATTATTTTAGGAATTCGCCTTAACTAGCATAAAGGCCATGTAAACTATAACGTGACCCCTAATGTCTCCCACATCCAAAAGATTTTCCCTACTTATTAAGATTTCAGGTACACCTCATCAAATATTAGATGTAAATGATCTTAACTAATATAAAACCAAACGAAGAATAGGGGTCGAACCCATACAGAGTGTTACGTGTCTTGATTTAAGTTATGAAGTTATAAGGTGGTTGATACGCTCAAATTTATTTCTTAAATAAGAAGTAAGGCGGTTGTATCAAGTAAAGAACCCAACTAATGAGATTGGGATCGTTCCCACGAGGAAAATAGTTCAGACTTAACTTTAATCTATTATTACTATTATTTGGTCATATATTTCTTTAGAAAACAAAGACAATAAAAGGAGGGGTTTTATTTCTAAATGAATGAAAATAAGTAACTAAATTAAAGTAAACAAGTAACAGATTCAAATATTAGAGCTTAATCAATTAATAAAAGTAACTAGGTTTTAAGTGTTCCCCACAGGTTCCTAGCTTGATAATTCTAACAATAACAATACTTTCTAGTATCTTGCATGCAAAGTGATAAGTTATGTATTTCTAAATCTTTAGTCCGGCATCAAGAAAATTCACTCCGCATCTTGGTCCGGCTACGTGTGTTGCTATACTAACCCATAACTTAACCTCCTATTAAGCATTGTATTCGATATTTGACTAAGTTATTACCTCGTACAAACCGAAAGTAGCCTATCAGATAGTATACACTAAATCTTTGTTGATAATTCTTTTCCTATTATCTACCTCCTTAGTACGGAAAGTAGCATTAAGGAAGTTCTAACGTTGGACATCCGTTAAAAAGACTTCTAAACCAAAGAATTATTAATACATGCAAGACACTAATTGGAATTGTTAATTTAGTTAGATTTTACTTCATTATTCACCAATTGTTCCCACAACCCTAGTTATGGAGTTTAGTTACCCATAGTCATAATCACAATATTCATATATTTAATATCAGAATTCATTCACTTACCTTGATGAGAAATAATAAATTCCAGAAATTCACTTGATTGATCAACAAAATCACTAACAATCAATTCCAGAAAAAGTGTAACAATCAAAAAGTCTAATATCAAAGAGTTTACTAACAAAGAGTCTAACACCAAAAAGTTTAACCCCTAAAATCCTAACCCCAAAAAAAAGGTTTTTTGAACTATTTATAAAAAAAATAATAAAAGAGAGACTCTAATTACAGAAAAATCTGTCAAAACGCAGCTAGGTCGACGGACCTTGTGACGGACCATCATGGTCATGACGCGCCGTCATGGCCTCTGTTGTCCCATACTTGAAAAATTCTTCTGCTGATCTCTTTATTACCCTCAACAGAAGGTATGACGGAGCATTCCAAGCACAACGGTCCATCGAGGGTCTCCCTTCTATAACACTTAAACTTCATGGAAATTGGGTATTGGAACTACTCTCTGATCAATGCGAATAACAAGCAGGACGGACCGTCATGGCTATGACGGTCCGTCATGAACTTCCGTCATCCCACACTTGGTCATACTTCGCCATCTTCCTTCAGCAGCTTCACTACGTTGCCACCTACGGACCATCCCAAGCTCGATGGACCGTCATAAGCTCCGTAGGTAGTAACTTTTCTACATTTCTTGCTGAAAAACTTCCGCGTTTATCTTTGGATAGATTTCCTGCGAATAAAGAGAAACTTACATAAAAATAAATACGAAAAGGCTTTTGGACACACACTAAACTTAAGAAAAAATCATTAAAAATACCGTGAAACCACGTTATATCAACACCCTCACCTTAAATTTGTTCTTTGTCCTCAAGAAATGTTGTATGACTCACTAAAAAATATTTGTACAATAGTATCCATATTTTTGCTTTGACAATCATTTGTCTATCAATCCCGATCAGCCTCATAATATTTATGCATGTTATCACTATTAGGCTTCAATTATGTTCAATCGGACCATGACACAAATGCACCAGGGACTAACACCTATCCTCTTCAATTTCTCACTGAGGTGTTAATATTTCTGGTGTTGCAACTAGTTTCCTCACTTTAAAACAACATCCTAATTTTTCACAAAATGATTTCAGTTTGAGCATAAGGATTACTTTTCAATACTCACTCTCAGAACAAATTCACAACTCATTCATACATATTTCCACAAGCTTGCCCTTATTTCACTACGTTATGTTCGCCATACAACTCTTAGGATCACCATAGGACTTTCTTAGCTTGTAATATAGGCTAAGGGTTAGGTAGGGTATATTTAGGGATACTTTAGTGAATTTTTGCCCTCCTTGACATATCGGCTAAACAGACCACTTTTTATCGTTTTATTTCGTCCAATTTCTCATATTTTTTTACTTTGCTATTTTCCCTTCTTTCTTCATTTGTGTAATTGACTCTCTTATATATATATATATATATATATATATATATATATATTTATATATATATATATATATATATATATATATATATATATATATATATATATATGTTTTTTATTTCACTTTTGTTTCAACTGGTTCTTGAGTCACTTTACTTTTGTTCTTTCTCTCTCTTTGTTCTTTCAAACCTATTGTCCAGAGTGTTCGTCATAATAGCCACTCTCAACTCATGGATCTGCCATAAGTCAAAGTACCCAAAGTTGGGTCAAGGCCATGAAAAGGTTGTTTACTGCACTAGCCATCCTCAACTTATGCTTTTGGCGTAAGCTGAGGTGCACGCACATGTCCAAAGAGAGACCAGGGCCAACACATTTTTTTCCTGAAAAGATCAGTTGGGGTGAAAAAGAAAGGTCTAGTTTAAGCTCAAATCATTTGGATCAAAGAGGGATTAATTTCATTTGTTTTTTTATTTAGGCTAAAAATTGGCTATATTTAACAAGGGCCTATGATCCTTTCCTAATTGTCTATTACAACTTATTTTTAGTAGGACTAACCAGGAAAGTTCTAGCTCACTACGAATAGTGGGCTATTCAAATCTTCCTCACACTCACTTTTAATCTCATTACTCTACAAGATTACCTGACACTAGGTTCTACTTTTAGACTTAGGGTCATGCAGTGGTGTATCTCAATGTCATGCTTAGAGCCACACATTTATCAATTATTATGCCTAGTCATGCGTTATTTTCATTACATCATGATATCATTTTTGTTTTAGTCATCATGCTTTAGAGTTATACTATGTACACAAGATATAGACATGCCGCTTTAACAATAAAAATAATCAGTCTCTTGGGGAAAAAGAACAAAGGCGAGAAAAAAACCAAAAGAGGATCGTAAATTGGTCTACTAAGACTTCACCGTAGCACTCACTTTCCATTTACCCCACCCCACCCCCCAAAAAAAAATATAGGCAATTGTCCCCAAAGCATAAGATAAACCTGAAATATGAGAGTTGTAGGTGAAACAAACCTGGGGCGCAAAGCACCGACGATTAGCAAGATGGTGGGTCCGGTTCCCCGTAACCCACTACCTCTGTAGTCTGTACACCCTCAGTAGTGTCCTCATTAGAAAAAACAGTATCATTAGTGCCTCCCGCGGTCTCCACATCTCGAGTTGACTCTACATCCCTGATTTGACATGCCTCCTCATCCGCAAGCGAGGCTCTCCTCGCAGCCTCCATCTCACGAAGATCCTTTTTCCGTGCTTTAGCCTCATCCTCCTCTCTACCCGTGCGCCTCTTAGCATGCTCTCGAGGGTGAGGTGGTGGAATATCAGAACTGGCGAATAAGGCAGCCATCATTGTGTCCTCAGCAGGATCTTCAGAAGGAGCCTCAGACTCAGGCATTCTAGCCTCTAGGATCATATAAATATCCACTCGCAGACTCTCAACCACAGTCTGAAGGGTCGACACGTCCATCTGAAGGGCTGGCCGGTCTAGCACCCACAACTCAAAAACGTTCAAGCGCTAACGGACCTCATTGATCTTCCGCTATGTGTTCTGGACAATTTTACGCTCCAAGCTCCTCCGCCTCAGCAATAGACCTCTACATCCAAGGCTGGATCTGATGCAGAAGTGTGGCCATCAAAGATTCTAGTGTATGGACCCTAGCAAGCTGGACCAGAGAGGGGAACGCGGCTGAGCGAGAGGAGCTAGAGGCAGTTCTACTTCCCGGGATAGACTCGACCGTGGTAGTGTCAGTGGTTTCAGAGGAGCCTGCAAAGCCGTTCAAGTATGTTCTACCGTATAAGCCATATTTTCACCAAGTGGAGGAAACTTTGGACGGGGCCCTCTGTGTGGAGCCAACTCATTGGCCTCATCCTTGATGAGGAAGATAGAACATGTGCCCAACAGAGTCTTTATCTGATCAATGTGCCTGAAGGGCACAACTGCGAACCTGCATAAGGAAAATATCATGCACGGAAATAGGTAAGTAGTTGTGACCTTCAAATCCCTCTCGTGAGTGACCGCCAATAGAAGCCAAGTGAAGTTTACCTCAAACCCGGCTATGATCACGCCATCCGAACTGCGCGGTCCCATGTGACTATATTTTCAGCATCTGTGGGGAAAGGTAGTGGCGGACAATAAACCATAAGAACTTAGCTGTGAAGGTCAAGTTAGCCTTCTTGGTGGATCCCTTCGGCTCAGTTACCCAGTAGACACCCTCTCCATCAATAGACAAGTGCAGGGCCATCCACCTCTTGGTGGTCTCTCTAAGCGATGGTTCACGCGAGAATTGTCCATCTTTAACAATTCACTACCGCTAGTCGAACTAGGCGGTGAGAGGGGTCCTATTGGCATCAACATCCTCGCCGTACAAATACCGGCGGATAGCGGGCAGGGAGATGTCGACATATATGCTGTGTACTCAGAAGTGCTCAAGTGTGGCCTGCTTTTCGGGGGTAGCTCTCCTATCTATTGGTGATCGGAGAGTAGCCACATAAAAGGCGTAAAACTCTTGGACAATTCCTCACTATAGCGGCCTAAAGAACGAGCAGTCCACTCTAGCTGGTGTCTGGTGAAGAGATTGTGGATCTCTGGCATGGTGGGGAGACTTCTCGTAAAGACCCGCCTCTCCAGTGTAAGGGTTCATATCATGACGCCTTTATCATTTAGAAAATTGGCGTCTTAATACACTAGGTATTGCCCGTCCACACACCACCGGTTGTACTGGTCGACAACCGGGGTGAGAGCACCAGTCGGTGAGCCTGGAGTGTAATCAGTACTATCAGCCTCATCAGACGAGGCAAACTCTGCAGCTGTGGCGGGTGAAGGGACTTCTGCGGACCTAGAGGCTTCCTCTGACCACGAAATTCCTGAAGGAGCCAGACACTCCTTCTTCATGTGTAGCTAACCCATAAAGTGTGTCGGTCAGTGTGCGCCAATCATCAGACTGAAAGGTAGTGACTACGCCGGATACCACCTTTTTGGACATAGCTCTGGTTGCATGTGGGGATCGTGATGGAGTGGCTGAGCCTAGGGCACGTACTCGATATCATGCTAATCATTAGAGACTTTAACCACTCGGACAATTGGGGCGACAAACTTTAAATGACCACGTGCGTGAACTAGATCTTGTTTTGGTGCCATTAGAGATAGTACTTATAAAGAATAAATACTATTACTAGAAGGAGCAAAAAATAAAAGCAAAAATGACACAAAATAAATATAAGAGCAAAGCTGTAATTACATTTCTGCAGTAATAGTTAAACACAACGAATAAGGTGACGGCTCGTCGTGAGTACGACGGATTGTCATGGGGTCCGTCATGTCTTACTTAAAACAATTTTTATGTGGAGACCCCTAAAGAAAGGTCTTTGATAGTTATGATGGATAAGCAGGATGGACCGTCATGATAATGATGGTCCGTCGTCGATGTCTATCGTGGGGAACTTGCAGCCTGTTTGCTTCTCTTCGAGTGCCTTAAATATGCTGAAATTTAGAAACGTCTCTGATTTGAAATCAGAAAATAAGCCAAACTCATAGGTCTATAATCATTTGTAAATAGAATAAAATACTGACTCCAACAAAGTTACTTAGTATTAATTGGTCCACATAGGTATGCATATAGAAGAATCTCAAGACAACGTGAAACTCTCCATGATTTTGCTACAAAAAATATTTTGTACTTTGTTTCATGAAGATAAACGTTCACATAAATTAAGATAACCCATTTCCAGTAACCCAACTACCATTTCACTCTTAGTCAATAATTTCAGCCCATTAATGTTCAAATGGTCATAGAGAAGATGCCAAAGTTGAGTTGCAGTAACACCTTTAGCAATTAAGGAATTATTTTCAACACTTGAAACATTAAGAAGATAAATGTTATTTGTTGTCATATCCACAACCGCTATAGTCTCACAAACTACACATGAACTTTTCTTAAATAAAATAGAGTAACCACTAACCATAGATTATCCAACACTCACCAAATTATGTGCCAAACCAAGAACTAGTTGTACATCACAAAGGTGTTTTATATTACGCTGGATTGTCTTTGTGTCTATGGTTCCTTTGACTTCAACTCGAACAAGTTCGTCATCACAAAGTCGAACATCACTCTCTTGTTACGCATCGGTCGCTCTATATAAAGACCTTATGCAAGTCCTATGATTTGAACATCCACTATCAGTAAACCAAACATTATGAATAATGTTAGTAATTGAAGAATGAGCCATGAAAAACATACTTCAATTATCGGCATTCCAACATAAATTTTCTTGATTCAGTTTGTCCTTTTTCTTAGTTCAATAGTATGTTTGAGTATTACCAATTTTCTTGATTCAGTTTTTCCTTTTTCTTAGTTCAATAGTATGTTTGAGTGTCGTCAAATTTGATAGTTGCCTCTACTGCGGCCTCGGCCTCAGCACAAAATCCGCCTCTTCCTCTATCTCTGCCATAAAAATGTGAGGGTTTTTATTTGGAGAAAGATGACTACTATTTCACCTGAAATACTTTTTGTTTAACTTTATAAAGTTACTTGTTTATCCTTTATTTAAAACATAATAAAGAACCCATTATTTATTAAAACGAATAATAAGATAAATCCTGGGTTTACATGCTCAAACTTTTTTTAGATAAAATCTCAACACGATTGAAACTACAAGTTCATCTCTAATATTCTACCTATATGACTTCGTGAGGTTAACAATGCGAGAAACTCTATACACATTATCTTGAACAAATTCATTACTTTTCTTAAGTAAAGTTTAAAAATCACAATGCAAAGTTTGAAGTTTTGAAGCGATTATCTTCCTCTATCCCATATACTCATGTTACAGGATTTGGTAAACATCATGAGAAGACAGTACTGCTAAAATTTGGGGAAAGATAGCATCATTAAGGGCTTGTTGAATCAGAAATATTGCCTTCAAGACTGTCTTGCGATTCTCGTGTAGTCGTTGTGCTTGACCATCATCTGGATCTAGAAATTACTTTAACCAAGTTACAAAACTCTTGATAATTGAAGAGAGTCTTCATCTTAAGACTTAAAAAGTTATAATTAATGCATTTAAAAATTGGAAGATGTTGAGAGTTACTATTAGAGTTTGTTGCCATTGTTTATCTGGTTGGTATTTCAGGGGCTAAAATTTTGTTCTCTTGTAACTTGTAAAATTGGCGCTGATGCCAATTAATTTGATGCAAAAGGGCAAAAAATAAAAGAAAGAGTTTGAGAGACAGAAGGTTTCTTTTATTGCAAAACTTTCTTGCTACAGAAATTAAAAAAAACTCCTATTGTCGTTTCATAGGCTTAGAATTAACTACTAAATCTAAAATAAAGAAACACACAAATAATGGAAAACATGTAAAAGTGGTTAACAAGGTCCAATACTATAGGAAGATAATGTCATTGACTAATTAAAACATAAACCCACTAATCGTAGATAATAGACCCAAAAACTGATTTTTTGCAACCTAAATACTTTGAAGATTTAGTCAACAAATAATATATTATGATATGTATATATTAAATATGATTTTTATTTTGTAAAAAAGGTGAGATTATGAGATTTTTTAATAGGTCTGATAGATTGGATTATGATGATATATATTAGTGAGATAATAAGTTAGTTGATGAAACTAATGTCTCTATGTAGAGATTTATAACCGTCTTTTGTGAGAATCTTATCAAGTTAATTTTTGAATGATATATGAAATAACAAAATTGTATTATCAAGGAAATTGATTGTTGAATTAATCGTTAGTAATTTAATTTATTGATTATTATCTGTAACCTTAACATGGGGAATTACATAAGTGTTTCGTGGAGAATTTAAAAATATAAAAAGAGAAGTGAAATTACAAATTTATAGTGGAATTATTTATAATATATTATGATAAGAACAATTATTACTAAGTATTTGGAATTATTTTTCTAATAGGAAGATACGGTAAATAATTTTATGGTCCATAGAGTGTGTGTATTTAACTAGAACTCAAAATCTTATTTCTAGAAAAAGAGGAACAAAATAGTGTATTTTCTTATTTTCAAGAAAAGCTAGGGTTTTCTACTCCCTTTTGGACTATGAAGAAATCTCTATGAATAGGAGTTCTTAAAACTAGGAAAGTAATCAGTTTTCTATTCAATACTTGTCCACCAAAGTATTGAAAGAGTTTGAATGTGAACTAGGGATCTTTTTAGAAGACTGCAAAGTTGCTACCTTTCTTGTGGATTACCTCGAATGTCTGTTTAACTTGTTGATTTTCTTTAATGTATCTTATCACACTTCAAGAGGTTATTCTTGAATTAGATATCAGTAGTTTTATGTGCTCTAACATAAATGTTAGTAGTTACCTACCATTCATATAAGGATTATGATTTTTGCATGAATTCGTTGTGAATATAGTTGTTCAACAATTATAGCTATTGATAATATATTCATTACAATATCAATAGTTTAAATCATGTGTCCTCTTTGATAGAGGTAAAAAAAATAATTTAATAAAATTATGAATTCAAGAACGCATATCAAAACGAATTTAAAATGAGATAACAAAATTAATGGAAACATAACAAATATTAGGGAAATCATTCTAAAAAATACATAGAAAATAATATTACAACGTTATTATGAAATTATAACAAACATTGCATACCCTTATCAATATATAATTTTATATTGACCTGCAGTGTAGTTGAGATAATTATAAAAAAAAAAAGTCAAGAATACGAAAAAAAACTAAACAATTTAGTTGAAGCATATAAGAAAGAAACAATTTCATCGTAGCGGAATGAGATAATTTAAAGTTAAAAATCATTGAAAATGCAACATACTAATATTTTATTTAAAGATGAATATATCCTTAAGAATTATAAGAAAGAAATAACATTTTTTCTTGAACATGATGTACAGGAAATTTTTTTGTGTATTGTTTTTCTTAGATTTCATATTATTAAAAAAAATGTAG
This sequence comes from Solanum chilense, assembly GCA_032847665.1. Taxonomy (NCBI): domain Eukaryota; kingdom Viridiplantae; phylum Streptophyta; class Magnoliopsida; order Solanales; family Solanaceae; genus Solanum; species Solanum chilense. The sequence continues at coordinate 26,438,859 of CM064973.1, forward strand.
GAACTCTCTGATGGAAAAGTGTGATGTGTTATACATAGTTAAACCTTTCTATACAAATCTCAAATAATTGATAATAAAGCTCTTTAAAAAAAAAGAGCTAACGGTAAGTATTCATAAGGAATCAATAAAGTAAGTTCACCATCTTGTATACACGATAATACTTGTTTAATATATTTTAAAAGCTTATTTTTAAACTATAATATAACTTAATTAATATATCATCTTGAGAGTGTTATAGATCGACATCGCATCAATTGCATGCAATGTATTGTGATCGGTTTCATCAAGTGAACACTAATAAAAAGGGAATGAATCATTCAATTGTACTTCATCAATAGTGTTCACATCTTTAAATTCAACTTTTAAATTATAATCTATGTGAATAACACATATAAACATTTGGACAGCTTAAAGAAAAGTCACATTATCTATAAAAAGATCACTTTTTGATTCTTCTTGATTGTAAAAATATTTTGATATTTTTACATTCCTTAGGCTAGAAGGCACATCATTACATTTTCAAGCTCAATTTTAAGAGAACTATCACAAAATACATTCATGTCCTTACAAGTTAAAGAATTGTATAAATAAATTTCACTAGGAAAGAGAAATTAATCGCTAAGAACATTTTTAGTATTCTTAGTAGTTAAAGAAGAAATAAATTTACCTGTATCTCAAGAACTTGAGGAAACACTTCGTACAACTTTTTTGCCATACTTCATAACCCTTACTGCAAAAATTTTAAGATCAAAATATATGACAATTTATTTAGCTCCACAACCATAATCAATTTGTGTATGTTCATACTCTATTTGCATATTAATAAAAAGCAGCTTCACTAAGATAATGTTTTAAATTTCATACTTAAGTCTGTGGTAAGTTTATTTGAAACAACTAAAGGGTAAGGATAAGTTTTTTTTTTTACCGTGATAATTACATAGTGAGCAATCTTTATCTTAATTTTATAAAATAAGGCTTTCTTTCTCACTTGATAAAGTAGTCTCCTATTATTCGCTTCATTGATTCATCAATTTCTTTCCTTGCCAGGTTGTAATTTTTGTTATCCTTTTTTCTGTAAGAATATGGACAAAACAAATAATCATGGTTTTTTTTTAATCATTTCAAGAAAGAACCAAGGGAAGAATGGGGGATCACATTTCAAGAATTATCCAGAGACAAGAAATTAGAATCTGAATGGAAATACAAATCCACAATCTGAGAAAAAGTAGCCTGAAAGTTTCTATATTGAAATACTTTTTTGATATGCTACTAACGGACTAACTATCAAATGATTACACTCACTGAACACTGTCTGAAATTTCATCAATGATATAGCAGGAAGGAAAGGTAATACATGTTTCATAACATCATCTTTGATCTTCATGTCTTCTCTCCTAATCTAGTATGCAGGCAATTTAGATTCCTCATTCCTTTCCTGTTTATAAGCAACAACCCTGAAGTCATCCTCTAGAACATGAATTCCAAGAAAAAAGAGGTAACGTACTCAAACGAAAGGGATATACACATATCAATTAGACAATTACATCTCAAACTCATACTAGTTAATGTCATTCCCATGAAACATTTATTTGTACTCCTCTCTATGATGTTCACTTATGAATACTCATTTAAATATTGTATTAATCAACATCTCACAAAAAGAAATAAGGAAAACACTATTTAAATGAGACATTGTAAAGGAGCGTGTTTAAAATGCCCAATGTATATTGTGAGGAGTGGAAATAAATTTTTCACGGGTCTGATATTAACAAGTACGAGTTTGACTTGTAATTTTCTAATGGATATGTACATATATCATTCATCTGATTACCCTAGGTAACTTACTTTTGTTAATGACTATTGAGGCTTATATATTTGATTCATATAATTAGGGTATTAGTTATTTGAAATAAAGAATGATGTAATGCTTAATTTTGTTCGAGAATGTGAAGTTTGTTAAAAGTCGATTATGTAGTTAGCTACTGTTAAATGTCGATTTGCTTATGTTAAGGATTTTATGATGAAACATTCATGGGATTAATTGATATGGATGGTGATAGCATAATGAAAATTGTTTAATTGAAAGTTTGATTTACGCCAACAAATTCTGTAGCAACATATTGTACAAAAAGTTGATTAGAATTGGCTTACTATGTCATTTCATAAAAAATGGCTAATGTTATTCTCATGATTATTGTCTAGTGAAAATTTTTCTTATGCTAATATATTGGCTAACAATATTCAATATTACCATAAAATATGAAAAATTAGTCTATGCAAATAAATTTGCTTACAATGTATTTCCATTATATGATACAAAATTGGCTAGTGACTAAGTTATACCAAAATTAAGCATGACCAATGTAACTTTGAATTCATTACTAAGGGTATTCCAATCATTGGGACAAGTCCCAACATACTCTATAAAAATGCACCATGAATATAGTAAGTACCTTGAACAAAGTTTATAATGTTCATAACGAGTTGTATAAAGATACCAAATGTCATTGAACAAGATAAGGTCAGTAATAAAATAATTGAAAGTTTAAGAATCATGAAAGTGGCCAGAATGAGGTTTTAAAAGAAGTGAGACAAGTCTCACTCACATCTAGACAAATATGCTAAAAATACTAGCATAAAAATGGTGTCAATAATCGTGAAACAAGTCTCATTAACTCCAAGATTATAATGTAAGGTTAAGTTCACATTTCATCAAGTAAAGAGAGGAATTACCGGTAATCCCAAGAGTTAAGTAAACCTCAAACTATGAGCAAGCTTCCATAATGTTTGCATCAAAATTTAAGAGATAGGAAAGTAAAGTAAATAAGACCTTAGCACCGATAGACTAGCAATGAGCTTGTGACAGTGATACGCTCAAACTTACTTCTCAAATGTGAAGTAATGCGGTCGTATCAAGTAAAGAACCCAACAAATGAGGTTGGGATCGATCCCACGAGGAAAATAGTTCAGACTTAACTTTATTCTATTGTTACTATTATTTAGTCAACTATTTCCCTAGAAAAGAAAAGACAAAAAAAGGGTTTTTTATTTCTAAATTAATGAAAATAATTAGATATATTTAAGTAAACAACTAACATATTCAAATCTCGGAGCTTAATCAATTAACAAAAGTAACTACGGCTTAAGTGTTCCCCACAAATTCCTAACTTGATAATTCTAACTATAACAATTCTTTCGTAGTATCTTGCATGTAAAGTGATAAGTTATGTATCACTAAATCCTTCGTCCGGCATCTAGAAAATTTTACTCCGCACCTTGCTCCGGCTACGTGTGTTGCTCTACGAACCCTTACCTTTACCTCATATTAAGCATTGTATTCGATATTTGACTAAGCTATTACCTCGTACCAACCGATATTAGCCTATTAGATAGTGTACACTAAATCTATATTGATAATTCTTTTCCTATTATCTAACTCCTTATTCCGGCAAGTAGCATTAAGGCGAGTTCTAACATTGGCCATCCGTTAAAACCACTTCTAAACAAAAGAATTATCAATACATGCAAGACACTATTCTAGAATTGCTATTTTAGTTAGATTTTACCTCATTATTCAGCCATGGTTCCGACAACCCTAGTTATGGCGTTTAGTTACCCATGGTCATAATCACACTATTCATATATTTTATATAAGAATTCATGCACTTATTTTAATTAGAAAGAATAAAATCCATAAATTCACTTGATTAATCAACAAAAACACCAACAATCAATTCCAGAAAAAGTGCATCAATTACTGAAATTAATTCTTCAATACTTGAACAAGAGAACTAAATATTATCGAAAAGTCTAACACCAAAACGAGGTTTTTTGAACTATAAAGAATAAAAACAAAAACGTAATAAAAGAATGATTCTAATTATTGAAAATCTTTCCAAACGCGTCTGAGTTGACGGACCTCGTGATGGACCGTAGTGGTCACGACGGGCCGTCATAGCTTCTGTCGTCCCATACTTCACAAGTTCTTCTGCTACTTTCTTCGTTACCTTCAATGAAAAAAGAATGACGAACCATTCTAAGAATGACGGTTCATCGAGGGTCTCCATTCCATAATACTTTAATTTTTGGAATTTGGTAACAAGGACTACTCTCTGATCATTACGACGAACCAGCAGGACGGACCGTCGTGGCTATGACGGTCCGTCATGGACTTCATTACTCCCACACTAAGTCAGACTTCCCATCTTCCTTCAGCAGCTTCTCTCCTCACTACGATGCCACCTACGGACCGTCACAGACTCGATGGACCGTCATAAGCTCTGTAGGTGGTCTCTTCTGCATTTCTCCCTCAAAAACTTCCACGTTCATCTTTGGAAAGATTTCCTGCAAATAAGGATAAACTTATATAAAAATAAATACAAAAAATCTTTTGGACACACACTAAACTTAAGGAAAAGCATTGAATATATCATGTAACCACGGTACATCAACACCCTAAACTCAAATTCGTTGTTTTTCCTCAAGCGACGCACTATGACTCACTACAAAATCTTTGTAAAATAGTGTCCATATTTTAGCTTTCGCAATCATTTGGCTATTAATCCCAATCATTCTCATCATGTTTATGCATGTTATCACTATTAGGCTTGGATTATGTGGAACTAGACCATGACACAGACACACCACGCACTAACACCTATCCTCTTCAATTTCTAGGCAAGGTTCTAATATTTCCGGTATTGCAACTAGTGTCCTCACTTCAAACAACATCCTCATTTTTCACACAATGATTTCAGTTTGAGTATAAGGATTACTTTTCAACACTCACTATCAGAACAAATTCATAACTCATTCATACATATTGCCATAAGCATGCCCTTATTTTCACAGCTTTAAGATCGCCATACAACTCTTCGAATCACTACAGGACATTCTTAACTTGTAACATAAGCTCAGGGTCACGTAGGGTCTATTCAAGTATACTTTATTGACTTGTTGCCCTCCTTGATATATCGGCTAAATGTACCACCTTTTTATCATTTTATTTCGCACAAATTCCCAATATTCTTATTATCTTGTTGTTTTCCCTTTATTATCCTTATATGCAAGTGACATTTCTTTTTTATTCTTTATTTTTAGTCACTTATGTTTTTTTCATTCCTTCTCTTCATTCTTCAACCCCACTTTCCAGAGTATTACTTATAACAACCTCTCTAAACTCATGACCTTGCCATGAGTCAAGGTTCACAATACCCACGGTTGGGTCAGGGCCACGAAAATGTTGTTTTCCATATAAGACACCCTCAACTTATGCTTTTGGCATGAACTGAGATGTACATGTCCAAGGAGGGACCAAGGCCAACACATTGTTCCAGGAGAATCTAAGTTGGGGTGAAAAAAGAAAGATCTATTTTTAGGCTCAAATCATTTGGATCAATAAGGGATTAACTTCATTTGGTTTTTGTTTTTTTTTGGGCTTAAGATTGACTATTTCGAACAAAGGCGCATAATCCTTTCCTAATTGTTCATTTCTTCTTACTTTTAGCAAGAATAACCAGGAAAGTTTCGAATTTCCCTCACACGCACTTGACATTCATTACATTCCAAGATTATTAGACACCTAGTTCTAGTCTTAGATTAATGGTCATGCAGTAGGGTATCTCTATGTCATGTTTAGAGCAGACAATTATTAATTAATATGACTAGTCATGCATCATTTTCATATCGGAATATCATATTTGTTTTGGCCATCATGCTTCAGAGTTATACTATGTACACAAGATATGACATACCAGTTCAACAATAAAAGTAATCAGTCTTTTGGGGAAAAAAGAACACATGCCAGAAAACCCCAAAAGACGATCGTGAATTGGGATACTTAGACTTCACCCTAGAACTCACTTTCCATTTACCCCCACCCCAAAAAGAAGATATGAAATTGTCCTTAATTCATAAAAAGACTGAAATAGGAGAGTGGTAGGTGAAGCAAACCGGAGGTGCAAAGCGACGGCGATCAGCACGCTGGTGTGTCCGGTTCCCCGGACCCACTACCTCTGTAGTATGGATATCCTCAGTAGTGTCCTCATCAGCAACAAAACTATAAGTCGTGCCTCCCTCTGTCTCCACATCTCTAGGGCTCGATGCCCCGGCAACTGACTCTACAGCCCTAATCTTACGTTCCTTCTCATCAGCAATCGAGGCTCTCCTTGCAGCCTCCATCTCACTACTCTCCTTCTTCCTTGCCCTAGCCTCATCCCGCTCTCGACCCCTGCGCCTCTTGGCAAGCTCTCGAGGGGGAGGTGGTGGAATATCAGCAGTGGCGAATAAAGCAGCCAACACTGTGTCCTCAGCAGGATCTGTAGAAGGGGCCTCAGAGTCAGGCACCCTAGCCTCTACGATCATATCAAGATCTGCACGCAAAAACTCAACCACAGCCTAAAGGGTCGACACGTCCACCGGAGGGACTAGACGGGATAGCACCCTCAACTCTAAAGTGTCTAAGCGCTGTGCCATCTTACGCTCCAAGCGCTCCTCCGCCTTAGCAATATACCTCTACATCCAAGGCTGGATGTGATGTAGAAGTGTGGCCATCTGAGCCTCTAGTTTTTGGACCCTAGAAAGTGGCTCAGAGCGGGGGAAGTAGATGAGCGAGAGGAGCTTGGGTAAGTGCTACTACTCAGGATAGACTCGACCGGGGTAGTGTCAGTTTGTGATGAAGTAGCCAGCGTTACTGTTCAAGCATGCGCTACAGTATCAGCCAGATTCTCACCAAGTAGAGGCACCTCTTGACGGGGCCCTATACGTGGAGCCAACTCATTGACCCTATCCCTAATGAGGCCGATATCAAAATTGCCCTACGGAGTCTTGAGCTGATCAATGTGCCAGATAGGAACACCTGCGGACCTGAAAGCCCTCTCATGCATGACCTCCTCAAGAAGCCAAGCGAAGTAAACCTCAAACCCGGCGATCATCATTGCCATTAGAATTGTGCGATCCCATGAAACTATATTATATGCATTCGTGGGGGATAGGAAGTGGTGGACAACCAACCATAGAAACTTAGCCGTGAATGTCTAGTTAGCCTTACTGATAACTACTTTCGGCTCCATTACCTAGTCGGCAACCTCTCCATCAATAGACAAGTGATGGGCCATCCACCGCTTGGTTGTATCTCTCAATGATGGATCATGCAAGAATCGGCCCTCTTTAAAAATTTGCCACCGGTAGTCAAACTCGATGGTGAGACGAGTCCTAGTGGAATAAATATCCTCGTCGTAAAGATACCGGTGGATGGTTGGCAGGTAGATATCGACCAGTATACCGCGTACTCTAACGTGCTTAAGTGGAGCCTATTTGGCGGGGGTAGCCCGCCTATCGATCTGTAATTGGAGATTAGCCACATAAGAGGCATAAAACTTTTTTGACCAATTTCTGACAGTAGCGGCCCAAAGAATGAGTCGTCCACTCTAGTCGGTCTCTGGTGAAGAGAGTGTGGATATCTGGCATGGTGGGGAGGCTTTTCGTAAGGTCCCGCCTCTCTAGTGTAAGGGTATGTGTCATGAAGCCTTTATCATTTAGAAGCTTCGCGTCCAAATACACTTGGTATTGCCCGTCGACAAAACCAACGGTGGGGCTGGTCGGCAACCGAGGCGGGAACTCCAGTCGGTGAGCCTGGAGTGGAATCAAAACTGTCAACCTTATTAGATGAGGCAGACTGTGCAGCCGTGGCGGGTGTAGAAACTTTTGTGGATACGGAGGATTCATTTGACCACGAAACTCCTAAGGAACCAGAGCTCCTTCTTCTTGTGTAGCTGACGCAAAAGATGTGTCGGTCAGTGTGCGCTCCTCATTAGATTTGGAGGAAGTGACTACGCCGGACGCCACCTTTTTAGGCGTAGCCCTGGTTGCATGTGCAGCTCGTGCTGGAGTGGCAGTGCCTAGGGGCATGTACTCGGGATCATGCCCATCATCGGAGCCTATAACTAGTCGGGCAGACGGGGCGACAGAATTTCAACGCACAGGTGCGTAAACTCGATCTTATTTTGGTGCCATTAGAGATAGTGCCGGTAAAGAATCATTATTAGTACTAGAAAAAGTAAACAAGACAAGCAAAAACGAGACAAAATACACATAAGAGCAAAGCTTTAATGACATCTTTGTAGTAGCTGTGATACACGACGGACCAGGTGATGGCCCGTTGTGAGTATGACGGACCGTCATGGGGTCCGTGATGTCTTACTTCAACAATGTTTATTTGGAGACCCTTAGGACAAGGGTCTCTCTCAACCATAATGGTTGTGCAGGACGAGCCATCATGGGTACAAAAGACTGTCGTAGATATCTGTCAGAGGACACTTAAAAAAAGTTGCAGATAGTGTCTCTAATAATAATAACGGTTGTGCAGGACGGACCGTCGTGAGGACGATGGTCCATCGCATATGTCCATTTGTGGACACTTAGAGAAAACGAATAGTGGACCCTATGACTGTCCGTCGTAGGTAGGACGATCGATCGTTCAGGTCTCGTTCTATCATTCAGTGACATAACTGAGGATGCCACACTCATCCACTGTGACTCAAAAGGAATACTTGATATTAACTTACATGTTTCTAACCCAAATACCTAGCAAACTAGCAATGCTAAAACAACAATTTCTTGAGTTTTGACAAGGCAATTTAAGGGACTCTAAACCTTGGTCAGAAAAAATTTGATCAAAGAGAAAAGACCCATAAAAAAGAAATAGGCTAATAGTAATTGAAAACAAAAATGTTGTGTAAAAGGGTAGAGATCAGAGACACATACCTCAGAAGAGGAGAAAAACAAGAAATTGAGGCACTTAGTAATCAAGAGCACAAACACAGCAGTAGACTCCGACTAGTAGAAAGAAGATTTTGGGATTTGGGGAAGGGATGTGGATCAGTGTGTAGAGAAGAGGATAAGAAAGGCAGGAAGTTGGAAAGGGAGGATTTGGGAGAAATAGGATAAAAAAAGTTTAAATAAAGGGGTGGGGAGTTTAGAAGGTTGAAAACTTTTAAAATTCCCCAGTCTGGTCGGGTCAGGTTGCTGGTTAATGACGTAATGAATCCCCGACGACGGTCTATCGTAGATGCGACAGTCCGTTATGAGTTCTGTCGCAGATGCCCTAATTGTGAAAATAAATGAAAAACATACCTGGCACGACAGATTCATGTGACGATCCGTTGCAAGTGTGACGGTCCGTCGATGTATCCATCAGTGAAAGTTGCAGAGTGATTTATTGCAGAATTTCCAAGTGATGTGCTACTTGCAAATTTAAAACCCATTAGTAGAAAATACTACCATTAATAGAAAAAAAACTATAGTTGGGTTAGAGGATACGTATTGGGTTGCCTCCCAACCAGCGCCTGATATAACATCGCGGTACGACTGAAGACACTTGACTACTCAGACTTCATCAAGAAAATAGTACTACCCTTTTCCGGCAAGTCTATCCAACATCTAATCCATGAAGGGCATAGGAAAATGGTCTTTTTCGGTCTATGAATTAAGATACGGTAATCCATACACACCCTCCATATAGTAATCGGTCTCCTTGGACCAAGTTCATTTTTCTCATTGGGGACCACAGACTTTCCCCCTTTCTTAGGTACACACTGAACTGGGCATATCCAACTACTATCGGCGATCGGATATATTAGTCTGGAATCTAACCATTTAATGATTTCCTTCTTCACGACCTCTTGCATAGGTTGATTTAAGTGTCTCTGGTGCTCAATACTTGGATTATGATCGGACATGAGTTTGATTTATGAGAACAAATGCCAGGAGGGATCCCAATAATGTCCGCAATAGTCCACCCAATAGCTCTTTTGAACCTTTTTAGCACTTTCCCCAAACTCTCAACTTTTTGTTCATTCAAGTCTAATGCAATGATTACCGGCAAAGTGTCACCATTTCGTAAGAATTCATACCTGAGATGAGGTGGGAGAGATTTGAGTTCTAACTTTGGATCCTCCTCTATAGATGGTTTCGCGGGTGGAGACTCGCGATTCTTCATGTCTAATTGATATTTCTTCGGTTTAAACCAAACATCACCACAATCAAAAGCCGCTACTAATGACCCATACTCTTCAATACAATCGTTATCAAAATTAATTATCACTGCCGCTAATGCTTCTACACCTAGACGTTCTTCTCTTTGTGTCTCTGATGACTTACCAACTTTTTAGGATATAGAAGATACCAATTGGAGCTCATCACTCTACCTCATGGACCTACAACTATTGAAGGTCACTTCTTCATTTTTCAACCAAAATTTTGTCTACCCCTTTTCCATATCAACTAAGGCTCTACCCGTAGCAAGGAATGGCCTACCAAGAATGATAGACACTTTAAAATCGACTTCACAATCAAGAATAACAAAATCTGCGAGAAATATGAACGAGTCCACTTTTACTATCACATCGTGGAGTATCCACATAGGCCTTTATACAGTTCGATCAGCCATCCGTAGCCGCATCGCAATGGGCTTTGGATCACCCAAACCCGTATTCTTGTAAATAGAGAGGGGCATGAGATTTATTCTTGCCCCTATCACATAATGCTTTCGCAAAATGTAATAACCCAATTGTATAAGGAATAGTGAATGCTGCCAGATCTTCTTTCTTTTGTACTAGAGATCTTGTAGCAATAGCACTACAATGCTGCATTCTATCATCATCCTCAACAGTGACTGATCTTTTCTTTGTAACCAGATCTTTCATAAACTTGGCATTACCGGGCATTTGTTCTAGAACTACTACCAAAGGGACATTGATAGAAAGGTGCTTCAACATTGTTATAAAACGCCGATATTTACTATCCTCGGTCTTTTTCACTAATATTTGAGGAAAGGGGGGGCGATGGTCTAGGCATGGGAGTTACCTTTTTAGGCACTTCAGCATCTTTTCTAGTGTTATCTTCTACTTCACCACTAAACTCTACCACTTTATCATTATATTTTATAACCTTTTCCTCATTAGACGGCATAGGTGGGTAAATGGTTTGCTACCACCTCGAGTAGTGATTGCCATATAGTGTCCATCACTTTTCGGAGTTTGGATAGTGTTGCTAGGAACAGTGCCCGGTTGCCGTGTGTTCACAGTCATAGATAATTGGTCCATTTGCAATTCAAGCTGCTTAATCAATGTAGCATGTGTATCGACTTTCTGCCCAATAACCGCTAAATCACTCCTTAAATCATTAATGTTCTTATCACTAGCATCGAACCTCCTCATCATTTTGTGCAACATATCCTCAACTCGCGCCATACTACATCTACCATCACTAGGAGTAACTTCACAATTTTGAGGAGGAACATAGGGCCCATTCCTATCATTTTTGTAACCATAGTTACCCTTGTTGAAGTAGTTGTCGGGGTTGTATTTTCCATGTCGGACATAATTTCCCTCACGGTTATAGTTACCATAGTTTCAACCTTGGTTTCCTTGACCTTGGCTCCGATTTTCCTGATTTGAGGCTTGGGCATTCGGTCGGAAACCCTTGTCTTCTCTTTTACCGCATAGGAATCCTCCTCATAATATATTCATCATTTGTTGGTGGTGGTTTAGACAAGTAGTTCACTACATTTATCTTCTCTGCACCCCTAGAGACATGTTTTAACACCAACCCAATCTCAGTTCTCATCTGAGCCATCTCTTCAGGAATTTCATCTGTGGCTGGGTTGTGTCTGGATTGCACTGCGAAAGTGTTTCTTCCAATATCTGACTTCCTGTTACTCCAAGTTTCATTATTCCGGTTGATTTTCTCTAACTTTTCGGCAATCTCGGCATAAGGACACTCCCCATAAGAACCACCCGCTATAGTATCCAATACCACTTTATTGTTATCATCCTATCCCAAATCGAAGTATTCCTAAAGTGACTCGTTATCTATGCGATGATTGGGGACACTTCTAAAAAATGAAGTGAATCTATCCCAAAAACTGCTAATTGACTCTCCTGGTAGTGCCACAAAGTTGTTCACTCTGTCTTTGTGATTTGATTTCTTCGAGACCGGGTAGTAACGTGCTAAGAAAACGTCCCTTAGTTGGTTCCAAGTGAAAATTAGGTTATAAGGGAGCTTAGTGAACCGAATAGTAGCCTCTCCCGTCAGGTAGAGAGGAAATACTCTTATCCCTATTATATCTAAATTTAAATCAGGCCTCCCTACACAACTTTTATACAATGCCTTTACCTTAGCTCTATGGGCATGTGGGTCCTCAGAAGATAGCCCTGAAAACAAACCTCTAGCAGTGAGCATGTGCATCAGTCCTAGTTAACACAAAGGTGTGGCCTTGTGGTAGAGGGGGCAAGACAAGTGTCCCATCAGAGTGCGCAATATTATCATAACCTATGTTGTATTTTTGAGGACGTGGAGCAGTATTTTGTCCCCTTTATTGATTTTCACAAGGATCATCGGGTAATAACTGACCATGAACATCAACTAGAGCTTGGATGTTCTGGTTTGGATCATCATGGTTAATACCGAAGTTTCGATTCATAGTGCAGAGTGTACGATCTAATTTGTGGTCGTAGGGAAGCAAGGGTTCTCTTCCTCTCCGTGTATTTGCCATATTACAAAGTTAGTTCTGTAAGAATAAAAAACAATAGAAAAGTAAAACTATGAATATATTGACTAAAGTTTAGTAATAAGTTTAAGTTAATCTAAAAGCTACTTTCCCGCAAGCGGTGCCAAAATTTGATACGCTCAAACTTACTTCTCAAAAAAGAAGTAAAGCGGTCGTATCAAGTAAAGAACCCAACTAATGAGGTTGGGATCGATCCCACGAAGAAAATAGTTCAAACTTAACTTTATTCGATTATAACTATTATTTAGTCAACTATTTCCCTAGAAAGCAAAAGACAAAAAAAGGGTTTTTTATTTCTAAATTATTGAGAATAATTAACTAAATTAATGTAAACAACTAACAGATTCAAATCTCGGAGCTTAATCTTAACAAAAGTTACAAGGGCTTATGTGTTCCCCATAGGTTCCTAACTTGACAATTGTAACTATAAAAATTCTTTCCTAGTATCGTGCATGTAAAGTGATAAGTTATGTATCTCTAAATCCTTGGTCCGGCATCTAGAAAATTTCACTATGCACCTTGGTCCGACTACGTGTGTTGCTATACTAACCCTTACATTTACCTCATATTAAGAATTGTATTCGGCATTTGACTAAGTTATTACCTCGTACCAACTGATACTAGCCTATTAGATAGTGTACACTAAATCTATTTTGATAATTCTTTTCCTATTATCTAACTCCTTTGTCCGGCAAGTAGCATTAAGGCGGGTTCTAACGTTGACAATCCGTTAAAAAGACTTCTAAACAAAAGAATTATCAATACATGCAAGACACTATTCTAGAATTTGTATTTTAGTTAGATTTTCCCTCATTATTCACCCATGGTTACCACAACTCTAGTTATGGAGTTTAGTTAACCATGGTCATCATCACACTATTCATATATTTAATATAATAATTTATGGACTTACTTTAATGTGAAAGAATAAAATCCAGAAATTCACTTGATTAATCAACAAAAACACCAACAATCAATTCCATAAAAAGTGTATCAAATACTGAAATTAATTCTTCAATACTTGAACAAGAGAACTAAAAATTATCAAAAAGTCTAACCAAAAGTCCAACCCCAAAAATGAGGTTTTTCAAACTATTTATAATACAAAAAAAACCTATTAAAGAAGAATTCTAATAACTGACAATCTATCCAAACGCGTCTGAGTTGATGGACCTCGTGACAGACTGTAGTGGTCACGACGGGCCGTCATGGCTTCCGTCGTCCCATACTACACAAATTCTTCTTCTGCTTTCTTCATTACCCTCAACGAACAGGTATGACGAACCGTTCCAAGCACGACGGTCTTTCGAGGGTCTCCGTTCCATAATACTTTAACTTCTTGGAATTTGGGTACTTGGACTACTCTCTGATCATTACAACGAACCAGCAGGACAGACCGTCGTGGCTATGACGGTCCGTCATGGAATTCCATAATCTCACACTAGGTCAAACTTCCCCAACTTCCTTTAGCAGCTTCTTTCCTCACTACGATGCCACCTACGGACAGTCACAGACTTGACGGATCGTCATAAACTCCATAGGTGGTCTCTTCTGCATTTCTCACTAAAATAATTCCGCTTTAATATTTGGATAGATTTCTTGCAAATAAGGAGAAATTTACATAAAAATCAATACAAAAAGGCTTTTGGACACACACTAAACTTAAGGGAAAAGCATTAAAAATACCGTGAAACCACGGTTCATCAGCCAGCACATGTAAGGGTCACGATACGAGGATACCACCAAAGTGGATAAGTAGTCTCCATATGTCTCCTAGTCTTCCAACTATGTTACCAGTATACGTACTAGCCAGTGGATTCCACCTAAGTGAGCTAGGTATGATGCGGTTTCACTTTGGCCGGCGATTCCACCTCTTTTTGGTGTGGGGAAGACACCGGATTTCATGTTTATCTCACATGATCTATGTCTCTTAAATGATCTAAGAAATTATTCGGTTCACTTTAACCGTGAACCACCTCTTTCGGTGTGGGAAGAACACTAAACTTGGTTTTACTTTAGCCGGTGGACCACCCCTTTTTGGTGTGGGGGTAGATACTGGATTTCATGTTAGCTCACATGATCTATATTAACTTTGATCAGTGAATCACCCCTTTTTTGTGTGGGGCTGACACTTGTTTTCATGTTATTTCACATGATCTTAATTCTAAAGATGTCCTTAAGAAAGCAAGAATGAAAGAAGAAGAGATGTATGTTCAAAGTGAGCTAAGAAAGTAATAGACGAAGAATATTAATCATCAGTGTTTGATAAGAATAAATTTTTCAACAAATAATGGGCATAGCCAATAATTACTTCTTTTATCATGAAAATGGGCATAACCAAATAAAATTGGCTAATAATGACTTTTTATATTATGCCAATAAAGGGGAGTAAAATGTAATGGCAAATCAATGCCCCATAATATCCATAATATTAAAATGATGAGTGACCTAGCCAATAAATATTTGCTTATAAAATTTCTATGCTCAATCTAACAAGAATGGAAAGAATAACTTGTTGTGAGGATAGAAAAATAATTTCCTTAATATTTTGGATTACTTTACAATGAATAATTGCACTTGTAAGTAAAACATAAGATCAAAGGATATCAATGAATTATACAACAACAAGAAGAAAAAGACTGGAAAAAAAAACACTAAGTATCAAAAAAGGAGCTCTCGGGTTAGGGATTATCAAATTTCAAAATTTTCACTCGAGTTGTTCTAAAATTATGTTCATGATTCTAAGGTCTTATGTTCATATAGAAAATGAGTTTTGTGTTTTTAATGCATTAAAATACATCATATTCATACCACAATTTTCAAAAAAGGAATTAGGAAAGTCTAGTGATGTCACTTTCCAGAAATGACATGTTGTTATAGGAAGAGGTTTCCTTGATCATGCATTGTACTTATGCTTATGTGTTCTTACACCCATACTTATTACAAGTGTGTACTAACCCTATCCTATTATTATATTTATAGGGAAGGTATGAGAGAAGGTTGAAGACTCATCGAAGCTCTTTGGATTGTCGATCTCCATATTTGGTAGGTCCTCTTGATGTTCGAAGATGATACATTTATCTATTTAGCTTAGTACTTTAGATATAGAAAATTCATTTTGTCCCTAGTGTTTGTTTTGAGACTTTTATTTCGAAGCTTTGTATTAAGGCCTTTTTGGCAAACTATTACATTATATATTGATCTTTGATATGAATTGATTCATCAAATATAAATGGTTTATTTAATTTGAGCTTAGTAGAATATTAATATATGTTGAAAATATATGAATTCTATGTATACTTCATTATGTTTTAAAAGTTTTAAATTTTCCCCAAATTTAACTATATGAATGTGATGAAAGCTAAGAAGAGGCTTGTCTGCAACCTCTGAGAGGTTAACGATGCCGGTTGCATTCGGATTCTTGAATCCTGGTGTGACAATTCTTCACAATAATCTCTATAAGAAATGGAAAAATGTATGGCATAATTAACACCAAAAAGTTGTTATAAAAAATACTAAACCATACAAGTAACTCTCACACCTGTATGACTAAAATAATGGCACACATTTTTATTTGAACTGGTGTATACACTCAAAGTCGCATGCTTGACCCAGACTCAAATGATTTCATCACTAAAGGGTATTCCTGAGTTTCTTCCTAATTCTACAATCTCAAATAAGGTCAATCCAAGCTCACCAGTATTGGTTAAGAATGAAATTTATTTCACTAAAAAAGGTATAAAAAAGTACCGAACATGGAATAAAATAAACACATAACACAACTAAAAGATAAAAGCATGAACCAAATTGCAAGAAAATGAAATATAAACATAAAAACTAGATAACACTAGCATGAAATAACATCACTTGTAACCTAATTATAAAATGCAAGAGAGGAATAAGTAATCACGAATTAAAAGATTAAGTGTTAAAACTAGATAACAAAGTAGTCACAACACAAATTTTTTTATTTATGAAATTTCTGTTGGGAAAGACAAGGCACTACCAAGAATGCCTGATAGGATAATAGCGGAAGAATACCCAAGTCTATACTTTCCCTTTTCGATTTGAACCAAGAGAAGACAAACAACCACAAGCAATATGATAGTAAGGCAGCAAGTATTTCAACCAAACAAATATAGCAAGGCAATAATAAACCAATCACACAAGACACCAAGATTTACGTGGAAAACCCTTCGATGTGAAGAGTAAAAAACCACGGGACCAAAAGCTCCACTATAATCACCAAGAGTTACAATATTGTTCTCCAAAATTGGCCACAAAACAAGTGCCAAACAATGAGCAACAACAAAATAAGATTGAACCAAATCTAGAGAATTAAAGGAACAAAATCACCAATTTCGCAGCTACTGTTCACGACAGCAAAACTGAAGCTGCAGGCCACCAAATCCAACTCTGTCAGTTCCTAATCAAAGATTGAGATGAAGACAATATGCTGTCCAAAAATCAGCTCAATCGGACAAGAAACGAAGCGGGAATCGCAATTTGAAGTTGGCTATGAAGGCTGAATTTTGAACTGCGAAAATCTCTCTTTTCTCTCTTTTGGCTGCTGAAAAACTCTCTCTCTTAGTCTGAAAATAAGACCTAAAATAGGCTTATATTTGCCTCATAAGAATGGGCTTATGGGCAAAAATGGGTTGGTCCAAATTTGGGCTTTTATTTATCCACATAGGAAGGGAAAAAGACCCATAACCCAACAATTCTCCCCCTCACGACTATGTGGAGGAGACCGCCATCCCGGCGACCATGCAACAATCTTCAAACTTCCCTCTTGGCAAAGCTTTAGTCATCATATCGGAACCATTGTCATTTGTATGAATCTTTTCAAGCTCAAGCAACTTAGATTCCAACACATCTCGAATCCAATGGTATCTCACATCAATGTGTTTAGATCGACCATGGAACGTAGAATTCTTGCCAAGATGTATAGCACTTTGACTGTCACAATAAAGCACATACCTCTCTTGAGCACAACCAAGTTCCCCCAAGAATCTCTTCATCCAAAGCAATTCTTTACATGCTTCAACGACAGCAATAAGCTCAGCTTCTGTAGTAGATAGAGCAACACATTTTTGCAACCTAGATTGCCAAGACACAGCTCCCCCTGCAAAAGTAACCAAGTACCCTGAAGTAGACTTGCGAGTATCTACATCACCAGCCATGTCTGAATCAGTATAACCACAAAGAATAGGCTTCCCTGTACCAAAACACAAACTCAGACTAGAAGTGCCACAGAGATATCTCATAACCCACTTCACAGCATTCCAATGTTCTCTTCCCGGATTAGAAAGAAAACGGCTAACAACTCCAACAGCGTGAGCAATATCCGGTCTTGTACAAACCATCGCATACATCAAACTACCAACAGCTGAAGCATAAGGAACTTTCTTCATATCTTCCTTCTCATCATCACTAGAAGGACACTGTTTCGTGCTCAATTTGAAGTGCATAGCTAAAGGTGTACTGACAACCTTAGCTTTGTCCATGCTGAATCTGCGAAGTACTTTCTGAATGTACTTCTCTTGTGATAATACCAATTTCTTGGCCTTTCTATCACGGACAATCTGCATGCCAAGAATCTGCCTTGCTGGTCCTAAGTCTTTCATAGCAAAAGACTTACTCAACTCTTGCTTCAACTTCTGAATCCTGCAAGTATTATGACCAACAACAAGCATGTCATCAACATAAAGCAACACAATAATAAAGTCACCATCAGAGAACTTTTGCACAAAAACACAATGGTCTGAAGAAGTCTTCTTGAAGCCCTGCTGACTCATAAAAGAACCAAACTTCCTGTACCACTGCCTGGGAGCTTGTTTCAAACCATACAAGCTCTTCTTCAATTTGCAAACATAATTCTCTTTACCCTTGACTTCAAAACCTTCCGGTTGCTCCATATAAATTTCTTCATCTAAGTCACCATGGAGGAAAGCAGTTTTAACATCCATTTGCTCAACCTCTAAATCTAGACTTGCAGCCAAGCCTAGAACCACACGAATGGATGACATCTTCACAACTGGAGAGAATATCTCATTAAAATCAACTCCCCTTTTCTGATTAAATCCCTTGACAACTAATCTAGCTTTGTACCGTGGAACTGGATTACCATCTTCATGTTTCACCCGAAAAACCCACCTGTTTTTCAAAGCTTTTCTGTCTTTAGGTAACTTAACCAAATCAAAGGTATGATTATCATGCAAGGATTTAATCTCATCTTCCATAGCATCAAACCACCTTTCTTTTTCTTCACTTTCCATGGCCTCATCAAGACTCTCAGGTTCTCCCCCGTCAGTCAAGAGTACATACTCATTGGGAGAATAACGAGATGAAGGAATTCTCTCTCTACTAGATCGTCTGAGAGAACTCTCTGGAGCATCTGTAATTGGTTGTTGGACAACCACATCATCTTGCACTGGAGCATCAACAACATCATGCTGGTCATTCTGAACATGATCACCATCTTCATTATCAACTTGATTTTCATCATTATGAAGATGTTCTTCCGGTGCAATAGTCAAAGGAACTGGATCAACATCAACTAAGCTCTCACTACTCTGAAAATCAGCCTTGTCAGCTTTGTCAAAATCTTCAATTGTTTGGTCTTCAAAGAACACAACATCACGGCTTCTAACAAGTTTCTTCTCAACAGGATCATAGAAACGATAGCCAAATTCATCTTGACCATAACCAATGAAGATACACTGCCTAGTTTTAACATCCAACTTTGACCTTTCATCCTTAGGAACATGTACAAAGGCTTTACACCCAAAGACTCTAAGATGATCATAAGAAACATTCTTACCAGTCCAAACTCTGTCAGGGACATCACCATCTAAAGCAACAGCAGGAGATAAATTGATAACATAAGCAGCAGTATTAAGTGCTTCTGCCCAAAAGGAATCTGACAGCTTAGCATCTGAAAGCATACATCTAACCCTCTCAACTAGAGTTCTGTTCATCCTCTCCGCTAAACCATTTAACTGAGGGGTCTTTGGAGGAGTTTTCTGATGCCTAATACCCTGCTCTCTGCAGTATCTATCAAAAGGACCAATATACTCACCACCATTATCTGAGCGGATGCATTTCAATGTCTTCCCTGTTTGTCTTTCAACCAAGGCCTGAAAACTCTTGAACACATCAAGTACTTGATCCTTGGACTTCAAAGGAAATACCCAGAGTTTGCGAGAATGATCATCAATAAAAGTCACAAAGTAAAGTGCACCACCATGAGATCTTACCTTAAAAGGACCACACAAATCAGAATGTACCAACTCCAGCAAATCAAGCTTTCTTGAAGGCGGATGACTCTGAAAAGAAACTCTTTTCTGTTTACCGGCTAAGCAATGAACACATTTCTTCAACTTTGCTTGTTTCACTCCAGAAAGCAAATTTTTCTTAGCCAAACTATCAATCCCCTTCTCGCTCATATGACTCAGCCTTCTATGCCATAACTCTGATGAAGTATCATTCTCCACCAAATTTACTGAGTCTCTGGATATGGAGCCCTGAAATACATACAAGTTAGACAACTTGTCACCACGGGCCACAACCATCAAACCTCTAGTAAGCTTCCACTGGCCAACACCAAGTGTATTAACATAACCCTCATCATCAAGATATCCCACAGAAATTAAATTCAAGCGAACATCTGGAGCATGCTTGACATTATTGAGAACTAGTTTGGAACCATTGTTACTTTCCAAACAAACTGTCCCAATGCCAATAACTTCAACTTCATGATTATTGCCCATTTTCAACGTTCCAAAATTACCTGGAGTATAAGAAGAAAATAATTCCTTCTTTGGCGTGACATGAGAAGTAGCACCAGAATCCACAAACCAGCTAGACTCATCACGAACAAGATTAATGGCATTTGCATCACAAGAAACAAGAAGATCATCATTAGCAACAACAGTAACACGATTTTCATTATCGCCTTCTCTCTTTTGTTGTCTCATATCTCTCTTGTGCTTGTAACAATATTTCATGATATGCCCATTCTTGTGGCAATAGTCACATGTAATATTCTTGTATTTAGACTTTGACTTGCTTCTACTTTTACCTCTATCATTCTGACCTCTGGACTTGTTTCTCCCCCTATCTTCAGTAACCAAAACATCGGAGTGTGAAGCTGAAGAAGATGAGGCTTGAGATCTTCTTCTCATTTCTTCATTCAAGACACCACTCTTAGTATATTCCATGGTTACAACACCACTGGGAGCAGAATTAGTCAAAGAAACTCGAAGAGTTTCCCAAGAGTCTGGCAGAGTATTAAGAAGCCAAAGTCCCTGTATCTCATCATCAAACTTTACACCCATTCCGGACAGCTGGTCAAGAACACCCTGAAAATCATTAATATGATCAGAAATAGGAGTGCCCTCTTTATACCTGATATTTATTAATTGTTTCAATAGGAACAACTTGTTGTTGCCAGTCTTCGAAGCATAAAGTGTCTCGAGCTTGTCCCACAAACTTTTGGCATGTGTCTCATTCACAATATGATTTCTAACATTATCTTCAACCCATTGTCTAATATAGCCACAAACCTGCAGATGCTCAAATTCCCATTCTTCATCATTCAAAGACTGAGGCTTTTTAGAAGCAAACACAGGTAAATGCATCTTCTTGACAAATAGAAGATCTTTCATCTTGCCTTTCCAAATATGATAGTTACTACCATTTAAACACACCATTTTGCTCATATTTGCCTCCATCATTCAAAACGACAATCAACAATAACCAATGCTCTGATACCACTTTGTTGGGAAAGACAAGGCACTACCAAGAATGCCTGATAGGATAATAGCGGAAGAATACCCAAGTCTATACTTTCCCTTTTCGATTTGAACCAAGAGAAGACAAACAACCACAAGCAATATGATAGTAAGGCAGCAAGTATTTCAACCAAACAAATATAGCAAGGCAATAATAAACCAATCACACAAGACACCAAGATTTACGTGGAAAACCCTTCGATGTGAAGAGTAAAAAACCACGGGACCAAAAGCTCCACTATAATCACCAAGAGTTACAATATTGTTCTCCAAAATTGGCCACAAAACAAGTGCCAAACAATGAGCAACAACAAAATAAGATTGAACCAAATCTAGAGAATTAAAGGAACAAAATCACCAATTTCGCAGCTACTGTTCACGACAGCAAAACTGAAGCTGCAGGCCACCAAATCCAACTCTGTCAGTTCCTAATCAAAGATTGAGATGAAGACAATATGCTGTCCAAAAATCAGCTCAATCGGACAAGAAACGAAGCGGGAATCGCAATTTGAAGTTGGCTATGAAGGCTGAATTTTGAACTGCGAAAATCTCTCTTTTCTCTCTTTTGGCTGCTGAAAAACTCTCTCTCTTAGTCTGAAAATAAGACCTAAAATAGGCTTATATTTGCCTCATAAGAATGGGCTTATGGGCAAAAATGGGTTGGTCCAAATTTGGGCTTTTATTTATCCACATAGGAAGGGAAAAAGACCCATAACCCAACAATTTCTTGAGTTATGCATTGTTCTTCAAGATTCTCAATTTTTTTCTCAATTTAATTGAAAAAATTTCAGTTGGAAATCCGCCAAAAAATCCACAAAATCTCCTTAAATCTCCTTAAACTTTTACTGATAAAAGAGTAATTTAATACACCCAATTCATAATTTTCATGACTTTGGCTATTTCTGAAATCATCATCTTCTTCCGAAACAGGTCTGAATGTTAATTAAAAACTAATTCATAGATAAACCAAATTAACCCAAATTTCAAATTTGAATCCTTCAAACATTCTAGATATTTTTTAGTAATTAATAAAAAAGAAAATACCTATCAAAGATAAAGATGAAAGAAAATTAATTCCTTTTTATTAATGTAATTAAAGAACTAATTCCTAATTTGAACAAGTTATGACAAGATTAAATTCAACTCATGCATATATAATCTTACCAAATTATATTCAAGAAATTCTCAAATAGATAGAAAAACATACAACCAGTAAAACTCACCTAGTCACCGAAAAATAATTTCTACCTCAATAGTACTAATCCTATTCTAACTATACTACTAGGGTTGACTAAATCAAGAAAATATATAAATACCCTTAATAACATGGACAACATACATTCATACTATGATTAAAAAATACTAAAATGATGATAATATTTTTCTATATTATGTAACAAAAACATCACAATCTTTTATATTGGTTGTTTTATTTTAATAATTTCTTTAAATACATTACGCTCTTCATGTAAAATAAAAATTCTTCCATGAAATGATTACTTCTAAGACTTGTAATACCTAACACAAATCATTTTCGATCTGCCTTTAGCTCTTTTTATATCTAATATAATGTACGTAAAATGTCGCCAATTCAAATATCTAGGAAGAAGCATAGAAGTTTAAATAATCAGTTTTGGAAAGATTAAATTCTTAAAATTTCTTAAATTTAGGAAAAAGTGAGTTTTTCGTAAACTTCAAACAGCTATAACTCCTATCTCTGGATAAGTTAGGTGTAGTTGCAGATATGGTTTAAAGTCCTTGTTATGACCTTTCTAACTCCGCCAAGCTTGCACAATTTCGAGTTCGGATGAGTGAGTTATGCCCTTCGAAAGTTGGGCTGTTGGATTAAGGAAATGTCCAATCCGGAAATTTAAAGTGTAATTTGGTATTTTTCCTACCCAATTAATTAAATTAGTTTTTGGTAATATTAATAAGGGTCCAAATTGATATTGGTCAGCTAAACCCTTTTGGAGAAATGATAGGCTTTGGAGAAAGAACGCACGATAAGCAGAAAAGAAAAGGACCCAAGATCGTCGAGTCCGTCAAGAATAACTTGTGGATTTCCTCGAGGGTGATTCCTTAAAAGTTATGTGAGTCTTCCATAAGGTTGGGTTAATTCACCCACTTGCTAAGAGTGTTCCATTCAGCATGATTTCATCCTAAAGAAATTGGAGTTTTGAATATTCTTGAATGTTGTTCTTGAATAGGCTTCGTTCTTTAACATGAGTTGAGATTTAGGAGTTCTTTGATGATCGAGGTGTTGTTATTTATTTCATTGTGTTAAATCGTTGTATATCTGATGCCGGCACATGAATATAAAGTGAATTTGAGAAAAAGAATCTTATTAAAATAATTTTAGATAAGAAAACGAGAGGATAAAATCGGGAGATTTTTTCCTAAGGAACGGGTTGACGCGACACGCCTCTATAGCATCCAGTGGGATGGGGTGGCACACCAGAATTTCCCCAAAATGGTGCCTCAGTCAACTGAGGATGGCACGGTGTGCCCCTAACCGGCACAAAATATCATTTTCACCTAGTTGTCATTATTCCGTCCGTTATACCTTTAATAAAGTTCTTCAATACTTCCTTATAATTTTAATTACTATAAATGACTTATAAACATATAAAAATCATCCACAAAAATGAATTAAAACCTTCAATCCATCGCTTGAAATTGAAGGAATGCGTAGAACCAAGTCTAGAAAGTTCTAAGAGTACTTTCAAGAAGTCTTTTAAAAATGATTTTAGATTTATATTGAGTTTTAAGGATAAATTTGAGTAAAGAGAAAGCATACTGATAATAAGTTAATTTCAAGTTTAATAAGTCTTTAACAAGTTTTTAACTTTGCTTTTAAAACTTAAAGTTTCAAGTTAAGCAAAGTGTAAAGAGATGAGTTCATTTCTCAACAGTTGTAAGGGAACTAATTATTCCCAAAGAATTCATAAACATTTTAACATCATCATATATTATTAAAAGTGAGAAGAATCTATGTCAAAAGTTTAATTACCATTTCACCCTGCAACTAAATAAAAAAAATTATTAAATATTACTCCTAAATATTAATACTATCATATTAGTAGATGCTAATTCTAATCCTAACCATCATATTAGTCTTTTTTTTCTATGTGACTAGGTTGCCTAGAGGATAATTGTACCCTTTTCTAATGAGATGTTGTTGCATATGCTGGTGTAGAACTACTCTTACTAGTGATTCCATAAGAAAATAATGGTTTCCATTCTATGTATTATGAACTCAATGATTTCTTTTAGCAAATTGAATTTTTCAATCAATAACCTAATTGTTTCCCATAGTTGTTATGTGCCATGATTCTAATATGAGATATCAAAATGAATTCTTGCAAAATTATATAGATCAGTCTATTTAAAATTACTTCAATGATGTAGGATTTCTCTTATATAGGCAAGGGTAAGGACTCCATTGCGGTATTAAGTAAGCACTTGGCGGAAATCATGGCGCATCCACTTCGTCATCTCTGTCTTTTTTTGTCAAAAGAGGTAGAAAATATTCCACACTTCTAGCCTTGAGTAGTGGACAGTGTATCATTGTTAGAGATGCTATTAATTATCACAACGGTGGTATGATTTCCATTTTCTATTCAATTAACCCATTCAATAATATCATTGGTTAAGCTAAAGCTTGTTGATGGCTCTACTACTCCCATTTTTGGAAGTGGTGCAATGAAAGCAAACCATCTTGCTCTTACCCTTGAATTTTTTTATATGTTTCCTCTTTTATTATCTTGTTTGTAAGCTCCTCTCCTTATATTTAAGTGACTTGCACTCCTTAACAAAAAAAAAGATCGAACTCCAGTGTAACCTTTATCTCAGATTTCAGGACCTGGGGACAGGGGCACTTCTTTTCCTACCTAACTCTCTGTTATCTCAAGTAAATTTAGTATTTTTGTACGTCTTCTTTGTTATCAAGAATTTTACTATGGATTGAAGAAAGGAAAAAACCTTTCTAATAGCCACTTTTGTCTCAACACTTCGTTTCTTCACCGTCAAACAAAGAGTCTTAGACACTTAGTTATGAAATCAATAGAAATAAGGAGTCAAGAGAAGAGCGATTCTTATTCTTTCAATAGTACGTTCAAGTTCACACTATATATGTTTTTATGCCTCTCTCTATATAATTTTAATAGAGGCATACAAAAGATTGTTAATATTGAATTAACATGGGAGATTATGGGAAAAGTTACAGGGTGTGAAAGTTATATTGATTGTGATGTATGTAGTGAAGGATTAACTATACATCATAGAGAACATTTAGGGACATGTATATTAAAATTTCATAACCAAAATCAATTGTTGTTGCTTTTGGCGTCCAAACTATATATAGGCACTTCAATTCCTTATTGTTGTTCTTGGATCTAGAAAATGGTGAAATAATTTCTTAATGTCTTAGTGGATATGGATGTCACTTTTAGACGCTAGTATGTTCCCAATCTGCCATGTTTTGTAACGTATGAAATTTTTGTTTTGATATTTATTGTTTCACTCAGACTGCCTTCTTTTGTCAATGAAATGGCTTTAGCTTTTAGTCGACTAATGATCACATAAACTTAAAATGAAAAAGTTGGTTGGAGTAGATGAAAAATATTTTTGAGAATGGAATTCCTATGTATTAAAGAGATGGAGCAAGGAGATGGAAACTGGTTCATTGTCTTTGCTTCTATTGATATTGTCCAAGAAAATATACAGTGGTTAAATGGTGGATATTTTGTTTTCCTCATCAAATCAATGAAAAATAGTGTTCTTTATTGAATTAAATATACTTTGTTTTACTATTTTCATTTCCATAATAGTTATGAATCCTTTGGTTACAAATTCAAGATATATTGGGACAAAATATCTATTTCTTTAACATGTATACATTGTTAAAAAAAAATCACATGTTAATGAATATATAATTTTAAATTTACAAGTGAGGATTTCATAATGGTCACAAAATTTATGTACCAAAAGAGGACAAATGTGCAACGCACATTTCCGAGACTAGATTAAGATAAGAGACTAAGATTTCCGAAAGAGTTTTGAGCAAGAAAAGGGAACATCGATCACAAGAGAACTTTTAAAGCTAAATGTTGAGAAATTATCTTAACCTAAAGAAAGAAAGTATTTTAAAAACACATGAGCTAAGTATATTTTTGGGAGTATTATTGAGCACCGATATTGGGATGCGATTTCATAATAACTAAAATCTCAATAAACCATATAGTCGATATTTGTATTAATGGGTCATACTTTTTAGATGATCACATAAGTTAAGCTAGTGAATCCACTAAGTTAAGTTAGCTTCCTATACTAATGTCAAGGTATAGTTCGGTCCTTGGAAATGCGAGATAATGTGTTATATCTTTACTATAACTCTTAAGTGATGGTTGTCAGTTAGAGAAACTCCCTCAGCAATAATTACCTACTTCCTCAAGAAGTTCTACTTAGTATGACTGGGGTTTGGGAGTTTATTCATTCATTGCTCTAGTAGACTTTGAAATGAACATTGTACGTATTTTATCATAATTAAGAATTTACATCAGGTTATTTTGTATTTTTACATACATCTTAGAGTACAGTTATTTTTTTTCTTTGCATATGCACAGAGTTTATTTCATGTTTATGTAATACTCCGAAAGCCTAAGACATGTTCTAGTGCGTAAGTTCGGTGTCAAAAGGTTTACACACTGTTTTATGGTCATAAATTTTGTTTATCAGTCATTTAGGAAGTCTAGGAATCAAAACATGAAGGAACGTTTATGACGTCAAGAATTAGTTCAATGAGGTGCTAGTGTACCTTAGCCTGTTTGACTAAGTTTTAAGAGTCAGAAAATTATGAAATTTTGTGGAAGGGTGTATTACACGTATTAGAGTTAGTTTATAATTGAAGCGTCTAGGTAAGAATCCCCCACTACCAACAAAGAGCCCTTGAGGGGAAACGTTGAAATTTGGCAAAAGTCTCCAAAAGGCAGTGTGCACAAACGAGTGCCTACGGCGGATCATGGGCCAATAAACGGGGCGTCGATTGCCACCATAGATGAACACTTAGACAAATACATAGGAGGCCTATTTTTACAAGTCTCTTAACTAAACGACTTACCAATAGGACAGTTGGTCCCTTGGTCCGTCGATTGATAAACGGGGCGTAGACGGGGTCTCAACTATGAGTCCCCTAGTTTTGCTGCTCATTTTTAGATTAGTTAAATTAATTAATTAGTATTTTAGTTATTTAGTTAGGGTTTAATGGAGGTTTAATTAAGCTGGTAAATGACCTATATAAAGATCATAGCCTAATTAGAGTAATGCAACCCTTATATTTTCCGAACCAAAATTCTCCTCCTTCTCTCTTCTTTATCTCTCCCATGTTGAAAAACACCATAGAAGTAAAGGTCAATGTCTTATAGAGATTCTAAATACCAAAGTTTCTCCATTAAAATTCCAGAATCAACAAGGTATGGGATTTCTTTGACTTTTGGAACTTCTTTCCCAAAGGGTTCCTCCAAATTGATTCTAAAAAGATGAGTTTTCATGTAGGGTCTTTTCCTATCTCGAAATTGATCTTTCAATATGATTTTATTATTGTTTATATCTATTTTATTGATTAGATTATGATGAATAATGACTATATTACACTACTTATTGATGGATTGGTCGAGTTTGTAGAAGATGACCTTTTCCCCTTAATTCTAGGTTGTGATCTTGAATTGGACTATCTAATATTGATGTAATTGGCTTGGTTAAGTTGTGAATAACTACTTATGATGTTATTGTGCTAATTTATGAATAGATTGAGATTAAATATAGTCCTACCATGCTAGTTCTTGAGTAATTGATATATGTTGTGAAATAGATTATGAACTTGATCTAAGTCTCTTATTCTGGGCAATGAAATAGTGATGAGTTGTTGTATAATGATTCAACTGGCCTTGTTATCATGTTATTTACTATTGCGTTATAATATTTCACCCTTATTGGGTTGAGTTGAGGATCTATGGTAAGACCTTGATGATGATATTATGAAGGAGATTAGTAAGACTTGTGATCTATATTCTTTACTTCAATTATGGTTACTTGTGATTAAGTGATGATGTTGTATTGAAGTATACCTTACATTAAGATTGTTGGGTTGGTATAATGATGAATTTAAATGTCTTCACTATGGTTTGTGAGGTGTTGGCTAAGATTTAAATCTTATAAGGACGGTGATAACTTGCAAATGTGGCTTATTATGATGTGTCTATGTAAATGTGCTAACCTCCCTTATATGAATTGCAATTAAAGGACAATACTCATGCAATTCTTATTGAGATATGTTTATAATTAATATACAAGGGATAGACCCTATGACTTATTAAGCAATGATGATTAATAAATACATTTCAAAAGGACTCTAGCTTACCACCGAGTGAACTAGTGTGAGGAGTGTCCCTTCCAACATAAAGAAGGTAGGATCACTAATGTACTCATGAGATTATAGAACATAATTCATGTAGCATGAAGAGGGTCCCAACTATATCTCCTAGTTCTTGAACTATGTTTCACCCATAAGAATACAAGCTAGTAGATCCACGTAGTTTCTATGTTCATGTTTTTGTACTACCTTAGCAAGTAGTCTGACTTCTTTTTATGTGGGGTTCTATTACACCAGATTCCACATTATATGTATGCATAAAGATATGCTATGTGAAGATGGACATTGGTTATGGGTCTTGTTGGGTTTACTAGATTAAGGTTATGGGGATTTGCTTGGTCATTGCACTAGTTGACTTAATAAGGGTTCATAGGTAATTGTCTTTCTTTGGTTGTGTTGTAATGAACTCTTATCCCTGCTTATTGATGTTATAGCTTGATGGTAGAGTTGTTTTTGTTATGTGCTCAACTATGTGATATGCATGTTGGCTTGACTAAACATACTATGGTTGGTCTTGTGATGTAGATGATCTTGACTCAATGAATATGTATTATTGATTGGTATGACCTTCATGAATGTGCAAAAGGTATTTCAAAGTAAATTGCGTACTTTAATGAAATGTCTCGTTTTAGCATAATCTTATGATGTGTGTGCATATGGTGTCATACTTATTACAAGTTGTATACTAACCCTATTTTCTCCCTTTTCCCCAATATTTTAGGTTCTAGTCATTGAAGTGTTGTTGAGACGACTTTGAAGGAAAACTTGGAATTCTCACTAATCCAAGTTGGGTAGGTCCTTACTTTCCGGGGGAAAAAATGCCACTATCAAGCTTATGATGTTGTATTACTATATGACTTTAAGTTCTTTCCTTTTCATTTGAGTACTAAACATTGTATAACCTATATGTGGATTTATTCCATTGATGTATGGGATACACCCAATGGATATACTCTTATTCTAGATGGTTATGAGATAAGAAATTCGATTTAAAAACTATGTTAAGTATCTTATATATCTATGTGCAATAAAAGTAGAGGAATATGTCATCTTCCTATACGTAGGGTCTATGTATACTCGATATGACTATATCATGTGTATCTACAAGGTCTATATAAACCTTAACATAGATAGAGAAAAAGTTTTGAATTTTCCGCATTTTAAACTATGAATGTAATGATGTAAGCTAAGAGGCTAGTCTTGGTCATCAAAAAGGACGACAACCTCAGTTACATCTAGGGGGTGCTCCCAGGATGTGACAAACTTGGTATTAGAGAATGAGGTTTAATATCATTAGAGTCGATGTCTAACTTAACCACATCTATGTAGATTCTTATTCATAATTGTGAAGCGCGCCACACTTATGAATAAGAAACTATAAGATGCTTAGAAAACTCTCACTTTCTTGGAAATCCAATATCGTGCCTCTAAAGTCTTACATCTACGTGACCTTAGAATCTAATCCTTTTATTGTGATTATAGGCAATGAATACTCAAGGAACAACTGCTCGAAGACTTTATGAAGAGATTGCCAATGTGGGGGAGATCCTCCCGGCGGCAATGAAGTCCCTCCTCTTGAAGAATTTGCTTATTATGACCAAGATCCAGTCAGTCCTTTTCCATTGATCGATGGTGATATAAGGGCTGCCTTTATCCAAATGGCCCAAACTATTACTACTCAAGCACACGAAGTCACTACTCAAGCTCAAGCCATGACGGCCCAAGCTAATCGGGAGGTTGTACCCCGAGCAAACAAAAATGTTGGTACCATGGCCTCCCATTTGAGGGATTTCACAAGGATGAATCCCCCTATCTTTCTACAGGAAAGGATCTAAAATACACTAAAAGTATTGGAAATGGTACAAAATTACCCTCCATCCACCTATTGGCTCCAAAATACCCTTCCCACCCACCTATTGGGTCCAAAATACCCTTGTCATCCACCTTTTGGTTCAAAATTGACCAATTTTTTAACGTTTTTATATTTAAACTATTTCAATATTTTTTTTAAATACGTGGCGCTCAACTATTTGTTATATTTAACTTATTACTATAATTTATAAATCAATCCACTACCCATCCATTACTAATTAAACCCTCCAAATTAAAAAATCACTCACGTTATTAATTCAACAATTGAAAAGCTACTGCCAATTGAGTGTTTTAAAAAATTTCAGATGAAAAAATCTATAGAAGTTGATTATCATACATTCAAGTGTCTAAATAAAAATTACCGATAAACTTAAAAGTCTGACTATGTTCATCTTAATTATTCTTACGTCTCAATTATGTGATGTTACTTTATAGGTAACTTTTTTTCAAAATAATATATTAAAAGTTTTACAACAAGTCATAAGTATTTATAAAATTATATTTTAAAAAAGTGCATGAATTAATTCGGGATGTATTACTTCTTTGCCTTTAATCATAAATTTCTAATTCAATCTTGAAACAGAATCAAATTGAAAGTGTACTCCTTAATAAGCGGCTCAACATAAATTTAATTGGGGCTTCGATTCAGACTCGAATAATTTTGGATGTCATTTTTATTAATCTATAATTTCATCGTGTTTTAGTACTGTTTATGACGATTTTGATATTATAGTTGGATTATTAATTGGGTGGGGTTTAG
The DNA here is from genome assembly GCA_032847665.1 of Solanum chilense. Classification (NCBI taxonomy): domain Eukaryota; kingdom Viridiplantae; phylum Streptophyta; class Magnoliopsida; order Solanales; family Solanaceae; genus Solanum; species Solanum chilense. Next base: position 26,470,283 of record CM064973.1, read on the forward strand.
TTAGTAATCGGTGGGTAGTGGGTTGGTCTATAAAAAATACAACTAAATTAAATTATAACCAATAGTTGAACATCATGTATTTTAAAAATGTTTAAATAGTTTAAATTTAAAATCATTAAATAAGTGGTCAATTTTGAACTGAAAGGTGGATGACAAGGGTATTTTGGAGCCAATAGGTGGATGAAAAGGGCATTTTGGAGCCAATAGATAGATGAAGGGTAATTTTGTACCATTTTCAATACTTCAAGGGTATTTTAGAACTTTTTCCGATCTTTCTATAGTCCAAAGTTAAGGAAGACCCCCAAGAGTTCATGGATGAAATCTAATAGATCCTCTATGCCATGGGGTTGAATACTAGTGAGAAGGCTGAGTTAGACACTTCTAACCTCAAAGATGTGGCCCAAACTTGGTACATTTAATCGAGAGAAAACAGGCCCTTAGAAGGTGGACCAGTGGGAGATTTTCAAGAAGGCTTTTCTTGATAGATTCTTTACTACAGAGAACAGGGAAGCCAAAGTGGTGGAGTTCATCACCCTTCGTCAAGGAGGTATGAGTATACTCGAATACTCTTCGAAATTCACTAAATTGTCAAAGTATTCTCCTTCTTTGGTTTTCAATCCTAGAGATGAAATGAGCCGCTTTGTGACGGGAGTGTTGGATGACTTGCAAGAGGAATGTAAATCGTCCTTGCTACATGACAAATGGAACATTTCTAGTCTCATGGTTCATACTCAATAAGTCAATGAGACAAGGGATAAGAGAAAGATTAGAGATGCCAAGAGGGCAAATTCTTTTGACAGTGGTTCTTCAAAGAGTAGGCTTGATATCCAAGACAAGCCAAGGTTTAAGAAGAGGTCTTCTAATCAAGTTCAAACCAAATTTCCAATTCTCATGATGATAGGGTGTCTAATCCCGAAGTCTCAAAAATGAAGAGGTAAAAGCTCACAAAACAAGAAGCCGACTTGTGGAAAATATGGCAAAAAGCATTATGATGATTTCCTTGTTGGGACGGACAATTGCTTTTGGTGCGGAAAGAGTTTCCACAAGGTTAGGGATTTCCAAAATGTGACGGGGAAAGACAAAGGTATCGGGAAAGCTCAATCTAGTTGTTCTAAAAAGGATCCTTAAAAGAAGAATCACTTTTATGCTCATCGCATAAGGGTGAACAAGAGAGTTATCCCGATGTGCTGACCGATATGTTACAAGTCTTCTCTATTGATATTTATGCTTTACTTAATCCAGGTGATACACTATCTTTGGTTACTCCCTTGATAGCTAGAAAGTTTGATATTTCACCTGATAATTTAAATGAACCTTTCATGGTAACTACCCCGGTAGGTGAGTCGGTGGTTGAAAAGTGGGTGTATAAAAACTGTCCTATAATGTTGACCAATAGAGTTACTCATTTTGAAATGGTAGAACTTGATATTGTCGATTTCGATGTCATTTTGGGGATATATTGATTGCATGATTGTTATGCTTCCTTTTATTATAGAACTACAATTGTCAATTTCAATTTTCCAAATGAACCCGTTTTTTAGTGGAAGGGAGGAAGTTCTATTCTTAGAGGTCGTATCATCTTTTGTCTTAAGGTTTGTAAAATGATCTTAAAAGGTTGTCTATATCACATTATAAGAGTCAAAGATTTAGACTCCGAAAATCCTCCCATCGAGTTAGTCCCCGTAGTAATGGAATTTACGGAGGTATTTCATAATAATCTTCGCAGAATCCCTCCCGAACGGGAAATTGATTTTGGTATTGACTTGCTGCGGACATAACCCCATTTAAATTCCTCCTTTTCTGATGGCTCCGGCAGAATTGAAAGAGTTGAAGGCTCAACTCAAATATTTACTAGACAAAGTCTTCATTATACCAAGTATTTCTCCATGGGGTTATCCAGTTTTTTTTGTAAATAAGAAGTATGTCTCCCTTATAATGTTCATTGATTATCGCCAACTCAATAAAGTCAATATTAAGAACAAATATCCTCTCTACATAGCCCCAAAATGAACTAAGGTGAACTAGAGCCTCATGAGCGTTTCTTGAGTTAATTTGAAGTTAAAATGAGTTAATTTAGTGTTCTTATGCGGTGTGTGAAGTATGGTTAAGTTTGGAGGTCAAACGTCCAAGAACGTCCATGACGTTTGAAAGTTGTGCCTTAGAAAGTGATCTTACGTCTTGTTGTTTTTGAGTTAGTTTTAGGTGTTCCTTTTACTTGAAACTAAGGTGGGATGTTCCTAAGACCTAGAAGACTTATTTTAGGGGTTTAACTTCCGGGAAAAATGCCACATAGGACCCACAAGGGGCCCAAGATTTGGACAAAACTGCCAAAGACACTGCCCAATCGACGGAGCAGTCTACTGGACGTAAGTCCATCGACACCCCGGCGACTGGGGGGCATCGTTCCATACTTAGTTGGAGGCTGATGTCTCCTATTTAGCATACTCTAACTTCATCGATGCTCAGTAGGACGGGCCGTCGACCAGGTGACACCCCATAGCTTGGGTCATCGATTGACCCCTTTGAAAAGCTGTAAATTTGCTGCCTTGGTTTGGGCTGTTTGGTAAATTCACCCGATGTCTTTTATGACCCTAGGATGTTAATTTTAGTTTTTAATAGGTATATTAAAGTGTTCTAAACCCTAAGACCTAATTTTAGAACCATCTTCCTAAAACCTAAAAACCCTCTCTCTTAGAATTCTCTATCAAGTCTACTTGGAAGCTAGAAGTCAAGAAGTGCTAGAAGGGATGTTGGTGATCATTTCTCCATTAAAAATCATTGGTATTTATTCAATATGAGGTATGATACATCCTTGTAAACTCTTCCATTCAAGCTTCCCTTCTAATGAATTTTTAAAATGAGTTTTCTACCCTAGTTTCTCTATTTTCAAATCTAAATATGGGTCTTCCATGTAAACGTTTCTTATGACTTAATAATGGTATGTATAATGTTATTTGATGATATCTAAGGTTAAAACATCAAAAAAAATCATAGTAAAGCTTTTCTCGATATGTTGTCTTAAGCAAGCTACTTTTCTATGATTGACTTGAGATCGGGGTATCACCAACTTAGGATAAAGGTGAGGACATACCAAAGAGGGCATTTCGGAGTAGAAATGACCACTATGAGTTCTTAGTAATGTCCTTTCGTATCACTAATTCCTCGGTCAAAGTTATGGATCTCATTAATAGGGTGTTTCTAAGTTACCTAAATTCATTTGTCATTGTATTCATTTACGACATCTTGTTATATTCGAAAAATGAGGATATACAGATGGACCATTTGAGAATGGTGTTACAATTGCTTAAGGAGAACTAAGTATTTTTCACGTTTAGAAAATTTTAGTTTTATTTAAGGTAGCTGGGGTTTCTTGGTCATATCATCTCTATTGAGGGAGTTTAGGTCTATCCAAGAAAAACTAAGGTGGTCAAGAATTGTCCTAGACTATTTACTCCAATTAACATTAGGAGTTTCTTGGATCTAGCGAGTTACAATAGGAGGTTTGTGGATGGATTTACTTCCATTGCATCTCTCTTGAATACTTTGACCCAAATGAGTAAGAAATTTTAGTGGTCGGATGCGTGTGACAGAAGCTTCCAAATCTTGAAAGATAGGCTTACTTACACTCCAATGTTGACTTTACCGGAGTGTCCCAAGAGCTTTGTTGTGTATTGTGATGCATCAAGAGTGGGTTTAGGGCGTGTGCTTATGAAACATGGAAAAGTTCTACCCTATGCCTCTAGACTGGTTAATGTGCATGAGAGAAATTATCCAACTCATGATATTGTGCTAGCAGCCATGGTATTTCCTTTAAAAATATAGACACATTACTTGTAAGGAAAACGGACAGATTGACTCTCGTACTTTAATAAATGATACGTATATGTCCTCCATTATACTTTGCGTCAATATAAGCCCTTGTCATCCAATTATAGGTACATATGTACCCCTCTCATTAATGGACCCCTAATATTTTACACGTGTCTTAATCTTGGTAAACTACCCATTTGACCCCTTTTTTAACCAATAGACCAACTATCCGCCCCATAACCCAATACCCAGCCAATTTCCTCTAAATGGAATAAAAATTAAAACACCCAAATATAAGCTGCCCAACATGCTTCTCAATATCTCCGTTGAAGTTACCATATACTTTTTTCAGGAAAGTATGACTCTAAGCTATGAACTTACATAGTGAATTTAGACTCTGTAAGTATTAGGAGATTCCATAGTGTCAGATTCGTATGTAATTTTCAAGTTGCACTAGAAATTAAAGGGTTAAATAAATCTTATTGAAAGCATAACAAGAATTTTTACGTTTAATCCTTTCTTCAAAATGTCTATGATTAGATGTGTACAATTCTCGAACTGAACTATCCATCAAATGCACATGGGTACTACTTTTTTCACATTGTTTTTGTAATATCCCGAAAATGACTTGGATTAACTAGATCCTAAAATTTAATTCATTATGTTATAAGGTCTTAAATAGGTCTATAATGTTGTATTGATGTAATGTCAAAGACTTTAGGTGCATTGGAAGTCAAACCTCAAGGGACGACCAAGATATTCGACGACTAAATCACATATGTGCCTCGTATGTAATTTTATGTGTGTATATGTTATTCATTAGGTTATAATATCCTTAAATGAGTTATTATAGTGTAAATAGGAAGTATGTAAAGCTTCGTGAAGTTTGGAGGTCAAACGTTGAAGAACGTCCATGACGTTCGAAAGTTCTACCTTGAAACGACCTTGTGTGTCTAGGCATGTTTCATGGAGTTTTATGTGTTCATTTTTGATGAAATTCATTTGAGGGCTCCTAAAATCATATACGAGCACGTTTGGGTTGGAAACTTTTGGTTAAACATCCCCAAGTACCACCCAAGGGTCCTTGAGGAAGGACCCAAAGTTGGTGCCAAGACTGTCCAAGATAGTGCAACCAACGGATGACAATAAATGCCTAGTGGGTCAGTCGATGCCCCGTTGGTGGTGCCTCATTGATGGAAATATAGGCGTGTGGTATAGTAATCCAAAGACTATCCTAAGTCCCCAACCACGGACCAACAAGATGGTTCTTTGATCAAGGGACGGGCCCTTGTTTGGCAACCGTTGGTGGACTACCTCCCTGCGCAACTTACTGTTAAGTTGAGGTGTGAACTTGTAAATTTAACTTGCGTACAAATAAGAGTGTTGAAGTTTCCTTAAGGGTATTTTTTATATTTTATATGTGTTTATAATCCTCAAAACACTTAAAAGATTTCATTCTTCAAAATCAAAAACCCAAATTCCCTTAGAAATTACCCTAGAATTCCATTGGAGCCAACACGCAAGGAAGGGATTGGATTGGAGAATTAAGTGGAGATTCTTCATCAATTTGAAGAATTAGCTTCATTGAGGTATGATGTTTTATCCTTGAAATATAATTTATCAAGGATCCCAACTTTCAAAGATGTTTTTTAAAGTTGTTTGAAAATGCTAAATTGTCCAATTTAATGATCTACGCATGGGTTTTTGCATTAAAGGTTTTTAAGAATTTATTAGTGATTGGATTGTTGTTAATTTGATAATTTTAACTTAATTAATCTATGAAACCATGAAATTGATGAACCCTAGTTTTTGACTAAGTTATGGTTTACTTGATATTGACTTAATGTTTATGAAATCTAGTGTAGTTTTCTATGGTCTCTCTAATGATTTAAGAATTTTGTTCACTTGATACCAACATTGTATTAGATTGATGAATATATATTGAATTACATTAGTTGCATTGAATATAATTATAATTGTATTGAATTGATGTTCATGTCCATTGGTTAGGGCCTTATGGTGTTTAATTGGTTGATTTAGCAACAAATTGAAGTGTTGAGGATGGAGTGGTGGTATGCTGCCCCATTTCCCTTTATTTTATGTTAATTAGACTTCAATTATGTTTTGATTTGTATGGTCTACTTATGGTGGCGGTGTTATGTTCTTTATTTATAATTTATGTGGCCTTGTCGGCGTTATTTTAACTAATATGATGGTCATTGACTTTTTGGCAACAATTTGATGTATTATGATTATTATGTGAAGTATGATAATATACAATTACATTATAAGTAATCTTAAAATATATGTGTTCTTCTATTGATGTTACATAGGTGATCATGTTAGACTACGACTTTAGCTTTGTGTGTATAGTCTTAGGGTTGATATATTCTTATCCCTACTTGACTATATGAGTATATGATGTTCATATTGATTATGATATTACGGTGTATAGGATGAGTTAAAGAGCATATGGTTATGTTTATGTGTGTTTAGAATGACATGTAATATGTGTTAAGTTTAAGTATGTGGTGTCATATCTTTGTTGACATCTGTCTGTTACTTGGTGCATGTATGAATGTGAATATGAGATGTATTGACATAGGATGATAAAGTCTGTTAATCTTGAACGCATAAATGATATGTGTGACCTTAAATGATGTTAATAAGGTCCTTTATGTTAAACTTTGAACATATTGGTAAGGTTATTAATGTTGTAGTCGAAAGTCGTAGTGGTATCCTGCATGTAAACGAATGATAGACTTATGGTTGATTGGCTAGAACGGCATCATACAAAACCTTAGAAATGTCATGATGAGGTTCTTGTCGCAATGGTAAGGTAGCCCTAGTGGGTTATGAACTTGATATGGAACCCCTTTATGTGAACCTAAAGTGTTATTTACTCTATGAGAAAGACGGCTAGCACCGAGTGAATATGGTAAGTGAAGTAGTTCTAGTTTACAAAGAATGCCTTCATATTCCTTAACCATGTGCCCACATGAAATGTCTCCAAGTTCTACTATTTGCAAGTAGAATACCCTCATCGGAGTAGGGAAGAACGCCAGATTCCATGCCTTGATATTATGGTCTATGTCGTTTATTGCCTATTCTTATCATATGGGATACCTACTAGCATTAGAGAAGTTCTATGAAGTTCAGGTTGTGGCATGGGATGCTATATAGACATTACACAATAGGCTTTGAAGATGTTGGTTGGGGTTCCTAGGTCTTGGCCAAGACCATTATTTGAATGTCCTTATGTGATGAATGAGTCTTAAATGAAATAATGAAATTAATGACTTAAAGTAATAAAGTATGTTAATTGCATAAGTACTTATCTAGAGTAGTTAAGGGTTTTCTAGTTAAGGTGTGAAGGGAGCATAGGATTGGTCATTTCGTATCATACCTAATAAGTCTTAAGATTGACTCCTGTTAGGGAAGATGTTGATTATGTGGACATGATCTAAGCCTTAGGTAGTCTTATGTATTATTTAGGTACTCTTAAAGAGCTCAATCATGGAATTTATCTTATTGATTTACTTAAGTAAGTCTTTTGATAGCCGTGGTAAGGAAAATGTCATATTACCTACGTCTTGGTGTATTGAATGAGAATGATTTTATCATAGGTAGTATACAGGATCTCTTAAATGATTGTGCAAGGGATTGTATGGGCGGTCGCTTTACAAATTACTCATGTGAGACTTAGAATCGGTTTTGGTAGAGAAAATTTCATGATCATATGGTTGGTATCTTGTAAGTGTGTATGTGTCTTATTATAAGTAGTCTTGAGGGTCATATAGGCATGCTTAGGGAGGTAGTATGGGCGGTCTGTCTTTTTGTTGCTTAACTGAGTCTTAGGGTAGATTTTAGTAGGATAATTACATGCTACAAAGTGTTTAAAAGCAAGAAAAAATATTTCACTATAATAGTGAAGCAATTCACTGTACATTGAGTTTAAGTAACTGTAATGTTGCCTTAAAAATTCTATAAATTGCATAAATGTTATGTTATGTGTTTCTAAGTTGATAAATGTTATTCTTTTGACTATGATATGATTTTTAAATTAAAAAGATGCATATTTCTAACAAATATATGCTTTCATGATTTTTATGCATAATGTCATTCTTAGTACATATGGTTGTACGATTTCCATGATTATCTATCTCTATTGTTGTTGGTAGGTGAGGAGAATTCAAGAAGCAATACTTGGATCATAGCATCATTCGAGTGAAGTTGAAGTATGTCCATAATTTACTCAAGGGAATATGTAGATATCTTTGATAAAAGGACTTCATGTTGGTCTTGGCCTCCCATGTTGCTCTTTCAACTAGGTGGTTTCTCCATAACACTTTTACGGACGCTACCTCTTTGTTCCTCAATCTCTTAATTTGACGATCGAGGATTTCAACTGGAACATCCTCATAAGAGAGATTCTCTTGTACACAAGACCCTAAAAAAGCAAGAATAGACTCGGGATCACCGATACACTTCTTAAGCATAGAAACATGGAACACCTGATAAACCCAAGCCAATTAACAAGGAAATCTCAACTCATAGGCATCCTTACCAGTCTTTTGAAAGATTTCATAGGGACCCATATAACGAGGTTTCAACTTTCCTTTCTTGCCAAATCTCACGACCCCTTTCATAGGCAATATTTTTTCATGCACTTTATCACCTTCTTGAAACTCTAATTCCCTTGTCCTGTGGTTGGCATAGACTTTTGACGACTATAGGCAGTTTTCAAGCGATTTATTATGATATGAACCTTCTCAAAATTTTATAAATCAAATCGGGACCAAAAATTTTAGACTCAACCACGTCAAACCATCCAATTAAGTTCTATATATCCTAACATAAAAGGCTTCATAAAGAGCTATAGATATAGATGAATAGTAAATATTGTTGTAAGCAAACTCTACTAAAGGCAAGTTCTTATCATAATTTCCCTTGAAATCAATTATACAATCTCTTAGCATATCCTCAAGCGCTTGAATAGTACGGTTTTCTTGACCATCCATTTTGGATATCAAAACGATGCTTAGCTCCACCTTGGTACCCAACCCTTTATAGAATGACCTTCAAAACATAAACGTGAATTGAGTACCCCTATCTGATATGATGGATAACAGAATACCATGTCAACACACAATCTCATCTATAAAGATGTTTTCATAATCCGCTGCTGAATAGGTAGACATGACGGGAATAAATGACCGAGTTTAGTCAATATATCCACAACCACCCATATAGAGTCGTATTACTTTTGTGCCCGAGTTAAACCTACCACAAAATCAATATTGATGTCTTCCCATTCAAATTACAAACTTGGATTTCCTGAATTAAACCACCCGATTTTTGGTGTTCGGCTTTTACTTGTGGCAATTTGGATACTTTGCAACAAAGTCCACTATGTACTTCTTTATGCCTTACCATTAAAATACTTCCCTCAGATCATGGTACATATTTGTGGAACCTGGATGAATAGAGTAATGGTACCCATGAGCTTCCTCAAGTATTCGATTCCTCAACCCATCTATATTGGGAACACAAGCTTCCCCCCACAAGGAGAATGTCTCATTAAGCTTACCAAGAACCGATTCCTTCAACTCTATCAAATTTTGATCAAGGTGTTTTTTGGACTTCACCTCAACAACCAAATATGACTCGGAGTTATGATGGACCGTAAAACCACTATTCGGAGAATCATCCAATCTAACACCCAATCTAGCCAACCTATGAACTTCTTTAACTATGTATTTCTTGGCTCCTTCTACATGAGACAGACTATCCATGTTCATACGACTTAGAGACACCGCAACCACATTGACCTTGTCGGGGTGGTAGGGAGCAATAATGTCGTAATCTTTCAACAATGCCCACCACACTCTTTGTCGGAGATTCAACTCCTTTTGAGTAAACACATATTGTAGACTCTTGTGGCCGGTATTCACACAACATTAACACCTTTCAAGTAAGCGAAAAGAGACGCATTTACCCCCAACCATTAATAAATGATACGCATATGCCCTTTGTTATACTTTGCGTCCATATAAGCCCACGTTGTCCAATTAGGTACATATATACCCCTCTCACTAACGGACCCCTAATTTTTTACAAGTGTCTTAATCCTATTGAACTACCCGTTTGACCCTGTTTTTATCCCACAAACCAACTATCCGCCGCATTACAAAATATCCAGTCAATTTTCAATAAAACGAATCTAAATTAAAACACCCAAATATTATTTACAATGTATTAGCATATTATCTCGTGAAATTATATTATTCATACAAATAATTTGGCAAGTTAGCCATTTTTATGATTGGAAATACAGTCGAAAACGATTTCCATAATTAAAAATAAAAGCTTAACATTTTCATTTAAGCAATGTGTGGCTGTAAATGCGAGAGAAACAAGAGATATGCATGACACCACCATGGAAGAATATGGAATATGTATCAAGATGACTAACTTATAAATCATGCATCATATGATAAATCCTGTTGTAAGATACATGGCAAAGTTTAAACGATGCATAGAAATAAAAAATAAGACACTAAAGAGAATTTTTTGTACTTCTTGTAAGTCACTAAGAGTCTTGTTTAACACAAGGTGATATATCGAGGAAGGTATTTCCAAAATAGATGCCACATGTGTGCAAAAGCTCCAGAGATCCCTAACTATCTCTTAGTACATTACAACAAGGACTGGCAGATGAGGTCTTATTTCATAATATTTTTGCAATGAACCATGCCAAACACACCTAAAAGAATATACTAAGTAGGGAAAGGACAAAAGTAGGTTAAAACTATCACAACCCGAAACTTTACACTAGAAGTTAGGGCCAATCTCGGATTGCGACATGCGTACTAGACCTCTTAGAGGTCTTGTACAAGCCTTTACATATCATTAATCTCATATACATAATTAAAAATAGTGGGAGTTAAAAATTTTCACAAAGCATTTCATACTCTTTAAAAACTCCTTCATATAAAATCAAAGGAAATACTAAGTCTCAATCTCATCAAACATAATACACGAGAATACTTTTGGGACACGGCCCATAACATACTAATATAGAAATACTTAGTCTAATACAATACTTCAATAATAAATATAAAAGACATTAATGTATGACCTTGAGTCAATTGAAGACATACTTCAACTTCACTTGACTGATACTAGGATCCAAGTCTTGGGTCCCAAATGCTCTTCACCTACCAACAACTATAGAGATAGACAAAAACATGGAATTAGTACAACCACATATACTATGACATTCTCACTCAATACACCAACACATAGTTAATATGAAATTTTCCTTGCCAAGACTATCAAAAGACTTACTCAAGTAAATCAAGAAGATAAAGTCCATGATTGACCTCTTCAAGACTACCTAAATAATCCTTAAGACTACATAAGGATTATATCATGTCAGCATAATCAACATCTTCCCTAACTAGAGTAATTCTTAAGAATTATCTAGGTAAGATACGAAGTGACCATTCCTATGCCCCCTTCACACCTTAACTACACCACCCTTAACTATTGTAGGTAAGTCCTTATGCAATTAACATACTCTATTATATGAGTCATTAATTTAATTTGTTCATTTAAGACTCATTCATCACATAAGGACATTTAAATAATGGTCTTGGACAAGACCTAGGAACCCCAACCTACACCTTCAAATCCTGTTGTGCAATGTCTAGATAATGTCCTATACCACCACAAAAACATCATAAAATTCTCTAATTCTAGTATTTATCCCATGTGATGAGAATAGGCAATAAATTTCATAGACCATGATAGCAAGACATGGAATCTGGAGTTCTATCCTACTCTAATAATGGTGTTCTACTTGCCAATGGTAGAACTTGAATATATCTCATGTAGGCACATGGTTAAGGAATATGGAGGGCATGCTTTGTAATATATACTCATTCTTTAACTCGAACTACTTCCCTTATAATACTAACTCGGTTTTAGACTCCGTTCTCATAGAGTAATAATTTACACTTAAGGTTCACATAAAGGGGTTCCATATAGTGTTCATAACCAAATTATATTTACCCTACCAACCAAAGGTCAACTAGGTCTACCTTACAATGGCGACAACAAACTCATCATGACTTTCCTAATGTATGATATGATGTCGTTCCAGCCAATTAACCCTATGTCTAACATTTCTTTACTTGAAGGATACCATTACAACTTTCAACTTCAACATTCATAACCTTACCAATATGTTCAAGGTTTCACATTAAGAACCCTCTTAACATCATTTAAGGTCACATATCATTATTAGATTCAAGACTAAGAGACTTTAGCATCCTAAGTCAAGACATCTCATATTCACATTCATACATGCATCAAGTAAGGGACACAATTCAACCAAGACATGATGCTACATACTTCACGTTAACACATATTACATGTCATCCTACAAAAACATAGACATAAACATATCCTCTAAAAGTGATCCTATACACTATAATATCATCATCAATATGTCTATCGTAGACTTATATAGTCAAGTAGGGATAAACATATATCAACCCTAAGACTATACACATAAGGCCAAAGTCATAGTCTTATATGATCACCTGAGTAACATCAATAGAAGAACACATATCCTTTCACATTACTTATCATGTAGTTGGATATTATAATACTTTACATAATCATCATAAAACTTCAAGTAGTTGCCGAAAAGTCCATGATCATCATATTACTTAAAATAACGCCAACAAGTCCACATCAATTGCAAGTATAACACATAATTCCGCCTAACTAAGTGGACCATGCCAATCACAACATAATTAAAGTATAATTAACATAAAATAAAGGATATATGGCAGAGTACCACCACTCCATCCTCAACACCTCAATTCAATGCTAAATAAACCAATTCAACACCATAAGGCCCTTGCCAATGACTATGAGCATCAATTCAATAAAATTATAACAATACTCAATGAAAATAGGTCAATTAACTATGTATTCATCAACCTAATAAAACCTAGATATTAATTGAACACAGTTCGTACATTATTATAGAGCCCATAGAAAACTACACTAGAATTCACAAACTTTAAGTAAATATCAAGTAACCCAGAATTTAGTCAAAAACTAGGGTTCATCAATTTAAATGGGTTCATAGGTTAATTGAATTGAAATAATCAATTTAATAATAATTCAATAACTAATCAATGCTTTAAAACAATTAATGCAAGAACTCATGTGTAAATCATAATATTTGGACCAATTTAACTTTGAAAACAACTTTAGAAAACATTTTTAACAGTTGGGCTCCTTGATGAATATAGTTTCAAGGATAAAAAATCATACCTCAATGAATCTTATTATTCAATTTGATGAAGAATATCCACTCAATTCTCTAATTAGATCTCTTTCTTGAGTTTTGGCTCCAATGGAGTTTTAGGGAATTTCTTAGAGAATTTGGGTTTTTGATTTTTAAGAATGAAATCTTCTAAGGGTTTTTGGATTATAAACACATTTGAAATACCGAAAAGACCCATAAGGAACCTCTATTACTCTTATTTTTACGTGGGGTGAATTACAAGTTCACCCCTCAACTTAACACTAAATTGCAGAGGGAGGTAGTCCACCAATGGTTGCCAAACGATGGCCCGTCCCTTGACCAACAGATCGTCCTGTTAGTCCATGGTTGGAAACTAAGGCTGTTCTTTGGATCCCTATACCACACACCTATGTTTCAATCGACGAGACACTACCAACGCTTCATCGACTGAACCACTAGGCGTCAATTGTCATCCATTAGTTGGGATGTCTTGGACAGTCTTGGCACCAACTTTGGGTCCTCCCTAAAGGACCCTTGGATGTTCCTTCGGGATGTTTGACCTAACGTTTCCAACCAAAACATGCTTTTATATAATTTTAGGACCCATCACATTAATTGCATCCAAAACTAACACGTAAAACTCGATGAGACATGCCTAGACACAGTATTTCAAGGAAAAACTTTCGAACGTCATGGACATTCTTGAACGTTTGACCTCCAAACTTCATGAAACTTGACACACTGACTATGTACACTATTAATTCATTTAAGGATCTTATAACCTCATGAATCACATATAAACACATAAAATCATATATGAGGCACATAGGTGACTTAGTCGTCGAACATCTTGATCGTCCCTTGACGTTTGACTTCCAACGCACCTATACTGTTCGACACTACCTCATTACAAAATTATAGAACTATTTATGACTTTATACCATCACGACCAACATGTTAGGCTCTAGTTCAACTAAGTCATTTTTGGGATCTTACATTCTCCCCAATTGGACAACATTTGTCCTCAATGAGACTTTTCACTCTCTGTAAACTTCCAAGAATAGATATTCAATATTAACATCTCATAATCATACCATATAAATTATAATATATAAGAAAATATCAATTTCACATAGTCAAAAGGTTCACAACACAAACAAGAAACTAGAAAATATTATATAACTCATCATGCTAGAAAACTCACATGCTTCATTTAGAACAACAAAAACTAATTTTATATTCAATATCATAGTAGTATACATCACTTCTAAATACATTGCAACAATTTTAGACCAAAAAACAAATTAGTCAAATTTTTAAATATTACATAGTGAGCAGGAAAAGCATTACAATGAATTGAGAAAATTTTCAAAAGTGCGACTTTTAGGCAATTCATGAAAGAAACATTCTAATATGCAAGGTAACATCATATAAATACAGGTACAACATAACCATGGTTCATAAAATACACAATGCAAGAAATTAATGAAATTCAATTTCAACAAAACTCCTAATCATCATGCACATGCAAGATGCTTATATGACTTTTTATCCCATCTACTAACCATACACTCCCACTTAGATAGAACTCATAACACTAAAAATAATAACTATTACTCACCAAAATCATCATCATCATTTTCATCTGGCTTTGATCCTCTTGCCTGGAATGCATAGAAACGAGACTTTGCATTTGGAACATCATCCTTTGGAACATTAGGAGCAACTTGTTTACCCTCTCTTCCTCTAGAAGCAATGGTAGGACAATCTCTCATCTTGTGTCCTTCCTTACCACAACCAAAGAAACTCCCCGTACCCCTTATACAATAACCACTGTGCCTCTTTCCACAAGTGACACATGTAGGTTTTCTGGTTTGAGAACCACCTCCTTTCTCCAATTTCACCTTAGCACTCCTAGGTTCTTCTTGAGTTTTAGACCTCTTTTTTAACCTAGTTTGATCTTAGTCACTAGAACCACTCCTTTTAAACTTTCTATACATCCTCTTATGTTTAGAATCTTCAATTGATTGGGCATACACCATGAGTCTAGTTAAGGTCATATAATCATGTAACATCATCGTACAACATTCTTCCCTCACTAGATCGGTGACACCCGTCAGAAAACGACTCATTTAATCCCTTGGATTAGACACAAGAGATGGTTCATATCTAGATAACATAGAGAACTTGAAATAATATTCCTCAACGATCATACTTCTTTGTTTGAGAATGATAAAATCCTATACTTTTACGTTCCTCCTCTCACGGGGAATGTATTTTCCAATAAAAGCATCCTTAAATTCTTCCCACTCAATAGGACTCGACTCCAACATCAAATTGTTCTTCTGTTGAGTGGGTCAAACTAGAAAAACCTCCCTTAAATGATGCAAAGCTAACTCTGCCTCTTCGCTAGATGTAACCCCTATGACACGCAACACCTTGTACACTCTATCTAGAAACTCTTCGGGATCCTCTCCCACTATAGAGCCAAGAAAGATAGGAGTATTCATCCTCACAAAGTCTCTCAACCTAAATGTCATAGTTCTCTCCATAACATTCACCCTAGACACCATACTCAAATTCACCTGAGTAGTCACGGCTCGGGATAAAGCAAGCAAAGCCTCTCTTATATCACTATTACTTAACTCCGGGGGAACCACCGGAACGTCATTACCTATAACCAAAATTGGGACTTGGTCAACTTGAGCACCTTGAGGAACTTTCTCAACTTGAGGAGGAATCTCCTCTTGAACATCATTCTACTCAACTCTCCTATCAGGTGTCCTCCTCGTATTCATTTTCCTAGGAACACAAGGAAAACAATAACAAAAGAGTATTCATAACTTTTACTTTACGGCACGACATAGGAGTAGAAAAGAAGGGAAACTCTATCGTCCTATAGCCCATAGATATGTCACGTCTCATACCGATGGTCAAGACTCTAGTAGACGTAAATTGATGAGACTTTTGAATTATTAAGACTACTTTCATAAGCTATGCTTTGATACCAAACTTTATCATAGGCCCGAACCACATCCTAGAAGTTAGGACCAATCTCGGATTGCAACACTCATACTCGACCTCTCGGAGGTCTTGTACAAGCCCTTACATATCATTCATCGAATATACATAATAAATAGTAGTACGGAATTAAAACTTTTCACAGAACATTTCATATTCTTTAAAAACTCAGTTGTTTTAAGTTTATGTTGTGCATTTTTATATCGTGAGTCTTTAAGAAAAGATGTTGAGCATGTTGGTAAGTTGAGGTTTTTTATAATTAACTCATATATGGTTTGTTGAGCTCATGTTGTTGTGAGAAGAAAATTCCTCATAATGTAATTTAGAGCCTTATGTGTGGTAATTTAAGTTTTGAATTGCTATGTATAAAAATAAAAAGATTGATGTTGTAACACATATTGTTGTGTATTGTTGTTGTTGGTTGAGCTGCTAGTCATCAATTTATTCCTTCCTTCCAAAAGATTTTACTGTCATTCGGGGACAAATGTTACTAAGGGGGGATAAATCTGAAAGCCTAAGAAATATTCTAGGGACTAACATATGTTAAAAATGGTTTATACACTACTTTGAGGTCATCAATAGTTTAAACAAGTAATTTAGGAAGTTTATGAATCAAAACGTCAAGGAACGTCCATGATGTCCGAAAACTAGTTCAATGAGGTGCTAATGTGACTTAGCCTATTTTACTTACTTTTAGGAGTCGAAAAATGATGAAATTTGGTTGAAGGGTGTATAACATGTATTAAATTTATTTTATACATGAAAATTCTGGGTACGACTCCCCAAAGACCAACAAATGAAACTTGAAAAGGACCCTTGCAATTTGACAAAAGGATGCCAAAAGGCAGTGTGCACAAATGAGTTCCAACGACGGATTGTGGGAGAATCAACGAGGTGTCAATGGCCACCATCATGAACACTTAGAAAAATCCATAAGGCCTGTTTGGACAAGGCTCTGAACTAAATTACGGACCAACATGACGGTTGGTCCCTTGGACCATCTATTGACAAATAGGGCGTAAATGGGGTCTTATTTGTGAGTTCCCTGGTTTTGATGCTCATTTTCAGTTTATTTAAATTATATAATTAGGTGGTTACTTAATTCTATATGGGTAAAGGTAAGTCGAATTATGTTGGTTAATGACTTATATAAAGATCCTAACCTAATTAGACTAACCTAACCCTCATAATTCCCAAACCCAAATTTTCCTCCTTCTCTCTTCTTTCTCTTTCCCAAATTGAACAACACCATATAATTCAACCTCAAGGTGGTCAAGGGCTAATAAATATCATGTTTCTCAATTAAAATTCGTCAGTCAACAAGGTTTGGGATTACTTTCACCTTTGGGACTTCTTTCCCCAAAGGGTTCCTTCAAATTGATTTCAAAAGATGAGTTTTCATATGAGTCTTTTCAAATCTCGAAGTTGTTCTTTCAATTTGATTTGTTTATGGTTTCTTTGGACTGTATTGATTAATTTATGATGAATTATGACTACATTACACTACTTATGATAGATTGGTCTAGTTTGTAGAAGATGTCCTTTTCTACTTAACCTTAAGTTGTTATCTTGAATAGAACTATCTAGTATTGATTTAATTGGCTTGTTTAAGGTGCAAATGACAATACTATGATGTTATTGTGCAAATTTATGAATAGATTGAGATGAATTGTAGTCCTACCATGCTATTTCTCGAGTAATTGATCTAGGTTGTAAAGTAGATTATTTACTTGATCTAAGTCTCTCATTCTAGGTTATGAAGTAGTGATGAGTTTTTGCATAATGATTCAACTTGCCTTGTTATCATGTTGGTTACTATTATATGATAATATTTCACCCTTATTGGGTTGAGTTGAGGGTTGATGGTAAGACCTTGATGATTGTGTTATGAAGGAGATTAGTAAGTCTTGTGATCTCTATTCTTTACTTCAATTATGGTTATTAGTGATTAAGTGATGATGTTGTATTGAAGTATACCTTACCTTATGAACGATAGGGTTTGTCTGATGATGGATGAAAATGTCTTGCCTATGGTTTATGAGGTTTTGTCTAAGACGTAAATGTTATAAGGATGGTGATAACTTGCCCATGTGCCTTATTATAATGTACTTATGCAATGTGCTTACCTCACTGATATAAATTGCAACGAAAGGACAATACTCATTCTATTCTTATTAAGCTATGATGGTTAATAAATACAATTCAAAAGGACTCTATCTTAATACCGACTGAACTAATGGGAAGATTGTCCCTTCCCATATAAAGAAGGTAGGATCACTAATGTACTCATGAGATTGGTGAATATAATACAAGTAGCATAAAGAGGGTCCCAACAATATCTCCTAGTTCTTGAACTATGTTGCCCCATATAAATATTAGCTAGTGGATCCACGTAGTTGTTATTTTCATGTTTTGGTACTACCTTGGCAAGTAGTCCACCATCCTTCTGTGTAGGGTTCTATGACCCCAGATTCCACATTAACTCATGTGGTCTATGTCGGTTAACGCAAGATTATCCTAAAAGGTAAAATAAAGTAAAGGAATGAACTCTAACTAGGATAATCTAAGGGTTTTAGCTTAGTCTAGGCAGGGGTATGACACTCTACCTATACATTGCACTAGTTATCCTTGAGGTTAGTCATAGGAGTATGTTCTTATGTATGCATATTCTTATAATTGTACATGATATGTAGATGATAATCTTGAACATTTATGATACTATATGATGATTGGTTTAACTTATGAACATTTGTTTGTTTCCATTGCTAAAGTATGATGACATGTATGTTTAATGATATGCTATGTGAAGTTGCACATTGGTTATGGGTGTTGTAGGGTTTATTTGATTGAGTAAGGTTATGGAGTTTTTCTTGGTCATTGTTGTAATTTACTTAATGAGCATTCATGGGTAATTTTCTTGCTTTGGTTATGTTAAAATGAACTCTTATACATACTTATTGATGTTATAGCTTGATGGTAAAGTTGTCTTGATTATGTGCTCAATTATGTGATATGCCCGTTTGATTGACTAGACTTAGTATGGTTTGTCTTGTGATGTACATGATCTTGACTTATGAATATGTATTATTTATTTGTATGGTCTTATTGAATGTGCATAAGGTATTTAAAAGTATATTTCATAATTTAATGTAATGTTCCTTTATAGCATAAGCTTATGATGTGTGTGCATATGGTCGCCTACTAAGTATAAGTGGTGTACTAGCTCCATTTTTCCGTTTTCCCCATTATTTTAGGTTTCGGTCGTTGAAGGGCTTTTGATACGACTTTGAAGGAAGACTTTGAATTCTCAGTCATTCATGTTGGGTAGGTCCTCACTTTCCAAGGGCAATGCCCCTGTCAAGCTTATAATGTTGTTTTATTGTAGGATTTTTAGTTCTTTCCTTTTCATTTGAGTACTAAACATTGTATAGCCTATATGTGGCTTTACTACATTGATGTATGGGATATTCCCAATTGATATACAATTATTCTAGATGGTTATGAGATGACATATTCGGTTTTAAGACTAAATTATGAATCTTATATATCTATTTTCAATAAAAGTAAAAGACGATGTAATCTTTGTATATGAATGGTCTATGTATACTTGATATGACTATATTATTTGTATGCGAGAGGTCTATTTAAACCTCAAGATAGATATAGAAAAAGTTTTTAATTTTCTGCATTTGACATGTGAATGTAATGATGTAAGCTTAAAAGGTTAGTCTTAGTCCTCAAAGACGACGATGACGCCGGTTACATCTAGGTGGTGCTCCCCGGATGTGACAGTTTTTAAACAATTTTTCCTTATTCTGCACTTGCTTTAAAATAGCATAATATTGAGATGAGTTTAGTAAGTTTTCATGAGTTCAGAAAACTCAAGGTTATTGTTTCTTTTAGATCTCCTCCAAGCCTATGTTTTTTTTAGCACTCCAATTCACATACTCGTACATTCAATATAGTGATGCCAATTGGCCTGCATCATATTATGATGTAGAGGCAGGTAATTATGATCGACATTCCAGTGCACCCTTAATCAAGTGAGTAGTTCAAAGTCAGTTGGTGAGCCTCCTTTCTTTTCGGAGGATACATTTTTATTTTCTTCTAGTTTAGTTCATTAGGTTGTTGTGGGGTCTGTCCCAACATCCATCTTAGTTATTAGAGGTTTCATAAATAGTTAGTTTGATGTTATTCTTTTGTCGTAATTTTGTTATTAACTTATTTTTCAGATTTAAGATGCTTGAATAAGGTAAATGTTTGTTTTTAGAACATTTTGATTTCAGTTCCAAAACAATTGAGTTATTTAGCATTTTAATCCTTGTATAAATGCATCAAGTCTTCCGCCATGTAAGTAAGTTAGGCGAAAGGTTCCCTTGGGGCAAGCAAAGGTCTTCGAGTGCCAGCTATGTCTAGAGTGAAGGCTCTGGGCATGAAAAACTTAGTATCAAAGCACCGACTTCAATAGTCCTAGGGAGTCTATCGAGCAATGTTTGTAGAGTCCTAGTTATTAGTGTGAGAAGCGCCACATCTATAATCATGAGGCTTCAACATTCAGGAATTTCTTCACTTCTTTCATAGTCATTTCGCGTGTAAGAGTTTTATCTCTAAAAAGTGTCCTTCTAATTCGTGCTTGAGTGTGTTTTAAGAGAATCATTCCTCCACGAAGAGTATTTAGAGGTCGTCCAGATAGTAGGAACGTTGAAGAACAAGAGTTATTGAATGCACCTGTAGTGCAACCACAAGTAGAAGTTATTCATGTGAGCTAATAGAGGCAATTAGGATGCCGATTCAACTTGTTACTAACTAGGATGGTAAACAAATAGTATCTCGATAAGAAATGGCTGACACTTCAATGATTCGTGAGTTCTAGAGGATGAATCCCCTATTTTTACTGGTTCAAGCACTACAGAGGATCCATAAATTGACTGAGGAGTTGAAAAAAATGTTCGAGGTGATTCTTGTTGTTGACACTTAGAGAGTTGAGCTAGTTGCATGTCAACTGAATGGTGTTTCTAGGACTTAGTTTAATTAGTAGAAAAAGGGTAGGGATGAGGATTCACCACATGAGAGTTAGGCTAGTTTTGATAAGGAATCTTGGGGCATTTGTTTCCCCGAGAACTGAAAAAGGCTAAGGTACGAGAATTATTCATACATAAGAAGGACTCTCTAAGTGTTCAACAATATGGTTGAAGTTCATGCAACTCTCCCGTTATGCCAAAGAAATTGTTAATGACATGAGAAGTAGGATGAGTTTCTTTTTAGCTGGGTTAGGTCATCTATAAGCGCAGAGGGTCGGGCAATAACCCTTTTTGGGGACATGGACATTTCAAGGTTAATGCTCTGTGTGTTGTAGGTAGAGGAAGAGAAGCTAAGAGATAGTGAGGATCTCAAGAACAAAAGATCCAAGACAGGGAATGAACTGGGCAGCAAAAGATTAATGCCAACATGTCATTTTTCCAGTAAAAACAAAAGGAACATGCTCCATCATGTGTGAGTGCACTTGCACCTAGAAATAAAGGTGAGTACACTGGCAAGAATTCGCAGAACTTCATAGCTAGACCTGCACTATCTTAGTATAGTATGCAGAAGGCGGTAACTGGGCTCATGCGCATGCTAGGTGTGCTAGAACCCACCCACGAAAGTGTCGTCGGGGCCAGAAAGGTTTCTTCAAGTATGAACAAAATGGTTACTTCATGAAATCATATCCAAAGAACATGCAAGGAAATGGTACGGGAGGAGGAACAAATTGCCTATATGCTCTCAACGGTCTCCAAGAACAAGAGGATTCACCAAATGTTGTCACTAGGATGATTCAAGTCATTGACTTAACTTTTTATGCATTGCTAGATAAAGGAGAGAGTTTATGTTTTGTAACTCAATATGTTACTACGAATTTTGATGTTATTTTTTAGAAACCTAGTGAACCATTCAGTGTTTCCACACTTGTTAGTGAGTTCATTCTAGCAGAGAGAGTCTATCGTTATTGACTAATTTTTGTCAATCACAAGAGTACCATGACTGGTGTCATTTAGTTAGGCATGGTAGAGTTTGATGTTATTCTTGTTATGAATTTTTCTTCATGCCTATTATGCCTCAGTAGATTTTAGAACTCGACTAGTTAAGTTTCATTTTCCAAATGAGCCAGTCATAGAGTGGAAATCAGTGCCTAAGGGTCATTCCTTTTCTTACCTTAAAGCAATGAATATAGTTTTTAAGGGGTGTGTCTATCACTTAGTAATATTTAACGACTCTAGTGTTGAGATGCATCATGGTCAGTCGTTTTAGTCTTAGTAGTAAAAAAGTTTTCATAAGTGTTTTCTAATGACCTACCCAGACTCACTTTTGAGATAAAAATAGACTTCGGTATAGACATCTTTCCAAATATTCTTCTTATCTTTTCCGTAATACAAAATGACACCAACAGAGTTGAAAGTTCATGAGCAGAATTACCCAACCCATGAATTAGACTTGGTTGCTGTAATATTTTCTTCAAAATATAATGCCATTATCTTTACGTTTTTCATATGGAAGTGCTCACCAATCACAAGATCGACATGTGTGTAATTAGAAAGAGCTTAACCTTAGGAAAAGAAGGTTATCTATGGGATGTACCACCCATTTTGAGGAGCATAAGAAAGAGTTAGCAAATAAGGATCATAGACTTGCATGATTAGGAGTTCAATTAATGAATTCCACAAAAGAAGGAGTAGTGGTGATAAATGTGTCTGAATCATCATTAGTGTCAAAAGTAAAAGGCGAGCAAGACCAAGACTCAATCTATCTTGTATTAAAAGCAAATGTTCATAAGCAAAAAGTGATGGCTTTTTAAAAAGGGGAAGATATTGTATTGAGATATCAATGTAGGTTTGTGTGTTCCAATGATAAATGATTGAGTTTCATGAAAGCTTTATCCGGCAAATTTGTTATGATATTCGGTAAAAAGGGAAATAAGTTTGCAGATATGATATTTTAGAAGCCAAAGAAAATAGGAATAAGAGATAACCATATCCTTCCGAATCCAGAGAAGTTCCAAATTAAGTTACTAACTTTTTCATGGCACTCATATTCAGCTATCATGTTGTTTTTATATTTTTTTTATTCGATGTTTGAGCTAAATGTAAGATGTTACACCATAAGCCTAGTTACAAGTAATCTCATTTGAGGACGAATGTTCCCAAGGGGAAGATATTGTAACATCTTGCTAATTGAAATAGCTAGGAAGAAGTTTAGAAGTTGAAATAGTCACTTTTGAAAGAATTAAATTCTTGAAATTTTCTGAAAGTTTGGAATAAGTGAGTCTTTGGTCAACTTCAAATGGTCATAACTCCTATATCAGGATAAGTTTCATGTAGCTATAGATACTGTTGGAAAGACCTTTGAATGACCTTTCCAACACTGCCATGTTTGTGCTAATTCGAGTAAGGATGATTAAGTTATGTCCTTCGGAAGATGGGTACTTGGATTTAGGAAATGTCAAATCCGGAAATTTAAAGGGTAATTTGTTATTTTTCCTACCCAGTTAATTAAATTCGATTTTGGTAATTTTATTAAGTTTCTAAGCTAAACTTTTTCATTTTTACACTTTTGAAAAAATGTTAGGGTTTTGAAGAAAGAACGCATGATAAAAAGAAAGGAAAAATGAGCCAAGATCATCGAGTTCGTGAAGAATAACATGTGTATTTTGTCAGGGGTGATCCATATAAAGTTCTGTGAGTCTTCCATAACGTTGGGTTCATTCACCCACATGCCAAGCATGTTAGATTCTACGTTATTTCATCCTAAACATATTGGATTTGTGAATATTCTTGAATGTTGTTCTTGAATAGCTTTCATTCTTCAACATGAGATTAGATTTAGGAGTTCTTTAATGATCTAGGTGTTGCTCTTGAATACGTTCGATTAGATCCTAGATTTGGGCACATGAATCTAAAGTGAATTTGAGAAAAAAACTTGAATTAAAAGGATTTAAGGTCAGAGACGAGAGGAAAAGTTCAGCAGATTTTTACCTAAGGAACAGGTTGACGCGAAGCGCGCCCATAGAGCCAACAGGTCTAGGGCGGTGCACCAGCAGTGTGCCAGAATGGTGCCTCAATGAAGTGAGGCTAGCGTAGTGCACCCAGGACGTGCCTAATACGTCGTTTTTCTTCTAGTTTTTGTTATTCCGTCTGTTTAAGGTTTTCTAATGTGTTCTGACACTTCGTATTGATTCTAACTACTCTAAATGACTTCTAAACATATAGAAATCATTAAAATGGGGAAGTACAACCTTAACTCAAAAACATCAAATTCAAGGAGATTTTAGAGCCAGGTCTAGAATGTTCTTAGAGTTCTTTCAAGAAATCTTTAAGAAATACTTTTAACATTGTTTTAATACTTAAGTATAAGGTTGAGTAAAAAGAAAATATAATGATAAGAAGTTCATTCTAAGTTTCATAAGTCTTTATCAAATGTTTTAGCTTCATTTTAAGACTAAAAGTTTAAACATTCAAAGAGTAAAGAGTTGAATTCTTTGCTCAAATGATATAGGAGAGCTAAGTATTCCCAAAGATTTTATAAACTTTTAACATTTAAGATAAGAGGAAACTATGATTTCCAAAAGAGTTTTCACTAATAAAAGGGAACATTGATTCCAAGAGATCTTGTAAAGGGAAGTATTAAGCAATTATCTAAACCTAAAAAAGTAATTATTTGAAAAACACTAGATCTAAGTAATTTTTTTGGAGTAGTATTCACCGATATGGGGATGCAAGTTTATAATAACTCAGGTCCCCATAAACCATGTAACCATCATGGGTATTAATGGGTCATACTTTTTAGATGATCGCATAAGTTAAGCTTGTGGATCAACTAAGTTAAGCAAACTTCCTATACTGATGGCAAGGTATGGGTCGGCCCTTGGAAGTGTGACATTAAGTTTTATATCATCACTACAGCTCTGAAATGATGGTTTTTTGTTAGATAAATGATATACCATGGTTTCACGGTATTATTAATACTTTTTTCTTAAGTTTAGTGTGTCCAAAAGCCTTTTTATGCTAATTTTTATATAAGTTTCTCCTTATTTGTAGGAAATCGGTCCAAAGATGAATGCGGAGGTTTTTGAGCGAAGAAATGCAGAAGAGAACACCTACGGAGCTTTTGACGGTCCGTAGGTGGCAGCGTAGTGCAAATGCTGAAGGAGGATGGGGAAGTTTGACAAACTGTGGGGTTACGGAAATCGCGACTGACCGCCGTGTCCATGACGGTCTGTCCTGCAGGTTCGTCATGAAGTTCAGAGAAGTAGTCCCAGTACCCATATTCCAAGAGTCCAAGTGTTTTGGAAAGGAGACCCTCGAGGGACCGTTGTGCCTGTGACGATCAGTCATACCTGCCGTCGAGGGTAATGAGCAGAAGAAGAAATTGCACAAGTATGGGACGACGGAATCCATGACAGTCCGTCGTGACCACGACGATCCGTCGCGAGGTCCGTCGATCCAGCCGCGTTTTGAAAGATTTCCAACAAATAGAATCCTTGTTTAATTAGGTTTTTATTTTCTATAAATAGTTCGAAAAACCTCATTTTTGAGGTTAGACTAGGGATTATCGTTAGACTTGGGATTATTGTTAGACTGGGGATTATTTTTATACTCATGATTATTGTAAGACTCTTGATTATTATTAGACTTGGGATTATTATTAGACTATGGATTATTGTTAGGCTCTAGATTATTTTTTGAGACTCTGGATTATTTGGTTAGGCCCTTGATTATTGTTAGATTCTTGATTATTTTGAGATTCTTTTAATTGATTGTTGGTGATTTTTGTTGATTATCAAGCGAACTTTAGGATTTTAATCTTTCTCATTGAAGTAAGTACATGAATTCTTATACCATATATTTGAATATTGTGATTATGACTATGGGTTACTAAACTCCATAACTAGGGTTGTGGGAACCATAGGCAAATAATGAGGTAAAACCTAACTAAAATAACAATTCTAGAATAGTGTCTTGCATGTATTGATAATTCTTTTGCTTAGAAGTTTTTTTAACGGATGGCCAACGTTAGCACTCGCCTTAACGCTACTTGCCGGACCAAGGAGGTAGATAAGAGGAAAAGAATTATCAACATAGATTTAGTGTATACTATATAATAGGCTAGTATTGATTGGTACGAGGTAATAACTTAGTCAAATGTCGAATACGATGCTTAATATGAGGTAAAGATGAGGGTTAGGATAGCAACACATGTAGCCGAACGAAGGTGCGGAGTGAAATTTTCTAGATGCCGGACCAACGATTTACAAATACATAACTTATCACTTTGCATGCATGTTACTAGGAAAGAATTATTATAGTTAGACTTATCAAGTTATGAACCTGTGGGGAACACGTAAACCCTAGTTACTTTGATTAATTGATTAAACTCCAACATTCAAAGCTGTTAGTTGTCTCCTTTTATTTCTCTAGTTATTTTCATTTATTTAGGAATAGAAACCCCCCTTTTTATCATTTTTGCTTTCCAAGGAAGTAATTAATTGAAGAATTGTAATAATAGATTGAAGTTAAGTCTAAACTATTTTCCTCGTGGGAACGATCCCAACCTCACTAGTTGGGTTATTTACTTGACACGACCGCTTTACTTCTTATTTGAGAAGTAAGTTTGAGCGTATCAATAAACTCTCACAGTAGTAGTTGTATGGTTCCTCAAAAATTTCTACTCAGTGTGAATGGGGGTATGGGACTTCATTGACGTGTTGCACAAGTAGACTTTAGAGGAAGCATGATATGCCTTTTATTATGATTAACAATTGACATCAGGTTATTTTGTATTTTTACATAGATATCAAAGCTATTTTGCATCTTTGCATACACACAAAGTTTGCAACATGTTTTTAAACAGCTTTTCTTTATTATGCACTTGCTTTTATGTTTCTTAATATTTAAATGAATTTAGTAAGTATTCATTAGTTGAGAAGAGCCAAAGTAAGTGTTTCTTTCAGAATATCCTATTAAGTGTATGTTGTTTTAAAACTCCAGCTCGCATACTTTTAGATTCAGTGTACTAATGCAACTTGGCTTGCATCGTATTATGATGCAGAAGTATGTAACTAGGATCGACATTCAAGTGCATCGTTGATTCAATGAGCAGTTCAGAGTAAGTTGGTGAGCCTCCTTAGTTTTTGGAGGATCCACTTTCATTGCTTTCTAGTTTAGTTCATTAGGATGTTGTGGGGTCTATCTCAACATTCATCTCAGTTATTAGAGGCTTCATAGATATTCAGTCAGATGTTAGTTCTTTTATCATAATTTTGTTATTTACTTATTTTAAAATTTAAATTATCATTGTGGCTACGGTAAATGTTTATTTTTAAACATTTTGATTTCAGTTATGGACAGTTGTGTTAGTTAGTATCTTAATTCTTGAATTAATGATTTATGTCTTCCTCTTAGTAAGTAAGACAAGTCATGGGTTTGCTTGGAGCAAACAATGGTCACTGAGTGCCGCCACGTCCAATGTGTAGGCTTGGGGCGCGAGAATGAATATCTAAAATCTCCTAACTTGGACATTTGTGCATCTTCTTTTCACATGTACAATTTATCCCAACCTTATTTCCCTCATCTTGTCCACCATGGAGGTCACTCCTTCCTTATCCTAAATATCCTCATTTATAATTTTATCACGCATTGTATACCCACACATCCATCTCAACAACCTTATTACTACTACATACAACTCCTTAACATCGGAGTTCTTCACTGGCTAAAACTCCACCACATACAACAAGGATACTTAAACAACGACTCTAAAAAGATCACTTTTAAATTTTGTTGATACATTTATGCACACGAGGTACTACATATCTCTCTCCAGGGACCTTATATTACCTCGAAACATTCCATACTAGTTAAATTCACTTATTTTATCTTCCAAAGTTCTTGGTCACATGGACTACAGAAAGAATAAAATTGAGGCACACATTTACTTTGAGGATTTGTCTACTTGCTCAACTTTGAAGCTTGTAACTATATATAGTAGGGACACTTTGCATAACTTTAATTCTATAAGTTTCTACGATCAATCAATTAGGAAAATTTAACGTTTTCGTCACAAACTTGTTTATTCAAGTTTCATTAAATCAATCAACAAATGCCCACAACGGTATACTACTTCAAGACAAATTACTTCTAGTCAACTTAAGAAGCTCGAGTTCCATAAACTAGAAAAGTTCATGTAGAAATATCATACTACAAATATGCATGACATCAAAACCTACATTCTCATGGACGATTTCTATATGAATCTACTTATAAATTTCAAAGGAAAAACATAAATTCTGATGCTTTATTAATGGCTATTTCCCATGACAAAGAATCACGCGATGGGTGTAATTCTACTACAACCTAGAATCCCAAAAATTAACAACACAAGAAAACAAAAATATACCCACGAAATAAACCCAGATGCAAGAAAGTTAGACTTTTAAAGGTAGATCTACCTGATAAACTCTATTCCAACCAAACCCTTTAGATGTGATGAAGCTTTAGGTTATCAGCTTCATTGCTCTGTCCCTGGTGAACCACGACAAAATTTTAAGGGATTTTGGTATGAGGCCAACATACAAAGAGAAATTCATTAAAATTGAGGTAAAAGATCTTCGGTTTGGGATTTTTGTATCTCAAAAGATAGTGAAAAATCAGAGAAGTATTTTGAAATAATTCATAGATTGTTTAGTTAAAAATCATTACTTGTTGATTCAACTAATACATGTTAATTTGGGAGAAAATTTGTTCTTAAAAAGCCTTAAAAAAAATTCAGATCTAGGGCAACTAGAATCTCTTTTAGAGACTTGGAGTGTTTTTTTAATTCTTTATGAATTTTGTTTTGTTCCAAATAAAAATTTTAGGGAGTGTTAAATTTGTTGGAGGTAATAAAAACTTTTAGTGAAAAATATAAGGCCACACTTGGTAAGTGTTGTTTTTACAGTTATAAACATATCTCACTTTGGAAGTGTAGTCATTTATATAAATAGATGTTGCTTATTATATCACAATGTGACAACGCTTATAAAGTGTATCCTATACTACAAAAGAGTACATTTTATTTTTGTTGAAAATATTATGGTTTTCAAAAGCTAAAAACTAAAAGTGTAGCCTTAAATGATTTAGGCAACACAATACAAGAATTGTCTTGATTTTATGTGTCTTTACGCCTCGAATTTTATAGTGATTACTGTATTCTTTTAAATTTGATTTTCTTGTATTCCTCTTTAGTTAATTTTCAAAATGCTCCCTTAGTCCAACTATAGTTGTTCACTATAGCATTTTGGTATATCCAACACTACCTCTCCACTTTATGAAGACAATGGATTATTTTAATGTAGTTCCTAGTATATTCTTCTTGTTACTAAGTTTTTCTACTTCATTTTCAAGACATTGTATTAATTATATATGAAGTCTAATATATTAAAATTACCCATCTAATTATAGTATTTTTTATTAAGTGCACAAGGTCAATAGTAGACAATTGTTGTTGGACAGAGGGGTTATATCTTTATTTCTTTTAATGATAATGATATAATTTTGATTTTCCATTTGACATATTTAAAATCACCAAATCAAAGAATAATTTGGTACATTTTTTACATCGTCAATACGGGATTACAAGAGTCAAAAATCTTATTAATTTTGTTCAACTCAACGTTAAATCAAAACTAGACAAAAAATTTTAAATGGAAAAAAACATTCAACTGAGACAAATGAATAAAAAGGATTAACAATTGAAAATATCTTTTTGTTAGTGTTTTTATTAAGGACGTGGAGAGAATAAACAAACAAAGTATGATGAATGAGAGGAGGTAATTGTTTTAATCTATTTGAATACAAATTCTAAACACATATAAATGAAGCATTTAACATATTAAAAGTAAACAACAATAAATAATAAATCACTCACTATTGTAGTTATTTTGATCTGATTGATTCAATGTACTAGCTTTGTCCTTTTACTGTCGCGTTTCTTATGTAAGCTCAGAAACAATGAACAACATTGAAACAACAAAACTCTTTAATAATCAAAGTTCAATATGGTTATTGAGCTTCTATCAAATGTATTACTATCTTTTGTTTTAAGATTCATTAATTCCTTGTGACATAGTTGTACTAAAAAAAATAGAGTATCCAAAAAGGAAACCGTTTCTTAAATATCAATAATCCATTATTTATAAAAGTGGGCCCCTCACACAATAAACAAGATCCTTTCTAAATGGCTCCCCTGACACAATTGGAAACTTAAACTCTATTTTTTTTATAACAAGTTTGTCGCGACGCGAGCCTATACACTTGACATGGCCGACAATCGAAAACGATTCCGACCCTCAAATCTAACCCTCATCCTTGCTAACTACAAGTACAAAACTAACTCAAACATACATAAGCATCAACTTTTAAAGAAACATTTACAAACAATTTATTGAAGCTCAAAACTTCGTTGAATATATTGAGTATCAAACATTATTTTTAAACAAAATATCTTTAATTGAAAAACTCTATTAAACTGTGTAAGATTCATTAATTCCTTGTGACATAGTTGTAGCAAAAAATTTAGAGTATCCAAAAAGGAAATCGTTTCTTAAATTTCAATAATCCATTATTTATAATAGTGGGCCCCTCACACAATAAACAAGATCCTTTCTAAATGGCTCTCCTGACACAATAGGAAACTTAAACTCTATTTTTTGATACCAAGTTTGTCGCGACGCGAGCCTTTACACTTGACGTGGCCGACAATCAAAAACAATTCCCACCCTCAAGTCTAACCCTCATACTTGCTAACTGCAAGTACAAAACCAACTCAAGCATACATAAGCATCAAATTGAAAAGAAACATTTACAAACAATTTATTGAAGCTCAATACTTCGTTGAATATATTGAGTATCAAACATAATTTTATTAAAAAAATATCTTTAATTAAAAAACTCTATAAAACTGTCTAAATATGAAGCCTCTAATATACACAAGGATGAGTGTTGGGATAAGACTCGCGATTCCTCAACAAAACTATTAGTAACAACTCACTGAAGTTGGAGTTATCAAAAGCAAGGTCTTAGTCAAAAGCTGGCGAGTAGAAAAAGTGATCTAAAGGGACTCTTTTTTAGGATCCTAAGATAAAATATATATGTCGGTCGAATGACATAATTATATTAAATGTACGAGTATTCAATGGTAGTTGAATATCAAAAAACTAAAGGAAAGAACTGCAATAACTAATAATGTAGTCAACTTGAATGTAAAGCAATAAATGATTTAAATAATTTAAAGCTTTAAAAACTACTCTATCATCTCTAAAATCAACATAATAAGTAATCTATAAATATCCACTTTAACTCATAATATACTTTATTTGTAGGCAGTTTGTCTAACTGACAACCATTTATGAACCTAACAATGATACAACTCCTTCCGCGCGTTGCAAGGGCCAAACCTATACCTTGTTGGGGATATATGATGATATTGTAACTATGGATTAAACTTTATGCCTTATAAGAGCAGGATAAGAGTCCCATTGTAGCACCTCCAGACTCAAAATGAAGAAATTCAACAGGAGTCAGTATCGACAAAACCACCCATGGATCGTGGGTAGAACAACAAATAATATGTGATGTTTTGTCAATAGGGTTAAAATATTGATTGTGTCTGATCACACCTAGGGTCGACCACTCTAGTCTGTTGATGGACCTACGGACCATAGGTATAACCGGAGGTGAGTTTCTTCATCAAATTTGAGGGAATTAGTTATTGGTCAACATTAAATGGTCATCCTTTTAGCAAAAAATAACTTTGGTGGCACATAACCTAACAGAGTAAATATAATTAAATCCTCTTTCATACTCCCCCATGTTTTCTAAAATCCCACCTCCGAGTAAAAAATTTATCCTTGTTTTAGTGAAGACTTGTCAGGCATAAAATGAACCGCGGCTACAGTCGACAGTTTGACGTCAAAACGATGGTTCATCCTTCCATGGATGGCCTATATAAAATTTTATATTATGGTCATGTAGGCATTTTCATAGGCATTGGGGCTATTAAAGTACGTTGTTTAATGCCTCAACTATGACGTTTTTTACTTAATATAATCCTTAAAAATTAGTGTGTCTTAACAAAAATTATCCAAACTTGGAGCATAAAGAAGGAAAAAATCGACCAAACCTCCAAAGAACAAGAAACAATGTTCTTTAAATTTAAGCCCCGAAATTCAAAGAATTTATCCGTCAATTTCATCACCGATTATAAGGAATTTTATTCGTAGATCCCTTTCATCTATTAGGTCCCTAGAATTCAGTCAGTTTCTTGATTTTCCATATCATTTTTCGACCTAGTGTTTCTAAGACAATGGATATTTAATGTGATATATCTATTATATTATAATGAGTACGAGATTCAGAATCATGTAGGACTTTGTTTTATTAGTATTAGTGTCTTCAAACGCCTATTATGTGCTCTAAATTGATGTTGAAGTTTTGATTTAAAACTACGAAGGCTAATAAGCAAGGCGAGGACAAACCTAACAGAAAAGAAATAAAGAGCTGAAGAAGTAAAGAAAATGCAATCCTAGAGATCGCAATGACAACTCGGTTAACCGCACAGTGGCTTATTCATCCCTTCTAAAGTTCCAGCATGCCAGCTTGACTGAAGAACCATGTTTATGATTGAAACGGTCAATCGGCATATCGTCGATCAGTTCCGCGATAATAAATTGCATCGCCCAAAGTTACAGGTTTCGAGATGCCGAAGACTAATGCAAAATTGTGATGGAAGAGGACACTCGACGAATCAACGATCATTTTTACGTGGCGAGACATAATCTCTTGAGTGAAGTTTCATTATTAATTTTGGGAATCTATAAATCGGATTTTAAATGTAGTTTTGAAGAATTCTCTCTATGATATTACCATTTCCATTCTAGACAAAGAGTTTTCTCTTGATTTTTGTGTTCAAGTTGTTTAATTTTGGAGGATTTGAAAAGTGGCTCTTGGAAATTTATTGTTGAAAATCATTGTAAAGACTTTGAGACTCTTACCCACATTATATGTAATGCATTTGGTAACCTTTTCTCTAATTTTAAGGTGTGTATCTAAAGATGCAATTATTGGGGTATGATGTTTATTTCTCGAATTCCTGTATGGGTATTGTTGTTTGATGATAAAATTGTTGTTTTAATATTTGTTTTAATAATTAGTTGACTTTTAATTAATGAATTTTAGGTGCAAATGCAATTATAATTTTGAGTTCTTAGCTTGTTGGAGAAAGATGTTTCAGGACCAAATCTTTTTAATAATGATTTGTGGGTATTGGGTTAATATGGGTTCAAGTTGAGAGAGTGAATCTAAAATTCAATCCTACCCATCTAGCTCGAGAGAGGGGATGTTTTAAGGTTACAAGCTTGTTATTATGTTGATATTGTTGTTGTTCGAAAGAATAACCTGAACAGTAATAGTTGTTCAAGTTAAAACTATTACACTTAAAGTCCAGCTTACCCATAATGTTTTAGAAAATCATCCTTAGATTTAAATTACCCATATAGTATAATTAACCTATATTCGATACCATTCCAATAACTTCTCCATATTGTTATTTTCCCCTAGTTTATTTGTCGTTTCAGCTATTTATTGCAAAATAAACCCTGCATCAAACATTTGTTGTCACACATTCATATTTTTTATATTATTTATAAAAAAAGTATTCCTATAACAATTTATATAACGTTTGTACTTCCTATTGAATATTAGACACGTACCACTCCCTGTGGGTTCGACCTAAACTCTTCGTTGGGTTTTATACTAATTAATGATTGTTTACACCTAGAATTTGATGAGGTGTCTGTAAGAGTTAGTGTTTCAATTAATTTTGAAACAAATTCATCCGTTTTGAAATAACAAATACATGAATGTGAGTTGTAACATTCATTTATTTTAATTCTATGTTATAAACATTTGAAAGAAGTTTTTTTCAATCCTACATTATGGTTTTTTGATAGATAAGTTTTTTGTTTAAAATTCTTGAACCTAATAAATTCTATTAATTAAAAATCTTTTTCTTGCAAAACTTTTTATCCTATAAATTGAGTTTCTTTTGGTTGAAAAGATAAGCATTCAAATAAAAGTATTTTCCCTTGAAAACACTTGTAAGACATAGATCAAAAGGTGAAATCACAAATTGAAGAATAGAAGAGCAACATTCTTGAACGCTACTTGTTTTGTGGCTTAGTTGAATCCCGAAGATTGACTTGTTATTTATTCTTCCGATTGCTCGTGGGAGAGACTCCAACTATCTTCAAGAAATGTATGAACGTGCCTCTAAGCCAAGCAAGTTTTATTTTGTATTCCTTGTAATTTTATCATTCTTGTTCATTTGTTCTAACAATTTGAAGATAGTTGTCTCTATGGCATCCACTTAAATAACGAACAATGTTTCATCTTTGCCTAATCCTAATTTTGAAATATTTGACGGCAAAGACTTTTCTAGAAGGCGTGGAAAGATGGAATTCTTTTTAAGATGATTAAAATTAGCGTATGTTCTTGAGAAACCTTGTCCTGAGGCTCCTAGTTCAGAGGTAACAACGGAAGAGGCTACTTTAATTAAAGAAAAAATTGCCAAATGGCAAGATGATGATTACTTATGCAAGGATTATATTCTTGGAGGAATTTCCAATAAATATTATGATCAATATTATATTAAGTGTAAATTTGCTAAGGAGATTTGGGATACTCTTAAAGTTATTCATTTAGCAGAAGAGGCGAGTTCAAAGAAATTTCTTGTTTCAAATTATATGGAGTTCAAAACGGTTGATGACAAGTCAATCATTGAACAAGTACAAGAATTTTAACTTATAGCTAATAAAATTGTTATAACTGGAAATACTCTTGATGAAAAATTTCATATTGGTGCGATTGTCTCAAAACTTCCTCCATCTTTGAAAGAGTACAAAAGAAAACTCTTACACAAGAAGGAAGATTTGACTCTTTAAAAATTATTGCAACACTTGCAAATTGAACAAGAGACACGATACCGCAACAATAACATCTTGAAGGAGCCCATCATGAAAGATCATGTTGTTGAAGAAAAGATCAAGAAGGAACCTGCCAATAATAAATATTTGAAGGCAAAGAAGAGTAAAAATTTCAAGCGTATTAATTCAAATTCTAAGTCAATTGAATGTTATCATTGTCATAAAATTGGTCATTATCCACGTGATTGTAAAATTCTTAAAGCTGAAAAAAAGAAAGAAAAGGCAAATACCAATACAAAAAATGAACTGGTGGCAATGGTCACAGAAGCATTTGTAGTGGGAGATCAAATGGAATGGTGGATAGACACTGGTGTAACTCGTCATATATCAGGTAATCGAAATTCTTTCATGACATATGAATTAGTGGGGGGCGATAAAGTTTTGCATATGGAAAACTCATCCTCTTCTAAGGTTGTGGGAAAGGGAACTGTTGAACTACAATTCACTTCCGAAAAGATGGTCACATTGATAGACGTATTGCATGTTCCTGATATTCGAAAGAACTTGGTGCCAGCTACGCTTCTTTCGAAGCATGGTTTTAAAATGATTGTTGAGGAAGATAAATTAATTTTGTCTAAACAATGCATGTTTGTTGGAAAAGGTTATGCTACAAATGACATATTCAAACTCAATATTGAAAATGAAAATATTTATGCTTATAATGTGGAGTCTTTAGATTTATGGCATGAACGTCTTGGTCATGTGAATTTTAGATACATTCAACTTATGATGAAAAATGGATTTATTAAAGACCGTGGTACGGATCATGTTGCTAAGTGTATTACTTGTAGTAAATATAAAATAACAAACAAACCTTTTAAGTTTGTTGAAAGGCTATCCACACTTTTGGAATTAATCCACACTGATATTTGTGAGATGGATTGTTTATCACGTCATGGAAAGAGATATTTTATCACTTTCATTGACCATTACTAAAGGTATACATATGTCTTTCCATTAAAAACAAAAGATGAGACATTTGAGACTTTTAAAACATATAAAGCAGAAGTTAAAAATAAATTGAGTTTGAAGATTAAATCAATTAGATCTTATAGAGGTGGATAATATTTAAAATAATTTTTTTTATTTTTTTGAGAAAAAAGGCATTGAGAAACAATTGACTATGTCTTGTACACAACAACAAAATGGTGTAGCAGAAAGAAAAAATAGAACTCTCATTGAAATGGTTAACTCTATGCTTTATGGATCTGGTATCACTGAAAATTTGTGGACTGAAAACTTATTTTCTGCATGTCATATTTTGAATCGAATTCATTTCAAGAAACATGATTCATTTCCATATGAACTTTGGAAGAATCGATAGCCCAATATAAATTATTTTAAAGAATGGGGTTGTTTGGCTCATGTTAGATTACCAGATCAACAATTGACTAAGATTGGATATAGAGGAGTAGATTGTGTATTTATTGGTTATTCACAAACCAGTAAGGCTTATAGATTTTTGAATCTTGCGACTCCAAGCCCTCACACAATTATTGAATCGTTGCATGCTAACTTTTTTGAGCATATATATCCTGAGAAAAAAATAGTCTTTTGGAACAAAATACAAGTTCTTCTATATCTACTCTTAAAAGAAAAATAGTTGAACCTTTGGAAGAAAGTCAACCAAGACATAGTGCAAGATCTGCCAAACCAAGAGACTTTGGACCAAATTTTCAAGTCTTTTTAGTTGAAAGGGATCCTAAAAGTTATGCTGAAGCAATGGCTTCACATGATGCTCCTATTTGGCGTGAAGCTATTGATGATGAAATGCACTCCATTATGTCAAACAATACATGCATTTTATCAGACCTCCCTCCTGGATGTAAGTCTATTGGTCGTAGATGGATCTTTAGAAAGAAATTAAAATCTGATGGAACCTTAAATAAGTACAAAGCTCGTTTGGTTGTAAAAGCTTTTACTCAATTGAAAGATATTGATTATTTTGATACGTTTGCACCTAGAGCTCTAAAGACTTCTATTCGACTCTTCATAGCTTTAGTCGCAATTCATAGTCTGGTAATACATCAAATTGATGTGAAGTCTGCATTTCTGAATGGAGATTCTAGATGAAGAGGTTTACAAGAAACAACCAGAAGGATTTGTCGTTCCTGGTCAAGAACACAAAGTTTGTAAGCTTCTTAAATTTTTATATGGATTAAAACAAGCTCAAAAACAATGGAATGAGAAATTTGGAAGAGTAATGATTTCTAATGGCTACTCAATCAATGGTGGTGATATTTGTATATTTAGCATATTTCATGAAAAATCTAGTGTTATAATATGTCTTTATGTGGATGATATGTTGATCTTTTGAACTGCTATTGAAAGAGTCAAAGAAACGAAAAAATTTCTAGCTTCTCGATTTTAAATGAAAGATCTTTGAGAAGCTG
This sequence comes from Solanum chilense, assembly GCA_032847665.1. Lineage (NCBI taxonomy): Eukaryota > Viridiplantae > Streptophyta > Magnoliopsida > Solanales > Solanaceae > Solanum > Solanum chilense. Next base: position 26,507,886 of record CM064973.1, read on the forward strand.
ATGTAATTCTGGGTATTAAAATTATAAGATCAGTGAATGACTTGAAACCTAATCAATCAAGTTATATTGAGAAAGTTCTAAAGAGGTTTGGTCACTTTGATTACAAACCTGCTCCTACACCATTTGATCCTAGCATCAAACTAATGCGCAAATCTAGTGATGTTCTCGACCAGCTGACATATTCTCAGATTGTTGTGAGTCTTATGTATATCATGCATTGTACCAGGCCGGATATTGGTTACGTAGTAGAAACTTTGAGCAAGTTTACTAGTAATCCCAGAGTTGAACATTGGAATGCCTTAATTTGTGTTTTAACATACCTGAAGGGTACAATTAATGTTGGCCTGCATTATTTTACATTTCCATTGTTCTTGAAGTCTATAGTGATGCTACTTCGAATTCTGATCTGAATGCCTCTAAATATATTACTGCTTGGATTTTAACTTTGGCTGGAGCCACGATCTCTTGGAAATCAAAGAAGCAGACATGTATTACTCATTCAACCATGGAGTCAGAATTTATAGCTATGTCTTCTTCTAGAAAAGAGCTGATTAATTGTGATCAATGCTGATAGATATTCGTTTATGGAGTAAGCCAATACCACCTTTAACTATCTATTGTGATAATCAAACTTCTATATTTCGGGCTTCAAGTGACTGCTATAATGGCAAGTCGAGACAAGTTCGTCTGAAACATAATCATGTCAGGAGATTATTGGAGGAAGGTGTGATATCGCTTCAATATGTGATGTCCGGATTTAATTTAGCGGATCCTTTGTCTAAAGGGTTAGGCAAAGAGTTAGTGGTCAAACTTTTAATGGGATGGGAATAAAGCCTGTTGTAAATTAATTGTACTTTATAGTAACCCTACCTAATTATCTAATCTTAGGTTCAAAGGAAAAAAAAAGTAAAGTTACAATTGTGAAGCACATCAATAAAATTCTCATTTTCAAAATAAAATGAAATAAGTAGATGTGCATGATTGAGATTACTTTCTCATCATAATTTTATATGACCGATCTCGGTTGGAGTTAGTAAGAAAACTCTTGATAATTTTTTTTTTCGATATTCCTACTGAAGAGAAGGATGATATTATATTCTCTTAATAAGTCTATAAATCGATTTCGATTGGAGTGTGTAGGAACACTCTTGATAGATTTACCGATACTTTGTGTAAAGGAGGATGACATTAATTTCTCTTAATGAAGTTCATAGACTATTTTGTCTGAGTATGCAAAGTAACTCTTGATGAATTCACCGCACTAAGTTCGAAGTGGAGGCCGCTTTAATAAGATTTTAACAGCAAAATCTTAAAGCACTTGGCTAAAAAGATTTCCGGACACATGGTCGTAAGGTATCAAAGGATTTTAATTTTCACCGGAAAATAGTGATATGCGTGGCTTTATTTTCTAACTTCATTCAATGATGCATTTAGTTCAAGATTTGTTCACTAAGTAGTCAATGATTTAGAAAAACCTTCACTAGCTTATGGTTCAAGTAAAAAAGAAACCATTATTGATGCATGTTGCTAGATTAATGTCTCAAAATATTTTTTGGATTTTTCAAAGATAAAATTTCTTGAAACAAGTGGGGGATTGTAAAAGTTAGTGTTTCAATTAATTTTGAAACAAATTCATCCGTTTTGAAATAACAAATACATGAATGTGAGTTGTAACATTCATTTATTTTAATTCTATGTTATAAACATTTGCAAGAAGTTTTTTTTTTTTAATTTTACGTTATGGTTTCTGAAAGATAAATTTTTTGTTTCCAATTCATGAACCTAATAAATTCTATTAATTAAAAATCTTTTTCTTGCAAAACTTTTTATCCTATAAAGTAGTTTCTTTTGGTGGAAAAGATAAGCATTCAAACAAAAGTGTTTTCCCTTGAAAACACTTGTGAGAGATTGATCAAAAGGTGAAATCACCAATTTAAGAATAGAAGAGCAACAATCTAGAATGCTACTTGTTTTCTGGCTTAGTTGAATCCCGAAGATAGAGTTGTTATTTATTCTTCCGATGCTCGTGGGAGAGATTCCAACTATCTTCAAGAAACATATTAACGTGCCTCTAAGCCATGCAAGTTTTATTTTGTATTCCTTGTAATTTTATCATTCTTGTTCATTTGTTCTAACAGTCTTTTAATCTCTACTCGAAATTGTGTCATTCCCGGGGAATGGTGCTGTTTGAAATTCCTTTATTTAAGTTCAATTTCGATTTCTCTGATAGTTGAATCGACTAAATTTTGTTTGAGTTTTTTATTAGTAGAAGAAGAGATTAGCGTAAAGGGGAGTAATGGCATCCATGTGGGCCACCAAGAAGACTTTGGAAATATGAACGATGTAAAGGATCAAATTCAATTGGGCTGCGTTTGTGCAATTTTTCTACCTCCGACTGAAGGAATTGTTGTCTTCTTCATCACTAGCACAATGCTTCAGCTCCTCAACTTAAAATATTATTTGGGGGGATTGGTTCATGAGGATCCTTATGAGCATATTAGGAACTTTGTGGATGTCTGTGGTCTGTTCTCATTTACGACCATATCAAAAGAATCAATCCGCCTATGTTTATTTTCATTCTCTTTGATGGGTGAAGCTACTAAATTGTTGTATGAGTTACCGAAGAATTCCATCACATCTTTCGATGAGTATACAAAAACTTTCATAGTTAGATTCTTTGTTCGTCCAATAATGTATACATCATGGGAGGAAAATTACAATTCATTAAGGACCATGTCATAAAAAGCAAAGACTAAGGTTAAGGTAAACGCAAGAAGTCCATTTTGTAATGGGTTGATTACCTGGTTTTCATCTCAGAATAATGGTACAGGCTGTGAAAAATTATTTATTTTATTAAAACGAATTGAAAAAACATGATGATGAAAGAAAAAAGAAATTAAAATTATGTTTCTTCCTTATTATTTGGTATACAATAATCTCTTTATTGCTTTACTAAAGAAGCAAATGAAAAGCCCCGATGATTTAAATTTCTCCACCTTAGCTGATCAATGTACTTTTCCATATCCTTTGCCAAATAATTTTTCCAATCGCCAATTTCTCCTTTTCGAAAATATAGATTGTTGCTTATTTCTGGAAAGGTTTCTCATAATTTCTCACTCTTATTAACCTCAAAATTGCTTTAACTATTGAAATTACTGAGTGACGCAAATCTTTGAAGTACAAGTTGATCTTGTTCCTCTTTAGAGAAGGGTTTGTCCATGAAATCAGCCAACTTCTTCACATAACCCAACGTGTCCTCCTTCAAGTCTCTGTAATTGAAGAAGAATAGTTTCTCGGGTCTCTCATCACTTGCTTCCAAGTATCCCAATATGTTATCCTAGAAAGGTCCATATGCAAGTTATCCTTGGAAAAACCACTTTAGTTCTTCATTGAGTGTAACTAGAAATGTTTTAGTACTTTATTTAGCTTTGATCTTTTGTGTGAAATGCCACCAAGAAAAAATATATCTTTTTTTTCTTTATATATGTAAATGATCTTGCAAATATCTGATTCTAATATGGATTTTTGTAAGAGTGTATAAGGTAGATGAGGGGATAATAATGGCAACACCTCCATTGCAAATTTAGGATTTGAGAGAAAAGAAAATTCTATAAATGGTATGCATGCATGGGATAACTTATTGAGTAAAGGGCTATTTGTAAGATCTTTATGTCTCGTCATAATGGAAAATGTGAAGGCTTTAAGAGAAGTGGTGCCTGTTTTTAGAGCACTGCAGAGGAAAGTATCAGCGGGTTGAGCTTTGAATTTTGTTGCATATCTAGAGATGATTCTTGGAAATATAAATTATACCAAAAGACTTAATATTGACAGCTATAGAATTAGGATAATCAAAGTCTCTTTTTCCAGGTATTACTGTCATCTCTTTGTATTGTTTGCGCGTTTCATTGAAAATTTCTAATCCATAATTCTCAGATAAGTAGTTATTTTTTATGGTAAAGTAGAGGAACTCATTTTTCCGAGAGTATGAAAATGATTAAAAAAACCAAGAACCCACTTGCCTATTGATATACAGAGGAGAATTTTATTAGCATATGGCAAATGATCCATCTAATATTCAGATAATTATTCAATTTGGTACTATGTCATTACAACAAAAGATAAGTTAGATAATTATGCAACTATCATGGATATGAAAATCATATGGACTATGTCATTAAAACAAAAGACTAAGTTAGATAATTATGCAACTATCACGGATATGAAAATCATATTAAAATTTCCTTTTTACTGTTATGCATTTGTTTATGTTCAGGATTGGGTTAGATATTGTTACTGTTATGCATTTGATTTTGAGAAATAGAACATGAAATTATAGGGGATCTCTGCAATATATATGAGGTCTTTAAATGTCAAGTATCATATGTTTTGAAGTCATGTTTGTTCTTTATAGGTATCATCTCTTTTGTAGCCTGTTTGGCTGGAAAATACAACACCAAAATACAATTCAATTTAAGAGGCCTTGCAATTTTGTAAATGTTAGCTAGTTGCTGCTATAAGCTCTCAAAATTCAAGAATTCATCGATTCTATCCATGTTTCTGCAAAATCATTTATATAGATAGTATTGTTGGGATAAGCATTTTTTTGTATAAATGATGAAATGCATGGAACACGTTGTCAAGGTCATCTCAAGAGAAATTGTTTTAACAAGGACTTCTATTTCATAAAAGACTTTCATTTCAAAAAGAACTCTAAATAAAATAAACTTATGAAACAAAGGAAAGTCACTGAAGCAGTAGAAGCTTCAGAAACCAAAAGCGTAAAAAGTATAAGAGGCGTCTATTATACTTGCACACTTACATAGCAAAACAATTGATAGCCTGATTTCAACGTGTTGATGATCAAACCATACAGAAAAACATATCTAGGAAGTTTTCTTAGTATTTGTTATTTTTATATTTTGTAGATCAGTGATATATAAATTGAATTTAGGATCTTAGTCTTCAAGTTGAGGGCAACACGAAAACACTGAGAACACATACGTTGGAGGTGTATGGTAGAATTGAATTTAAGTTGTTAATATTTAGGTTAAGATAAATTTTATAATATCGTTTTTTGGTTGAAGCTCGTAGTTATTTAGTGAAGTTAGGGTAAATTCTATAGAGGTTTTTTACCAAGTTGTAGTTTTTACACCTTTTGAGTGGGGTCTTTCCACGTAAAAATTGTGTTCATACTTTACGATCTTTATATCTTCTTGAAACACGTTAGGCTACATGGTTCACTTGAGTTAAGTCTGATAAACATTAAAGAATCTCGGTCGTGTAGACTAACAAGTATAATCTACTTTAAAGCCAGGCTTGAATTTTTAAATTTATATTAGGTTGTTTTGTTGATATATTATTTAGCCTTTTTGAATTTTTGTTATGCACATTAGATTATCATTTGACAGTTTAAAGCCCTTTAATGCTTAATAGAAATAATCAGAGGCTTCTTTTGCTGCACCATTGTTTAAAAAACCAACACTTTAACAGAGCAAATATGCATGCGCTAAGCACAGGACGAAGGAGCTTGTTATTGTTTTGACTTAACAGGAAGAATGTTTCTTTAGAGTTTTTTAATCTTTGAAATATACTTTCTGTCTTAATAAAAAATATACTTACTATCTTGGGATCTGATCCTACACCGCCCCTCAAGACTTAAGTGGATAAACTCTATTACATAAGTTAATTCATAATTTTAATCTCACATCATTAGATAAGTATACAGTTATTATTGTATCGGCCCAAAACCTTGCAAATTTGTCTTTACGGTGCTTCCTCTATCCCTCTGAATTAAAAGTTTATATTTATAGAAAAAATCTCACTAGGCATTTTTTTCCGTGAAACAAAATTCATTCAATCAACGTTTTATAAGAATGAGTTGTATAATGCATAATAACTTGTATATTTAATAACTATTTAATACACCAACATATTTAGCCAACATGTACATTTTTTCATGTCAAATGTGAGTTTATTCACATCCACGATTTGACTATTACCTTGAGCTATGATTGTGTCTCTTATTGATTCTACTAATTTTATGTGACCTAATGTTCGAGAGTAGGGAGTCTTTATTGAAGGAAACGAACTAATGATAAAAATTTAGATGTTAATTCACTCAGTGTACCATATGCATGTGTTCATTGTTATCCCATCCTTCGATGTATTTTAGAATTTCTATTTGTTTTACTTCTAATTGAAGCTTTTCAGATGCATGTTGGTTACTCGTAAACAGTAAACAACAATGGGGTAAGTTAATGTTCATGCAATTGAGCAACTCCTATCTGTGGTTGTCTATGACGCTAGAAAACAGGATTAAAATTTATTACCAGTTTCTCCTATAGTCTAGGCACATTTGTTATTCGACTGAACATCTCAAACTAGGATGGCATGAATACCTTACGGGAGGAATGCAGAATAATTTAAATGTGAATGTGCAACAACGTTATATCCCATAGACAAAAAATTTATTTTCATGTTATTTGATAGACTAATTTAGTAAATTGATGTCATAAACACTATTTTGGGAGAATTGAAGTAATACTAATATACATATTATTGTAATATCCTTTTAGTTTCATAAGCTGTGAAAGACACGAACATGCTATCCTCCATCAATATGAAGATTAATTATTCTTCGGTAGTTGAAAGTCTTCTTGTTGTCACTCAACCATAACGTAAAAAAAAAAAGCAGATAATATCTTCATTTGCCTATTGTCAAACTCCTTCCAAACCAAATTCTTGGCCCTGCCTGTTTTATCAACAAAAGAATAGGCTTAGCTAGTTATAAAAAGATAGTAAACACGCACCAGAAAATTTAAGTATAGTGTCGCATTCAAGGCTCTAAGAAATGATAATTAAAGCTAATAACATGGTTTGACCAACCTGGAAATCAGTAAACTTGAAGGGTCTGCAATCTTGAAGAATGTTGGAATTAATGCATCAATGTTTAGTCTTTCGAAATTGTCTCTTCGTTTTTCAAGAAATCTCTTTAGAATTTCATAGTACATGTATCTAGTAAATTGTGATACATATATTTAGTTATTTGTGCAACACTTTTGGTTTTCTATTTTGAGTAGTATAAAAAGTGATGTAGTTGATGATTGTAATCATCTCAAGTGGCCTTAAGTAGCATATAATAAACTTGAGCATATTCTAAAGATATTACTTTTCCTTCCATATTTCCTAAAAATTGGTATTAGAGCAGGTTTTCATTCTTAATCTGGGGTTAAATGAAGAAAAAAATATGGCATCCAAAACAAATGAAGGTGTTGATTCTTCAGTTGTTCTTACTCCATTTTTTTGATGGAACTGATTTTGAATACTGAAATATAAGAATGAGAACAAATTTGGAAGCTGAAGGTTTGTGCAATATTGTTGCAAATGGCTTTGAAGAGACAGACAACGATGGTGATATTACAGTAGCAGAGATGAATAATCTTGAGGCTAAGTATCATCAAGATGCAAAAGCCTTGAGCAAAATCCAAATGGGATCCTCAAGAGCATATTTTGCAAAAAATGCTATTTGTGAGACTCAAAAGGGAGCTTGGGATTTTGTGGAAAATGAGGTGTATGGTGACGAGAAGGTACGCACTATAAAACTTCAAACTCTTAGAAAAGAGTTTAAAAATTTAAAGATGATAGAATCTGAAAAAATTGATGAATATTGCACAAGAGTCATCAATATTGTTAATGAAATGAGAAATCATAGTGATACAATTTATGACCAACAATTTTTTGAAAATATTCTAGTTAGTGTCACAGAAAAGTATGAGTACATCGTTGCTATCACTGAGGAGACGAAATATCTTTCTAAGTTTTCCATCAAAGAGCAAGTTGGATCATTTCGTGCACATGAGAAGCGAAGATTTTTTCGTTAAAATCAACCAAAAGAGATGGCTTTCAAGTCTAAAAATATGAGAATTCTCAAAATTTCTCAAAAAATCATCAGAGTAAAAATCACACACCAAAAAAGAAGAAGGATCATGATGGTTCTTCCAAGAAGGTTGAAGAAAAAAGTGAGAAAAACTCTAATTTTTTTTGTAAAGTTAGGAAAAAGACTAATCACAATGCATAAAAATGTATGCACAAAGGCAAGCCTTAATGAAACTTTTGTAAAAAGTTTGACCACGTTGAAAAGGATTGTTGGCATAAGAAATGGGAGCAAGCAAATTTTTTACGAAAAACAGGAGAAAGAAAGGGAAGAAAACATTTTCTTTGCTTCTAAATCTGATGCTTCAACATAAAGCAATGAATGGTATGTTCGTAATTGTTGTTGTAATCACATGACTAGAGATGAAAAGACTTTCCTCTCAAATAATAATAGCATCACTACTAAAGTGAAGATGGGGAATGGAGTCTCAGTTGTTGCGAAAGGTAAAGGTACTATTTCGATCAACATGAAAGGAAACGGTAAGCAAATTCATGTTGTTCTTTATATTCCTGACATGGAAGAAAATTTGCTTAGTGTTGGTAAACTCATTGAAACTGTTATTCTGTTGCGTTTAGAGATAATTATTGCAGGATTTATGATAAAATTGAGCTAAGTCAAGTCATTGTTGAAGTAAATATGATAAAAAGAAACTTACCTTTGCAATTTTATTACAATGCACTAAAAATGAAATTGTAGATGATTCATGGCTTTGTCACAAAAGATTTTGTCACTTGAAATTTCATGGTTTAAAGCTTCTCAAGCAAAAGGACATGGTACAAGACCTTCCTGAGATACATACTGAGATGGGTATATGTGAAAGTTGTATAATGGGAAAGCAACACAAGAAGTCTTTTCCAAAAGGGGTGTCTGGGAGAGCAAGTGTACTTTTGGAACTAATTCATACCGACTTTTGTGGACCAATGAAGACTCCATCTCTTTGAAGTCAAAGGTGTTTTCTAATCTCAATTGATTATTTCTCAAGAATGACTTTGGTTTATTTCTTGAAAGAAAACTCAGAAGCATTTGCTCAATTCAAGAAATTTAAAGCCTTGTTGAGAAGCAAAAAGGTTGTAGCATCAAAACCATTCACAGTGATTGAGGAGGTGAGTAAACAAGTCGAGAATTTCAATAATATTGCAAAAATGAAGGCATTCAGAAGAAACTTACAGCAGGGTATACTCCAAAACAAAATGGTGTATCTGAAAGAAGAAATAGAACAGTTGTTGAAATGACCAGAACTATGATGAATGAGAAAGGGCTGCCAAAATATTTTTGGGCAGAAGCAGTGCATACAACACTTCACATCCTTAACAGGTGTCCAACAAAGGCACTAAAGGACAAGACACCAGCTGAAGCTTAGAATGGAATTAAACCTTCTTTAAGTAATTTTAAAATTTTGGGTGCATTTGTTATGCTCATGTACCTACTGAGAAAAGAACAAAATTTGATGAAAAAGTCAAAAATGTGTCTTTCTTGTTATGGTGATGTGAAAAAGGATATAGGTTTATCGATGTCAAAACTAACAAACTTGTTGTTAGTAAACATGTCATTTTTGATAAAAAACAACATGGAATTGGGAGGATAAAAAGATTAAGAATACTGCTATCACATCTTCAAATCAAGAAGAGGATAAGAAAGATGAAGATGTCTCTAAAGGGGGAGAAATCCCTAATTCAGATAATGAAGAACTGCCTGCAAGAGGAACAAAAATGTTGAGTGACATTTATCAATGTTGTAATTTTGCCGGTGTTGAGCCAGAAAATTATGAAGAAGCAATAAAGCATGATGTTTGGAAGAAGGTCATGGAAGAAGAAATTCGAATGATTGAGAAAAATAATATTTGGGAGCTTGTGGCTATTCCTAGAGAAAGAGAGGTTGTAAGTATAAAATGGATTTACAAAATCAAACTCAATTAGGAAGGAGATATTCAAAAGCACAAAGTAAGGTTAGATGCTAGAGTCTTCACACGAAAATCAGGTATTTATTTTAATGACACTTTCTCTCCTGTTGCTTGTCTTGGGACAATTATAATTGTAATTGTTGTTGCTGCACAAAAGAAATAGAAGATATTTCAACTTGATGTTAAATCAACATTTGTGAATCAAAAACTTGATGAAGATATTTATGTTGAGCAACCTCAAGGATTTTTTGTTCAAGGGGGAGAAAAAAAGTTGTATAGGTTAAAAAAAGCTCTTTACGTGCTGAAACAAGATCGAAGACCTTGGTACAATGAAATTGATACATACTTTCTGAAATTAATATTCAAAGAAGTAAAAGTGAAGCCACTTTGTATGTGAAAAAAGAACATGGCAGTATTATCATTGTTTTTCTCTATTTAGATGATTTGCTCTTTACAAGAAATGATGTAAAGATGATGCTTCAAAAAAGATATGATGCAAGCTTATGAAATGAGTGATCTTGGGTTGCTTAATTATTTCTTGGGCATCGAAGTTTCTCAAGTGAAAGAAGGAATTTTCATTTCTCAAAAGAAGTATACTAAAAGTATTCTTCAAAAAATTAAAATGATGGATTGCATGTAACGATTCAAAAAAAAGAGAATTATAGAAATAAGAATAAATAGGTATTTAAGGGCATAATTGTCCTTTCACGTTTTAAATGAATAAATAAATAAATAAATAAACAGATTTGTATTTATTTATTTTAAATGTTATTTGACTAATTCTTGAATTAGTCTCCTAATCCAATTAGTCCTCTCTCTCTCACGCTTCTTAACTCCCTCTCTCACGTTCTCCATCTTCCTGACATTATTTCTGCCAAAACATCAACAGTTTTCATGCTTGAAGAACTAACAAAAATTTTTAAGCAAAAGAAAAAGTAATCAAAACGTCAAGGCTAAGAGAGGTTCGTCGAGTGAGGTATACGTTGAAGTGAATTGGGAGTGGTTTGGAGGAGTTTTCTGGGCAGCAACATTAAAGTTTGAACATCGATTAAGGTATGGGTTTCTCTCATGGAATTCTTTCTCCAAGAGTACTTTCGTTCGAACGTTTCTTAACTCTTGAAACTAAGGTTGTTCCCCTTTGTATGTCCTTGTCCTTAGCTCCCTAACGAATTTGTAGGATGGGTATGTTGTGCTGCTAGATTTTTACATGAATGATGTGCTTAAATTAAATATGAATGTGTTTATGTGCAGAAAATCACGATAATGATCATCAAAATATGACCGGAAAAGTTGATGTATGGGTGTGTATAGGGCAGTGTTTTAGGCATTGTTTTGGGGTGTATAAGTTGTGTATTTATCATGTATTTTATGTGTGAAATGGGTGTAGAATGTGATGTTCATTTTGACGAAGCATAGTGAATTGAATGAACCATGAAATCTCCCTAAGAACTAATGTGAAACTTGATGAAAAAGTGCAGAAAAATAGTGGAATAAATTTCCAACAACTTAGAAATAGGTTTAAAAAGAATCTGGAAATTTTTGGATGTCAAAGAATAAAAAAAAAAACGTTTTGAGGCCTGCAGGGATCGAACCCAGGACCTCCCTGCAGCTGCCTTAACAAAAAAAAAAAGATTTAAAAAGGGAATGCTGGGGGCGGGGATCGAACCCCCGACCCCCAGTTCGCGAGAAAGGGAAGGAAAAAGGGGGCTGGGGCGGGAATCGAACCCATGACCCCCAGCTCGCGAAAAAAAAAAAAAAAAAAGAAGATGTGAGGCGTGGGGATCGAACCCACGACCTCAGCGCTGAAGGAAAAGGCGCAATTAATGGCGTGAGGCTGTGGGGATTCGATCCCACAACCTCACTGCCACTCCCCTATTTAATAAAAAAAATAGAGGGGCTGTGGGGGTTCGAACCCACCACCTCACAGCCTCCTCTTCAGCGAAAATGAGAGGAAAAATAAGGGGGGCTGTGGGGGTTCGAACCCGCAACCTCCCTATTCAAACGAATTTAATTAAAATAATAATAAAAATAATAAATTAAAATTCTAATTAAAGTTGGAAAATTAATCCTATTATGTAAATATTGAGATTTAATTTAGAATTCTAATTAAAATAGAATATTAATTCCTTTATGTAAGTATTGAGATTTAAATTAGAATTCTAACTAAATTAGAAAATTATTCTTTCATGTAAATGATTGAAATTTACTCTAGAATTCTAATTAAAATAGAAAATTTATTATGTCATGAAAATGTTGAGATTTAATTTAGAGTTCTAAAGTTATAAATGTTGGAAATAAAATCAATGAAAAATATAAATGATATCCAAATAATTCAAGATTTGGGTTCCCGTGCCCAAACCTCCGTATTGATACATAAGTCATACGTGAGTAAAATATTCAAGAATAATGTCATCTAATTAGATCAAAAATCAAGATCTTGGTATATATGCAAGATACATAAGTCTTGTAATACATAATCTTAGGAAAATAAGAATCACTTAACGAACTATAAATGAAGCCACATGGCTTGTATGTATAGACACATAAGTTTAACATACGTTCAAAATAAGTGAACCTAAGATATACATAATGAAATGAAAAATGTGGTGACAACCATGATGTGAGGCTAATGTATATGATGAGAGCAATCTCAAATGAGCCTAAGTAAAGGTTACCAATACGTACTCACCAATAAGAGTTTAAGATAATGAAGAGATCAGTCTCTATGAATACTCTAATGAAAATATTGAGTTTAAAACACTTGATACAAATGATGAGATGAGAAATCATCTATTGAGCTATGATGTCCTTATACTAGAAGTCAACTTCCATGATGTATGAGTTGAATGTAATGGAACTTTATACCGAGTACCGATAGGCTAGCTATGAGCGGTGATGCCTTCTTTCGGGAAGGGCGGAGGTTCACGTAACTCTCATGAGATGAGACTGTCCGGCTTGCCGGGTATGGGTCTCCATACATCTCCTAGTCTTTGAACCTATATTGCCACTATAGGGATCTGGCGGGGTTAAATTCCCATAAACGCCAGCATGTTATTGAATCACTTGGCCGGTGATTCCACCTCTTTTCGGTGTGGGGGAGACACTGGATTTCATGATGCTCACATGATCTATGTCGGTTAAAGTTAAAGTTCCCAAATGAATGAATGAGGCCAGCCTCAAATGAATCATATAAAGAAATGAATGATACCGAAGGTGTTAGGATAGGATAATCAAGAGGTGAGCTAGATTCAGGTAATGACATTAGGTCATTCCTGATCATTGCACAGCAAACCCGATGAAAGTCTTAAACTACATCCTAGGTATAGCTAGTGTTCGCACTGGCCTATGAATGAATTGAAATGAAATACGAATGAATGAATGAAGCAGACTCTGTGTTTGCTAAAGAAGGCTCCCTAGTTGAGGTCCCATATGTTGAGCCCTCATTTTGGAAAGTCTTAAGGTTAAGTCTATGACAATAAGGTCTTATGATATATGAATGAATAATATGAAAGAAACTATGTGTTATATGTTATGTGCTATGTGAAGATATTATGTGTTGTGTGCAATACGATGATTATAAAGATGCATGTCACTCTCATGGCATAACTTTCCTAATCTCATTTTAGCAAGTCCACTGACTTGACTTCCAAACGTCATGTTGTTAGGAAAGAGCTCTTCTTCCTCATGCATGTCCCTGGTGTGTGCTTGCATATACCCATACTTAGTACAAGTGTGTACTAATTCCATACGAACATCTACTTTTAGGTGCAGGCACAGGTGGACGCTAGAGCTACAGGATCGTTGTTGCAGCTATCCGGACGTCAGCATTCATCCGGAGTTTGGTAGGTCCTCATGCTTTCGAGGATGCTACTGTTTTACATTCTAGCGTAGTTTTAGAGTTGAGCTAGTGGAGCATGTTCCACTAGCGTTTCTTTCCTGTTTTGGTTCAGACTTTGTATTGGTGCTACTTTGGCCGATATACAATTAATACTTAATGAATTATTTCTTTCACTTGCTTATCTCTTAAATATTAGATGGTTGATGATGAACGATTACGAAATGTTAAGAATGTTTAGCAAGTATGATTAAAGAATCAAAAATTTCAAATTTTCCGCTAAAATTAATCTATGTAAAGTAAGAATGACGTAAGTAGGCTTGTCTGCGACCTCTGAGAGGTCAACGACGCCGGTCTCGTCTGGGGTCTAGATTCCGGTCGTGACAAAGTTGGTATCAGAGCGCTAGGTTAAATTCCTAGAATAATGATTTCACATCAACCACATTGAGTAGTTTCTAAGTCATGGTAGTGAAGTGCACCACTATCCTGGATTAGAGACTGCATGATGCGTAGGAAAGACTTCCCTTCTTCTGATCTTGTTGTGCTTTTCCTAATGTTTGAATTCTTGGTGTTACGAACGTGTCTAACATCAACCTTGTTGTTTTCAGAGAATGAACTCTTGGGGGACTAAGGGTCGGAGGACGGGAGCAGCAGCAGCTAGGGGTAATCAGAATCCACCCCAGGCTCCAGCTGAAGGAGTGGCCATGCCAGTTAACCCAGCTGCGTTGATTGATGCGGAGGTGAAGGCATCTCTAGCTCAGATGGCACAGGCCATCACGATGCAGGCCCAAGCTATGACTGCCCAAGTCAACCGGCAGGATGTTCTGAGGGAAAACCCACCGGTTCGCAGCATAGCTGACAGACTGCGAGACTTCACGAGGATGAATCCTCCAATTTTCACAGGGGCTAAGACTTCAGAAGATCCTCAGGAATTTATAGACGAGTTGCATAAGATACTGGTGGCCATGGGGGCCACTGATATGGAGAAGGCTGAGTTGGCTTCCTACCAGCTCAAAGATGTTGCACAGACTTGGTGCAAAATGTGGCGAGATAGCCGTGTCCTAGGAGGGGTGCCAGTCACCTGGGAGCTGTTCAAGACAACATTTTTGGAAAGGTTCTTCCCTAGAGAGATGAAGGAGGCCAAGGTTGAGGAGTTCATCAACCTCAAGCAAGGATCCATGACTGTCAGGGAGTATTCCCTGAAGTTTGTGAAGTTATCTAGGTATGTACTTCCCTTAGTATTTGATAACAAGAATGATGAGAGTACTTAACTTTGTTGAAATTATCCAGGTATGCTACTCCCTTGGTTTCTACCAGCAGGGAGGAGATGAGCAGATTCCTCACAGGAATCAATAGAGACCTGGAGGAGGATTGTCGGGCTGCGATGCTCCATAATGATATGGACCTTTCTAGATTAATGATGCATGTCCAGCAGGTAGAGGACAGCCGAAAGAGGAGAGGTGTACCTGATGTTAGGAGGCCTAGGCCTCAAGATCAGGCAGGTCCCAGCCATGGAGGCCATAGAAACAATTTTGGTGTCCGCGAGCAGCCCAAATTCAAGAAGGGGCAACAGAGTGCTGGAAATTCTGACCCTCAGAGAAATACAGCGCCTAGAGGAGGCAGACCCGAACCCAAGAGGGGCAATGGAGGTGATATGCAGCGTCCAAGGAAGACTTGTACTAAGTGTGGCCGAATGCACCTTGGAGAATGTAGACAGGGCACTAATGCCTGTTTCGGTTGTGGTAAGAGTGGACACATGGTCATAGACTGTCCCCAGAACAGAGGTCAGGCTGGGGGTAATGCTCAGCCTAGGCCTACCCCACATAATGCAGCAGCAGCCGAGCCTCCGAAGAGGAACAGATTTTATGCCTTAAAAGGTAGGGAGGAGCAGGAGAAGGCAGCTGATGTGGTCACAGGTATGCTGCAAGTATTCTCAACTTCTGTTTATGCTTTACTTGATCCAGGGTCTACGCTTTCCTTTGTGACTCCTCTGCTTGCCCTTACCTTTGAAATACTACCTGAAGTTCTGCATCATCCTATAGTGGTTAGTACGCCTTTAGGAGAAAATGTGAGAACCGATAGGGTATACAAGAACTGCCCAATAGTTGTGAGTGGCAAGGCTATGTGTGCAAACTTGATTGAGTTACCCATGCGTGATTTTGATATTATTCTTGGCATGGACTGGCTTCACAGTTATTATGCTTGCTTGGACTGTCGTAGTAGGGTGGTGAGGTTTCGCTTCCCTAATGGAGAAGAGTTAGTCTGGGAGGGGTACAATCCGATTCGTCCTAACCCCTTGGTTTCAAATCTTAAGGCCAATAAAATGATGGCCAAAGGGTTACTATGTCATCTAGTGAGTGTTAATGATTTAGATCATGACGTTCCTTCCATAGACTCGGTGCCTGTAGTAAATGAATTCCTAGATGTGTTTCCTGAAGATTTGCCTGGAGTCCCTCCCCTTCGAGAGATTGACTTTGGTATCGACTTAGAACCTGATACTAAACCAATCTCAATTCCTCCTTATAGAATGGCTCCAGCAGAACTCAAGGAGTTGAAGCTGCAGTTAAAAGATCTCACGGATAAGGGTTTCATTCAGCCGAGCATATCCCCTTGGGGCGCTCCAGTGTTGTTTGTAAAGAAAAAGGATGGGACCCTTAGAATGTGTATCGATTATCGGCAGCTCAACAAAGTTACTATAAAGAATAAGTATCCACTTCCCAGAATTGATGATTTGTTCGATCAGCTCCAAGGGTCTAGTTTCTTCTCTAAGATTGATCTTCGTTCAGGGTATCATCAGCTTAGAGTTAGGGATAGGGATGTCCCAAAAACAGCTTTTCGTACCCGTTATGGTCATTATGAGTTCTTGGTTATGTCATTCGGTCTCACGAATGCACCTGCTGCATTTATGGACCTCATGAACAGAGTCTTCCGTGAATACCTTGACTCTTTCGTCATAGTATTCATTGATGACATTCTCATCTACTCTAAGACCAAGGAAGAGCATGAACAGCATTTGAGACTAACCTTGCAGGTACTTAGACAGCATCAGTTGTATGCCAAATTCAGCAAGTGTGAATTCTGGCTGAGATCAGTGACCTTCCTAGGCCATGTTGTGTCCGATCAAGGTGTAGAAGTGGACCCCAGAAAGACTGAAGCCGTTAAGAAGTGGCCAAAGCCTCTTACACCCACCGATATCCGTAGCTTTCTGGGATTGGCTGGTTACTACCGCAGGTTCGTGGAGGGATTTTCTTCCATTGCTGCCCCACTTACAACCTTGACAAAGAAGAAATCCAAGTTTGAATGGACGGAGACTTGTGAGAAGAGTTTCCAGGAGCTCAAGGACAGACTCACTTCAGCCCCGGTGCTTACTCTGCCTAAGAGTGGCGAGAATTACACTGTCTATTGTGATGCATCTAGGGTTGGTTTGGGATGTGTTCTTATGCAGGCTGGTAAGGTGATAGCCTATGCTTCCAGACAGCTCAAGGTTCATGAAAAGAATTATCCCACTCATGACTTGGAGTTGGCAGCTGTGGTGTTTGCATTGAAGCTGTGGAGGCATTATCTTTATGGAGTACATGTGGATGTGTTCACGGATCATAAGAGTCTCCAGTACGTGTTCACGCAGAGGGAGCTGAATCTACGGCAACGCAGATGGTTGGAGCTGCTGAAGGATTATGACATGAATGTGCACTACCATCCAGGTAAGGCTAATGTTGTGGCTGATGCTTTGAGCAGGATGAGCATGGGGAGTACAGCCCACGTTGAGGATGAGAAGAAAGAGCTAGTGAAAGAGGTACACAGACTGGCCAGACTGGGTGTGCGGTTGGTTGACTCTACTAGTGGAGGTGTTTCAGTTCACCCTAGTTCTGAATCATCCCTGATAGTGGAAGTCAAAAAGGGTCAGCATCTTGATCCTGTGTTGATGGAGATGAAGGACTCAGTGTTGTTAAAAATGAACGAGTCTTTTGCTTTGGGAGATGATGGCATACTTAGATACCAGAACCGGTTGTGCGTACCAGATGTAGATGATTTACGTACCAGGATTGTTGCAGAGGCCCATGGTTCCAGATATTCTATACATCCAGGTTCCACCAAAATGCATCATGATCTTAAGCAGATTTATTGGTGGGATGGCATAAAGAAAGATATTGCAGACTATGTGGCTAAGTGTTCTAATTGTCAGCAGGTTAAGGCAGAGCATCTTAAGCCTGGTGGTCTAACTCAGATTATTGAGGTTCCGACTTGGAAATGGGAGGCCATTAATATGGACTTCGTAGTTGGTCTTCCGAGGACTAAGAGGCAGCATGACTCCATATGGGTTATTGTGGACAGATTGACTAAGTCTGCCCATTTTATCCCTGTGAAGTCTACTTACAGGGCCGAGGATTACGCGAGACTCTACATTGATGAGATTGTGAGATGGCATGGGATTCCTTTGTCTATTATTTCAGATAGAGGAGCTCAGTTTACTTCGCATTTTTGGAGATCTTTCCAGAAAAGCTTAGGCACGCAGGTGAAACTTAGCACTGCCTTTCATCCTCAGACAGATGGGCAGGCAGAGCGCACTATTCAGACATTGGAGGACATGTTGAGAGCGTGTGTGATTGACTTTAGAGGTAATTGGGATGACCATCTACCTTTGATAGAGTTCTCGTATAATAATAGCTATCACTCCAGCATTGGGATGGCACCGTTTGAGGCGTTGTATGGTAGGAGGTGTAGATCTCCAGTTGGGTGGTTCGAGGTTGGAGAGTCATCTATTTTGGGTCCAGAGATCATTCATGAGGCCTTGGAGAAAGTTAGAATGATTAGGGACAGGTTGGCTACTGCTTACAGTCGACAAAAGTCATATGCAGACAACAGAAAGCGACCCTTAGAATTTAACGTTGGTGACCAGGTTTACTTGAAGATATCGCCTATGAAAGGGGTGATGCGATTTGGTAGAAAAGGGAAGCTTAGTCCGAGGTATGTGGGGCCATATGAGGTCCTACAGCGCGTGGGTGAGGTGGCCTATGAGTTAGCATTGCCTGCGGAGCTAGCTTCTGTTCATCCAGTCTTTCATGTCTCTATGTTGAAGAAGTGCCTAGGTGATCCAGCATCAATCCTACCTGTAGAAGGTTTGGGGGTTGGTGAAGACTTGTCCTATGAGGAAATACCTGTTGAGATCTTAGACAGACAGGTCAAGCGGCTGAGGAACAAGGAGATTGCCACAGTGAAGGTATTGTGGAGAAACCATCTTGTTGAGGGTGCTACGTGGGAGGCTGAGGCCGACATGAGATCCCGATATCCACATCTTTTCAATTCTTGAGGTTAGGCTTCCTACTCGTAAGACTATAGCTCCTTATCTCTTCGTATTTGTTGCTATTGGCTGATTGTACATAGCAATTAAGTTATGATCTCATTGGCATTATGAGGTGTAATGGTAGTGTCATTCGGGGACGAATGTTCCTAAGGGGGGGATAATGTAACGATTCAAAAAAAAGAGAATTATATAAATAAGAATAAATAGGTATTTAAGGGCATAATTGTCCTTTCACGTTTTAAATGAATAAATAAATAAATAAATAAACAGATTTGTATTTATTTATTTTAAATGTTATTTGACTAATTCTTGAATTAGTCTCCTAATCCAATTAGTCCTCTCTCTCTCACGCTTCTTAACTCCCTCTCTCACGTTCTCCATCTTCCTGACATTATTTCTGCCAAAACATCAACAGTTTTCATGCTTGAAGAACTAACAAAAATTTTTAAGCAAAAGAAAAAGTAATCAAAACGTCAAGGCTAAGAGAGGTTCGTCGAGTGAGGTATACGTTGAAGTGAATTGGGAGTGGTTTGGAGGAGTTTTCCGGGCAGCAACATTAAAGTTTGAACATCGATTAAGGTATGGGTTTCTCTCATGGAATTCTTTCTCCAAGAGTACTTTCGTTCGAACGTTTTTTTAACTCTTGAAACTAAGGTTGTTCCCCTTTGTATGTCCTTGTCCTTAGCTCCCTAACGAATTTGTAGGATGGGTATGTTGTGCTGCTAGATTTTTACATGAATGATGTGCTTAAATTAAATATGAATGTGTTTATGTGCAGAAAATCACGATAATGATCATCAAAATATGACCAGAAAAGTTGATGTATGGGTGTGTATAGGGCAGTGTTTTAGGCATTGTTTTGGGGTGTATAAGTTGTGTATTTATCATGTATTTTATGTGTGAAATGGGTGTATAATGTGATGTTCATTTTGACGAAGCATAGTGAATTGAATGAACCATGAAATCTCCCTAAGAACTAATGTGAAACTTGATGAAAAAGTGCAGAAAAATAGTGGAATAAATTTCCAACAACTTAGAAATAGGTTTAAAAAGAATCTGGAAATTTTTGGATGTCAAAGAATAAAAAAAAACGTTTTGAGGCCTGCAGGGATCGAACCCAGGACCTCCCTGCAGCTGCCTTAACAAAAAAAAAGATTTAAAAAGGGAATGCTGGGGGCGGGGATCGAACCCCCGACCCCCAGTTCGCGAGAAAGGGAAGGAAAAAGGGGGCTGGGGCGGGAATCGAACCCATGACCCCCAGCTCGCGAAAAAAAAAAAAAAAGAAGAAGATGTGAGGCGTGGGGATCGAACCCACGACCTCAGCGCTGAAGGAAAAGGCGCAAATAATGGCGTGAGGCTGTGGGGATTCGATCCCACAACCTCACTGCCACTCCCCTATTTAATAAAAAAAATAGAGGGGCTGTGGGGGTTCGAACCCACCACCTCACAGCCTCCTCTTCAGCGAAAATGAGAGGAAAAATAAGGGGGGCTGTGGGGGTTCGAACCCGCAACCTCCCTATTCAAACGAATTTAATTAAAATAATAATAAAAATAATAAATTAAAATTCTAATTAAAGTTGGAAAATTAATCCTATTATGTAAATATTGAGATTTAATTTAGAATTCTAATTAAAATAGAATATTAATTCCTTTATGTAAGTATTGAGATTTAAATTAGAATTCTAACTAAATTAGAAAATTATTCTTTCATGTAAATGATTGAAATTTACTCTAGAATTCTAATTAAAATAGAAAATTTATTATGTCATGAAAATGTTGAGATTTAATTTAGAGTTCTAAAGTTATAAATGTTGGAAATAAAATCAATGAAAAATATAAATGATATCCAAATAATTCAAGATTTGGGTTCCCGTGCCCAAACCTCCGTATTGATACATAAGTCATACGTGAGTAAAATATTCAAGAATAATGTCATCTAATTAGATCAAAAATCAAGATCTTGGTATATATGCAAGATACATAAGTCTTGTAATACATAATCTTAGGAAAATAAGAATCACTTAACGAACTATAAATGAAGCCACATGGCTTGTATGTATAGACACATAAGTTTAACATACGTTCAAAATAAGTGAACCTAAGATATACGTAATGAAATGAAAAATGTGGTGACAACCATGATGTGAGGCTAATGTATATGATGAGAGCAATCTCAAATGAGCCTAAGTAAAGGTTACCAATACGTACTCACCAATAAGAGTTTAAGATAATGAAGAGATCAGTCTCTATGAATACTCTAATGAAAATATTGAGTTTAAAACACTTGATACAAATGATGAGATGAGAAATCATCTATTGAGCTATGATGTCCTTATACTAGAAGTCAACTTCCATGATGTATGAGTTGAATGTAATGGAACTTTATACCGAGTACCGATAGGCTAGCTATGAGCGGTGATGCCTTCTTTCGGGAAGGGCGGAGGTTCACGTAACTCTCATGAGATGAGACTGTCCGGCTTGCCGGGTATGGGTCTCCATACATCTCCTAGTCTTTGAACCTATATTGCCACTATAGGGATCTGGCGGGGTTAAATTCCCATAAACGCCAGCATGTTATTGAATCACTTTGGCCGGTGATTCCACCTCTTTTCGGTGTGGGGGAGACACTGGATTTCATGATGCTCACATGATCTATGTCGGTTAAAGTTAAAGTTCCCAAATGAATGAATGAGGCCAGCCTCAAATGAATCATATAAAGAAATGAATGATACCGAAGGTGTTAGGATAGGATAATCAAGAGGTGAGCTAGATTCAGGTAATGACATTAGGTCATTCCTGATCATTGCACAGCAAACCCGATGAAAGTCTTAAACTACATCCTAGGTATAGCTGGTGTTCGCACTGGCCTATGAATGAATTGAAATGAAATACGAATGAATGAATGAAGCAGACTCTGTGTTTGCTAAAGAAGGCTCCCTAGTTGAGGTCCCATATGTTGAGCCCTCATTTTGGAAAGTCTTAAGGTTAAGTCTATGATAATAAGGTCTTATGATATATGAATGAATAATATGAAAGAAACTATGTGTTATATGTTATGTGCTATGTGAAGATGTTATGTGTTGTGTGCAATACGATGATTATAAAGATGCATGTCACTCTCATGGCATAACTTTCCTAATCTCATTTTAGCAAGTCCACTGACTTGACTTCCAAACGTCATGTTGTTAGGAAAGAGCTCTTCTTCCTCATGCATGTCCCTGGTGTGTGCTTGCATATACCCATACTTAGTACAAGTGTGTACTAATTCCATACGAACATCTACTTTTAGGTGCAGGCACAGGTGGACGCTAGAGCTACAGGATCGTTGTTGCAGCTATCCGGACGTCAGCATTCATCCGGAGTTTGGTAGGTCCTCATGCTTTCGAGGATGCTACTGTTTTACATTCTAGCGTAGTTTTAGAGTTGAGCTAGTGGAGCATGTTCCACTAGCGTTTCTTTCCTGTTTTGGTTCAGACTTTGTATTGGTGCTACTTTGGCCGATATACAATTAATACTTAATGAATTATTTCTTTCACTTGCTTATCTCTTAAATATTAGATGGTTGATGATGAACGATTACGAAATGTTAAGAATGTTTAGCAAGTATGATTAAAGAATCAAAAATTTCAAATTTTCCGCTAAAATTAATCTATGTAAAGTAAGAATGACGTAAGTAGGCTTGTCTGCGACCTCTGAGAGGTCAACGACGCCGGTCTCGTCTGGGGTCTAGATTCCGGTCGTGACATTGCAAGTCTGTGGCCATACCATTAGCAACAAATGAGAAGTTTAAAAAAGATGAGGGAGAAAAGAAAGGTAATATCTCACTTTTTAGGAGTTTGATTTGAAGTTTGATATATCTTAGTTCAACAAGGCCAGATATTATGTTTGTTGCTAGTTTATTATCCTGATTCATGCAAGAACCAAGCCAAGTGCATTTTGGAGCTGCAAAGCGTGTTCTACACTACTTGCAAGAAATAATGGATTATGGGATAATGTACAAATTTGGTGGAGATTTCAACTTAATTGGTTATTCTGATAGTGATTGGGTTGGAAGTATAGATGACATGAAGACTAATTCTGGTTATGCTTTCTTATTTGGATCAAACATTTGTTCTTGGTTATCAACAAAGCAAAGTGTTGTTGCTCAATCCACTACTGAAACAGAATATGTTTCAGCATTCAAGGCTACTTCTCAAGCTATTTGGCTTAGAAGAATATTTGAATACATTGGTGAAAAACAAAAAAAAAGTGACTGTTTTGTATTGTGATAACAAATCAGTAATTGCAATTGCCAAGAATCCAGTCAGCATGAAAGATCAAATCATATTTCCATCAAGTATCATTTTATCCGAGAAGCACAAGAGAAAGACGAAATTCAGTTGCATTATTGTTAGACAGGAGAACAACTTGCTGACATCTTCACCAAAGCAATTCCTAGAGAAAAGTTTTGCTATCTTCGAGAACGCATTGGAGTTATCATGCAAATGCAATAAGGGGGGGGGGGGGTGCTTGAATTAATGCATCATATTTAGTCTTTTGAAATTTTCTCTTAGTTTTTGAAGAAGTCTCTTTAGAATTTCGTAGTTCATGTATCTAGTAAATTGTGATACATCTATTTAGTTATTTGTGCAAGACATTTTGTTTTCTATTTTGAGTAGTATAAATAGTGATGTAGCTGATTACTGTAATCATCTCAAGTGGCCTTAAGTAGCCTATAATAAACTTGAGCATTTTCTAAAGATATTATTTTTTCTTCCATATTTCCTACAAAGAAACCATCCCCATCGATCCATCTCTCTGGTTTATAATCTTCTGGATCATCACCCCATATAAATTTCATTATTTCCGTTGCATATGATCGATAAGACACTATGTCCCTTTTGTTCCCATTGATTCCATATGGTAGGTGTCATCAAAAAAACATATTTTTCCATTCTACAGTAAGAAGAAAAAAAAAACCCAACTTTAAAGCATATATCTACTTGCCCGCTGATCCATACAATAAAAGTTCTTTATTACCATATAGGAAGTGCGGGATAGAGTGTAAGAGTCTCAATCACTGCTGCATGAAGATATTGTATATTTTCAAGGGCATCTTCACTTACAGCGGCAACAAAATCTATTATGTATGTTGCATCTTGCTTTTCATTTGTTGCTTGTTTAATCTCCTGTGCTACATTCTCCTGTACATGAGGATATTTGCATTGCACATATATAAACCAATATAGGGTGGTTGTTGTTGTATCTTTGCCTGCTATTATGAAGTTCAATATTATATCACGCAAATACTTAGGATCTTTTCCATCTATTTGAAGAAACCTTGATAAAATGCCTTCTTTCTTCCGTTGCAACTAGAAAAAAATTATAATGTCTAACTAGCATCTGTCTGCATTAATAAAAGTAATAGATAAAAGACTATTAACCTACAGATAGATCAGCTTTTGGTTTACTCGTCTGTTCAGTTTTTTTTGGATCGAGTTATAAACAAACACATCAATAGTTCTTATATCGCCTCTTAACTTGCCTTCTTATCCGATATTGAGAAATCTTTCAATCTTCCATCAGATATTAACAAATTTCCAAAGTGTAAATGCACTTGCATCGTCAAATACATTGATTAAATTTTTGCCTTCATCATTTGAACCACACATGTTGTCTAGCTTAACTTCGAAGGCAACTCTGAATATATAATCTTGAATTGCTTTCATGAGAAGATCCTATATCGATAAAACTAGGATTATTCATATGGTAAGAATAAATAAGGAATAATTATGTGAAGTCGATTTGTGGACATACTTGAATGTCTATTATCGTTCTAGATTTGACAGTTTCATACAATGTATGGGCTATTGGTAGATCCATATAGCTGGCTGCAACTTATGTTGGAGTATTATTTTTGCATGTGTTTCCTAATTTGAATTTTTTTAGTATAATTTTACTATTTATTATATTCATAAGAGCAGTTTTCATGATGGAGAATTCTAATATTATTTTTCTTATTAAATTTGGTCATTATTTTGGTTTCTTAATTGGCCATTAAATTAGTTGCCATAAAATGCTGGCAGAAACATTACAGTAAATGTTAAAATTGGGCATCATGTTCGTTTGCCGTTGGAGGCATTTGTTACACTCTTTATTTTCATTCTTGTTTCCTCCATTATGCCTTAAAACGTAAGCAACTTCTAGGCCATTATCTTCACTATTTACTACACAGTATCTTCCTATTCATTAATAGGTAGACTTCTTCTAGTATAAATAGTGGTGGTCTTCATTTGGGTTGGGACACACAACACAAAAGATAAATAAAGAGGGGAAAATAGTCAAAAAAGAGAGTTTTTATTATTAGAACGGAGGTGTTATTTGTTGTGGAGATTTTGATTCAACTCTTGTCCAGAGATTTTGAGTTATACTTTGTGAAGGTTATTGTATCCTTGAGGGGACAAGTATATAGGACTACTGCTGGACCGGTGATAAACATTTTGAGCATTGGGCTTGAATCTCCTTAAATAAAGCGAGATATCCTCGCCAATACTTGAAGA
Source organism: Solanum chilense (assembly GCA_032847665.1). Taxonomy (NCBI): domain Eukaryota; kingdom Viridiplantae; phylum Streptophyta; class Magnoliopsida; order Solanales; family Solanaceae; genus Solanum; species Solanum chilense. Next base: position 26,533,395 of record CM064973.1, read on the forward strand.
GATATATTTCTTTATTTTATATATCAATTGTAATATTGTATTTTGTTATTTGGTAAGATTTTCACTAACCATTTGGCATGCCATTTAGGATAGTTTCCTTATATCGGCGTGGATTTAGTAATTATTCATTAGGCACAACTTTTCTTAATACTATTTTAGAAGTTTTTCTTTTTTACATCTTTACAGAATCAAATCAAATTCCAACTTTAAAAAATGTTATCTAGGATGTCAAGAAAATGCTGCACCTTTCCATAACTTTCAAATTATGTTTTGAGAATGTATTCAACGTTAGCAGGGTCAAAAGTAAAAATATCATTCCTGAAAGGGCTAATGAATCTGTATGTCTTGTACTGGCCAGCAAGATCAGTAATGTAATGGTGCAACGTGTTGAAGTGATGAGTGATGAAAATTGTGCGGCCAACTATATGGTACCTCTATTTTCCGTGTACTTTTTTGGTTAGAAGATGAAGTATGAACACACAAAAGACAAGTGAGAGAATGGTTGTTATGAACATGGAGCTCTGAAGAATATCCACGGAAACCACAAATGTATCCTTCGATAATTTATTGCTCCATTAGGGACCATGTCATAAAAACCAAATACTAAGATTATCAACTATGAAACAATGATGGAAATAGAAAATATAATTGTAGTTTATTATCTTTTCACCTAAGTTTTAGGATTTAATTTATTAGCAAAATCTCTTCTGATTTAGAATAATTCATTAGTTATGATGTCGGTTAAATGTATTCTCTATGTAGGAAAACAATCATTGGTTTATCTAATTATCTATCGAGACAACATAAATTTGATGATCACGTAAGTTAAGCTAGTGGATGTACTAAGTTAAGTTAGCTTCCTATATAGATGGCAAGTTATAGGTTGGTCCTTGGAAGCGCGAGGTAAATTGTTTTATCATCACTATATCTATTAAGTGGTGGTTATCGGTTATAGAAATCCCACAGAAGTAGTTGACTGGTTCCTCAAAAATATCTACTTAGTATGACTGGGGGTATGGGAATTCATTCATGCATTGCACAAGTGGACTTTGATATGAAGAATGATATGTTTTTTTTATTATGATTAATTATTGACATTAGATTATATTTTATTTTTATATACATCTCAGAGTTATTTTGTATCTTTGCATACACACAGAGTTTATAACATGCTTTAAAACTAATTTTCTTTATTATGCACTTGCTTTTAAATTGCTTATATTGAAATGAGTTTAGTAAGTATTCATGAGCTAAGAAGATCCAAGGTAAATGTTTCATTCAGTATCTCCTTCAAGACTATGTTGTTTTAGCAATCTAACTCGCATACTCGTACGCTTAATGTACTGATGTCAGTTGGTTTGCATCTTATGATGAAAACTCAGGTAAATATTATCGAATTTCAGCACACGGTTGATCTTGTGCGCTTTCTTGCTTTCTGGAGGATCCATTTTAATTGCTTTATAGTTTATTTCATTAAGATGTTGTGGGGTCTGTCCCAACATCCATCTCTGTTATTAGAGGCTTTATAGATACTAAGTCATATGTTAGTTCTTTCGTCATTATGTTGTTATTAATTATTTTCAAATCTGAGTTGCCATTTTGGCTAAGGTAAATGTTTATTTTTAAAATATTTTGATTTTAGTTATAGACATTTGAGTTAGTTAGTGTTATTTGTAGTTTTGATGATTTGACAAACTTAGGGACCTCATAAAGGTACCGGGTTTCTTACTTAAGTATTGCAGGTTCTTACTTGAGTATTGCAGGTTTCTTGTTTGAGTATTGCAGATGAAACAAACCGAGGGACCTAGTAGAGGTACTAGGCTTCATGATGACGAGCTAGTGGATTTCCAGTTGGAGACGGTACAGAAAGTAGGTGCACACTTGCCGTTGACGTCAGAAAGTGTGACTTTTCCAACCAATGGCAAAGAAGTTTAGGAAAGTGACTTTTCTATACAAAAGACACTTTCCTAAACATTTTTGGTAGTTTTTGCAACTTGATAAAAACTTTTCAAGAACTCTTGCAAAGGCTACTACAAAGCAAAGGCAGAATTATTCCAAGAACAACATCAATCTCTGGAGATTTTAGTCTAGTTGTTTAGGAATACATTCTCTTGTTCTTAAACGGTATACCATTCCTGAATCTATAAAGTAATTGGTGTGTTGTGTTAGAAGTCTAGGTTGTCCAGGTGGGATAGCTTAGTGGGTAGATAGTTTTCTACTTAGGCTTGTTAAGCAATAGAGGACTATTGCTTAACTGTAAGATTGATAACTCTTTCTTACATTTGGTGTAATCGTGTTTTACTTTTGCTTTTGAAGATTAGTGAAAACAATTGAAAATCCTGTGAGACAGGTCGTGGTTTTACTCCCTTAAGCAAGAAGGTTTCCACGTAAAATCATTGTGTTGATTTTACTGCATTTAACTTTCTGTTTTATTCATTAGTGTAGTAAGGGACCTGGTCCATTACTTGTTAAGTGAAGGTATATATTCTATCAAGTGGTATCAGAGCAGTCACTATCTATTTGGTTAACACCAAGGAAGTGTTATTTGCTTTGGAATGGCAGCTCCACTTAACCTCGAAGAAGGTCAGTCGTCACACAGACCTCCTCGCTTCAATGGACATTTTTACAGTTGGTGGAAAGTTAGAATGCACGATTATCTCATGGTTGAAGATAGTGAGCTATGGGATATTGTACTGGATAGACCATTTGTTCCGACTATGGAAGAAAAGGATGGAGAAAAGACTATTCTTGTTCCAAATCCTAGGAAGAAATATGATGAAGCTGACAGGAAAAAGATTGAAAAAGGTTTCAAAGCTAAAACTCTTCTGGTCTGTGGGATAGGACCTGATGAGTACAACAGAGTGTCAGCCTGTGAGTCTGCTAAGGAAATTTGGGACTGCTTGAAGACTGCACATGAAGGAACTGAACAAGTCAAAGAATCTAAGATTGACATGCTTACCTCACGGTATGAGAACTTCAAAATGAAGGAAGGAGAAACAATACATGACATGTTCACCAAGTTGTCTTCCATTACAAATGAGCTGCGAAGTCTGGGTGAACCTATAAGCATGACCAAACAAGTCAGAAAAGTGCTTCGAATTTTTCCAAAGTCTTGGGAGAGCAAAGTTGATGCCATTACAGAAGCCAAGGACTTGAAGGTGCTGACTATCGATGCTTTGATTGGTAATCTGAAAACACATGAGATGAATCGAAAATATGATTTGTCAAAGAAGGAAGCCAAGAAGGACAAGTCATTGATGCTGAAGTATAAATCATATGAATATTTAAGTGATGATGATGATATGGCATATCTCATCAGTAGATTTCAAAAAATTGTGAGGAAAAACAAAGTTTATAAAAGAGGAGCAAACGGTACTCGAAATGCTGCTCAAGGTGATACTTGCTACAAGTGTGGAAAAGCTGGAAACTTCATCAGAGAGTGTCCTTTGCTCAAGAATGAAAACAAGGAACATCACAAACCAAGAAGTGACAAAGAGAATAGAAGGGACCTGGTACTTGGCAAGAGAGATAAAAAAGTTGCTGCAGACTTGGTTGTCAAAAAGGCTCTTGCTGCATGGGGTGATTCCTCAAATGATTCAGAAGACCCTGATGAGCCAAAAGATGTGTCCATGGTTGCTGTACATGAGGAGGAAACTGTCTTCAATGAAATGTTTGCTCTCATGGCCCATACAGAAGATGAAGAAGAGGACAATCAAGTAACTCTTCTAGATATGAAAAATGACTTGGATTAATATTCTCTTAAAAAATTGAGAACTTTGGCAAAAGTCATGATTGATTCTGTGATAGAGTTAACATCTGACAGAGACACCATGAATGCTGAACTTGACAGTTTGACTGAAAACAAAGTTAAACTTGAAGAGAAAATGTCATGAATGGTGTCTCTAGAGTCAAATAACTCTGAACTTAAGAACCAGTTGAACCAAATTACTGAAGAAGCTGAAAAATTGAATGAAATGTCTAATGGGTTGCAAGCTGAAATTCAAGAGAAATTGAAAAACTCTGAGAAAAAACTTGGTCTGTCACTTGAAAAGAGTAACAAATTAGAACAGGATATTGTCAAACTTAAGGAAGAACTTGAAAAATCCTTTATGTGGACAAAATCCTCAAAGTTACTGTCAAATGCAACAAATCAGAGTAAATTTCAACAAGAAAGGACTAGGAAGTCTGAACATTACTCCCCCTTATAATCCTCACAGTAAGTATGTGTTTATATCTGACAATTTGCTATGTATTCACTGTGGTAAGAATGGACATCTGAAGGGTGAGTGTTCTAGCTGGAGAAACTCCTGTGAAAGGCTCTCTAATTATGCTGAAAGGCAAAATGTACCAAAAGAGAGACCTGGTCCTCCAAAGCATGCTTCAACTCACAGATTTTCAAAGAAAAAATCTGTCCCTGCTCCTATGTCCTTTGTTAGAAAGCTTCAAAATCTACCATATTGGACTAAATACAATATAATCACTCCTTTGTTTGCCTACTGGGAACTCAAGCTGAAATGGGTTCCCAAGGTAAACAAGTGATTCTTGGTGCAGGTGAGTGAGAGGAGCAGCAGTCAATGTTCATATATGGATAGTGGTTGCTCTAAGCATATGGCTGGTGATGTAAAGAACTTCCTCTCACTCAAGACACTCCAAGGAGGAGGTGTCTCTTTTGGTGATGGTAAAAAGGGGTACATTTTGGGAGTTGGCAAAGTAGGAAGATCTCTTGAAGATTCATTTGACAATATGTATCATGTAGATGGGTTGAAGTACAGCTTGTTGAGTGTGTCACAAATCTATGACAAAGGAAATTAGGTCAAGTTTACTTTTGAGAAATGCACCGTGGTGAGTCTAACTAAAAACAAAGTAATTCTCACTGCACACAGAAGTAAAAATATGTATGTGGCAAACTTAGAAACGTCTCATGGAGATGACCTAACATGTCTTAGTGCTCAGAATGAGAATGCTGATCTCTGGCATCGTAGGCTGGGGCATGTGAGCTCATCTTTATTGAACAAGTTGATTTCTAAGGACCTGGTCCGAGGTCTGCCCAAGCTGAAGTTTGCTGAAAATAAAATATGTGAAGCTTGTGTTAAAGGAAAGCAAATCAGGTCATCCTTTAAGCCCAAAAATTTGGTAACATCATCAAGAACCCTAGAGCTGCTTCACATGGACTTGTGTGGACCATTAAAGGTTTAAAGCAGAAATGGCAAGAAGTACATTTTGGTGATTGTTGATGATTACTCAAGATACACCTGGACGAGATTCTTGATATCAAAGGAAGACATAGCTGAAGAGTTGGTGGTATTCTTCAAAATGATTCAAACCAAATTGAATCAAGTTGTTTGCAGCATTCGATCTGATCATGGCACAGAGTTTGAGAACTCAACACTGGATAGATTCTGCATGGAAAATGGTACGAGTCATAATTTCTCTACTCCATGAACTCCTCAACAAAATGGAGTAGTGGAAAGAAAGAACAGAACCTTGGTGAACACTGCCAGAACTATGATTATTGAATCAAATCTTCCTCAAAGTTTCTGGGCTGAAGCTGTTAACACAGCATGTCATGTTACCAACAGGTGTCTAATAAGAGCTATTTTGAACAAGACTCCATATGAGCTGCTCAACAACAGAAAGCCAATGCTGAGCTATCTTAGAGCATTTGGATGCAGATGTTTTGTGCTGAATAATGGGAAGGATGATCAGGGAAAATTTGATCCCACAAGTGATGAAGGAGTGTTTGTTGCATATTCTTCATCCAACAAGGCTTACAGAATATTCAACAAACGAACTCAATGGATTGAAGAAAGCACTCATGTCGTATTTGATGAAGATGGAAGCTTGAAGAATGATGGATCAAATGATGATGATGATGTGATGAAAATGCTCAGATCAGAGAAGTCTGAAGGAGTTGAAGCTGATGCAGATCAACAACTGAATAATGACTGTGATGATCAGAATCATAGTCTACCTGAAGAGGTTGCTGAGATTGAAAAGGATGATATGGTACCTGGTACTACTGAAAATTCCAGCCAGAGTATATCAGACTCCCAAGAAAATGATGTAACTCTTGATGAAGAAGAACATGCAGATCAGCCAAGTCAGTCTGCTCCAAGGTCAGGATGGAAGCATAGTTCATCACATCCTCTTGATAATCTCATTTCTCCTTTGAATTCTGGAATTCATACTAGATCAAAACAAGAAATCTAGTTGCATTCTCAGCATTCATATCATCTATTGAGCCCAAGAATGTTAAAGAAGCATTAGGTGATGCAGACTGAATCAATTCTATGCAAGAAGAACTCCATCAGTTTGAAAGAAGTAAGGTACGGTACCTGGTTCCTCGACCTGAAGACAGAACAGTAATTGGAACTAGGTGGGTTTTCAGAAACAAGCTTGATGAAAATGGAGTAATTACTAGAAATAAATCCAGGTTGGTGGTGCAAGGATACAATCAAGAAGAAGGAATAAACTATGATGAGACTTTTGCACTTGTTGCCAGAATGGAAGCTATTAGAATTTTAATAGCTTTTGCTGCATTCATGGGGTTCAAGCTGTACCAAATGGATGTGAAGAGTGCATTTCTGAATGGAGATATTAAAGAGGAGGTGTTTGTCAAACAACCTCCTGGTTTTGAAGATGCAGAGCTACAAAATCATGTGTTCAGATTGAATAAGGCACTATATGGTCTGAAGCAAGCTCCAAGAGCATGGTATGAAAGGCTGTCAAAGTTTCTGCTGAAGAATGGTTTCAAAAGAGGCAAGATAGACAATACTCTGTTCTTATTAAAAAGAGAATAAGAATTGCTTATCATTCAAGTGTATGTGGATGACATAATTTTTGGAGCTACTTCAGAATATTTGTGTGAGGAATTCTAATCACTAATGGGAAAGGAGTTTGAAATGAGCATGATGGGTGAATTAACATTCTTCCTAGGTTTGCAAATCAAGCAATCATCAAATGGGATTTCAATATGTCAGGAGAAGTACATTAAGGAGCTGTTGAAGAAATTCAATATGTTTGAGTCTAAACCTATTGATACTCCTATGGGAACAAATTCCAAGATGATAGTGGAAGAATCTGATTCTCTTGTGAATCAGAAAATGTATAGGGGAATCATTGGATCTTTGTTATATCTGACTCCTAGTAGGCCTGATATTGTGTATAGTGTTGGAATGTGTGCCAGGTTTCAAGCATGTCGTCGTGATTCACATTTGAAGGCTGCAAAATACATTCTCAGATACTTGAAAAAAATAGGGGACCTGGTTCTCTTTTATCCTGCAGGTGATACTTTTGATCTAGTTGGTTTTGCAGATGCTGTTTTTGCTGGTTATCAAGTTGACAGGAAGAGCACCTCTGGAATGGCTCATTTCCTTGTATCATCACTTATCTCTTGGGTTACCAAGAAGCAGAACTCTGTAGCTCTTTCAACTGCTGAAGCTGAATATGTAACTGCTGCAGCCTATTGTTCTCAGTTGCTGTGGACCAGGCAACACTTAGAAGATTTTGGAATTCACATCAAAGCAATTCCTCTTATATGTGACAATAATAGTGCTGTTAGTATGGGAAAAGAACCCAGTCCACCATAAGAGAACAAAGCATATTGATGTTAGACATCACTTTTTGAGAGATAATGTTGAGAAGGGAAATATTGTGCTCACATATTGTCCAACGGAGGAGCAAATTGCAGACATTTTCACCAAGTCTCTCAGCAAGGATCAATTTGAGAGAAATCGGATAAAGTTGGGGATGTTGATCTCAGAGTGATGCTTTTAGCTTCCAACAGTGGAACTCCCTTGATGGCTAAAATTGCAGTGGAGGTATCCTTTGTGTGAATTTTAAATATCTGAACAAAGATCCCTTTTGTACCTTTTGTAGGTATACTCTCAGTAGGGACCTGCTCAGCAAAAGAAGCAATTAGAACAATTAAGGAATGAAGTTAAACTCTACCATGGTACCTGGTACCTGTCCAGGTTAGCATTTATACATTAAATTTAAACTGAAAAAATTTGACCGTTGAAAATGCCACATGTCAGTCATTGGTTACTCTGACCGATCAGTCCCATCGTTTCTCCCTCAAACGACGCATCCAATCACAGGACCTGGCACCTTTTCACTCCTTTTAAAAATCCTTTCTTCTTTTTGAAACTCTCATCCATTTCTTTTAACAAATTCAAAGGCAAAATCTGTCTTCTTCTTCTTCTCTTTGCTGTTCAAAGAAACCTTCCAGTATAACAACCATGTCTTCCCCTTCATCTTCTTCTAAACAAATGTTGAATGCTCTCAGTGAAATAGAGCCCCTTGCCTTCTATTCTCCAACCACTACGCAAGCCAGACTTCCTCCCCTTCCAATCCTCAACAAGACACTCCTCATAACCCTTTTTTCGCCATAGATCTAAATACTTCTGCAGTGCCTACTGGACCTGGTCCGTTTCAAGACATGTTGCCTGACAATATGTTTGAAGGGGATCTACCAAAACATAGGGCTTCCGAGTCTAACATACTGGCAGCGAGTAAAGAACTCTTGATTGAAAGCCTGTCCATGATGCGGGAAGAAGCAAGGGCAGAGCATACTGAAGTCCTGGAGAGGGAAGAGGTAAGACCTTCTCAACCTATTTTTGATAAAACCCCTGATTTAGGAAGGTACTCTTCTTCCTCTTCCTCTGACTCTGCAAGTGAGGAGGAGCCATTAAAATGGAAGGTTGAGAGAAGAGAAGGGGTGGGATCTAGAAAAGGGAAGGAAAAGGTTGTAGAGGAGGCCCCTAGGAGACGACCTACTACAAGGTCTGCTGCACAAAAGTTGATGGCTGATGCCTTGCAGGCAAGTGCACGTTCTACTGCTGCAGTTAGAAGTGCAAGAACCTTCAAGGTATCAAATTTTGGAATACCTGAGGCAAATGTGGTTGAGTTGTCTGGAGAAGAAGTGGAAAAGAAAAATAAGAGAAAGAAGTCAGAGAAGAAAAGGGAAAGGTCTACAAGGAAGGTTGAAAAATCACAGTCAAAAGGGAAGAGATCTGAGAAAAAGAGAAAGCTGTCACAGGGACCTGGTTCCCAAGCCAGGAAAGTTGAGAATGTCAACATGCAGGAGGTAGTTGACAACCTGAGGAAACAAGCAGTCCTAGCAGGAAGAGTTTTTGATATGGGCATTATAACTCTTCCTGGCATGGATTCTCTGCACGACATGGTGGAGATTCAATCTTGGCTGCACTTGTTCGACAAGAAATCCCCCATCCTCCATGAAGAAGAATTTCGTGAATTTTACTGCAATGTCCAATTCATTGAAGGTGGGAGCATCCTCACCCGGGTAAACGATATTGCCATATCTTTGGATGAGGAAGTGTTGAGCAAAATTCTCAGGGTGCCTAAAGAGGTGACCCGGTCTTTGCTGGGCAAAACTTGCTCTTCTGAGTTTTCTTCTATGATTTCGAAGACACCCATAACTAAGGTTGCTGGGATTTATAAGAAAATCATGAAGAGTGAGTATCAGCTGGTCTTTGAGTTCATCAACAAGGTGCTCCTTCCTCGCACAGAAAAGAGGACCGTTGCAACTGCTGCTGATCTGTATGTGATGGAGATGCTGTGTAGCTTTGAAGCCCTGAGCCTCCCTAGTCTAATGATTGAGCACATTCACAAAACCGTCGTTGAGAGGAAAGGTGTTCATGGAATGGGTTACGGATACTTTCTCAGTGTTGGAATGGTTGGGACAGTTAAATAGAATATCTCTGAGAATACCTTGGTAGATTGTGAATGCATTGAAGGAAGAGGCTATCAAAAGAGCAAGATTGCTCAACTTATTGAGGACAGCTTAAACACGAGATTGAAGAGCTCAGTATGCGGTTGAGTGGTAAAGAGGCAGAAATTGCTATACTCAAAGTAGAACTGCTTACTTCACAGAATGATGGACCTGGTTCTTCAGTGGTTCAAGCTCTGGAGAAAGAGAATGCTGAGTTGAAGGCAAAGATAACTGCCCGACAAGAAAAGGCCATCAAGGATAATGATGCTGCCAATGCACGACTCACTCTTGTTATCCAGTCCTTGTCTCATCCTCCCCCCTCTTCCTAGACTGTTAATCAATCCTCCCCTATGTCATTTTTTTTGTGTGGCTTATCACTGTGTTGATGGATATTTCAGTTTGTTTTTAATGTATTTATGTTATGATGGCATGTTGGTTACTTTATTCCTTTGCTGTTCTGACTATCTTCTTTTGTGAATCTTTTTCCTCTACTATTTGATTGCTTTGTTAGCTTTGATCTTGCTCAGTATTTATGTTGACATCACTGGTTTACTGCATATCTTTTTGTATGATGCCAAAAGGGGGAAGTAAAACTGTGAGTAGCTAAATGATAATTAAGTAAAGGAGGAATATACAGTAAGGGGGAATATACAGAAAGGGGGAATGTACAGTCAGGGGGAAATATACAGTCAGGGGGAACAATCCTGGAGAAGATCTCAGATCATTGTTTGTCATCATCAAAAAGGGGGAAAATGTTATTTATAGTTTTGATGATTTGACAAACTTAGGGACCTCATAAAGGTACCGGGTTTCTTACTTAAGTATTGCAGGTTTCTTGTTTGAGTATTGCAGATGAAACAAACCCAGGGACCTAGTAGAGGTACCATGCTCTCATGATGACGAGCCAGTCGATTGCCAGCTGGAGACGGTACAGAAAGTAGGTGCACACTTCCCGATGGCGTCAGAAAGTGTGACTTTTACAACCAATGGCAAAGAAGTTTAGGAAAGTGACTTGTCTTTACAAAAGACACTTTCCTAAACATTTTTTTGTAGTTTTTGCAACTTGAGAAAAACTTTTCAAGAACTCTTGCAAAGGCTACTACAAAGCAAAGGCAGAATTATTCCAAGAACAACATCAATCTCTGGAGCTTTTCGTATAGTTGTTTAGGAATACATTCACTAGTTCTTACACTGTAAACCATTCCTGAATCTATAAAGGAATTGGTGTGTTGTGTTAGATGTCTAGGTTGTCCAGGTGGGATAGCTTAGTGGGTAGATAGTTTTCTACTTAGGCTTGTTAAGCAATAGAGGACTATTGCTTAACTGTAAGATTGATAACTCTTTCTTACATTTGGTGTAATCGTGTTTTACTTTTGCTTTTGAAGTTTAGTGAAAACGATTGAAAATCCTGTGAGAGAGGTCGTGGTTTTACTCCCTTAAGCAAGGAGGTTTCCACGTAAAATCATTGTGTTGATTTTACTGCATTTAACTTTCTATTTTATTCATTAGTGTAGTAAGGTACCTGGTGCATTACTTGTTAAGTGAAGGCATATATTCTATCAGTTAGTATCTTAATTCTTGAATTAATGCTTTAATTCTTCCGTTTAGTAAGTATGATAGATCATGGGTTTTCTTGGAGGCAGTAATGGTCTAAGTGTCGGCCACGTCCAAAGTGTAAAATTAGGGAGTGACAAGGAACATCTAAGATCTCCAAACTTGGACATTTGTGCATCTTGTTTTCACGAGTAAAATTTATCACAACCTTATTTCCCTCATCTTGTAAACCATGGATCTCACTCCTTCCTTATCCTAAATATGTTAAATACCCTCAATAATTTTATAACTCTTTGTATACCCACACATCCAATTAAACAACCTCATTGCTATAACATACAACTTCTTAACATCAGAGTTCTTCACTTGCTAAAACTCCTCCACATAGAACAAATATACTTTAACCATGACTCAACAAAGATCACTTTTTAATTTTGTTGATTGATTTCTATTCACAAGGGGATACATATCTTTCACCAGGAACCCTATATTACCTGAGAAACTTTCCAAATTAGTTGAATTCATTTATTTCATCTTCCAAAGTTCTTAATCACATGGATTAAAGAGAGAATAAAATTAAGGTACACATTTACTGTGAACATTTGTCTACTTACTCAACTTTAAAGATTGTAGCTTTATATAGTAGGGACACTTTGTATAACTTTAATTTCTATATATTTCTATGACTCAATTCGGAAAATTTAAAGTTTTCTTCACAAACTTGTTTATTCATGTTTGATAAAATTAATCAACAAATTCCCATGATGATATAATACTACAAGCCAGAATCCCTTCTAGTCAATTTAAGAAGCCTGAATTTCATAAGCTTGTAAAGGCCAAGCAGAAACAACATACTACAAATAAGCATTACATTAAAACCAACATTCTTATGGATGATTTGAATCTGAATATGCTTATCAATTTAAAGGAAAAACTTCAATTCTCATGCTTTATTAATGATTATTGCCCACGACAAAGAATAACCCAAAGGGTGAAATACTACTGCAAGCAAGAATCCCAAAATTCAACAAAATAGGAAAATTAAATTCTACCCCACGAAATAAACCCTGATGCAACAAAGTTAGGCTTTTAAAGATAGATCTACTTGATAAACTCTATGCAAAAAAACCGTTTAGATGTGTTAATGCTTTAGGATATTAGCTTCATTGTTCTGTCCTATCCCTAGTGAACAATGACAAAATTGTTAGGGACTTTTGTATGAGGCAAACACACAAGAGAAAATCATGAACATTGAGGTAAAACAGCTTCAATTTGGGATTTTTGTATCTCAAAAGATAGTAAAAAAATCAGAGATGTATTTTCAAGTCATTCTTCAATTGTTTATTTAAAAATCATTACTTGTTGATTCAACTAATACCTGTTAATTTGGGCAAAAATCCGTTCTTACAAAGACTTATAAAGTTTCAGATCTAGGGAAACTATAATCTTTTTTAAATACTTGGAGAATTTTATTTTTCTTCATGAATTTTCTTTTGTGCCAAATAAAAATTTCAAGTAGTGTTCCTCAAGCTCAACACTGATGGGAGTGCCCTAAACAACCCCGGGAAAATTGGAGGAGGAGGAATAGTAAGAGATTATCAAGGTAATATGATATATGCATTTACTATTCCTTTGGGTATTGGTACCAACAACCAAGCGGAAATTCAAGCAGTTAGCCATGGTTTAGATTGGTGCATTCAGCATGGATATAGAAAAATACACTTGGAAGTGGATTCAGAATTTGTCATTCATTGGCTTTCAAATCAAACCAACTACCCATGGAACCTACAGCCATACATCATGGAAATCCACAGAATAATGCATCAGTTGGAAAGATTCAAGATTACTCATGTCTACAGGGAGGCAAACAACACGGCTGATCGGCTATCCAAATATAGTCACAATATAGACATTGTTCAACACTTTTACATCAAGGATCAATTACCTACTCTTGCGAGAGGAAGCTTCATTCTAGAAAAAAATGGCATGGCTAATTTCAGGAGAAAGAAATTGAAAAGAATCAAGAAACCTCCATGATCGTCTCTGGTTATGGTATAGTTTTTATACCGCTTTTGGTTAGGAGCCTATTCACTTAGACTATGCTATTTGGTATAGTCTCATTGAATAGGATACTCCTTATATTCTCATCTTACTTTTGTAAGGGGAGAGTCTCCCTTATTTACGTTTCCTAGATACTTTGTATTGAGAGGAGTCCTCTCTTCAGTACTTAGTATTTTGGTTTCTCTTTTATTGTAAGGGGATGAGTCGAAATTCCTTTTTAGGAAAGTTGACTTCTGAACCATCTTAGGATCGGAGGTAAGGTTTATGCCCCCCTCCTTGTATCTTTTACTTTTATTAATGTTAAGGCCTGGGGGTGTTGCTCAGCCCCTTACCCCCCCAAGGGTAATTAAAATAAAAAAAAAAAGTAGTGTTAAATTTGTTGAAGGTAAAAAAATATTTTAGTGAAAACGTACACTCGTAAATGTTGTTTTTATTAATTTCAAAAATATCTCATTTTGAAAGTGTAGTCATTTATATAAATAGGTGTGGCATATTATATCACGATTTGACAATGCTTATAAAGTGTAGCCTATACTACTGAAGCGCACATTTCATTAGTGTTGAAAAAATTATCATGGTAAAAAGCTACAAACTAAAAGTGTAGCGTCAAACGGTTTAGGCAACATGTTACTAGCGTTCTCTTGATTTTATGTGGCTTTATGCCTCAAATATTATAGTGATAACTTTATTATTTTAAATTTGATTTTCCTATATTTCTCTTTAGTTCATTTTAGAAAATATTCCCTTTTTCCAACTATAGTTGTCCAATATAACATTTTGGGATAACCAACAATACCTGTTCACTTTATGAAAACAAGGGATTGATTTATTTTGGTTCCTAGTTTATTATTCTTATTAGTTTTAGTAATTTCTCTATTACATTTTGAAGACATTATATTAATTATATTTGATGGCTAATATAGTAAAATAACCCTTCTATTTATAGTTTTTTGTAAGTGCGCAAAGTCAATACTAGATAATTGTTGTTCGAATGAGGGGTTATGTTTTTTTTCCCTTTTACGACAACAATTTAGTTTTGATATTCCATATGACATATTTAAAACCACACGATCGAAGAATAATTTGGTGCATCTTTTAAATTTTCAACATAGGATTACAAGAGTCAAAAATCTTATTAATTTGGTTCAACTAAGCGTCAAGTCAAAACTAGACAAAAAATGAAATGTACAAAATTCAACCCAAAAAAAAAAACTAATAAAAAAGGGATAATTATTCAAAATATCTTTTTTTTAATGTTTCTTTAAGGACGTGGAGAGGAAAACAAAGCAAGTAAGATGAGGTAATTTCTTTCATCTATATGAATACAAATTCCAAAAACATATTAATGAAGAACTTAACTATTAAATTTTAGGACAATAATAAAAAATAACTCATTGACTCTTGTAGTTATTTTCATCTTATTTATTCCATCTACTACCTTTGTCCTTCTATTGCCACATTTCATATGTAAGCTGAGAACAATGAATAGCATTGGAACAACAAAACTATTTAACAATCAAAGTCTAATATGTTATGTGAGTTTCTATCAAATGGATTACTATTATCTTTTGCTTTTGAATTCATTAATTGCTTGTGACATAGTTTTACTGCACCACATAGAGTACCAAAAAGGAAAATATTTCTTAAATGAATATAGTCCTTTATTTATAATAGTGGGCCCCTCACAACAATAAAAAATATCCTTTTGAAACGACAACATAGACACCCTAGGAATCTTAAACTCTATTCTTTGATACACACTTTGACACGACCTGATCCTATACCCTTGACGTGACCTACACTCGAAACAATTCCTACAATTAAAGCAAACCCTCATCCTTGCTGACTACAAGTAGAAAACTAACTCCAACATACATAAGAATCAAATTTTAAGGAAACATTTACAAATAGTTTATTGAATCTCAAAATTTTGTTGAATATACTCAGTATGAAATATAAGTTATAAATAAAATATCTTAATTGAAAAACTCTACAAAATTGTCTAACTATGAAGCCTCTAATTCATACAAGGATGAGTGTTGGGAAAATTGTCACGACCGTAATCTAGACCCCAGACGAGACCGGTGTCGTTGATTCATAGAGGTCGCAGACAAGCCTACATACGTCATGATTACTTCATCTAGGTTGATTTTAGCGGAAAATTTTAATTTTGTTTAGTTAAACTTTATATTTGAAAAAATTGATCTCGCATAATACTATATATGTAAACTCATAAACATTCACAACAACCATATAATACAAAGATAATCAAATGAAAGACACAGTCAATATCTGTATAAAATATAGAGTTACCAAAATGGCACCAATACAATATCTGAAAATAACTGGGAAAGAAACACTAGTGTAACATACTCCACTAGCTAATGTCTGGTCTAATGCTAGAATGAAATAGTAAGCATCCTCAAAAGCATGACGGCCTACCAAATCCTGATGAAAGCTCCACGTCCAGATAACTTCAGCGTCGATTTGTAAGTTCTAGCATTCAACTGCACCTGCATCTAAAAGTAGAGAGTTGTATGGGATTAGTACACACTTTTACTAAGTAGGGCTATATGAAAGCACACACCAAGGACATCCATTATTAAGAAGAGATCTCTCCTAATGATATGAATTATGAAAAGTCAAGTCAGTGGACATGCCAAATTCAGATTAGGAAAGTCATGCCATGAGAGTAACATGCATCATCATACTTATCATTTTGCAAACAGCACATAACATATGGCACATATCATATCACATAGTTCATATTATCTTTCATATGCCATGAGACCTTGGAATCATGGACTTGACATTAGGACTTCCCGAAATGAGGGCTCAACATATGGGACCTCAACTAGGTGAGCCTTCTTTAGCAAACACAGAGTCTGCTTCATTCATTCATACGAACTTTATTTTCATTCTTTCATATACAAGTGCAACCACAAGTCATGCCTAGGATGTAGTTTAAGACTCTCATCGGGTTCGTTGTGCAATGACCAAGAATAACCTAGTGTGATTACTTAAGTCTAGCTCACCTCATCATTATCCTATCTTAACACATTTTGTATCGTTCATTTCATTATGTTGATTCTTTGAGGCTGGCCTCATTCTATCTTTGGGAACTTTAACCTTAACCGACATACATCATGTGAGCATCATGAAATCCAATGTCTGCCTCACACCGAAAAGAGGTGGAATCACCGGCCAAAGTGACCCAAACATACTAGCGTATATAGGGAGTCGAACCCTACAAGATCCCTATATTGGCAGTATAGGTTCAATGACTAGGATTTATAAGGAGACCCATACCCGACATACCGGACACTCTCATCTCATGATATTTACGTGAACCTCCGCCCTTCCTGAAGGAAGGCATCACCACTTATAGCTAGTCTATCAATGCTTAGTATAAGGTTCCATTACATTCAAGTCGTACATCATGGAAGATGGCTTCTAGCATGAGGACATTATAACTCATTAGATGATATCTCATATTATCATTAGTATTAAGTATGCATTTACTTCAATACTTTTATTAAAGAGTTCATAGAGACTGGATCTTCATTAACTTTAAACTCTCATAGGTGAATACATTATGGTAACATTTACTTAGGTTCATTTGAGATTGCTCTCATCTTTCACATTAGCCTTTTATAATGTTTTCACCACATTCATTATCTTTAGCACATTTGCTCTTCATAACTACTCACCCCTTTTACCCGAATTTTCATTTCATCATATGCTAATACACTTAGCCTTTTAGTGTGTTTCATACACTTAATTAACCATTTAGGGTTACATCATTTCATCACATACATCTTAGGTTCACTTACTTTTAAATGTATGTTAGACTTATGAGTCTATACATACAAGCAATAAGTCTTCATTCATAGCTCGTTTAAGTGATTCATATCTTTCAAAGATTATGTGGTACAAGACTTATGCATCTTTTATGTATGCCAAGATCTCAATTTCGATCCATATGGAAAGCATTCATTTAAACATTTATTCACGTACGACTCATGTGTCAATACGTAATTTGGGGAAGGGAACCCGATTTCGAATCCCTTGGACAACACTTAGTTTTTCAACTTAATTTTTTATTTACATTTTGGCTTGGGGCGACTCAAGATCGAATCCCCACACCATAGTTTCCTTCTTTTCATTTTGTTTTTTCTTCACTTTTCCTTAGATTTTTAGACTTAGGAGATTCGAGATCGAACATTCACAACCACATTATTTTTTTTCTTTTCCCTTAACTTATTTCCATGTTTGCCGAGAGGATGTGGGTTCGAATACCACTCCTCTCATTTCTTTCTTTCTTTTTTTTCCGTTTAAGTTAGGAGGGATTCGCCTAAGGGCACACGGGTTCAAATCCCGTGCTCCTCACTCCTTTTAATTATTTTCCCCATCTTTCTTGTAGTGAGGTCTTGGGTTCAATCCCTACTGACCTCACATGTTCTGATTCATTTTTAAACTCTCCAATTTTTCAAGCATCTGGACGAAAGCAAATTTCAAGAAAGCTGGAAATTTTGTCACATTTTGCAGCCCATTCATTCCACCTTTTTACATTAGGGGTGTGTTTGGTACGGAGGAAAATGTTTTCCATGGAAAATGTTTTCCTAGAAAATGTTTTCCTGGAAAACAAGTAGATTTTGGACTTATTTTCTCATGTTTGGTTGGTGAGTAGAAAATATTTTCTGGAAATGATTTTTAGTGTTTGATTTATGAATGAAAAATGTTTTTTGAGAGACATTTTTTATTTTTACTAGAGTAAAAAATAATTTATGACATTGAAAATATTTTTCAAAATCAAAATTATTATTTTTTTGGGTGGTGGTGGAGGGTGGGGTGGGAGCGGGGGGAGGGGGAGGGGATATGAGTGAAAAAATAAAAATTTGAAGTTGATAGTATTTTTAAAAAACAAAATTAATTTTTTTGGGGATTGGGGTGGGTGGGGGCTGGTAGGGGGGTTGGCGGGAGGGATAGGAGTTTAAAAATAAAAATTTGAAGTGAAAATATTTTTAAAAAGCAAAATCAATTTTTTGGGGAGGGGTTGGGGTTGGGGGGGGGGGGGCTGGCCGGTGGGGGTAGGATCAAGGATAAGGTGAAAAAATAAAATTTTGAAATTGAAAATATTTATTTAAATTGATGTTTTTCCCAAAAAAAAAAAGTAATTTGAAATTGGAGGAGAGTTATGGAAAATGTTTTCCTTAATTTTTGAAGGGAAGTCATTTTCCTTAATTTTGAGGAAAATGAGTTGATTTGGAAAACATTTTCCAAAACTTTTATCCCAACCAAACATGGGAAAATTGGAAAACATTTTCCAGAAAATGTTTTCCTTCATACCAAACACACTCTAGATTTAGGAGAATTTTCGTAGAACGTGTTGTACATAATTAATGGCATCTTTATGATTACTTTTAGTCAACTATTCTTCACTCAAAAACATAAATAACATCTTCACATGAACATCACCACTTTACAGAGTTATTCACATAAAATACAATTGATATTTATGCAATTACCTTTAACAAGCCGAAACTCAAAGTCATGATCCAAACTTGCACATATACACACATGCCTACATTCATATTTCAAAAAAACACAAACATAAGCACATAATCATGAACACATACTTGAAACTAGATCATCACAAAAACAATAGTACCGCTAGATTCTATCAGCAAGCATAGCCATTCTAAGATCATAGGGAGCTAGTGACAGGGATCATGAAATGGGGGGACAATCCTAGTTTTCGGAGTTGATTCATCTGAGAATTAAAGGTCTCTTGGGAAAGGTCCAAGAGTAAGAAAACCCGTACTTGATTTCACATCGTTCAACCTTCAACTTGCTGCAAAATCCACCCCAAACCAAACGTCCTCAAACGAATCTCAAACCATACCAGACGAGAATATAACTTTTTGCTGTATGTTTTCGGATTGCTTGGTTGTTTGTAATTTGTGTGTAAGTTCTTCAAATATTATGAACATTTGTTTTGTTATTATTCTATTTTTTTAAGAAGAGAGAACGTGAAAGAGAGTGTTGAAGAGAGGAAGATAAACCTGAGAGTGGATAGATGTGACAGAGAGAGTATTTCCTTAGAGTTAGGACTTTACGCAAGACTTAGTCAAATAAGGTTAAATAATTAATAAATAATAATTAATAGTAAAAAATCTGATTTTCCTTTTTCTTAAACCACCCATTAATTATTAATTTATTAAATTAATTCACCAAATTAAATAATAAGATTAAATCAATGCTCCCACATAGGTTCGAACCCCGGTGAAGCAAGATTTTTCTCAAGGGTCAATTTCACCCTTTCTCCACAAAATGCCCCTCCACCATATTAATTACATAATTAAATTAAATATTTAGGGTAATTACGGTACTACCCTTATCCTGGAAAAGACCATTTTACCCCTAGACCCTCCAAACTTAAGACCCCTTTTTAAGACCCGTTAAAGTCTCATCTGGGTGCCCTACATGGCTGGATTTAACCTTTCCTAGCTCAACTAACTCATCAAGTTAGTTGGCTTGGCTGTTGTAGAGGTTAAGAGGTCTGGTTCTATGCGGAACAATCCGTGTGAACACGGTCTAATCGTAGGCATTCTAGACACATTAAGCATTACTTAGCATATTCATTTTTAGGGTTGTTACAATAAGACCCACAATTTCTCAACAGAACTACTAGTAACAATTCATTGAACTTGGAGTCCTCCAAAAGTAAGAAGGTCTTACTCAAAGCTGGCGAGCAGAAGATGTTATCTCAACTGAATCTTGGTGAGGATCCTAAGAACAATATTTGCATCATTAAAGGATGTCGGTCGACGGACATCAATACATTAAATGTAGAATTATGTAAAATAGTTTAATATCAAATAACTGAAAGAAAGGACTACAATAGATAATAATGTATTCAACCTAAATGTGAATAAATAAATGAATTAGATAATTTAAATCTTTACAAAATAACTTGGAGTTTGTCCAACTGACAACGATTTCTAAGCCTAACAATGATATAACTCTCGTCACACGTTGAAAGGGCCCAACCTATACCTTATCAGGGCTACAAGATGATACGTGACTATGTATCCAACTATATTCCTTCTAAGAGGAGGTGAAGAGTCGCATTGTAACACCCATAGACTAAAAATCCAGAAATTCCTAGATTTAAGAAAAAAAGGTTCCAGTACCGGCGGAACAACCCATATACCATGTGTAGAACCATTAATAGTAGGCGAGGTTCTGTCGTTAAGGCCAAAATATTAATTTTGTATGATCAAACAAGGTGGACAACTATAGTTCGTGGATTGACCTACGAACCATAAGTATGACTGTAGGTGATGTTCATCAACAAATTGGAGCGAATTAGTTATTAGGTCAGTATTAAATGGTGATTCTTTTAGCACGAAATAACTTAGGTGGACCATCACCTATAGAATTAAAGATAATTAAATCCTCTTTCTTACTCCCCCAAGTTTGCTAAAATCCTTGCTCCAAGTAAAAAAGTCATGCCCATATTAGTGAAGCCTTGTCAGGAATACGATGAACCCCAAATCACTCGACTGTTTGAGGTAAAAAAGAATGTCCGTATATCCCTCCATGGATGGCCTATATAAAATTTTAGGTTACGGTCATGTAGGTATTTTTCATAGGTGTAGGGACCATTAAACTACGTTTTTAATGCCTAAACTATGATGTTTTACTCAATATAAGCCTAATAACTTAGTAAGACTTTCCAAAAATCATCTAAACTAGAAACAAAAAGAAGACGAAAATTTGACCAAACACACCAAGAACAAGAAACAATATTCTTTAAATTTCATCCCCAAAATCCAAAGAATTTATGGTAAATTTTATCACCGATTATGTGGCATTTTATTAGTGGGTTACATTTATCCACTAGGTCCCTAGAATTCAGCCATTTTCTTGATTTTCCATATCTTTTTAGACCTAGTGTTTCTAAGACCATGGATATTTACTTTGATTTATCTGTTTTAGTATGATGATTACGAGATTCAGAATCATGTAGATCTTTGTTATAGTAGTTCTAATGTCTTCAAATACCTATTATGTGATCAGAATTGATGTTAAAGTTTTTATTTTCAACTTTGAAGGCTAAAAATCAAGGCAAGGACAAAACCGAACAAAAAAGAAATGAAGGGCTGAAGAAGTGAAGAAAATGCAATCCTGGAGATTGCTTTGACCACTTGGTTCACAGCCGAGTGGCTTATTCATCCCGCCCAAAGTTACTTCATGCCATCGAGGGAAGAAAGGAGTTTGTGGCAGAAACGGTCAGTCGATAGATCGTCAATCATTTCCATGATTACAAATTTTATTCACTAATGTTACAGGAGTGAGATGCTGAAGGCCGATGAAAAATGTGATAGAAGATCATCGATCGGTTTGATGTGGCGCGACTTAATCTACTGAGTGGACTTTCAATATTATTTTTAGGAAACTATAAATTGGATTTAAAATGTTGTTTGGAGATGTTATTTCCCAGATATTACCAATCTCATTCTAGACTTACAGTTTTCTCTTCATATTTGTGTTCAAATTATTTAATTTTAGGGTATTCGAAATGCGGGTCTTGGAATTTCATTCTTGGAAATCATTGTAATAGCTTGGAGACTCTTACCCACATCATGGGTAATGCATTTGGTAACCTTTTCCCAATTATTATGGTATGTAGCTACAACACCAATTATTGGGTAGTTATCGAATTCTCGTATGGGTATTGTTGTTTGATGATGAATTTTTTTTTTCTAGTTTTCTTCAATCATTAGATGAGTTTTAACTTATGAATTTTAGTTTAAAGCTCAATTCTAATTTTGAGTTCTTAGCTTGTTGGAGAAAGATATTTTGGGACCAAATCTTTTGAATAACGATTTGTGGTTATTGGGTTAATATGGTTTCACGTCGAGAGAGTGAATCTTAAAATTAATCCTTCCCATCTTGCTAGAGAGAATGGATGTATTAAGGTTTCGGGCTGGTTAATTTTTAATGTTTTTGAAAGAATAAACTGAACCCTAATAGTTGTTCGAGTGAAAACTATTGCACTTAAAGTCAAGCCTACCCGCAATGTTTCAGAAAATCATCCTTAGATTTAAATTACCCTTATTGCATAATTAGAGTGTAACCGATAACATTCCAATAACTCCTCTTCATATTGTTATTTTCTCCTTGTTTTATTTGTTGTTTGAGATATTTATTACCAAATATATCCCGCATATGATATTCATTATAACACATTCATATTTGTTTATATTGTTTTTATATAAGTATTCATACAAGCTTTTAAATGACATCTGTAGTTCCTAATTAAATAATTTATTGGTTCGACTCCCTTTGGGTTCGACCTGAACTCTTTGTTGGGTTTTATACTTATTAACGATTGTATAAACCTAGAATTGGATGATTTTCAAACTCTAATTAAAATGGTGTCGTTGTCGGGGAATGGAGTTGTTTGAAATTGTTTTATTGAAGTTCAATTATGATTTTCCTGATAGTTTAATCGACTAAATTTTGATTGAATTTTTGTTGGTTTTATTGAGCAGAAGAAAAGATTAGCGTAGCTGACAGTAATGTTATCCATGTTGGACACCAAGACGACATTCGAAATGTGAATGATATAAATGATCCAATTCAATTGGGCTGCCTTTGTGCAATTCATCAACCTCCGGCTGAAGGAAATGTTTTCTTCTACATCAACAGCACAATGCTTCATCTCCGATTATTTGGGGGTGGCTCATGAGGATCCCCATGAGCATATTAGGAATTTTGTGGACTTTTGTTTTCCTTTCTCATTTACGAACATATCACAAGAATCAATCCGTGTCAGATTGATTCCATTCTCTTTGATGGGTGAAGGTACTAAATGGTTAATTGAGTTACGGAAGGATTCCATCACCTCTTGGGATGAGTATACCACAGGTTTCTAAGTGAGATTATTTATTTGGCTTAAAATGTATACATCATGGGAGGAAAATCACAATTCATTAAGGACCATGTCATAAAAAGCAAAAACTAAGGTTAAGGTAAACGTAAAAAGTCTCATTTTGTAATTGGGTGTTTACCTAGTTTTCATCTCGGAATAATTGTGCGGTCCAAGGAAATTTTTTTTATTTAAAACCAATTACTTTTAAAAAAGAAAACAAAAGAAACTAAAACTATGTTCCTTCCTTATTATTTTGTGTCCATTAATCTCTTTATTACTCTAATGAAGAAGCGAAAGTTGATCCCGAAGATATAAATTTCTCCCGCTTTATGTGATCAATGAATTTAGCATATTCTTTTGTCAAATAATTTTTCCAATTGCCAATTTCTCCTTTTCAAAAAAATTAACGATTGCTTAATTCTGGCAAAGGCTTCTCGTAATTTCTCACTCTTATTCACCTCAAAGTTGCTCAAACTTTTGAAATTTCTGAGTGACACAATTTCTTGAGGTAGACCTCACTCTTATTCCACTTTAGAGAAGGGTTTGTCCATGAAATCAATAAACTTCTTCAAATAACCCAACGTGTCCTCCTTCAAATATTCGTACTTTAAGAAGAATGCTATCTCAGGTCTCTCGACACTTGGTTTCCAGTATCCCAATGTGTGATCCTAGTTAGGTCTATATGCGTGTTTTCCTTGGCAAATTCACTTAAAGTCTTGATCGAGGATAAGTAGCGCTGCTTTAGTACTTTATTTAGGTTCAACCTTTTGTGTGAAATGCCACCAAGAAACCAATGTATCTTTTGGTTCTGTACATATGTTTTTGCAATTATCTAATTCTAACATAGATTTTTGTAATAGTGTGTAAGGTAGAAAAGTGGATATTAATAGCAACTCCTCGTCTAGTGTTGTTCATCTTATATTCTTAATATACTTATAACAAAACTTTTTGTACTTGTTAATACACAACAAATTTTACGAGCATTTTTAGAATTAGAAAATTAATACTAGTAGGGAAACTAGAATTAGAAAAAGATTAGGAAAAATATACGAAATATTTTTCTTAAAAAAGAATTTTTCGCAATCTGTATTTAAAGAATCTTAGTGATTCCAACAAACATTAATGAAACACGAAGTTACCAAAGTTTAATGAACTAGCGGAGAACATAAAAACATAAAAAAAATTCACAAATCTAAAATCTGTAACACATACTAGAATCAGGAAAAACATAAGAAGATCAAGCTCACTGAATGCTTAGTGTCCCGTTAAGAAAATTATTCCCCTCTAGTATTGATGTTTGATTTGGAGTATGTCCTCCCAGGATAGAATGATCTCAATCACCAGTATATTAATATAAAAAATGCTTGTATCGGTCAGCCACTCAAAGGCAATAAAGTTCACTTATAATACTAGATTTACAAGTAGCAGAAGAAGTAAATAAACTGCTATATAAAATGAGAAAAAATACTCAATTTATAGAAAACAAAGGGTAGTGTAAAAATGTTCTTATTGTGACTTACCGGAAAGGTAAAAAACCGTCGGAAAAAAGTAAAAATCTTTAGGAAAGAGCACAAACTTTCATAAAATTCACAACTTTTCACAAAAGTCACAATTTTTCATAGAAGTCACAACTTTTCATAAAATCAAAACATTTAATAAAAGTCGTAACCTTTCATAAAAGTCACAAACTCTTCATAAAAGTCGCAACTCTTCATAAAAGTTGGAACTCTTCTTTTTCCATTGACAGCTTATAAAACCCAACAATTCCCCGCATGAATGGGGAATGACTCCAAGTCAAACAAATGGACAAGTATGTGTACTTTACAAGCAAGAATTAATTACATACGGATATGTATGTTTTCTGTTAAACTTTTCGTAGTCAACATATGTCGGATATACTCGATAAATCAGTAGAATATATTTCATCCCAAACATTCTTTCTAAGATACGTTTAGTAGCATTTATTTCATTACTGTCTCTATTGATGATTAATATATCACCAATATACAAACAAACAGTGACCTATGTGAACACATTTATCACTTTCACCATTCTTAAATCCATTTGACAACATGGTTTGGTCAAATTTATTATTTCATGATTTGGTTACTTGTGTTAGTCCATAATGTAACTTAACAAGTTGGCACACTTTCTTTTACTTACGAGAAACCATTATACCCTCGGACTGTTGCATGTAAATTTCTTCCTTCAATTCCCCATTAAAGAGAGTTGTTTTCACATCCATTTGATGAATTTCGAGGTCATATACAACAACTAACACAATTAACATTCAAATGAATGTAACTCTAGTTATTGGCAAGTATATGTCGTAAATATCAAGAAATTTTTTTCATCTAAAACATTGACCAAAATTCTTGATTTATATTTGTAAATAGTTCCATTGACTTTAATTTTCCTTTTGAGAATTTAGTTTCAACCCAAAGATTTATTTTCTAGAGGAAGAGCAACCAACTTCAACTAGCATTGCTCAAGATTGAACCAAAATCATATTGAACCAGCTGCTCAAAAGGATAAACACACAAGAAATGTTACAAATTCATATTAGAAGGAAGTACATATCATTTTCCATTTACTACGCTATGTATCTGAATTATTAAGTACATTCTCCTCTTGTGCTTCACAAAATGGTTTACACCATTCCCTAGACTATTCAAGTATATGTTTATAGTCCACAGTCTTAGGTCCTATTTTAATAATACTAGGAATAAGAATTTGGACTTTTGATAAAATTCCCCACACTTTGAAGCATTTAAAGTTGGATATCCTTCCTTTCGATTTCTCAAATGGAATAGATTATGTCTTGAACAAACAAAATTGCTTTCTTTTTAAAAAGACAACTTTTTGTTGTTCTCTTTGCAGTATGAATTGTTTCTTCACACAAGTTTTGTGGTAAACACGAACTTATAAATAATTCATCCATAATTTCTTTTAACTTCCGTTTTTTCATTAGATTGAGGTGATTAGAGCAGTTGTTTGTTGGATAATTCCAGTATCAAAACATATTTTTGTACAAGGAGATTTATACTCTCCATTGTAATCACTTCTTATCTTTTTCCAACTGATTTGCAACTTTGATATTATATTGTCTAGACATTTCTATGATAGTCATTTCTAATGCAACTGTCAATGAAAGTTATGAGATTCTTTCATTTCACCACTAGATAATGTTAACTTCGTATCACAAATGTCAATATATATCAACTGTACGTGATTGAAATTTCTTTCAACAGATTTATAAGAATGCTCAACATATTTATATTCCATCCAAACATGATATTTTTATTTATTGCACTCCAAGTTAGACAAAACTTCTAAGTTGATCAGTTTACCTCAAAAGGTTTTGTAATTGATATTTCCCGAGTGTCCATTTCATAAACTTTGCCTCAAGCAAGTAAGAACAAATAAAAATATTGAGTTTTGAAAGCTCATTGTGAGGTAGCTTTTTTCTCACTAATTTGTTGTTATTTCTTACAATTTTGTATGATTCAAACATTGTTTAGAGTCATGACCTTGTCAAATATCCTATTTAGAAGAGCCTTTCCATAATTTTAAATTTTGATTGTTATGGAACAACCTATGAACAAAGTTTCATCGGGTTCAATAAAGACAATATAGTCCAAATATTTCTTTTATAAAATATAACAAATGACTATTGTCACGACCCAAAACGAGCCGGGAGTGGCACCCACACTTATCCTACTATGTGAGCGAACCAACCAATCTAAACCCCAACATTTCAACCATAATAAATAGAATATAATGCAGAAGACTTAAAACTCATTAATATAGCCAATAATAACATCTAAAGTTTTATACTTAATATTCCCAAAATCTGGAAGTCATCACCACAAGAAGATCTATCCTCAAATTACTAAATCTAAGAGTGTCTAAGAAGCTAAAATAAATAAACAGCTAGTCCATGCCAGAACTTCAAGGCATCAAGACGTGAAGAAGAAGATCCAGTCCAAGCTAGAAGCAATAGCTCACCCTGAAATCTGGTATGATGAAGATTGGCTAGAATTACGGACGAGTTGAAGTTGATGGTACGTTTGCTGCATTTCATAAATAACAAAGAAAAAGAATACAAGTAGGGGTCAGTACAAGGCACAAGTACTGAGTAGGTATCATCGGCCAACTCAAAATAGAAAGCAATATATATCAAATAATAATATAAAATCAACTACATACTCAACAGGTGATAACAACAAATACCATAACCATTGGCCACAACACCCAGCACATTTAGGAGGACTCAAGCCTCCCCATCATACTCATTTGGGAAATAGTTCTTTAAATTGAGTATATTAACATAATTCAAGATTCATTCTCTTTATTCCTCTTGTGTCGGTACGTGACACTCCGCTCCACTACTACTATCCTGGTGTCGGAATGTGACACTCCGATCCCCTACTATCCTGGTGTCGGAACGTGACACTCCGATCCTCTACTATCCTGGTGTCGGAACGTGACACCCAATCCTCTACTATCCTTGTGTCAGAACGTGACACCCGATCCTCTAATACTATCCTGGTGTTGGAACGTGACACTCGATCCTCTAATACTATCCTGATGTTGGAATGTGACACCCAATCCTTTAATACTATCCTGGTGTCGGAACGTGACACCCGATCCCCTAATCTCATTACTTTAGTTCATCAAGCCTTCTTTTATACCAAGGCATCATCATTAACAAAGTGAATTTAAGATTTAAGATTCACAGCCTCATCTTCCCAATCCATTACAATTACATATTCACATCATGCAAGCATACAATTAAGCATATAGAAGACTTTACAATACTACCCAATACATTTTATTCGCTATTAAGAGTTTACTATGAAATAACATAAACCATAACCTACCTCCACCGAAGAATCACGATCAAACAAGCTATCTTCCCAAAACCTATGCTTTCCTCTACGTTCTTCTCTTTTTCTCGCTCGTTTCTCCCTTCTCTTTTTGTTCTTTCTATTTTTCTTATTCAAACCCTTTTTCTTTTACCCTAATTGTCATATAATTAAGTAAAAAGATGGTAAAAATAACCCACTATTTTTTTCAAGGTTATCTCCTTTAACCCCAAAGTAATTGAATTATTAACATTAACCCACTAACTTTATAATTATAAGCATGAATAGTCCAAAACGCCCCTTAAAACTTTTAACAGAAATCTGACCCAGTCAGGGTTACGCAGCCTGTGACGGTCCGTCATGACTGTGACGATCCGTCCTGCAGGACCGTCACAAAGTTCAGAGAGTTAATTCTGTGGAAAGGTTAGTGACAGTCCGTCGTGAGAGCGACGGTCCGTCCTGCCATTCCGTCGTGAAGTTCAGAGAGTCGATCTCAGTACCCAAATTTTCAGAATCTAAGTGTTTTAGAACGAGACCCCCTCGACGGTCCGTCGTGCCCATGACGGTCCGTCGTGGGATCCGTCGACTCAGACAGTTATTACCAGAAATAAACTCTACCGCTCAAAACGAATAAACTGGTCGTTACAATAGATACCAATTTACCCATCGTTCATCCTCGAACGATCACAAGAAGAAAAACAAGGGCGAAAAGGAGTACCTAAATCTGTAAACAGATGTGGGTATCTTTCTTGCATATCAGCCTCCTTCTCCCAAGTGGACTCTTCAACTGGTCGATTCTTCCATTGAACTTTGATGGATGCAATCTCCCTTGATCTCAACTTGCGGATTTCTCTATCTAGAATGGAAATAGGCTCCTCCTCATAAGACAAATTTCCATCAAGAAGAACTGAATCCTAACGAATAATGTAGTTTCCATCCCCATGGTATCTTTTCAGCATAGACACATGAAATACCGGGTGCACTCCTGAGAGTCGTGGAGGCAAGGCTAATTCATAAGCCACCTCCCCTACTCGCTTAAGTACTTCAAATGGTCCAATATACCTTGGGCTTAGCTTACCTCTTTTACCAAACCGCATCACCCCTTTCATGGGTGATACCTTCAGCAAGACTTGTTCACCCTCCATAAGCTCCAAGTCTCTGACCTTTCGATGTGCATATTCCTTTTTCCTACTTTGCGCCGCTAAAACCTTTTCTTGAATGAATTTCACTTTCTCTAATGATTCCCTTAGAAGATCAGTACCCCAGGGCCTCACCTCGAATGTATCAAACCAACCAATGGGAGACCTACATCTCGTCCCATACAATGCTTCGAATGGGGCCATATCAATACTTGAGTGATAGCTATTATTGTATGAGAACTCTGCTAAGGGTAAGAAGTTATCCCAATGACCACCAAATTCTATCAGAAATGCACGAAGCATATCCTCCAATACCTGAATTGTTCGCTCAGATTGTCCATCTGTCTGAGGGTGGAATGCAGTACTTAGATCCAACTTAGTACCTAATTGAGCATGCAATGTTCTCCAAAACTTAGAAGTAAATTGCGTACCTCTATCTGATATGATGGAAAGTGGAACTCCATGCAAACGAACGATTTCTGAGATATAGAGTTTGGCTAACTTCTCTGCATTGTAAGTCACCTTGACCGGAATGAAGTGAGCAGACTTAGTTAATCTGTCCACAATTACCCAAATAGAATCAAACTTACCTAATGTCTTTGGAAGACCAACCACGAAGTCCATTGCTATTCTCTCCCACTTCCATTCAGGAATGGGCATTCTCTGAAGTGTTCCTCGGGGCCTCTGTTGTTCATACTTTACCTGCTGACTATTCGGGCATTGTGCGACAAAATCAACAATGTCACGCTTCATCCTACTCCACCAAAAATGTTGCTTTAGGTTACGATACATCTTGGTTGCACCAGGATGTATAGAATATCCTGAACTATAAGTCTCTGTAAGAATAGTGTGGATCAAATCATCAACACGAGGCACACATACCCTTCCATTAATACTCAAAACACCTTCCTCATCGATTTTTGCTTCTTTAGCATCTCCTCGCAACACCTTATCTCGGATTCGAATCAGTTTCTCATCAGTAAACTGCTTTCCCTTAATCTTGTCAAGAAAGGAAGATCTTTCCTGCACACAGGCCAAAAATCCACCCTTCTCTAGTAATTCCAGCCTCATAAAGTCATTAGCCAGAGTCTGAACCTCTCTAGCCAATGGGCGTCTAGAAACCTGCAAGTGAGCTAGACTTCCCATGCTCCCTGCCTTTCTACTTAAGGCATCTGCCACAACATTAGCTTTTCCTGGGTGATACAAAATAGTGATATCGTAGTCCTTCAGTAGTTCCATCCATCTCCACTGTCTCAAATTCAAATCTTTCTGAGTAAAGACATACTGTAAACTACGATGATCCGTATAGACTTCACACTTAACCCCTTATAGATAGTGCCTCCATTGCTTTAATGCAAACACTACCGCAGCCAACTCCAAATCGTGGGTCGGATAATTACGTTCATGCACCTTTAATTGCCTGGAAGCATAAGGAATTACATTCTTCTCTTGCATTAGCACTGCACCCAAACCAGAATAGGATGCATCACAATAGACAATGAAATTCTTGCCTTCCACTGGCAACGTAAGAATTGGTGCAGTAGTCAATAAGGTCTTGAGATTCTGGAAGCTTTCTTCATATTCATCCGACCATACAAATGGAACATTCTGCTTAGTCAAGTTTGTCAATTGGGAAGCAACCGAAGAAAATCCCTTGACAAATCGACGGTAGTAGCTAGCTAAACCAACAAAGCTCCTTACTTCTGTAACATTAGTAGGTCTTACCCAACTCTTCACTGCTTCAATCTTAGAAGGATCCACCATCACTCCATCCCTAGAAACTACGTGCCCCAAGAAGGACACTGAATCTAGCCAAAACTCACACTTGGAGAATTTGGCATAAAGCTTTTTCTCCCTCAACATTTCCAATACAATTCTCAAATGCTCCTTATGTTCTTCCCTGCTCTTGGAGTATACCAGTATATCATCAATGAACACAATGACAAAGAGATCCAGATATGGCTTAAAAATCCCGTTCATCAGGCTCATAAACGCAGCAGGGGCATTCGTTAGTCCAAAAGACATTACTAAGAACTCATAATGTCCATACCTGGTCCAAAAAGCAGTCTTGGGCACATCCGTTGCCCGTATTTTCAATTGATGATAACCAAATCTCTAATCGATTTTTGAGAAGGTACAAGCACCTTGTAACTGGTCGAACAAATCATCGATGCGAGGAAGAGGATACTTGTTCTTAATAGTTACCTTATTCAGTTGTCTGTAGTCTATGCACATCCGAAAACTTCCATCCTTCTTCTTCACAAATAAAACTGGAGCACCCCAAGGGGATGCACTTGGTCTAATAAAGCCTTTTCCTAACAATTCTTGAAGTTGGGCCTTCAACTCCCTTAACTATGCTGGAGCCATTCTATAAGGGGGTATAGAAATGGGGCGGGTACCCGGCTCCAGATCAATGCAAAAGTCGATATCCCTATCCGGTGGCATACCAGGAAGGTCTGCAGGAAGCACATCCAGAAACTCATGGAATATCGAAACCGACTCAATTGAAGGTACTTGGGTAGTATCATCCCTGAGGTGTGCCAAGAAAGCTAAACACCATCTACTAACCATTCTCTTAGCACGAAGAAAGGAGATGATACGAACTGGAGTGGAAGTGTAGTCACCCTCCCATACTAACGGATCTGTCCCAGGCTTGGCCAACGTTACAGTTTTAGCATTACAATCTAAGATTGCAAAATTTGGAGAAAGCCAAGTCATACCCAGAATTACATTGAAACCAACCATTTCTAAGGTAACCAAGTCTACATGAGTATTGCTCCCCACAAAATATACAAGACAAGACCTATACACCTTATCAACTATCACAGACTCACCCACCGGAGTAGAAACACGAATAGGCATGTCGAGCAATTCACAATGTAAATTAAGACCAGTAGCAAATGAGGAAGATACATATGAAAATGTGGAGCCAGGATCAAATAATAATACAGAAGCCATGCAATCACAAACCAAAAGATTACCTGTGATAACAGCATCAGATGTCTCCGCTTCAGACCTCCCAGGGAAAGCATAACAATGGGCCCTATCACCTGTCTTCCCGTTCCCCTACCATGTTGTGCTGTAGTAGCTCCAGTTTGCCCGTCACCCCGGCCGTTTTGGTGACCACCATTACCTCGGCCACCACGTCCTCCAGAATAACGGCCTCTTCCATGACCACCTCTACCTCTGACTATTGGGGGTCTGTAACTCTGTTTTGGACAATATCTCTTAATATGTCAAGTATCCCCATATCCATAACACTCTCTGGATTCAATCATAAGTCTCTGTGAGAATGACAAAGTCTGGGTGTAACCTCCAAACTCAGAGGAATGTTGGCTGGTCTGAGATGGACCCCCAGCTACAGCCTGCAGTGAAGACTGAATAGGTCGGGCTGGGTAACCTCCTGAACCCTGCCCTCTGGAGTAAGAACCATTAAACTCACCTCCCTTATGAAACTTCTTAGATGTCGATGCAATGGTGAAGTCGTCTGGCTTCACCCCCTCTACTTCTATCACAAAATCTACCACCTCCTGAAAGGATTTTGCCGCAGCAGCTACCTGTAAGGATGAAATCTGCAAATCTGACCTCAATCCCTTCACGAAACGGTGAATCCACTCTTGTGGACTGAAGCAATATTGGGTGGCATACCTGGATAGCTCACGAAACTTAGCCTCATAAGCAGTAACCGACATCCTGCCTTGCTCTTGGCTTAGGAACTCATCTCTCCTCCTATCCCTCAAAGTCCGGGGTATATACTTCTCCATAAATAAGCTAGAGAATGACGCCCAAGTCATAGGTGGTGCCTGTGCTTGTTGATACTCAACATATGACCGCCACCACATTTTGGCGTTCCCTTGAAACTGATAGGTCAGAAATTCAACACCAAATCGTTCCACTATGCCAATCTTATATAGTAACTCATGACAATTAACCAGAAAATCATAGGCATCCTCAGATTCAGCACCCTTGAAAACTGGAGGTTTCAATTTCAAGAACTTACTGAAAAGTTCGTGCTGATCACTCGTCATTATAGGCCCTGTAGACAATCGAGGAAACGTGCCTATTTCCAATGAGGCATCCATGCGGGGAGCCTCAGCAGCGGCATGTTGTACTCTTGGAACCTGAGACGCTGGTGCAGAAAACACTGGAGGTGTCTGGCCTTGATCCGATAACCCGCTAAGATAAGCAAGAACCTGGTTAATCATCTCTGGGGTAGGTTGGGGTGGTAATTCCTCATTCTGCACTTGCTCATTTTCCCCTTCCTAACCCTCTCTTTCTACCTCATCAGTCGGTGGAGGAGTCACCGCCTTAGTACTAGCGGGGCCAGGTGCTTGTCCTCTTCCTCTAGAGGACATCCTCCCGCGACCTCTACCACGGCCTCTTGCCACTGCTCCTCTTCGAGCTACAGCCCCAGTGGCTGGCTCAGATCCATCTTGTCTTGCCGGTGTTGGTGTTGGTGCAGTTGTTGCTCTAGTTCTAACCATCTGCGAAATAGAGTGAAGATGGTCAGATACCAATTTGTATCACCTAGATACCAATTGGATCCAAGTAATAGCACGAAAGAAGGAAAGAATGGAATTTTCCTAAAGTCTTATAGCCTCTCAAAGAAAAGTAAAGGCGTCCCCCTACCGTTCCTTAAGACTCTACTAGACTCGTTCTTGTGTGATGAGACCAACAAACCTAATGCTCTGATACCAAGTTTGTGACGACCCAAAACGAGCCGCGACTGGCACCCACACTTATCCTACTATGTGAGCGAACCAACCAATCTAAACCCCAACATTTCAACCATAATAAACAGAATATAATGCGGAAGACTTAAAACTCATTAATATAGCCAATAATAACTTCTACAATTTTGTACGTAATATTCCCAAAATCTGGAAGTCATCACCACAAGAACATCTATCCTCAAATTTCTAAATCTAATATTTTCTAAGAAGCTAAAATAAATAAACAGCTGGTCCATGCTAGAACTTCAAGGCATCAAGACGTGAAGAAGAAGATCCAGTCCAAGCTAGAAGCAATAGCTCACCCTGAAATCTGGTATGATGAAGAATGGCTAGAGTTGCGGATGAGTTGAAGTTGATGGTACGTTTGCTGCATTTCATAAATAACAAAGAAAAAGAATACAAGTAGGGGTCAGTACAAGACACAAGTACTGAGTAGGTATCATTGGCCAACTCAAAATAGAAAGCAATATATATCAAATAATAATATAAAATCAACGACATACTCAACAGGTGATAACAACAAATACCATAATCATTGGCCACACCACCCAGCACATCTAGGAGGACTCAAGCCTCCCCATCATACTCATTTGGGAATTAGTTATTTAAATTGAATATAATAACATAATTCAAGATTCATTCTCTTTATTCCTCTTGGGTCGGTACGTGACACTCCGCTCCACTAATACTATCCTGGTGTCGGAACGTGACACTCCGATCCCCTACTATCCTGGTGTCGAAACGTGAAACTCCGATCCTCTACTATCCTGGTGTCGGAAGGTGACACCCAATCCTCTACTATCCTGGTGTCGGAACGTGACACCCGATCCTCTAATACTATCCTGGTGTCGGAACGTGACACCCGATCCTCTAATACTATCCTGGTGTCGGAATGTGACACCCGATCCTCTAATACTATCCTGGTGTCGGAACGTGACACCCGATCCTCTAATACTATCCCGGTGTCCGAACGTGACACCCGATCCCCTAATCTGATTACTTTAGTTCATCAAGCCTTCTTTTATACCAAGGCATCATCATTAACAAAGTGAATTTAAGATATAAGATTCACAGCCTCATCTTCCCAATCCATTGCAATTACATATTCACATCATGCAAGCATACAATTAAGCATATAGAAGACTTTACAATACTACCCAATACATATCATTCACTATTAAGAGTTTACTATGAAATAGAATAAACCATAACCTACCTCCGCTATCTTCCCAAAACCTTTGCTTTCCTCTGCGTTCTTCTCTTTCTCTCGCTCGTTTCTCCCTTCTCTCTTTATTATTTCTGTTTTTCTTATTCAAACCCTTTTTCTTTTACCCTAATTGTCATATAATTAACTAAAAAGATGGTAAAAATAACCCACTATTTAATTCAAGGTTATCTCCTTTAACACTCAAGTAACTGAATTATTATCATTAACCCACTACCTTTATAATTATAAGCATGAATAGTCCAAAACGCCCCTTAAAACTTGTAACAGAAATCCGACCCAGTCAGGTTACGCAGCCTGTGACGGTCCCTCATAACTGTGACGGTCCGTCCTGCAGGTCCGTCACAAAGTTCAGAGAGTTAATTCTGTGGAAAGGTTTGTGACGATCCGTCGTGCCAACGACGGTCCGTCCTACCATTCCGTCGTGAAGTTTAGAGAGTCGATCTCAGTACCCAAATTTTCAGAATCTAAGTGTTTTGGAACGAGACCCCCTCGACGGTCCGTGGTGCCCATGATGGTCCGTCGTGGGATCCGTCGACTCAGACAGTTATTACCAGAAATAAACTCTACCGCTCAAAACGACTAAACAGGTCGTTACAACTATTCACCAATATCATGTGAATGCAAATACTTTTATTATAATAGAAATATCTTTTTATGAAAAATCACAATATTTTAAGTTAGATTTTTTTATTAAAAAAACACAATATATTGAACAATTATACATATAATTTGGTAGTTTATACTAGTCACACCATATACTAGTAATAGAGAAATTCAACAACCATAAAAACCAATATACTTCAAGAATTTTGTGTGTCTAACATAATACAAAAGTATCATTGAATTTAATAGCTTTGCTCCAAAATAAAATTAGACAACAAGTCTAATTTTTATCTTTATTATAAGCAATGAACCCAAACATCGCTAAAATGATATCAAAACTATTTTTCAAGTATTTGAAAATAATATTTCACATTTTTCCCCATGCTATCAAAGTGTCATTGTCAACATGAAACCACTTTTGAAAATATTATTCTACAAAAGAATTACAGTGCTTCAATTCCATTGGACAACTTTTACATAGTGTTAATGTTCGTTTCATAGAGGCACAAAATCACATACTACAAGTCACTTGTCTTTTTCCTCTATCACAAATAGACATACCACATAGTATTTAGATCATTTTTACATAACAATTAATGTTATAGAAAACATAAATTACAACACAAAATTAGTAGCTGAAGATTTTGATATTCTCAAATCAATTGCATAGTCCAATTTATTCAGGGTATAAAACTACAAAGTTTTTAGTTCACAACAATCAGACACAATCAAATTCTCAACGAGTACAAAACTACAAAAAAATTTCTCCAAAAAGAATAAAACATATTCTTAGATTATCACATAGAATTTTTTTTTCCAAATAATCTTCCAAGTATAATATTTTGACATACTATTTATCAAAAAATATGTGCATTAGTGAATATTAAAGGAACCACTATATACAAAGGAAAATTCATTCAAGAAAACATAAGATATGCAAAAAAAATTCCAAAAACAACATGAATTGTTAAAATTTAGAAACTATTTTCCTCCTTGGATAAATAAGAAGGTTACCTGGTGTAATCTTTAACCAGAATGACATCAATATTTATGGTACATTCTCACTTCGATCTTGCTAAATAGAGCAACAAATTATGAGCAAGTAATGCATTTATCTTCTACTTTCACAATAGATTCTCTCAATCAGTAGAATACAAGAAATAGTAACAGTGTAATAATTTCCTTAAGATTGATATTCATCTTGTACTCCTAAAATACTTATAAC
Organism: Solanum chilense; assembly: GCA_032847665.1. Lineage (NCBI taxonomy): Eukaryota > Viridiplantae > Streptophyta > Magnoliopsida > Solanales > Solanaceae > Solanum > Solanum chilense. The sequence continues at coordinate 26,570,482 of CM064973.1, forward strand.
TAAATTTTTTGTACTTGTTAATACACAACAAAGTTTACGGGCATTTTTAGAACTAGAACATTAATACTAGTAGAGAAAGTAGAATAATAAAAAGATTAGGAAAAATATAATAAATATTTTTCTTAAAAAAAGAATTGTTCTGAATATGTCTTTAAAGAATCTTAGTGATTCGAACAAACTTTATTGAAACATGAAGTTACCAAAGTTTAATGAACCAGTGTAGAATATAAGAACATAAAAATTAAAAAATCTAAAATTTGTAACACATACTAGAATCAGGAAAAAACAAAGAAGAATATCAAGCCCACTGAATGCACAGTGTCCCTTAAAGAAAATTATTCCCCTCTAGTGTACGATGTTTGATGATATGTCCTACCAGGATAGAATGATCATATCACCAGTATATTATACAAAAAATGTTGGTGTCTGTGAGCCACTCAAAGCCTGTAAAGTACACTTAGAATAATAGAATTAGAAGTAGTAGAAAAGTCCAGAAATTGTTTTTTAAATGAGAGAAAATTGATCAATTTATAGAAAACAAATGGTAGTATGAAAAAGTTCTTATTGTGCCTTACCGTAAAGGTCACAAATCTGTGGAAAAGTCACAATTTTTAGGAAAGATCACAACTTTCCATGAAAGTCATAATTTTTCATAGAAGTAGTAATTTTTTTTTATGAAAGTCACAAATTTTCATAAAATCACAACTGCTCATAAAAGTCGTAACCTTTTCATTAAAGTCGCACCTCTTCATAAAATTCACAACTATTCATAAAAGTCAGAACTCTTTATTTTCCGTTCACACCTATAAAAACCCAACTATCCCCTGCATTAATGGGGAATAACTCCAAGTCAAAAAAATGGACAAGCGTATGTAATTTACAAGCAATGTTTGCATATGGATAAGTAGGTTTCCCCTCGGACTTTTGATTGTGAACATATGTCGTATATTCTCGATCAATCGGTACATGAGATATCTTTGAACTGTAGAGATTTTGTGTATACCCAGACAATCATATGTCACACAATTAACACTTTACCTTTTATGGTTCTTAAGGTTGTGTTCGTTTCAGCCATGAACACCTCCTGGTTTCATCAATGTATAGATAGATAGACTTTTGACAATCACCTTTACAAAGCATCTTACACTTCACTTTCACATAGGTGATTCCTAATTGTTTTATCGCGTAGATACACTATTTGTTCAAGTAGACCAAACTAAGAAAAACATTAAAAATTGTTACGGTTTATAAACTCATTAACAAGCATTAATGTTGTATCCTTGTTCCTGAGCATTGTCTTCATCATGAGCATGAATTGAGTTTGTTGACAATACCAAATCTTTATTCACAATGTTATTTTTATCCTTGAATCTAGCTCTTGGGATCTTGAGTCTGCTAGATCGAGTTACCGCCACGATGACTTGTCCTAAGCCATAAATCATTCCCATAAATAATATTTCAACTTTCTCTCTAGTTAGGCCTTTTTTGTAAGTGGATCCAACACATTATCTTTTGACTTTACATAGTAAGTTATGATAATTCCACTAGGTAATAGTCTTCTAACGGTATTATGTCTATGTCCTGTATGACAAGACTTTCTGTTATACATCACGTTTCATGCACTACCTATTGCATCTTTAATATCATAGTGTATGCATACTAATGTCAATAATTTGAGTAAAAAAAGAATATCTGTCAAGAAATTTTGGAGTCTTTCAACTTATTCACCTACATTATCTAAATAAGCTAACTCAAAGATCATTGTACATCTAGAGATACATGTCTCTTTTGAAATATTTCAAAGAGACTTCTCCTCTACAAAGAGTAAAAACATACCCACTAGTGGATTTTACATCATTTATCCGGTCATGCAATTTGCATCACTATATCATTTCAATATTGTTGGATGTTACTATAATGCAAGACATACTTTTAAGTATTTCATAAATACTCCAAAACTCGTTTCATTGTCATCTAATGACTTCGATTTATATCACTAGTGAATCGACTCAGTTCTTTAATAGCAAATGTTATATGTGATCGTGCACACTTCATGATATACATCATGCTTCCAATTACTCTAGGCTAATCTAATTGTGAGTCGTTGTGCTTTCACTCTTTTAAAATGTAGAGCTCATATTTATTGGAGACTTGACAATATTTAATTCAAATATTTGAACTAGTCAAGTACCTTTCAATCAAATGAGAACGTGAAAATGCTAAACATAATGAAGTTCTAAGGATTCTTATACCTAAAATAGCATCACTAACTCCAAGATATTTTATTCCAAACTAACTTTCTAGGATACGTCCATTAACATTTATGTCATTAGTGTCTCTTTTGATGATCAACATGTCCCCAATATATAAACAAACAATGACCTATCTGAACACATTTATCACTTCTACCATTCTTAAATCCATTTGACAACATGATTTGGTCAAATTTATTATGCCATTGTTTGTGTGCTTGTTTTTGTCCATCATGTGACTTAACAAGTTCACACGCTTTCTCTTAATTACCAGGAACCAGTAAACCCTTGGGTTGTTGCATGTAAATTTCTTCCTCCAATACCTTTAAGAGAGTTAATTTCACATCCATTTGATGAATTTGGAGGTCTTATACAACACTAACACAATTACCATCCAAATGAATGTTATTCTAGTTACTGGCAAGTATATGACGAAAAGATCAGTACCTTATTTTTATCTTAACCTTTGAAAAATAGTCTTGCTTTATATTTTTAAGCATTTCCATTGATTTTCTTTTTTATTTTGATAATTCACTTTGAACCCAAAGATCAATCTTTTAATGGTAAAACCTGTGGAAGTTGATGAGATGATTGAAAATTATGCGCCAACTGTATGGTACCTCTATTTTACATGTACTCTTTTGGTCATAAGATTAAGTATGAACTCATGAAAGACAACTGAGAGAATTATGGTTGTTATAAAGATGGAGCTCTGAATATTATCCATGGAAACCACAAACGTATCCTTGTGCACATTTGGCTTATATGTATTATTTTCATGTGTTATGTGGGCATATGGTTATCCATCTAACGCTTAGATAATTTATGTCTTCACTAGGGACTATCTAATAACATACAAAGACTAAGATTATCAACTTTGAAACCATCACGGAAATTGAAAATAAAATTGTACTTTATTATCTTTTACCTATGTTTTAGCATTTAATTTATCAGCAAAATATGTCCTAATTTAGCATAATTGATTAGTTAATATGTCTGTAAATGTATTCTCTAAGTACGAATAAAATCATTGGTTTATCTAATTATGTGTCAAGACAACATAAATTTGATGCATTATATGGTACAATCTCTTTCCAAATCCTCTTGCCGAATTGTATTGTTCCAAAGCCAGAATAAAATTTGATGCTATTATGTGTATTGCATAGTGATTTGATATAAACAAAAAGAGAATTAAACTCAAATAGAATATGAAAGCTAGAGGGATAAACACTTCTAATGCATAAGTGTTTTGAATTTTCGATACAAGAGTCTACATGATTATCAGGGGAAAAAGATAAAATGGAGAGTATTTCATGCCAACTAGAAGTAAATAGTATGTATTTGATTAAAAAAAATTTGCATAAATATAGTGGTGACTTAACTATAAGGGAACTAAAGCAATGACTTTGGAAACCAATAGAAGATTTAGCATCTTCTCTTCGACTGAAATTCTACTACCACTTTCTCCTAAAATGTGGTCAGGGAAGGTGTAACAAGGAAAATATGAATGTGTAAGACTTATACATCCCATTGATAGAAAACTTAATATCCATTCCAATTTATTGATATTTGATAGGCCTGTTTTGTATATTGATGTCATAGAGAACATTCAGGAAGAACTAGACTTATAGTAATATATATTATACTTATTCATGTAAACTCTTACTAGCTTCCCTATTTACGATAGACACGAACATCCAATCCCCCATCAATATGTAGATTAATCATTTTCTTGTAGTTGTTAGTCTTCTTGTCATCACTCAACTTGAAAACAAATTAAGATAACAACACAACAGAGAATATCTTCATCTGTCAATAGACAAACTACTTACCAAAGCATACCCTCGGCCCTGCTTGGTTAATCAACATAAAAACGTGCTTATTTTAATAGCTAGTAATGTGACAGTATATATGCACTAGGCTTTGACAGAACTAATAAAAACTTTGACAATCCTGGAAAGTTGTAAATTTTAAGGGTTTCTTAGGCCTTACTTGAATGTATACTATCTTGTTGGATTTGACAGCTTCAGCCAATATATGTAACGACACACAAGTATATCCTAGAAGTTAGATCACTCTTGCATTTCGACACTATGTACTTGACCTCATAAAGATCTTGCACAAGCCTGTTAGTTCATTATATAAGTATGAAAAGTAGTGCAGAATTAATATTTTTCACAACAATATAAATAAGAAACTCTATTATAAAAGACAAAGGAACAAGTCTAATCGTCACAAGACAACTTAAAGACACATCTTAAAAATCATAAGGTCACAACCCTTTACATTGAATGAAATAAATTAATGTCTTATAAAAGTCATAGGAGAATAAAACTAAAGAAACATAGACTATGTTCTCGAAAAAATGAGGACATACCAAATATTGAGAGAGTCAATTTCCCAGGCTTTGCCCTCTAACTTGCCTTCTACCTATTTATACTTATAAAATTATAGAATAGTATGGGGTTAGTACAAACATTGTACTAAGTATTGCATTATGCAAAATCATATAAAAGGGGATATTTTTGCTGAAATATAATAGTCATGCTATTTTGATAAAAACCTTCATGAATCAAGTTACAAATCATCACATGATCATCATTTAGAATATAGGACAAAACTCCCATTTTTCTTATGTCAAAGTCATGCTTACAGTGAACTCATTTATCATAAAGACTCCTTCATATCCAAAGTTATCCAAAGGCTCACCTAGGTAAGACATGAAGAGATCGCCCATACCACGTCTTCACTACACACCTAAATGGTCCTTAAGACTACCTAGTTTAAGCATACTTCATTTAACTTAACAAGTCAACATTCATTTCTAAGACACTAGAAGAGAATACTTACATTTACGAACTTCACATAAAAACTATGATCCAAGACACCCCCCTAGTTACACTTCGTGTAAGGTGAAATTAGCATCCCATAATACTACTTCTACTTAGTTCTCCTTAGGAATCACCCTAGACTAGGAACATCATATTCATAACTCCATCTACAAATCTTCGATCATATAATACATAAGATCAACATGTTTCTTTAGCATTAGACATAAGACCTTCATACTTCATGAACGTTATGAATAGAGTCCACATGCTTCATAACATTGGACATAAAGTCAACTTACTACATTTCATTATATAATTACCCTTTCATACATTTGATTTAAGGAGACACAAAGATTCCATCCAAATACCTACTTGTGCAATGGATAGATAGCGACCAATTCCACAACCTACCCAAAGTAGTACACCCTTAAGAAGACTTAGTACATAACATTCATTTGTGGGGGCTGGCTTTAACCCACATAGACCATGAGACCTAGATGTGGAATCCAATATTAACCTTTACCAGATGATCCCTACTTTCCTAAGGTAGGGCCATAATCTTTTTAGCCATTACATAGGTTCTCCAATAGCTACACCCATGTGGGTGCATAGTAAAGGGATAAGGAGATTGATTCCAAGTAACTCATTCTCTTGTAAGGAGGAGAACTCATCTAAAGAGAAACATTGGATACAACATCTCTGCTCACGAAGTGTACCCATCCCTTCAACAAATCCACTTGATACTAAGCAAAACTCCCCATGACATCTTAAATATTCATTGACTATAGGTTAAGGATAACTATTTAACGCCGCATCTAAAATAACGAAGAGTACTTATCCCTATAGGTTACTTTTGAACACCACATCTAAACTCACGAAGGGTATCTGATCTCATACCTATCTTAGAAAGCTCTTGGGAATAGCTATGTTTATACTAAACACTTCATCTCAACTCACGAAGCCAAAATTCCCTTTTTCATTACTAGAGTTCTTTAGGAATAGTATAGTTGATCTAGAATGTTCATCTCTGTTCACGAAGACTGTCTACCCTACAATCCCCCATTTGCATTCGTCAGAGTTCTATTGAAAAAAACATTCAATAGACTCTCATACACACATAACCATTAAATTCATTGTTTCATGCATTAGATTGATTCCTAATCTTGTTAACTTTGCATTCATCATAATCACACATTAACATGCTTTACATATACATATACTTATTTAGGCATACCATCTTCAAGATACACATTCTCAACTTCCTAAAGCACATCATACATATACATCATAATCATCTCCTTACTTCACATACTATGCATTCAAGGCTATACACACAATACACGTATATATTCACATACTTCAACTAAAAACTGCCACCAAAAGTGGAACATACCACTCAAGATCATTTCACAATAAGCACTAAGAAGATAGAACAACTTAACCTTCATCCAAGCATTTAACACCTTTTATCAATATCTCCAACTCTTCATAATATTAAAGCATTTAAGGCAATAGCTAATCACAATAAAACATAAAGAAAACCAGTGTTCTAACTTAATTTAATCATGAACATTAAACCCACTCCACAAGTCTAAAGTTGATACATTGAATGACCATTGGTTCATGGAGTTTTTGACCTCAAATTCATCAACTAATATCAATATTATCATATTTCATTAAAACGTTTTCATGCAACACCCATGCTTAAAGTTCAAAAGTAGAAGAGCTTAGAGTTTGAAAACCCTTTTTGAAAAGTCTTTGAATGGGCTCCTTGAATGAAGGAAGAGTCAAGGATAAACAACCATACCTTAATATTAACAAACTTTAAGATTAGTGTTGGAAACTTTAAGAATTTGGTCTTCTTCTTTGGGGCTTGAAGTTCACCACTGGAGTATTCAACTTAGAGAAAGAATTAAGAGAGAAGGGAGAGCATGTAATATTTTGGGTTCTAGTTAAGGGTTGGGGTTTTTGATTAGGGTAAAGGGTTTATGATAACTTTAAATCAATATATGAAATACCCCTAAAATATCCAAAACACCCGTACAACACTTTGACCTTTTTAACAAGGTCAAACTTAACTTAAATTTTGGAAATTATAATCGGGAAACAAATTTGATGCGGAGCTGTTTCCACATGATTTTTGAAAATATATTTAAAGATAGTGGGTGTCGCACCACAGACCAAAAACTTGGCCTTGGTGAACTATGTCTTTTACACGGACTAGTTTCATTAAAGAACATAAAGGCTACTTTCTTTTGCAACTTGTTGACCTAAGGTTCGCTCCTCCTCAAGAAACCCTAGGGCTGTCCTTGGGGATTCGTCACCGGAATTTTTGACACTAAAAATGTAATTCTAGGATTTAGGGTCCTCCCCACAACTTTTAGATTGAAAAAACACATAAAAACACGCCAAGGCACACTAGAAGACACATAAGCACACATATGCTTAATTGTTAGTTATTTTGGTCGTCGCTAAACGTTTGACTTCCAATCTTCACAAACTGACTTCAATGCTAAAATTAATTACATTAACACATATTTAACACATTAAACATTGGCGAATCTCTAGTTTTGCCTATTTCATTGTTAGGGTCGTTACAATCTCCCCCACTAAGAACAACATATGTCCTCGAATAACACTTAACATTTTCAAGGACACAACTAGAAGCATACAATACATATCATAAAGGTAATAACATTCATAGTCAATGCATCAAACTTCATTTCATTAAGCATTTTACGCAACACAATTAATTTGGAAGAAATTACATAATTCAAAGTATACACTTAGTTCATCATTTTCATTTCATTTATGGAAGAATCTACCTTATCCAATAATATTCATGCTCATCATTTAATTTCAAAGCTCAACATGTAAAAACTTTCAAATCACACATTGGCTCATAAAGATAACATCTTGAACAAATTAAGAAAATCTTATTAGCCACACGGTGACATGAGAAATATATATTAACCACAAATCTACTCATGAAACTATGATACCATCAAAAGAATGCAACTCATCATATAATCAATGAAACTCATAACATAAGGAGACATGAAACTCATACTCAAATGGACGACTCCACAACAAACCAAACAACTAAGAATTTTAGTCTCAAGCTTGAGTAAGAATACAAGGAAAAGATAAGGGTAGCAACTTCCTTTCTACTCAACCCATTCTTCCCCACTTAGGATTAACCCATCTAAACCAAATCAATACAACCATAAGGAACTATGAGTTACCGGAACCATTATCCTGGATTAGATCTTTAACCCGTTCTCATATATTCTTGTTAAGGCCCTTACCAAGCATCTTCAAGGTCTCATACTTCAAAATCCCACTATTACTCTAATAAGGTGGAAACTCATACTAACCATAACTTATGAACATCAAGAATAACAATCAATCTTACTAGTCTAGCATAACACCCTCCTCTTAGGATTCAAGCTTAGATAAAACCTCCAAAGCATCACTTCATTAAACTCTTAGACACCACATAACTCCAACTCATGGACGAAAAAAATCCTCTTTATCTTTCCACCCATTACGGTAATTTTATTTGGAAACCAACATACATCTACCAACTATTACTCAAAAGGGAAACTTCCCACTCTTATTGTTTGCCACAATCCACCAACGCCACTTACATCTATACCATAACTTTCTACTATTATTGCACATAGCTGACAGGTAACTTATTATCCCTTAAAGTACTTCATTCTACCAATAGAACTCTCATCAAGCTAGAACTACACCACCATACAATTTCCCATCATAATACCTTCAATCTCTTAGATCACACATATCATATATGTCATCACATAAGAATCGTCCAAACTCACCTTCACATCTACTCATCTTGTCACCAAACCACAATAATCCTACAAACTGACCTTTTCTCCCTCAAACCTTTAAACATCACCCTTCCAAAAAATCATATATAGAAGACCACAAGACAAGGGAAACAAGTGAGAGTAATTATATGGAGTTAAGCTCTAAGGAACTACACAAGAGTAGTGAAGAAACTTAAACTTCTATTACCTTATAGATTCTTGTCCATGGATGTGTCGCGACTCACTCCGACGCACAAGACTCTACTCGACGTGGCTTATGAGACTTTGGAGCCTAAACTAATTCCAAAAACCTTATTCTTTGATTCAAAGTTTGTAACGACGCACAAGTCTACCCTAGAAGTTAGAGCACTGTTGTGTCGTTACACGGCGTACTTGACCTCACGAAGGTCTTGCTCAAGCCTCTTAGGTATCGTTCATTACATAATTATGAAAACTAGTGTGGAATTAAAACATTTAAGTATAATATAAATAAGACCCCCAAACGGACCAAAAAATGCCCCTTATTGAACCCTATATGTGATGTCTGAAGAACAAAAAGGTTGTTGCGTTGGGCAGCTTGTTGGCCCAAGGATGGGTCCTCCTGAAGGACCACCTTAGTGTTCCTTGGGGAGTTGTAACCAAAATTTTTGACCCTAAACATGTCATTATAGGTGTTAGGGTCATCCCCACTGCTTTTATACTCTTAATAGCACATAAAAACACTCCAAGGCACACTAGAACACATATAAGATCATACACGTCTAGTCGTCGAACATCTTGGTTGTCCCTTGATATTTGACATCCAAACTTCACAATCTCCTCCTTTTAGAATAACATTCTTCCTCCAATGACACTAAACACTTTAAGGGACACAACTAGCAGCATATGGGACCTCAACTAGGTAGCATTCTTTTATATTCCATGAGACCTTGGAATCATGGACTTGACATTAGGACTTCCCAAAATGAGGGCTCACATATGGGACCTCAACTAGGTAGCATTCTTTAGCAAACACAGAGTCTGCTTCATTGATTCACACGTACTTCATTTTCTTTCTTTCATATACCAGTGCAAACCCCAGTCATACCTAGGATGTAGTTTAAGACTATCATCGAGTTTGTTGTGCAATGAGCAAGAATAACCTAGTGTCATTACTTGAGCCTAGCTTACCTCTTGATTTTCCTATCCTAACACCTTTGGTATCATATGATTTCATTATGTATATTCTTTGAGGATGGCCTCATTCTTTCTATGGGAACTTTAACCTTAATCGACATAGATCATGTGAGCATCATGAAATCCAGTATTTAACCCCACACCGAAAAGAGATGAAATCACCGGCCAAAGTGAACCAAATATGCAATATAGGTTCAAAGACTAGGAGATATAAGGAGATCCATACCCGGCATGCCGGATAGTCTCATCTCATGAGAGTTACGTGAACCTCCGCCCTTCCAGACGGAACACATCACCGATCCTAACTACCATATCAGTGTGTAGTATAAAGTCGCATTACATTCAACTCATACATCATGGAAGCTTGATTCTAGCATGAGGATATCATAACTCATTAGATGATTTCTCATCTCAGCATTAGTATTAAGTATGCATTAACTTCAATAATTTCATTAGAGTGTTCATAGAGACTGTTCTCTTCATTAACTTTACACTCTCATAGGTGAGTACGTCTTGAAAACATTTACTTAAGCTTATTTGAGATTGCTCTCATCTTTCACATTATCCTCTTATCATGTTGTCACCTCATTCATTAACTTCAACACATTTGATTTTCATAATTACTCACCCCTTCACGTGAATATTCGTTTCATCCTATGCCAATGCACTTGGCCATTTAATATGTTTCACACTCTTACTTAACCCTTCTAGGGTCACATGATTTTATCACATACATCTTATGCTCAGGTACATTTAAACCTACGCTAGACTTATGAGTCCACAGATACAAGCCATGAGGCTTCATTCATAGTTTATCTAAGTGATTCATGTTTACCAAAGATTATGTCGTACAAGACTTATGCATTTTGTAGATATGCCAAGATATTGATTTCGATATTTAGAGGCAGCATTCATTGATTATTTGCTTACGTATGACTTATGTGTCAATACGGAATTGGGCAAGGGAACACGATTTCGAATCCCTTGGACAACACATAGTCTTATTTTAAACTTGATAATTGCAACTCTTAGATTTTGGGGAGCCTAGTTCGATCCCAGTCAACCCCATAATATTTCCTTTCTTTTCTCCTCTCCTTATTCGTTTAAGTCAAGGAGGTTGTGGGTTTAATCCCCACAAGCTCATTATTTTTCTTTTAATTTATCTCTTATCTTTCTAGCCTATCCAAGATGTTGTGGGTTCATTACCACTCTCCACATTTATTTCTTCTTTATTTTCCCCCTAACTCTCTCATCCATTCAAGAAGTTGTGGGTTCAATCCCCACTCACCACATCTATTTTTACTTGCATTTTTCTCACGAAATTTTAATGAAAGTTTAATTTGGTGAGGTCATGGGGTCAACCCCCAATGACCTCACATTTTAAAAAGAAATTAAATGAATTTCATTTTTTTGAAGTTGGCCGAGACTACAATTTCCACCAAGATGTATATTTAGTCTCCTCCAATCCATTTTTGATTTAATATCATGTTGATGTTGGTTTTAGCTTTCATGTAATGATGTATTAGGTTCAATACTTAATGATTTAACTTATTATACATTCATTTTTCATTGCATTTTATACCACTTTAATTTGCTGAACCCAACCTACCAAATGCTGGAAATTTGTTCACTATTTTCATCTCCCTGTTATCATCATTTGTTCATTAGATCTTAGGACGTTTCATAAATCATTTGATGCATACTTGGGTATATTCTTTACATAGTTATGTTCAGCCAAGAATTACCATTAAATCCAGCAACATTACACCACTTTTGCACATCATTATTTACACAAACAGTTGCACAAAAATCACTTTTCACATACTTTCTGTTGGCATAAAATAACATGATCACAATTCCAAACACATAATCATGAACACATTATAAAGAAAATCACACTTGATACTTAAACTACCAGCAAACAAACCAACAACATGATATCTAACCTATTTCACATTGAGATCAAAGTGATATTAGGGACAAGGAGTTCGACAAGAACGGGAACAACCCTAGTTTCAAGATTCGTTGAATTCATGGGAAATAAAATTCTCCTGGAGAAAGAATCCCGGGAGAGACACCCATACCTTAATGTCATTCAAAACTTGTTCAAATGCTTCCAATTTACCACGAAACCAAGCCTCACTACCGAAATTTCAAGCACAATCCCGTCAAGAAATTTGTTTTGCTTTAAATTTTTAGACTAAATTTTCTTTTAAGTTGATTTTTAGCGTTCAAGTTCTTGGTGAACTTTATATTTTATTGTTCTGTTATTTTTGAGAAAAATCAGACGTTCAAGTGAGATAAGAGTAGGGAGAAACATGAGTTTGAGTTGATTGGGATTAGGAGAGTTAGCTGGAGACTTAGTCAAACTAGGACTCCTCATTATTTATTATTTATTATTATTATTATTATTATTATTTATTAAAAATATGATTTTACTGTAATTAAATCAGCAAATTAAACATTAATTAATTTAACTAATTTACTAAATACAATAAATCAATTTAATCATTGCTTCCATCTAGGTTCGAACCCGGGTGGAGCAAGATTTTGTTCAAAGGCCAATTTCGGTCCTTTCTATCCAAAATGCCCCTCCACCATATTAATTAATTAATTAGGGTAATTAAAATACTACCTCTAGCCTGGAAAAAACCATTTTACCCCTAGACCCTCCAAACTTAAGATTTCCCCTTTTTAAGTCTGGTAAAGACTCATCCGGGTAAATATTCATATTCAGGTGCTCTACATGGCTGGACCCAACCTTTCCTAGCTCAACTAACTCACTAAGTTAGTTTGCTTGGTTGTTGCAGAGGTTCAGAGGTCTGGTTCTACGCGCATCAGTCTGTGTGAACCCGGTCTACTCGTAGGCATTATAGACACATTAAGCATTACTTAGCACCTCCATTTTTAGGGTTGTTACAATTAATTCCACCATTTGCTAGCATACCCTCAAAACTACCTTGCTTGGCAAAGATACTATCTTTCCTCCTTATTAGGAATAAGCCTACAAAAGAACTTCAATCAAACACATGACATGTACTAACCATTACCCATTCAAAAAAGAAACTCTTCACTCTTACTAATTGCCACAATCCTCCAACACCCTCACATCTATACCGTAGCTTTCTACTATCATTGCACATAGCTTACAAGGTACCTCATTATCCCTACAAAGTACTTCATTCCACCAATATAACTCTCATCATGCTAGAACTGCACCACAATAAAATTTCCCATGATAATACCTCCATTCTCATAGATCACACATAGCCAAATATAGCATCACATCACAATCTTCCAGACTCACCTTTAACATGTACTCATGTAGTCACCAAACAACAATAATTCTCCAAACTCACCTTTTCTCCCTAAAACCATTCAACAACACCCCTTCCAACAAATCATATCTAGAAGACCACCAGACAAGGGAAACAAGAGAGAATGATCATATAGATTTAATCTCTATGGAACGACAAAAGTGAAACTTCTATTGCCTTATAGTTTCTCACCCATCGATGTGTCGTGACTCACACTGATGAACAAGACTCTACTAGATGTGGATTGTGAGACATTGGACCCTAAACTAATTAAAAAGCCTTATGATCTGATACACAGTTTGTAATGACCCGGCAGTATACCCTAAAAGTTCGAGCACTCTCGTGTCGCCAGACGGCGTACTTGACCTCACGGAGGTCTTCCACAAGACTCTTAGATATCATTCATAACATAAGTACGAAATTGAGTGCAAAATTTAAACATTGCACAATAATATAATTAAAACCCTCACGCGGACCAAAAACTTTACCCTTTTGAAACCTGTCCGTGACGTGGACTTGTTTCAGTGAAGAACAAAAAGGCTGCTGCCTTGGGCATCTTGTTGGCCCAAGGTTGATTCCTCCTTAAGGACCCCTAAAACGGTCCTTGGTGAGTCGTAGCCGGAATTTTTGACCCTAAACATATCCTTCTATGTTTTAGGATCCTCTCGAATACTTTTAGACTCCAAACAACACATAAAAAAACACCAAGGAATAGTAGAACACAAATAAGAAAATACATGTTTAGTTGTCGAATGTCTTGGTCGTCCCTTGACATTTAACATACAAACCTAACAAACTCACTTCTAATGCTATATTATATGAGTATAACATATATTTAACTCATCAGTCATATGTGAAGTTCTAGTTTGACCTATTTCATTTTTTTGGGTGGTTACAATATATGGAATACTTTGATGCATTTTTTCAATATATCACACTGCTAAAATCCTTAAAGACCCTTGTGGAGAAGTAATGGCTCCATAAGATCTTCATACTCCCACCACTTATAACCATCAATTGTGAAAATTCAATCCCCTAAAGAGTCTTTTAGGATGTAGTAGTTATACCACCGCTGTAGAAAATTCAGAAACTCAAGTTTTGAAATTACAAAAGCATTAAATACATAATTTTTTTACATCTAATGACATAAAAGAAACCTATAATTTGGGAATTTCAAGGTCAAAATGGTGTGCCTTGCCATTGTTCTTTTAAAAAATTTTAAGAATGTATTCGACGTAAGTAGGGTCAAAAGTAAAAATTCTATCTTTGAAAGGGTCAATTATCTTGTTCTCCTAAGATACATAGAACAAAATTTTGAAGAACTTGGCAACAAACTACAAAGTCTAGGGTGTATTTTCAGAACTATAAAATTAATTCTACGAGAAAAAATAGAATTATAAACTAATTAGAAAAAATATTACAATATTTTTCTTAAAGAATGAAAATTGATCTCCTTGAATGCAAAGTTTCCCCTTAAGAAAATTATTCTCCTCAACTATACGAGGTTAACGAAATTTACCCTCCTAGGATAGATGATTTTACTCACAGTGAATGTCGCTTTGAATACTATATTTAGTAATAGTTGAAGAGGACCATAAATTATGTTCTTAAAGATTGAGGAAATCCCGCAATTTTAAAAAAAATGTAGTGTGAAAACTTCTTATTGTGCCTTACGGGAACGGTCACAAAACTATAGAAGAATCACAATCTTTTGGTAAGATCAGAAACTGTCATAAAAGTCAAAACATCTCATAAAAGTGGCGACTTTCCATCAAAGTGACAGCTCTTCATAAAAGTCGCAAATCATTATTTTACATTCACACCTTTTAAAACCCCACAATCCCCCGAATGAATGGGGAATAACTCAAAGACAAATAAATGGAAAATTACGTGTACTTTACAACAAGAATTAATTTCATGTGGATAAGTAGGTTTTGCCTTAGATTTCCGTAGTAAACATATGTCGAATATACTTGGTCAATCGGTAGATGTTATGACTTTGAATAATCGTGATTTTTTATATACCTGGATAACCATATGTCACACAATTCATCCTTTAGCATTTATGGTTATGATGGTTGTGTTTGTTTCAGTCATTAACACAACCTGGTTTGATGAATGTATCGAGAGATGGGCATTCTCTTTGAAGCGACTTATACTTCACACTGACATTGGTGATTTCTAAATGTATTATCGTGAAAATACACTATTTAGTCAAATCTCTAAAACTTAGTAAATCATTAAAAACATTAAGTTTTATCAACTCATTAACAAACGTTAATGTTGTATCCTAGTTCTTAAGCATTGTTTTAATCATGTGAATGAATTTAGTTGGTTGACAATGTCGAACCGTAAGTCACAATTATTTTTTCCACCTTGAATCTATCTCTTGGGACCTCCAGTTTGCTAGATAGAATTACCGCTATAATAAATTTTCCTAAGTCGTAAACTTTCTCTCTAGTTAGGCCTTTTGTAAGTGTATCCAACACATTAACCTTCGACTTTCCATAGTAAATTGTGATAATTCCACTAGAGAGAGAAGTTTTCGAATTCAATAATCTCTATGTCTTATATGACAATACTTTCTATAATATAATATATATGCCTCATGGACAACCTATTGCATCTTGATTATCAAAGTGTATACATATTGATGCCAATGGTTTTGGCCAAAAAAATATATATTAAGAAATTCTAGAGTCTTTCAACTTATTCACTGAGCTAATCTAGAGAACCTTGCTCAGATCATTGTAGAAGTAGCGATACATGTCTTTTTTGGAAGATCTCCAAGAGACTACTCCTTTACCAAGAGTAAATGAATATTTACACATGGATTTTACTTCATTTTTTTAGTGATCCAATTTCTATCAATATATCCCTTCAATAATGATGGGTATATAGCTTTGAGTATTTCTTATGTACTCTAGAACTCTTTTAATTGTCATTTAATGAGTTTGATTGGGATCACTTGTGAATCGACTTCGTTCATTAACAGCACATGTCAAATCTAATCGCGCACACTTTGTGATATGCATCATACTTCCCAGTACTCTAGCACAATCCAATTGTGAGTAACTTTCACATTTAGTCTTTTGAAAATAGAAGCTCCCAATTATTGGAGACTTGATAATATTAAAATCCAAATATATGATTAAGTACCTTTTCAATGCAATGAGACTGTGACAATGCTAAACATTATGGAGTTCTAATGATTCTTATACCAAAGATCATATCAGCAACTCAATGATTTTTCATATCATATTTGTTTACTAGCATACCTTTCGTAGAATTTATGTCATTAATTAGTTTCTCTATTGGTGATCAACATATCACAGATATACAAACAAACAATGACATTGTTATTTTAATGTGAACACATTTATCACTTTCATCATTAGTTAAAATCATTTTTCCACATGGGTTCGTCAAATTTCTTATGTCATCGTTTGATTTCTTGACTTAGTCCATAATGTGACAAATTCACAAAATTTATTTTCTTTATGAGGAACCACAAAGTCCTCAGGATGCTCCATGTAAATTTTCTTCCTCTAATTCTCCATTTAAGAGAGTTGTTTTCACATTCATTTGATGAATTTTGAGGTCATGCACCACATTTAATACAATGAAAATCCAAATGAATGTAATTCTTGTTATTCGCTAATATGTGTCGAAAAGATCAAAACCTTGTTTTTGTATTCCTTTAAATTTGTCAACATTTTCATCGACTTTAATTTTCCATTTGAGGTTTCGCTTTGAACCAAAGAGTTTGTTTTCTCAAGGAATATCAACCAATTTCCAATAGGATTGAACCAATCTCTCTATTGACGCCATTTGTTCAGAAAAATAAGTCTAGAGACAACAAATGTTACAAAAATTATATTTTAAGGAAGTAGATGTCCTTTGTCCTTTACTACACATCCGAATATCTTTATTATGTGTATTCTCCTTTTTTCCTTTCCAAGGACGTTTAGAACTTTCACTAGACTACTTAAGTCTAATTTTTTAACGGTCCACAGTCTTAGGTCATATTATTATTCTTTAAGGAATAGAAACTTGTACTTTTGCTACACCCAGACACTTTGAAATATTTAAAGTTGGATTTTCTTCTTTTCTAATTTCTCATATGGAAAAAATTGTTTCCTAAGAAAACTTTTTATTGCTTTCTTTATGAAAAGAAAACTTTTTTTGTTCCCTTTTGCGGTAAAGATTATAAGTAATGCAATCATTATTTCCTTCAAAACTTTGTTTTTTCCAATTAGATTTAGGTCAATAGGGGTAGGAGTATGATGAATAATTCTACTTTTCAAACATATATTTGAATCTCTATCACTTCTTAACTTTTTTCCATATAATATTCAACTTCAATATTATAATATCTAGACGTTTCTATTGCTTTGTCCTTACCATTCAGAAAATAGACAAAGTTGTTTCTAATTCTATTGGTAATGAAAGTTACAAGACACTTTTTTCCACCACCAGATGGTATTGACTTCCTTGGAACTGTCAATAGACGAACCCCAACTAACGCCTCGCCTTCAATTGATGTCGCCTTGATGGAAGGTGTTGCTCAAAAATTAGATGTGCGAGCTTAGACTCCAAGGAAGCAGTTGCAGTCGCAAATGATGGAGCAACAGGATGGCTCATCGACCAGACGACACCCCTTGGGCTGTGCTCGTCGATGCAGCCAGCAAATTTACTACTTGCACGCTGGTTCATTAAATGGTGAATAATAAATTCACCCCACGTTCTAACCTGACCCTAGTTGGTTTATTTTGTTATTGTTGGGTATATTTAAGTGATCAAAATGTGACAACCCTATTCACAATTACATTCACAAAAATTAGACTTCCCTCCAAAACTAATCTCTCTCTAGAATCTCCATTGAAGGTGAAGCTCAAGAACAACTTGGATCTTGGATTTCCATGGGTTCTTAACCAAGTTTCAGAGGTCTTCTTCAACATTAAGGTTTGGTTATCCTTCAACTCTAGTTAATCTTCCATCTAGAGAGCTCCTCTCTATGTTTTCCAATGCAAGTTCATGATAAAATATCTTCTTCTTCAATCTAGCCATTGGTTCTTTCTCAAAAGGTTTTCAAAGGTTTAATCATGATAAATTAATGATTATTTACTGAATCTAAACTGAATTTCAATCCAATTTCATGATGAACTCATGCCCCTTCAATTCTCATTTTAGCCTATGCATGGGCATTGTGATCATGACTTTGTATTGATTGAATTATGATTCTAGCACATTGAATTGCTTATATCGACTGCGTAGTACCTGAATTGATGAAGATTTATGTGTTATTGTTCTTATTAGGATTGATGAATGAAGACTTGATCCCTACTTCCTATTGAGTGTTAATGCATGCCATTCTCTGTAACATCGACTCTATAATGCATGAAGGAGGGATTCTTTTTTGCAAGGATAATTGTATCTACTTCATTACATGATTGTTATTTACGAATTTTGGGTATGAATTCTTGAAGATAAAAAAAAAGAGTAATGATAAGTATTTATTTACATTCTTTTAGCCTATAGATTGAAAATGTTATGTACATGATGTGACCTCACTTCTAGGGAAGATGAAGCATAAGTTAGTTTAGGTTATTATGTCTTTAGATACTTACCTATATTTATACTATTTATGAAATATGATTGATGATCAATGCAAGTCAAATTTGTTAATGATCTATGTCCTTCTACTTTCTAGTATATTGGTGATGTATTGTACTAGTTTGAAGCATGGTTTTTTAGTGGATTATGAATGATGTCTTTGATGATTAAAGAAAATTTATCTTCTTCCCCATCACATGATTTTTGATGAAAAGGAGTATTGATCAAGGATGATCAAAGGGTGAGAAATTGGTAAGAATGCCTATCTCTTTTACTTTCTTAGTAGTTGATGAAGTCTTTTATGGAATTGTGTGGTATGGTCCACTTATGGTGGTAGTATTTACTTTATTTCCAATATATATATGATGTGAACATGCCTTGATGGCTGTTGCATTGTGAATGTGTGGTTGTTATTATCACCCTATGTGGATCCTATGCCCATTTTCCTATTGTAGCTATGATCTAGGTTGTATTGCTAATTATATGAGAATTTAAATGATTATGTTAAGTTTATGTATATATGCTGCCTATGATGAGGTCTTATTATATTCTAGATGATTAAAGATTGTATATGTGCATAATCACTAGATCTTACTGTAATGATATAGTAAGTGTTGAATAAATGTCTCTTATTCTATTTTATCACTTCTATGATTTTATGTGATGTATCATTCACTAGGATGATTTGATAGTTATACTAGTATGGTCAAGGGTATGGGACCTTGTCTATTCATTGCACATGTGAACTTTGATAGGATAGTTCCTAGGTTGGTCGTCTAAGTACATGCATGGGAATGTATGAACATGTTATGAATATGATTTACATGCTATAAATTTGAGGATATGATATGATGAAGTATGAATTAGCATAGTGTCTTTGTGTGTTTATATGAAAAGATTTCTCAGATAGTTATACCTATATACTTATGCATTGATGTCTGAACATGTGTTGCCTTAATGTGTTACATGAAATTTTTGCTCACACATAAGTTTTCACACACATGTATGATAATCTAGTCAATGTAGGGGCCTTGAAAGGTGTTCTCAATTGTACCCTAAACTAGATATGTGCTTACATATGCTATGTCAATGTGAAAGGGTTTCTCACATGATTTAGGTTGATGAACTTTATTCCATGACCTATGAGATGAGCATATGAAGAGTTAACTCTCCTAAGCCTAATTATATAAAGTAACGTTAATAAAGGCTTTAATTAAAAGGAAACTTAGATTAGCACTGATTGAACTTGACAATGAGAGGTTTTGGCTTCCCTTAGAGGAAGATTCACCACCGCATACTCATAAGGTGTTGACTTCCCATGGAGGAAAAGTCACCTATTGCTCCACATGAGAAGTTGACTTTCCTTTGAGGAACAGTCACTAATGGTTTCTCATGAAATAAGGACTCCAATTCTCATAGGCATGGAGAGGGTCCAATCCATATCTGTTTGTTCCTTAAACTATACTTGCCACATCGAATCTAGCAAGTGCTTTCACTTAGTATGCTGGCTTGTGTTAAAGTTATACTATGGCTAAGTAGAGAACCATCCCTCGGTGTAAGGCTCTACAACACAAAATTTTGCTTAGTGTAGGTGGGGGTACGGGACTTCACCTATGTATTGCACAAGTGACTCTTCAGGGAAATCCTAGAAGGTGTTCTAATGAATGTTACTTTGTTTATGTTCCTTATGCATGACTTTGTAGTATTTGTCTACTTGTTATAAAATGTGCATGATATTAGTCTTAATAGATCTATATGATGTGATCTTTTCTTATATTCACCATGTAGGTTTATTGATTATGTGATGAATCCCTTGCCTAGTTTGGATGAAGTTGACTTCACTTGCTATGTTGATGTATGAATTGGATATCAAGGCTTGTGGTCTCATGATATGTTTACTAATATGTGTGAGGTTATGAGGATTCACATGCACATCGCACTAGAAGACTTAGATTGGGATTGTGAGTAAGGTCTCATAAGGTTCCATATGAAGTTAAATTACTATATGTGCAAAGTAAATAGAGTTCATTGTAATGTCCTTATGATCTTGACTTGAATGTG
This sequence comes from Solanum chilense, assembly GCA_032847665.1. Taxonomy (NCBI): domain Eukaryota; kingdom Viridiplantae; phylum Streptophyta; class Magnoliopsida; order Solanales; family Solanaceae; genus Solanum; species Solanum chilense. The sequence continues at coordinate 26,591,571 of CM064973.1, forward strand.
GCTTGTAGTGTGCTGTACTTCTATGATGGCATGTGATGTCTTGTGTAGAATATATGTATGATTTCTTGTGGCCTTAAGGTGATGCATTTCAAAGAGTATCATTAAAAGGTTAGTTGGAAAATTAAGGAAATAAGAATAAAATGATTCATTGTAAAAAGAAAATAAGTTCACTTTAATGTGAAAGTTCTTACTGTAAAGTGGTCCTAAATAACCTTAAATGCATAGTATGATTTGATAGTTATGTTTGATCATGAAATATGTCTATACGAAGTATGTGAATGATATAATGCTTATTGTATAAAGGTTTTATATAGATTTTCTCAAAAAGGCATGAAGCATGATTTCAAGAAAGATGTCCCTTTTTATATCCATGTTTTTGTATGGTAGTCATCCTTAGTTCATTCTTGTACTAACTCCATTCTTCTCTACTGTCTAAAGAAAGTGTATGTTATGGATGCTTAAAAGGATGTCTCTATGATTTAGGAGCTTCTTATGTGTTTCCCAAGCTCAATTAAACGGAAGCCTTAAGATTCAAGAATATCCTATGTCAAGTTATGTTTAAAGTCTTGTAATTATGTACTTATGATTATGTTGTAAGGGCCTTGTCCCTAATGTAATCTAATGATGTTGATTCTAGGATGTCAAAAAGAGACTAATGTCTAAATATGTACTTATAATATTTTATATATATGAAGTGAAGTTTCTAACATATGATGTGCTATATTAAGTTTTAAATTTTCCACTAATTTACCTATGAAAATGCGATCAATGATAACTAAGGGCTTGTATAAGACCTCTGGGAGTTCAAGTACGCCATGTTTCTTCTAGGGGGTGCTCCCCGGTCGTGACAATTGATTATTAATAAGGCATTTTGTTCATTCCCTTTAAAATTGAGTACTAAGATTGTATAATCTATATGTGGCTTTTATTGTATTCATGTATAGGCTATGACGAATTGCTATACTCTTGTGTTAGATGATTATGATATGAGACATTTGTTTTAAGACTATGATATGTATGTATGTGTGTATTAAATAAGAGTAGAATACTATGTAATCTTCAAATACAAAGGGTTTATGCATACTTGATATGAATATATATTGTGTATGTGAGAGGTCAATGTAGTGTCATGATAGATATAGAAGAAAAGTTCTAAATTTTTCGCGTTTTTAACCTATGAATGTAATGATGAATTCTAAGAGGCTAGTCTTAGTCCTCTTCGAGGACAACGGCGACGCTTACATGTAGGGGGTATTTCACGGATGTGACAAACTTCGTATCAAAGCATGAGGTTGAATATCCCTACAAAACATGTCTAATTAAACCACATCGATGTAGATTCTTAATCATAATTGTGAAGCGCACAACACTTATGAATGAGAGACTATGTGATGCTTAGAAACTCTAATCCTCTTGTATTCCTATGCCGTGTCTATAGAGTACTATTATATGCTTTCACCTATATCTTGTATGGTGATTTTAGGTATAAATACTTAAAGATAATATTCTAAAAGGGACAAAGAAAAAACGGACAATGTAAGAGCTAATGACAACCAAGTGCCTCCACTTGAAGAAGTTGCTATGGGTGATCAAGTTTCGGGTGCTCATCCAGAAATAACTTATGGGGATATAAGGGAAGTCTTTCTCCCTTTGACTCAATCTATGACCTCTCATGCAAAGTGTCACTTCTCAAGTTCAAGCTATGACAACCCAAATGAATAGGGAGGTTGGACCTCGAGTGCCTCAACATGTACCTGTAACGACCTGTTTAGTCGTTTTGAGCAGCAGATTTTAATTCTGGAAAATTGGCTGAAACGACGGAACCCATGACGGACCGTCACAGGCACGACGGACCGTCGCAGGGTCTCGTTTCAATATACTTAGGAATTCTGAAACTGGGCACTAAAAATCGACTCTCTGGAAATTGTGACGGATCTGCAGTACGGGCCGTCACATCCACGACGGACCGTCGTGAGCTCCCGTTGCAAAACACTTCAACTTTTGAGAATTTGGTACAAGAAACGAGTTTCTGACCGTCATGACGGAAGTACAGGACGGACCGTCACGAGTGTGACGGACCGTCACAATGCACTTAGTGAAAAATGGGATTTTGGGCAGTTGCGACGACCTGCGTGACGGACCGTCGCAGGCACGACGGGCCGTCACAGGTTGCGCAAATCCCAGGCAGATTAGGATTTCTCTACACGTTTTAAGGGTCGTTTTGGACTATTCTTTCCTTAATTATAAAGATTGAGGGTTAATATTAATAAGTCTAATTACTTGGGGGTTAAAAGAGGTAACCTTAAGCTAATTGGTGGGTTTTATTGTCCTCTTTTACACTTAATTATATTGTAATTAGGGTAAAGGAAAGAGGGTTTGAATAAAACAAAAGAGAAAGAACAAGAGAGAAAAGAGAGAAACGAATTGAGAGAGATTGGACGAGAAGAAGAAAGCTTGGGAGATTTCTTGTTGATTCCAATTCTTCGGTGGAGGTAGGTTATGGTTGTTTTACGATATTCGTATGAACTCTTAATAGTGAATAATATGTGTTGATTGTATTGTAAACCCTGCTATATGCTTAATTGTATGCTTGCATGAATATGATTGTATGATTTTGATAAAGCAAGCATGATGAAAACTATTGAATCCCAAAACTTGAAAGAAACTTTAATCTACGTTATTAATGATGATGCCTTGGTATAAAAGAAGGCTTGATGAATTAAAGTAATGGGATTGATGATGCCTTGGTATAGAGAAGGCTTGATGAACGGATAGTATTAGTGGATCGGAGTGTCACGTTCCGACACATAGAATTAGTGGATCGGAGTGTCACGTTCCGACACATAGAATTAGTGGATCGGAGTGTCACGTACCGACACATAGTATTAGTGGGACGGGTGTCACGAACCGACACGTAGAAGTAGGGGATCGGAGTGTCACGTACCGACACATATAGGGGATCGGAGTGTCACGTTCCGACACATATAGGGGATCGGAGTGTCACGTACCGACACATAGAAGTAGGGGATCGGAGTGTCACGTACCGACACATATAGGGGATCGGAGTGTCGCGTTCCGACACATATAGGGGATCGGAGTGTCACGTACCGACACATAGTAGTAGGGTATCGGAGTGACACGTACCGACACAAGAGGAAGAAAGATAATGAATCGTGAAAGATGATAAATATACTCAATCTAATAAACTTAATTTCCCAAAATGAGTATGGCATGGAGGCTTGAGTCCTCATGGATGAACTTGATAGTACTTGTTGATGATTATAGTACTTGTTATTGCTACATGTTGAGTTTTATAGTAGATTTATGATATTATTGATATATGTTGTTTTCTATTTTGAGTTGGCCGATGATATCTACTCAGTACTTGTGGTTGTACTGACCCCCTACTTTTATGTTTCCTTCTTGTTATTTGTGTAATGCAGCAAACGTTCCGTCAACTTCAACTCAGCAGTAAATTAAGCCAGTCTTCGTCACACCGAAACTTCAGGGTGAGCTAATGCTTCTAGCTTGGACTGGGTCTTCTTCTTCAAGTCTTGATGCCTTGAACTTCCGGCATGGACTAGCTTTTTAGTTATTTTTGTTCTTAGACATTCCTAGTTTAGTGAATTGAGATAGATGTTCTTGTGATGATGACTTCCAGATTTTGGGGATATTAATAATAGTTTTGAATTGTTTTATTTATGAGTTTAGGTCTTCCGCATTTCTTTTGTTGATATTGTATTAAAATGTTAAAGGTTAGATTGGTTGGTTCGCTCACATAGGAGGGTAAATGTGGGTGCCAGTCGCGGCCCGGTTTTGGGTCGTGACAGTACCACTATGGGTCGAGGTCGAATGAGGACCCTCAAGATTTCTCAAAGAGGGTTATAAGATTGTCTAATCTATGGGTGTGACCTCAACAGAGAAGGACGAGTTAGCGGATTATTAACTCTAAGATGTGGACCAAACTTTGTATGTGCAATGGAAGAATACTAGGGCACTAAGAGGTGGTTCGGTGAATTCGGAGATCTTCAAGAAGGCTTTCCTTGATAGGTTTTTTCCTCGAGAGATGAGGATAGCTAAGGTGCAAGAATTAATCAACCTTCGTCAAGGAGGTATGAGTGGACTTTACTACTACTTGAAATTCACTGAATTGTCCAGGTATGCTCTATCCATGGTTTCACGCCCAAGGGATAAGATAAGTCATTTTCTTATGGGGGTATCCGATGACTTGGTGGAAGAATGTCGTTCGGCTATGCTACACTATAATATGAATATCTCTTGTCTCATGATTCATTCTCAAAAAGTTGAAGAAACTACGATTAATAGAAAGAGATGGGAGGCCAAGAAGTCCAAATCTTATTAAGGTAGTTCTTCAAAGGGTAGGCTTGACTTTCAAGACAAGCATACGTTCAAGAAGAGGTTTTATAATCATGTACCTGCCAAATTTCCCAAGGCTCATGATTATATGTTATATAACCCTAAGTCTCAAAAAGGAAGAGGAACTAACTCACCAAACAGGAAGCCAACTTGTGGAAAGTATGGCAAGAAACATTATGGTAATTTCCTTGACCTAATTTGAAGGGGAAAGACAAAGATAAGGGGAAAGCTAAACGAAGTTGTAATAATGCGGATCCTTCATTAAAACAATCACTTTTGTACAATCTGGTTTAAGGTTAAACAAGAGAGTTCTCCTAATGTGGTGACCGCTATGTTACAAGTTTTTTTCTATTTTATTTATATGCTTTACTTGATCCGGATGCTACATTATCTTTTGTTACTCCCTTGATAGCTAGAAAGTCTGATATTTTTCTCGATATTCTAAACAAACCTTTCATGGTATCTACCACGCTAGTTGAGTTAGTGGTTGCCAAGAGGATAAATAGAAATTTTCCTATAATGTTTCCCAATAAAGTTACTGATGTTGAATTAGTGGAACTTGATATGGTCAGT
>CM064973.1:26598720-26736720 GCA_032847665.1 Solanum chilense
ATAAAATCTGCTGCTCAAAACGACTAAACAGGTTGTTACAATAGATACCAATTTACCCATCGTTCGTCCTCGAATGATCAAAAGAAGAAAAACAAGGACGAGAAGAAGTACCTGAATCTGTAAACAGGTGTGGGTATCTTTCTTGCATGTCAACCTCCTTCTCCCAAGTGGCCTTTTCAACTGGTCGATTCTTCCATTGAACTTTGATGGATGCAATCTCCCTCGACCTCAACTTGCGAACTTCTCTATCTAAAATAGCAACAGGTTCCTCCTCATAAGACAAATTTCCATCAAGCAGAACCAAATCCCAACGAATGATGTAATTTCCATCCCCATGGTATCTTTTCAACATAGACACGTGAAATACCGGATGCACTCCTGACAGCCCTGGAGGCAAGGCTAATTCATAAGCCACCTCCCCTACTCGCTTAAGTACTTCAAATGGTCCAATATACCTTGGACTTAGCTTACCCCTTTTTCCAAACCGCATCACCCCTTTAATGGGTGAAACCTTCAGCAAGACTTGTTCACCTTCCATGAACTCCAAGTCTCTAACCTTTCGATCGGCATATTCCTTTTGCCTACTTTGAGCCGCTAAAAGCTTTTATTGAATAGCTTTCACCTTTTCCAATGAATCCCTCAACAGATCCGTACCCCAAGGTCTAACCTCAAATGGATCAAACCAACCAATGGGAGACCTACATCTCCTCCCATACAATGCTTCAAATGGAGCCATATCAATACTCGAGTGATAGCTATTATTGTATGAAAACTCCACTAAGGGTAAGAAGTTATCCCAATGGCCACCAAATTCTGTCACATATGCGCGAAGCATATCCTCCAACACTTGAATCGTTCGCTCAGACTGACCATCGGTCTGAGGGTGAAACGTAGTAGTAAGGTCCAATCTAGTACCTAATTCAGCATGCAATGTTCTCCAAAACTTAGAAGTAAACTTTGTACCTCTATCTGATATGATGGAGAGTGGAACTCCGTGCAATCGAACAATTTCTAAAATATAGATTTTGGCTAACTTCTCCGCATTGTAAGTCACCTTGACCGGAATGAAGTGAGCAGACTTAGTTAATCTGTCCACAATTACCCAAATAGAATCAAACTTTCCCAATGTCTTTGGAAGACCAACCATGAAGTCCATTGCAATTCTCTCCCACTTCCATTCAGGAATGGGCATTCTCTGTAGTGTTCCTCCGTCCCTCTGGTGTTCATACTTTACTTGTTGACAATTTGGACATTTGGCAACAAAATCAACGATGTCTCGCTTCATTGTACTCCACCAAAAGTGTTGCTTTAGGTCACGGTACATCTTGGTTGCACCAGGGTGTATAGAATATCCGGAACTATGAGCCTCTGTAAGAATAGTGTCTATCAAATCATCAACACGGGGTACAGATACCCTTCCCTTAATTCTCAAAACACCTTCCTCATCAATTATTGCTTCTTTAGCCTCTCCTCGCAATACCATATCCCGAATTTGACTTAGTTTCTCATCATCAAACTGTTTTCCCTTGACCTTGTCAAGAAAAGAAGATTTCGCCTCCACACAGGCCAAAAATCCTCCCTTCTCATTTACTTCTAGCCTCATGATCTTGAGTTAGCAACCGTGTTATTTGCACTGAAAATATGGAGGCAGTATTTGTATTGTGTCCATGCAGATGTGTATACCTACTACACGAGTCAAAAAAATGTGTTTACTCAAAAAGAGTTGAATCTTCGACAAGAAGGTGGTTGGAATTAGTTAAATATTTATGGCAAGATCAACATAGTTGCGGATGCTATAAGTCATGTGAGCATGGGTACTGTATCTCATGTAGAAGAAGCCACGAAAGACCTAGTGAAATATGTTCATAGGTTGGCTCGTTTGGGTGTTACATTGGAATATTCTCCGAATGGTGGTTTTATGGTCCATCGTAACTGTGAATAATATTTGGTATTTGAGGTGAAGTCTAATCATCACCTAGATCAAACGTTGATGGAGTTTAAGGATTCGCTTATTGGTAAACTTACTGAGTCATTCTACTTTGGGGGGATGGTGTATTGATGAATCAAAGAATGTTGTGTGTTCCCAATGACTTGCGAGACCTGATTTTTGAGGAATCTCATGGGTACCGTTAGTCCATTTATCCAGGTTATACAAAGATGTATCATGAACTAAGAGAAGTATTTTGGTGGGAAGGCTTGAAAGGGGACATAGTGGAATTTGCTGAAAAATGTCCCAATTATCAACAAGTGAAAGTCGAGCACCAAAAGTCGAGTAGTTTACTTCAAGAAATCAATTTCCTACTCGGAAGTTGAAAGACATTAATATGGATGTTGTTGTAGGATTTCCTTGAATACAAAAGCAACATGACTCCATATGGGTGGTTGTGGATAGTTTGACCGAATCCGCTCATTTTATACTCGTGAAGTCCACTTACTCGGCGGAAGATTATGCCATAAAATCTTCATATATGAGATTGTGTGTCGCCATGGTATTATGTTATCCATCATATTGATAGAGGTGAAAAATTCACATCTAGGTTTTGGAGGTAATTCCAAAAAGGGTTGGGTACCAAAGTGAAGCTAAGCACCGCTTTTCATCCCCAAACCGATGGTCAAGAGGAGCGTACTACTCAAACTATTAAAGATATTATTTGAGATTGCATAATTGGGATAAACACTTTACTTTGGTTGAGTTTTCTTACAACAAAAGTTACCATTCATCTATATCTATGGCTCCTTTTGAGGCCTTGTATAGTAGGAGGTGTAAATATCAAATTTGATGGTTTTAAGTGGGGCAGTATCCACTTTTGGGTCCCAAATAAATTTATAAGACTTTGGAGAAGGTTTATATAATAAGGAATCGCTTGAAAACAGCCTATAGCTGGCAAAAGTCTTATGCCGACCATAGGTAGAGTTTGAATAAGATGATAAAGAGTATCTAAAAATTTTACCTATGAAGGATGTAGTGATATTTGGCAAGAATGGGAAGTTGAGTCCTCCTTATGTGGGTTCTTATGAAATATTGCAAAAGATTTTTATGGTTGCATATGAGTTGAGGTTACCTAGTGAATTGTCTTTGGTTCATCCGGTGTTCCATGTTTCCATGCTTAAGAAGTGTATCGGTGATCCCAAGTCAATTCTTCCTATTAAGGGTCTAGGTGTGTAGGAGAACCTCTCCTATGCGAAAATTCTGGTTGAAATCTTTGATAGACATGTATTGAAGTTGAGGAACAAAGAGGTGGCTTCTGTAAAGGTGTTATGGAAGAACCACCTAGTTGAGGGTGCAACACGGCAGGCCGAGGCTGAAATGAAGTTCCTTTACCCTCATCTATTTGATAACTAAGGCTTGTTGCTCCTAAGTGAAAATAATGATTTTATTTGAAGTTGCCTTGATTTTTTGGTAAAATGTTGAAGTATGTGCTTACTTACAGTAAGTTACAGTGAATTGTGCCTACTGGCATAAAAGTTTCCAAGAAAATGCCCTTTACTTGATTTGAACTAATGTGGTATATTTTGGTATATTGTGCCTTCATGAATTGTATTGAGCATGTTCATATGTGTTGAATAAAGCTTTGGCATAAGTGAGTAAGCATCTTAGGAATGTTGAACTCTTATGAGTTAAAGATGGTGTCTTGGGTTAAATTTATTAAAAAGGTCATGTGGTTATATTGATTTGAATTCTAACTGATGTTTGATATGTTGTTGTTGGTTGGGCTTCTATTATTGAGTCTATTCCTTCCATTTAATGAATTTTCGTATCATTTGGGAACAAATGTTCCTACAAGGGGGAGAAAATGTAATACTCTGAAAGTCTAAAGCCTCATTTAGAGACTAACTTGAGATTCTAAGAGTTTTAACACTGTTTTAAGGTCAAATATAAAGTATATAAGTCATTTAGGAAGTTTTAGAATCAAAACGTCAAGGAACGTCCACGACGTTTGGAAGCTAGTTCAAGAGACGCTAGTGGGCCTTACCCTAATTAACAAGGTGTTAGGAGTCGGAATTCAATAAAATTTGGTGTTAAAGTGTCTAACACATGTTTTAGTTTTTTTATAGCTGAAACTTTTTGGTATGACTCACCAAATACCAACCAAAGGGTCCTTGCGGAGGACCCTTGCAATTTGACAAAAAGTTGTCAAGTGGAGAGTGCTCACCTACGACCATAGTCGACGAGGTGTTGGTCGATCAACGGGGCTACGATGCCTCCGTCAACCAATACTTAGACATTTTGTCCAAAGGTCCATTTATAAAAGTCTCTAATACCAATGACTGATGTGCAGGACGTAGGGGGGCAAGGGTGTAGGTTGACCTACAGACCGTGAATTGAGGCCTCATAGGTCCTTCCATTGTTTTGTTGTTTTGTTTTAATAATTTCGTTTAATTATTTAAGTGTTTAGTTAGTTAATTAAGGGTTAGGGGAGGTTCAATTAATTTAATTAAAAACCTATATATAAAAACCAAGCCTAATTAAACTAAACCTAACTCTCATAATTCCAAAAACTCAATTGCTCTTCGTTCTCTCTTCTTTCTCTCTCTGAAAGAAACTCCATAGAAGACCAAGCAAATGAGGGTTCTAGGGAAGTAAGGTATGGGATTCGTTTCCACCTTTGTAATATTTTTCCCCAAAGGGTTCCTTTGCATTGATTTCGAAAAGAAGACTTTTCAAGTGGGTTTTCTTATATTAAGAATTTGACTTTTAACATTGCTTTGTTTATTATTTCTTTAGATAACTATGACTATATTATTATGTATGGTAATTAAATTTTTCTAGTTCATGATTAATTTACCTAGGATGTGAATTAGATCATGGATTGGACCTAAGTCCCTAACCCTAGGCTATGAAATAGTAATGAATTGTTGTTTAGTGATTCAATTGACTTCATTATTATATTAATTACTATTGAGTAATTATATTACACCCATCGTTGGGTTGACTTGTATGGTTGATGGTAAAACCTTGATGATGGCTTGTGAAGTATATTGGGGTGAGTCTTGTGATCTCAACTCTTTACTTCAACTATGATTAATTGTGTTTAGTGATAAAGTTGTATTGAAGTACACCTTATGTTAATATTGATTAGTGTTTGTATGATGTTGAATTAGAATGTCTTGAATTATGTTTTTTGATTTTTTGGCTATGATGTAATGATATAAGGATGGTGATTACTTACCTATGTTTCTTATCATGATATTGTAATAAAAGAAAAATACCAATGCCATTCTTATTGAGCGATGATGATGATTATATAAGGGATAGACCCTATTATATAAACTAAGCTATGATGATAAACAAAGGTTTAAAGATATTTCAAAATGGACTCTAGCTTAGCACCAAGTGAACTATTGTGAGGAGTGTCCCTTCCCACATACTAAAGGTAGGATAACTAATGTATTCATGATATTGTAGACTATAATGCATGTAGCATAAAGAGGGTCCCAATTACATCTCCTAGTTTTTGAACTATCTTACCCCCCATAGGAATACTAGCTAGTGGATCCATATATATGTTATGTTCATGTTTTTGTATTACCTTGGAAAGTAGTCCGCCTCCTTTTGGTGTATGGTTCCCTGGACACCGGATTTAACATTAGCTCATGTGGTCTATGTATGTTAAGGAAAAATCTTCCCAAAAGGTAAAATGAAGCAATAAGTTAACTCTAACTAGGATGGCCTAACGGGTTTATCTTAGGATTGGTAGGGATATGAGACCCTTCCTACACAATCTGCTAGTTAGCCTTGAGGATGTCTTAGAAGGATGTTCTTATGTGCTTATGTGGTTATAAACGTAAATGAATGTATATTATGATCTTACATGTTAATGAAACTATGTTATGTTGGTTTCACTTATGAACATGTGGTTAGTCTCTATTGTTAATGTATGATGATTTTTACTCTTAATTATATAGTATGTTAAGATGGCATTGCTTATGCTTCTTATTGGATTTACTTGATAGAGTGAGGTTATGGGTCCTTACCTAGTCGTTGCACTAATGGACTTAATAACGGGGCATGAGTGATGGTCTTGCTTTGGTTATGATGTGATGAACTCTTATACATGCTCGTTTATATTATAATTTGATGATAGATTTGTCTTTATTATGTTATTAATTATGTTGATATGCATGTTGACTTGACTAGACTTAGTATTGTCGGTTTTGTAATGTACATGGGCTTGACTTAATGAATATGAACTCTTCACTTGTATTGGTTCTTTAATGTGCATAATGCTTTTCAAAGTAAATTAGCATGCTTTAATGAAATGTCTATTTTTAGCATGATTTGTATGTTGTGTGTGCATATGGTCCTATTGTTACATCCCAAGACCACACCCTAAAAGATATGACACTCTTGAAGTGCAACCGGCATAGTTGACCTATCTGAGGTCTTGTACAAGACCTTCTATATCGTTCATCGCATCTAAACATATGAAAAGTACTGCGGCATTAAAAATTTTCACAAACGTTTGCATAGTCTTTGAAATATCTTTCATATAAAACTTATAGGAAATACAAAGTCTTATTTCATCAAATCTTAGACACAAGTGTACCTGGGACACGACCCATGCATAATAGAAATATAGTACAACTAAGTCTATTACAATACTTCATAAGATAAATAAAAGACATCTATTACCTCGAGTCAAATGAGCACATACTTCACCTTTCTTGAACGATCTTCTAATCCAAGCTTAGCTCTCCAAAAGCACCTTCACCTATGAATAACTTAAAAGATAGATAAAAGAATGGAATTAGTACAAACACATGTACTAAATATGACATAATGCATAATGTATAAAAAACATGAAAATGGACATTTTTTGGAAATATGCATCTTCTTATTCAAATATCATAATATAAGCATAAAACAATTCAAGAACTTAGAAACACATAAGAAGTAATTTAATCGATTTATCACATTTTTCAGCACAACCTTATAGTGAAATAATTCATTGTACAATGAACTCCTTCACTGTTACAATGTATTTTCTTAATTTCACCTTATACACTTTATAGCATGTAATACCCTCATTAAAAGCTATCATAAGACTCACTTAAGTAGTAAAAAGAGAGACCACCCATACACCCTCTCTAGGCACACTTAGATTATTCTTAAAACCACTCATACTGAGAGACGCTTACAATACACCTATCATATGAACATGAGATTCTCCTACCAAAGGTAATTCTAAAGTTCACATGAATGAGTTGTGAATCAACCGCCCATACAATACCTTTAATACACACTTAAGACATCCTTTAGACTACCTAGTATAAGATCATTCTAATTTAACTCAATAACGTTCATAGAATATGACATTCACCTCCCAGAGGTTATCAAAAGACCTACTCAAGTAAATAAAGATGATAATGTCCATGTTTGACCTCTTCAAGATTACCTAATCCTTAATACTACCTAATTTTGTATCTTGTCTATATAATCAAAAAACTTATCTAACTAGAGTCATTCTTAAGACTTATTTAGGTAAGATACGAAGTGACCATTCCTCTGCCCCCTTCATACCTTAATTAGACAACCCTTTAAATTACAGTAGATAAGTACTTATTAATTTAACATACTTTCTTAACCTAAGTCATTACTTTCATTAGTTCATTTAACACTCATTCATCACACAAGGACATTCAGTTAGTGTTCTTGGATATGACCTTGGGACTCTCACTAACATCTTAAAACCCTATTGTGCAGCTTCTAGATAGCGACCCATACCACCAACTAAACTTAATATAACTTTTCCAATAATAGACGGTATCCCACATGATCAGAATAGGAAATAATAGATAGACCATGAAAGAAAAGTATGGAATCTGGAGCTATAACCTACTCCGATGGAGGGTGTTTTATTTGCCAATGGTAGAACTTGGACGCATCCCATGTAGACACATTGTTAAGGAATATGAAGGGCTTACTTTCTACTCGAGTCTCAATCTTCCATTGATCTACTTCCTAATCCATACTCACTCAGTGCTATCCTCTGTTCTAATTGAGTAATTCAACATAAAGGTTCATACAAAGGGGTTCCACATCAAGTTCATAACCCATTTAAATTCACCCTACAAAAGAGGTCCTCTAGGGCTACCTTACAATAACGGCAAAGATAGCTCATAATGACTTCTCTAAGGATGATATGATTACGTTCAAGCCAACAAACATTAATTCCATCATTCATTACAAGAAGTAAACCATTACGACTTTTGACTTCAAAGTTCATAACCTTACCACTAGGTTCAAGGTTTCATATAAAGGAACTTCTTAACATTATTCAAGGTCTAATATCATTCATACATTCAATACATAGAGGCTTTAGCATCCTAAGTCAAGATGTCTCATATTCACATTCATATATGTATCAAGTAAGGTTCACAAGTTAACCAAAACAAGACACCACATACTTCACTTTAACACATATTGCATATAATTCTAGAAGCACATAGGAATAACAATTTTCATATTTAAGTAATCATATAGACTACTATAACATTATCAATATAACCATCATAGACTCATATAGTGAAGTAGGAATAATCATCATCAACTCTAAGACTACAAACATAAACACATAGTCATAGTCTATCATGATCACCTAATAACAATAGAAAAAACACACACTTTCACATCACTCACATGTATATACATATGATCATACTTCACATAAATAACTACACAAATTATCATAATATTTCAAGTAAGTGGCGCCAAGGCCATGATCTTCATAATACATAACGTAACTCCGACAAGGCGGCATTTTTCCCATAGCACCGCCACCATAAGTGGGACATACCAATAACAACATATTACAAGAGCTACATTACTTAAAATAAAGAGATTATTGAAGTGTACCACCTGTCATTTCTCACTATAAGGCCCTTACCCATGTCCATGAGTATCAAATCATTACTAAAACCATAATAAGCAATGAATCAAGTTAAATTCAATATAGATTTATCAATTTAATACAACGTATACATCAATTGAATACAATTGTTACATCATTAAATAGCCCATAGAAAACTACACAACAATTCATAAGCATTAAGTCAAAATCACTTAACCATAAATTAGTCAAAAACTAGGATTGATCAATTACGTGGTTTCATAGGTTAATTGAGTTAAAATCATCTAATTAACAACACTTAGATCAATATTCAATTTTTTAAAGCCTTTAGTGCAATAACCCATGTATAGATCATAAAGTTTGACAAGTTCATCTTTGAAAACATCATAAATATGTTTGAATGTTGGGCTCCTTGATGAATAAAGTTTCAAGGATAAAAAATCATACCTCAATGATATTAATCCACAAATTTTATAAATAATAACAACTCAAATCTCCAATCCAAGCTCTTCCTTGAGTCATGGCTTCAATGGAGTTCTAGAGAATTTCTTAGAGATTTTGGGGTTTTGATTTGGAAGAATGAATTCATCTAGTAATTTAGGACTTATCAACACACTTAAAATACCTAAAATACCCGTATGTAACCACCCTTTCTATTATTTGGTTGTAGGGTGAGCATTTACAGTAAATCTGCGCAGAAGACACCAATGACTAGCAAATCGATGGACCATTTGTCCACAAACGGATCGTCCTAGCATCTCGTTGTTTGGTTCAGAGACTTGACTTAGATATATAGGTTATGTATTGACCCCAAAACCCATCGAGGAGGTGTCGACTGGCCCACGAGCCATCGTTTGCTCAATCGATTGGGCCTGGTCGAGGAGTCTTGGATCAAGGAAATGTCCTTCCTCAAAGATACTTGGATGGTCCTTGGGGACTTTTTACCAATTATTACCAACCCGAATATGTTCTTTTACTAATTTAGGACCTCCCATATCAATTTCATCAAAAACAAACACGCAAAACTCAATGAAACATGCAAAGACACACAAGGTCATTTCAAGGCAAACCTTTCGAACGCCATGGATGTTTGACCTCCAAACTTCATGAAACTCAACACAGCGCATATAAATACTATAATAACTAATATTATTACCTCATTAACTCATGTATCACACATATATAAACATAATCAAACTTAAGGCAAATAGGTGACATAGTCGTCGAACATCTTGGTCGTGCTTTGACGTTTGACTTGCAATACACCTAAAACTCTACACACTGCTTCAATACCACATTATAAGACAATTTAGGACCTTATACCCTCATTAAAACCATGTTGGTCTCTAGCTTTACCTATGTAATTTTCGAGGTATTACAATCTCCCCACTTGGACAACATTCGTCCTCGAATGACACTTGTCACTCTTCAAACACTTGAAAGAATAGAGATTCAGTTAGCATCTTGCAACCAAACCATATAAAATCTTATGAAAAGCATACATCTAAGAAAACATCAATTTTCACAAAATCAAGACTCACAACATAACAAGAACTAGGAACTCATTCTATAAATCATAATGCCATAAGACTCACATCCTTCTTTTCAAATAGAAAAAGCTCATTTTATATTCATTATTGTGGTCATATACATAAGTTCTAACCAAATTACAATAATATTCAAACAAAGAATGAATTAGTCAATTCTTCAAAAAATTTACAGTAAATTGCCAAAGGGACAGCGAATTATGCAATTTTTTTGGAAATGCAACTTTTAGGAAATTCATAATGGAAACATACTAATATGCAAGATAAAATCATATCCACACATTTTGAAATATAATCACAACTACATAAAATACACAATGTAAAAAATCAATGAAATTCAATTTCAACAAGACTTCTAAACACCATGTACATATAACAAGCTTGTATAACTTTCTAACCCATATACCAACCATACACCCCAAATTAGAAGAAACTCATATCACTAATGAAATACAAGGACTTAACATCATCATCATCACCCTCATCCGATTTCACTCCTCTAGTTCGGAATGCATAGAAATGCCTGTTATGTGGAGCATCATCTTTCGGAACATTAGGAGTAACATTCTTATCATTTCTAGTAGAAAAATCCTTCACTTGTTGCCAATATTTACCACATCCAAAACAACTGGCGGTACCCCCTAGAAATTCCCCATAGTACCTCTTTCCACAAGTAGCACATGTAGACTTGCCATTTTGAGAATCACCTCCTTTCTCAAATTTCATCATAGGAGCACTAAATCCATCTTGATTTTGACCCCTCTTTATGATCCTAGGTTGAGTTTGATCACTTGAACCACTTCTCTTCAAGTTTCTAGCAATCCTACAAAGTTTAGACTCCTCAATAGATTGAGCATACACCATGAATCTATCTAGGGTCATATCATCATCTAGCATGGCCATTTGACATTCTTCTTTCACTAGATCGGCAACACCCCAATCACAAACCTACTCTTCTCATCCCTAGTGTTAGACACAAGGGATGGATGAAACCTAGAAAACCATGATTAGTTTAAAGAGTACTCCTCAACACTCATATTGCCTTGCTTGAGATTGATAAACTCCTATACCTTAACCTCCCTCCTATCACGGGGAAAGTAATTTCCGATAAAAGCTTCTTTATATTCTTCCCACTCAATAGGACCCGACTCAACCGGACTATTGTCTTGCAATTAAGTGTACCACACTTGAGAATCTCCCTCAATTGATACGAAGCTAATTATGCCTTCTCCCTAGAAATCACCCCCATGGCACTCAACACCTTATACACACCATCTAGGAACTCTTTGGGATCCTCTCACCTTAGAGCAATGAAAGATAGGAGTAATCATCCTCACAAAATCTCTCAATCTAGATGTCATAGTGATCTTCACAACATTCGCACTAGGTACCATACCCATATTCACAAGGGTAGTCAAAGCTCAGGCTAAAGTAAATAAAGCTTCTCTAATATCCCCATTAGTCATTTCCATAGGAACCGCCGGAGCATCATTACCTCTACCCACAATAACGACTTGTTGACCTTGGGACCCTTGAGGAACTTACTCAACTTGAGGAGGAATCTCCTCATTCTCCCTTCCCTCTTCCAACCTTCTAGTGGTCATCCTTTTAGTATTCATCTTCCTATTAACACAAGGCAAAAATGTAAGAAAAGATTACTCATAACTTTTACGCTACGACACGACATAGGAGTAGAAAAGAAGGGAAACTCTATTGTCTTATAGCCTCTCACCCATAGATGTGTAGCACTCACAGCGATGGTCAAGACTCTGCTAGACGTGAATTGATTAGACTTTTTGATTTCTAATACCACCTTTATAACCTATTCTCTAATACAAAGCATGTCACATTTCGCGACCACACCATAGAAGATATGGAACTCTCGGAGTGCAACCGGCATACTTTACCTCTCGGAGGTCTTGTACAAGCACTTCTGTATCGTTCATCGCATATACACTAATGAAGAAGAGTGCCGAATTAATACTTTTCAAAAACATTTACATAGTGTTTATAATCTTTCATATGAAACTCATAGGAAATGCAAAGTCTCATTTAATCAAATCTTAGACACAAGAGTACTTGGGACACGGCCCATACACAATAGAATTATAGTACTACTAACTCTATTACAATACTTCAATAAGAGAAATAAAAGACATCTACGCCATCGAGTCAAATTAGGACATACTTCAACTTGTTGAACGATGCTCTAATCCAAGCTTATCTATCCAAAAGCACCTTCACCTATGAATAACTTTATATATAGATAAAATTATGGAATTAGTATAAACTCATGTACTAAGTATGTCATAATTCATAAAAATCATCAAAATGGACATTATTGGAATTATGCATCTTTTGGTTTAAATATCATATTCTAAGCATAAGAACAATATTTAACAACTTTGAAACACATAAGAAGTCACTTAATCCATATATCGCATTTTTAAGCACAACCTTACAGTGAACTTATTCACTCTACAGTAAACTTCTTCACTGTTACAGTGAAGTTTCTTAATTTCACCTTAGACACTTTGTAGCATGTAATTCGCTCGCTAAAAATTATCATAAGACTCACTTAAGTAAGACAAACAGAGACCGCCCATACATCCTCTCTAGGCACACCTAAATGATCCTTAAGACCACCTATACAATCCATTTCACATGTCCTTAAGATATCCTTTACACTACATAAGATAAGTTCATTCTGACTTAGTTTAGTATCATTCATAGATTATAACATTTACCTCCCAAAGGTTATCAAATGACCTACTCATGTAAATCAAGAAGATAATCTCCATATTTGACCTCTTCAAGATTACCTAAGTAATCCTTAAGACTACCTAAGTTTGGATCTTGTCTACATAATCAAATATTTTTTTTAACTAGAATCATTCTTAAGATTTATCTACGTAATATAGGATGTGATCATTTATATGTCCTTCATACTTTAATTTGACAACACTTAATTACTCTAGGTAAGTACTTATTCATTTAACATATTTTCTTAACGTAAGTCATTAATTTCGTTAGTTCATTTAAGATTCATTCATCACATAAGGACATTCAAGTAATGGTCTTGAAGAAGACCTAGGGACTCTCACTAACATTTTCAAAGCCTATTGTGCAATGCCTAGATAGTGTCCCATACCACCACTTAAACTTCATAGAGCTTCTCCAATACTAGTATGTATCTCACATGATGAGAATAGTCAATAACGGACATAGACCATGATAGCTAAACATGGAATCCGAAGTTATAAGCTACTCTGATGGAGGGTGTTCTAATTGCCAATGGTAGAACATAGAAGATCCAATAGAGGCACATGGTTAAGGAATATGAAGGGCGTACTTCACTGGTACAGTGAATTTTCTTAATTTCACCTTATACACTTTATAGCATGTAATTCCCTCATTAAAAGCTATCCTAAGACTCACTTAAATAATACAAAGAGAGACAGCCCATACACCCTCTCTAGGCACACTTAGATTATCCTTAAGACCACTCATAATGAGAGATGCTTACAATACACCTATCACATGAACATGATATTCTCCTACAAAATGTGATTCTAAAGTTCACATGAGTGAGTTGTGAAGCGACCGCCCATATCATACCTTTAATACACACTTAAGAGATCCTTTAGACTACCTAGGATATGATCATTCTTATTTAACTCAATACGTTCATAGAATATGACATTCACCTCCCAGAGGTTATCACAAGACTTACTCAAGTAAATAAAGATGATAATGTCCATGTTTGACCTATTAAAGGTTACCTAAGCAATCCTTAATACTACCTAAGTTTGTATCTTGTCTATATAATCAAAAAAATTATCTAACTAGAGTCATTCTTAAGATTTATTTAGGTAAAATACGAAGTGACCATTTCTCTACCCCCTTCATACCTTAACTAGACAACCCTTAATTACACTAGATAAGTACTTATTCATTTAACATACTTTCTTAACTTAAGTCATTACTTTCATTAGTTCATTTAACACTTATTCATCACACAAGGACATTCAATTAGTGTTCTTGGATATGACCTTGTGACTCTCACTAACATCTTCAAATCCTATTATGCAACATCTAGATAGCAACCCATACCACCAACTAAACTTCATATAACTTCAATAATAGACGGTATCCCACATGATCAGAATAGGAAATAATCGACATAGATAATGATAGAAAAGTATGAAATCTGGAGCTAATACATTCTCCGGTGGAGGGTGTTTTACTTGCCAATGGTAGAACTTGGACACAACTCATGGAGGCACATGGTGAAGGAATATGAAGGGCTTACTTTCTACTCTAGTATCGTTCTTCACTAGATCTACTTGCCAATCCATACTTACTCGGTTCTACCCTTTATTATCATTTAGTAATTCACCCTAAAGGTTCCTACAATGCGGTTCCATATCAAATTTATAACCCAATCACATTCACCCTACCAAAGAGGTCCCCAAGGGCTACCTTACAATGGAGAAAAAGAGAGATCATAATGACTTTCATAAGGATGATGTGATGCCGTTACAGCCAACCAACCTTAAGTACATTATTCATTACTAGAAGAATATCGTTCCAGCTTTCGACATCTAGGTTTATAACCATACCACTTGGTTCAAGGTTTCATATAAAGGACATTCTTAACATCATTCAGGGTCTCATATTATTCATACATTCAATACTAAGAATATTTAGCATCCTAAGTCAACATGTCTCATATTCACATTCATACATGTATCAAGCAAGGCAGACAAGTCAACTAAAACAAGACACCACATACATCAATTTACCACATATTGCATATCATTCTAGAAGTACATAGGGATAACCATTTTCATATTTAAGTCATCATATACTCTACTATAACATCATCACTATAAACATCATAGACTCATATAGTAAAGTAGGAATAATCATCATCAACTCTAAAACTACACAACTAAACACATAGTTATAGTCTAACATGATCAACTAATAACATAGAAGAAACACATACTTTCACATTACTCACATTTAGATAGATATGATCACACTTCACATAAATCACACACAAATCATCATAATATTTCAAGTAAGTGCCGACAATGCCATGATCTTCACAATACATAAAGTAACAGCAACAAGGCCATATCATTCACATAGCACCACCACCATAAGAGGAACATACCAACAAAAAAATAATACAAGATCTTAGTTATTTAAAATTAAGTGTATTAGGGAAGTGTAACACCAATCCGTTCTTACCAATTCAATTCATATCTAAATCATCCAACTCAATACCATAAGGTCCTTAACCATGGCCATGAACATAAATTCTTTACTAAAACCATAATACTCAATGAATATAGGTCAATTAAATATATATTTATCAATATAATACAACATATACATCAAATAAATAATATTATTATATCATTCAATAGCCCATAGAAAACTACACTAGAATTCATAAGCATTTAGTCAATATCACTTAACCCATAAAGTAGTCAAAAACTAGAGTTCATCAATTACATGGGTTAATTTTGTTTAATTGATTTAAAATAATCTAATTAATAACAATTCAATCAATATTCAATGATTGAAAACATTTAATGCAAGAACCCATGGATTGATAATAAAATTGGACAAGTTCATTTTTGAGAACTTTAGATAACTCTTGAATGTTGGGATCCTTGATGAATAGAGTTTCAAGGATTAAAAATCATACCTAAGTGATGGTAATCCACCAATTTGATGAATAATCACCACTCAAATTTCAAATCCAAGCTCTTCCTTGAGTTTTGTCTTCAATGGATATCTATAGAATTTCTTAGAGATTTTGGGGTTTTGATTTGGAAGAATGACTTAATCTAGGCATTTAGGACTTATAAACCCACTTAAGATACCTTAAATACGCCTAGTTAACCACCCTTTCTCTTATTTGGACGTTGGGTAAATTTACCAATTCACACTTGCATTTATAGTAAACCTGCGCAAAAGACTGTCCACCAACAACTTACAAATCGACGGAATGTTTGTCCACAAATGGACCGTCGTGGCAACTCATCGTTTGGTTCAGAGACTTCACTTTGGGATATTAAGATACCTAGGATAATTTTTGACCCATATATATATATATATATATATATATATATATATATAAATACATATATATATATAAATATACATATATATATAAATATACATACATATATATATATATATATATATATATATATATATATATATATATATATATATATATATATATATATATATATATATATATATATATATATATATATATATATATATATATATATATATAACTAGAACACTTTTAATTTATATATATGAAGCATTTATCGATACTCGATATGAATACATTATGTGTATGTGAGAAGTCTATGTGAACCTCCGGATAGATATAGAAGAAACGTTTTAAATTTTCAATTTTTTAATCTAAGTAATGATGAATTCTAAGAGGCTAGTCTTAGTCCTCTTCAAGGACGACGACATCGGTTACGTCTAGAGATACTTCCTAAATATGAAAAACTTGGTATCAGAGATTGAGATTGAATATCCCTAAAAAATATGTCTCATTAAACCACGTCTATGTTGATTCTTATTTATAATTTTGAAGCATGCCACACTTATGAATGCGAGATTTGTGATGCTTAGAAACTCTCATCTTCTTGTATTCCTATGTCGTGCCTCTAGAGTAATAAATTCACAAACTTTAACCATCACCCCTCCTCATTTCACGCACTATCAATTTTAGGACTTCGTCTCACTTTCGATTTTAACAAAATTGCACTTATTAAGTAGTTTCAAAACATTTTACACTTAGCAAGTATTTTAGCTGATTAACTAGTGTTTCGATCTTAATTAATTTGTCTCCTAGTATCAAAGTTTCAGCTAGCTCTACAGTGAAGGATAGTCTTCCATTACCACATATATTTATAGTATTTGTACTGTTATGAGTTGTTTTATCTGTTACCACATTTATTTATAGTAATTGTACTCTTGTGAGTTGTTTTATCTAATTCAAATGTGTTGGGTCTTTCTCGGGAAAGACCACAACCATTGGTTGTTGTGGATCCAACCGTAGTTTGAGTAGTGAACATTTTAATTGTATTTTCAAAGGTTGCAGAGAAGATCTCAAGAAAATGAATCCTAGGTAGAGGGATGAGTCTGTTTGCGAGAAAGATCAGTCTTACCAAGACACTCAGAATTACATCCAATGATCTAACTCACATCTAATCACAACGACTTATTAGATTAATATTAATAATTTCGACAAGATACTTGGACCCAAAAAGAGTGTTCGGGGCTCACCGGAGGAATTATTGATAGCCCATAATCTACACCATAATTCCATGTCTCACAGTAACTTTGGATGAAAAAACCAATGTCACTGAACGTTGTCTGTAATTCGCCAAATGGTTGGCTATCTGTCTTTACACTTTGATTCATAAGAAGTCAAGCATATTTAACTTTATCAAATGTAATTACAGATATTTATTGGCCTAAAGTCTCTAGATGAGCTTTGCCATGTTAAGGGAGTTCAACAAAGATCACCTTAAATAAGAAGGGAGCTACAAACAAAGGCAAAACAAAGAAACTTATTGCAATTCGTAGGTAGGGGAAGGGTAAAGGAAAATCAAATGCGTTAGTAGAAGGGAGCCCGAGTAGTAAAAACATTTATGACACCCACCTCTCCACCTCTGTGAGCGGGAGAGCGCATTTAGAATTCCAAATACTCAATCTCACGAACAGTGGAAAGTGATAGCACGAAGGGTAGATCTATGCTTAGAAGACTTAAGTAACACATTTAGGTCTGGGAATCCTCAAGTGAGTAAATATCCTCCTTCAGCACTAGAGCATGTAATAGTCTTTGGACCCCCAATAAAGGTCCTCCACCAAATTCTAAGAAAAGATTAAAAAAAAGGCTTAAGGGCTGAGAGCGATTCTTGAAGAAAGACATCGATCCACAAATAGAGTGACTAACAGGTATCACGAAATTATGAGTATCCTTAAGTATAATAACGTTCAGTTTTACACTAAGACCCGTGGCATATATATTAAAAAATTTGTTCAGGAATTCTATGCATCTTATGGAACTTTGATACCACAAGAAAGGCAACAAACAACAACAATCAAACTAGTTGACTTAGTAGTCGTTCAGGGAAGAAAGTTCAATTACAAACCTGATATTATTAATATTATTTCGGTTCTCCTTGAGAAAATTTCAGATGTTTACCAACATATAATAAGAACTGAAAAGCTAGACAACATGAAAAGGTGGTTTGCTCCACTGCTCTCAGATTATACTAAAAATTGGTTAGAATCTAGTGCTGGGATTTAAAAGAAGGACCTCAATGTAGCATCCTTGTATTGGTTTGTTTTTATTAGAAGCACGATCATGCGTTCCCAAAATGAATCTATTATGTGACATACTAAAGCTTCATTTTCAGGTCGCATTATAGATAAAGTTCAGCTAAATATGGGGATGATCGTTGCTTCATAGATTCTCATATGCACAAAACAATACAAAACTTCACTTCTATTCCCCATACTAATAACCAAGCTATGTAAATATGCCCAAGTACCTCAAAATGCCATGTAGGATATTGAAGTCACTCCCACATCCTCCCCTGATATCCAGAGAATCGAAGATGAGTATCTTAATGATCACGCAAGGAAGAAGCATAAGAAAGTGGTATCTATCAAATTCATACCTGCAGGGATACCTTCACCTAGCTCAGCTTCTCGAACTTCATGTAAACCTACATTAATTGTTCTTCTTTTTTGCACGATAAGTTTTTCAATCACCGCATTGTTGGAAAGATCTATTGCCTCCCATGTTCCGATAACACGAGAAATTCTTATTTGGATAGTTCTTCTTGCTCATGTCTACAAATCGTTGGACTGAAGCCCTAGAAACCTCTATTCCAGGCATCATCCAAACTTCTTTGACTAATGTTGTGAAACCACTAAGAGCCATCGTTGATGAACTCAAAGCTAGAATAGTAGTGTGCGAGCATGAGCAAGGGGCCAAATATAAGATGACATTCATTGAAAGCAACTATTGTTAAGCTCATAATTGATATGGACTAGTTGAAGTCCATTGATATCCCCATTCTCTTCCGAACAACAACGATTCCAGACGTTTCAAAAATGTATCGGGCCACCACTAGAGTTGAACGAATAATTGGACCTGAGTTATAGGTAGAGACAGAAAAGAATATTCTTGAGGAAGAAATAGATGTTGAAGATGAGGACCCAACTGAGACCGAAAAAAACTTTATAGATGCACCAACACTTCTGATATCCTAGGCACCAATACCCAGACAAATGGAGAAACAACTTAGATAAATTCCCCTCTTTACCTCCCTCTCTGTCTTACTTTACTTTAAGTTCAAGATTTTATTATGTGCTTTAAAGGACAAATACTATTTATTTGTGGTGGGGTGCGCCCCACCTTTACGTACTATTACAAATGTTTTTGAGTTTATGATTGGGTTGTTTATTTTAACTTTGTTTCATACTATTTATGTGATTGTTTTAGTTTATGGCTTTTTTTTATTCTTATTTTCAAATTTATTTTGTCCCCCTTCAAAAAAAAATTCATATTTTTCAAAAATAATTGTCACTTTTTATGTTGAAAGTGGTTGTTCTCTTGCCAGTTAAAGTATCAGTTCCGATCAATACCACGCACTTCAATAGTGCTTTCAATCAAAAAATATGGATGTGTGGCTATGACAAGACCAGATGAAGTTTCATAAACAATATTTAAACTCTTTACATATTTTTGTGACTAGCCATATGTGAAATTGATTCTCATGTTATGACAATTGCAATTCAAAAGTGTGAAGTCTTGTTTCACTTAAGTATCAATGCCTTTTGTGATAAGCCTACCTTGAACCATGCATGATAACACCTAGAATTTGCCCCGTTAGTAAATCCAAAAAAGTAATACCTTCTCTTGAAACGATCTTATGCAATTTTATAGAGTGTGAGCCAATTTGTCATATACCTCTTTTGTGACTTCCCTTGTGAGTGTGTTAAACTCTCTTGAACACCCTTTTAGCCTTAGACTTTATTCGAGGAATCATGATGAGGACTAGACACTTCTTGATTCATATCCCTCAATCCTCATGAAAGTTTTCTTTGATTTAAATAGTAAACTTATCCAAAAGCCTAAGTTGGGGGTGTGGTAAAAAAAAGAAAAAAACAATATAAAAAGTGTTAGGAAAGTCTCCCTTAACCCATGGTGTTGCGAAAGGATAGAAGCCCTCCATATAAAAAAGTGAAAAAGAAAAAAAAAGAAAGAAATGAAAAAGTACTGTTATGGAATGAAATTGAAGATGGAATAGGGTTTCCAAAAAATATTGTCATGACCTGGACCGTCATGATTGACACCTAATCTACAACTCGGTGAAATAAAGTACTACTAGAAACCAACAAAAGCAATAAACCTAAAAACTAAGGCATTTAAGTTACGAAAGTAAGTTAAAGAACTATAGACAAGGTTTCATTACTAAATGAAGATCTAGAAATTAACTAATAAGGTGTAAAATAAACCTAGAATCTCAACATCAATGAACCAAAACTAGAAAAGATAACTAAGTCTTACAAGAATTCTCTTGTAAACTATCGATTTAGCTAGAAGCAGGGCCAGGTCAAAAAATAGTAGACATCGACTAAAGAAAATTTATGGTAGCCCGAACGATGTGGATCCCCCCTAAACTCAAAGCGATCATTAATGTTCTAACTGAAGTCCGTCAACAATCGCATGAAGATGCCCTGTACTCATTAAAAATAAGAGGAACTATAGAATCAGTACACAACCATCATGTATGGGTAGGATCTCATGACTATCCTGCAAGTCTAACATAACAATGAAATTACAACATTGTAATACAAGTATAAATATCAACATATTCAAAACTATGATAAGAATAAATATAATAATTCGAATGTTTCATCACATAGTTGATTCTCTCACAGAACCCAAAGTAAAACTATTAGCAAGCTGGCACGTGGAAATCCAATCGCATTTTTATGCCGAAAGTGGCAAGCGGTCCCAGATAGCATGTCGGAATGTGGAAATAAGATCACAATCATACAACACAATAACATATAAAGATCACACATTTAAGTCATGATTTTATTATTCAACATTCTTGATGAATATTGCAACATGCATAGATATACAAGTATCACAATGAGGTAAGAACAAGTATATATCACACAATTATAGAATCACAACCATAACCTACTTTGAAACAAGACAAAAACTCTAGAAAACATGGTCCTTCGCTATAAGGATTTCCTCCTCTTGTTCGTGAGTTACAAAAAACAATTGATATACTGGAATCAATAAAGAAACAATAAATTCCTATAATATTAAAAACAATGAACCCTAGTTCAAACCCATATGCTAAACTAGTCAAATAAGGGTTAATTCCACCATAGGATTCTTCATGAAATCATTCCCTATCAATATTGACTAATTCTAAAATGTTCAACGATTCGAAAAGTGAATTCGAGAAGTAAATTGCTTACCTCTAGCTTATAATGGTGGAAAACAAATTTGAGTAGCCCAGGGATCGTCTCATAACTCAAAAAGTCAAAAAATACAAAAGAAGATCGTCTAAGGGTTTAATTTAGGAATTTAAAGCCTGTCATCCCACTATAGAGGCACCCATCCTATTGTAGTGGCGTCGCTTGATCGACACTAATCCCGCTGCTGCGGCACAAGCAAACTAGTGAGCTTCCCTTGAAAAAAAATCCCAAAATCCTTTAATTTCATCTACATCTAGCTTGCTATAGCGGTACCCATCCCGGTGCAGCGTTGTCGGTGCAGTGGTAAGAATCTTGCTATAATGTCACTAGGCGATGAAGTGAGGTCTTTAAGGGAATTCCACTTCTCCCTTTTTACAACATATTCTTGACCCATTATGCTCAAAATGTGACCTTAACGCCAAGATCAATTGCCGATGATCCACTTATCAAAATTCAATTTCGTAAAGTCGTACAGATTCCTATTTGAGTGATCCAACCAATTATTTAATCAAATCAATATTTAATCCACCCAATTGTACTAGATTTCTTTATACCATGATGACTCAAAATTAATCCAAATTTGGAAAAGGTTGGGAAAACCTAGTACACAGAAGTAGCTTTTTCCCAATTTTACCCTATTAGATTTCAATAACGACAAAACCCAATTGTTAAAATAGATACCCAATTCCCCATAACTCATCCATGAGTAATCAACTAACGAAGGGTAGGCCATAAGAGGAACAAGGTAGTACCTGATTCGACGAGCAATCGTGGATACTTTTCTCACATATTATTCTCAATCTTCTAAGTAGCTTCCTCAACGGGATGATGTTTCCATTGAACCTTCACCAACTTAATCTCCTTGGTCCTCAACTTACGAACATCATGATTAAGAATAGCTATCGGTTACTCCTAATATTTGAGGTCTTTTTCTAGCACTATTCCATCCAACTTAATGATACACTGACCATCACCGTGATATCTCTTCAACATAGACATATGAAATACGGGATGTACACAGGACAAATTGGGGGGTAACACCAATCTATACACCAACAGTCCTACACGTTCAAGGATCTCAAAGGGACCAATATAGAGAGGACTCAACTGACCCCTCTTACAAATTATCATCACCTACTTCATCGTTGATACCTTGAGAAAAACATTCCCGCTCGTCAGGAATTCCAAGTCTCTCACTTGTGGTCCGCATACTTCTTTTGTCAACATTGTGCAGTTAGCAGTTTAGCTTGAATGCTCCTCACCTTATCTTAAGTGTCCTTCACTCAGTCAATCCCTAGAGGTTTTACATCTCCGGGTTCGGTAACAATCTGCAATACAAAAAACAAAGCACAAAGAAAAGATGATTCAGACCTTCCTCATATTACTTTTCATGTCCCAAAACTATTGAGTATTCCAAATAAGCTTGCCTGAATTTTATATAAAATTAAAAAAACATAATTCACAAATGTGCTTTTAAAGGAATCAAAATTTAGAGAAAAGTAAAAATTAGTAGGACAAGTTAGCAATTCCTTAAACAGGGCAACATTTTACCATAAGAAATAGAGGAAGCAGGGAAAGAGAGGTATAAATTTTGAATAATTTAGCCAACAATGGGTCAACAATACTTGAATCAACAATGGCTTCAGAACATCTGCATATGTAGAGATTAACAAGAGGATATAACCACGACAACACTTTCGGCAGAGTGATAAGCATTATGCTTTGAAAGAGACTGTCAAGATTATTTTTGAGCATTATTATATAAAATACAATCTCATCATACTACTAATCATAATTATTGTTGTTATCAACAAGAAAATTGAAACCCCCCCTACTCCACAATGTACATGACACACTTTTCTTTCTGGTTTTCCCAAAGAGAATTGATAAATATTTAATAACACTATAAACATTGCACCCATGTTGGATCCCATTTATTTAGCAAAACATCCAAACCCAGTACACTTCTTATTAAGAATTTATTAATTTAGAAAGAAGTTTTGAAACATTGAAAAATCTTTCCATATTTTTAAGACTTCGCGGTCGAGTCAAACTACATCACATAAAAATGGGATGGAATAAAATTTATACATTATCCAAAAAAAAAAACAGACCTGCCAAAACAAATTATAAAGTTTATTCAAAAGGCTGCACTCGACAAACTTGATTCGCTATATGAAACCCAAACCTGAAAAAATAGAGTAACTGATCTAAGATGATTTTGACACCTTATTGCAGCAACTGGCGCTGGTCTAAGATAAGAAACATAATTAGTAGTCAATTATAATAGTACTATCGATGTTTATGGTATGTTGTTTTATGCCCTAGCATATATAGAATTTTTCGAACTTTGGACATCGTTATAAAGCTATAGACAATGTTTCAAAAAGGCAAAACATTCACAAAATTTGATTGAACAATACCCTAAATCTATTTCGATCAAAACTGAAACAATAAACTTAAACTAACTTATCTCTCTTAACAAGCAACAACAATTATTCCAGCAACTTGGTAAAGACCCCGCTGGACATTAGATGTGATCCTCCTTCTCCTACATAAATAGAGAACAAAAGTAGACAGACAAATAACAAGATATACATCTAAAATAAATGAGAAATTTTTATTGTTAGTGCAGCTGATAAGACTGAGTTGCGAGCATTCACTAGCAGTAAGGATGCCTCTCCATAAAGAAGAAGGTGCAATACCACGAGTTCTTCAACTAGGAGTATTATGAGCAGTAAGATAGGAAATTGAGCAATGTAGTGATGTCTTAACATAGGCTTATAGATAGTGGTTTGTATATATTGTTTAATTGTTGGTTGCTTTTCTCTAATTAATGTACCATAATTTAGACTATAACATGCTAGTATGCAAGAAAAGGTTTATTGTACAAATGTTATGTTTTCCCTGTCCCATTTCTAGTCTCAGTATATAAGAACATGATCTTGTAGTCATAGAAATGTCATGAAATGTTTTAGACTGCAAATTCTGAAGGGTTTTAAAAACCATTTAGTTGTTTTGTTCGCTGACAAAAAAAGCCTAAGGGATATTTTTGGGACGAAACTCTAGTTTCTTTACATCTGAATGTTAAGTCATTATCTGGTCTACTTCTGTTACAATTGCTATATTTTATTGAAAAACTTGCAATGACCATGACTTTACTACTGAATTCTTTATGATTTTATCTTTTAATCATATATATGTAAATTAAATCTAGCTTTATTATAGAAAGAACCTTACTGAAGATCGATAAAAAAGCATTTTTTTTTGGGGTTTCATCCTACATTAACTAGTGAACCGGTAAAATTATGCTTCTATTTTGCTTCTGCTCATCAATTAAGCATCCCAGCTCATATTTGTGCTAGTTCTTCTTTTTATTTTTACACTCTTAATGTTTAGGGAATCCTAGCAGATTTTCTTTGGCATATAAGGTTACGGTATTCTTACTTAACTCTTTGTCAAATTTCCAAATTGAAACAAACTCTGAGGAAAGCGAACTCTATACTAATCGTTATAGTTCAATAACATTGTTTAGATTTTTAAAACTAGGTAATATTAGAGAAAGTCAAGGTATACACAAAGTTAAAACAGTTGCATTCTAATTTTCACACATTACGTTAGTAACTTTACCAAAGAGGAAGTCGGCGTTTCCCAACTGATAGCTTGAGCAGCTTTAGCATTGGTACTGTATCTCATAAAACCAAAACCTTTGTCCCTTTGGATATCGACATCTTCAATAGCACTAGCCCAAAGAGCATGAACATGATGATGGAGGTCAACAAAAGTGATCTGGAAATGTACACACATGATAACCTATCAGCTACTTGATAATCATATAGACGCCTAAGGTCCATGAGTGGGGCTATAGTTCCATTGCTTGAATCTAGATTTAATTGAAGCTTAAGAAGCTTGTGATGTATATCTCCACAGTTGAACTTGTGATACAACAATTACATTCAAACACTTCAGGTGTTCCATAGTATTCGTGAATCATAATGTCTGCTCGAAAGAGAGCATGTGCAGATATGATTGCAGGGAACATACGAGTTTTTCACTAGGTATATGATTAAAATTTGGGGAGCAAACCTAAATGAGTCTAGAGACATATCCCCACAACAATTAGTTGCAAATTCAAAAATAAAGTTGTGAGGTGATACGGATTCTCACTTCAGGAGAAAGGTTGTCAACATAAACTGGGGACTAGTTTCTTGAGCATCTTCATTGGCCTTGTCATGACCTTCATCTATAAAATAACATAAATAACATCAACATTCTTCATTATGTAGGTTAATTCAATAAAGGAAGTAAACTACAAAGTTATAGTAAGCAATCCACATCAGTTGAAGGGTGTACATCACTTTGGCAAAAGATTGTACACATATAACACGATAGTGAAACTTGAGGATATACTTTTACTCCCTACCTGCGCAATTTGCAGGTTCAGAAGACATAACAAAATAATATAGAAATTGATGCATAAGAAACGCAATACAGGGATAGCGCAATACAAATAACTCAATCTGAAAACCGTACCACAACAACATGGAAAATCAGAAAATGAGATGAAATACATGATTGAGTTAATGTCGGAAGAATTAGCAGATCACTGAAATTGATTAAGAAAAGAATGTAATTACTAGCTCAAAGCCTCAAAAATCGTAACTAATTAAAGAAACCATCAATATCAACAAATTCTACTAATAGGACTTTGAGAATAGAACGAGATTAGTGATAACATAAAAAAGTTTATCGACGTTTATTTGATAAAGTTGAAACCCTTCAAAATTTTGGTGATACAACTACGACCTAGAACCCTAAAAATAAAAATAGAAAACTTATTAAAAAACGCAAAAAACAAACCCTGATGCCATAAAATTTAGTCTGGTGAGGATAGAATGTTTTGCCTTATTTCCACATAATCCAAGTATTTTGTTCTTTAGATGGAGAGAAATTTATAGCGTCATAAGTACTTAATGGTGTCTAGAAGAGGTTCTTAATGGCGTCTAACAGAGAAACTAGCTCATCTTCTTCAACAAGAATTCTATGTGGGATCTTGCTTTCTTGAGTAATCCATGTGGGATCGTACGTTCTTGAGGTGAACTAGCTCATCATCTTCAAGGATCTGGCAAGCTAAATGCGTTCTTGAGAAATGTCTTTGTACGTTTTATTGTGGAGTTCTTGAGAAAAGTCTAAAGGTCAATTTTTTTGATTTGGGGTAAAAGAAGAGTAAAGTATAATTAATTTTATTTTATTTTTTGCCCAATAATTGTTGAAGACCGAGTTTAAAATGTCGGAGGAAATATAATATTTCAGTGAAAAAACTCTAAGGCCACATTTACATGTGTTGTCTTTACAATTATAAAAATAAGACACTTTAAAATTGTAGTCATATATGTATAATGTAATAACGCTTATAAAATGTAGCCTATACATTTAAAGAGTACACTTTACAAGTGTTGTCAATATTATCGAAGCCAAAAGTTAAAAACATGGGCTATGCTTAATAAGCGTCCCCAAAAGTATTTTAGGTAACACTTTACAAGCATTGTTCAGATTTACTAGTGGCGGTTGGTCTAAAATGGAGTAGTGAGGTATGCCGGGCATATCATTTGGAAAAACTTATCTAAATTTGGACACCACATGAATAGACTCAATGGATGGAGCTTCACTCTCAACATCCTTAACATGATCAAAATAAGCTAAACAACCTTGCTTTACTAATTTACTATCCCTGATGGAGGATATAATCATAACATTCCCTTCCCAATTCAATTTTTCCCTTCTCGGAAATTCTCGAGTAACTGACTTAGCATTTAAATTAAGAACATCACAATCGGTGACAACCAAGTAATGCCTAAGATTATGTCAAAGTCAGTCAATAAAAAATCATTAAATTGGCACAAATCTTAAATCCCATAAACAAAATGAGCCAAGCACGATAAACACAGGTGATTATGACTGACTCGTCATCGCGGTAGAAACACGTATGAGTATCACACAACATCTCAAAATCATAGGCGATTCTCACCGACACATAAAAATAGGTTGAACCCGGATAAAATAATACATTAGTCAATCCATCGTAGACAAGAATAATACCTCTAATCACAGCAACAGATGCCTCTGCCTCATCCTTTCCGGGGAAAGTATAATATTGAGATCTATAATCCACATGACCCACCTCCCAACCTGGTTGTGTGTTACCTCTACTTCGGTTACCATTTATTTTACCTCCATGGACTCTTTGATTTCCTCCTCATCCTACTTGTTGACGTACCCTCCCATTAATACCATTTACAGTATGTACGATTGCTGGAGAAGGTTATTGTCCGGACTCAAATAGACGCTATTTTGGGCAGTTCCTCATCATTTATACAAGTTCCCCACAACTAAGGAAAGTGCGGCCTCCACGTACCCAATACTCTGATAAACTTAATAATTATTAGGAGTTCCGTAATTAGAAATTCATAGATGAAAGAATTCTATTAACTCTTATTATTTCTTAATTTTATCCTTTTCAGATGCGATAAAATGATTTTTATAACATGTGATTGAATATTAAATTAGAAGATAAAGATTTTACTTGTCAATCTTTATTTTGGTATAAAAATGTTTTTATTAATTTTGAATATCGTTAACATATTTATTTATGTTTCATCAAAAATAAATAAATATAAAAATATTTAATAAACTAACAAAGTTATTATAAATTTATATAGTACTGTAAGTTTGCTAATTAATGATAAACTAGTATATATGCGCGCATATGGCGTAGTGAATTGCTAAATGTAATCATAAATATTGATTTATTAACTATTTAAAAATTGAGCTTATTAAAAAATAATATTGAAATTTATTTGAGAATTTTAAGATTTTTTATAACAGAATATTTAGTTAAATAAATGAATTACAAGCTTAGTTCATTATTAAAATTTACAATAATAATTTTTATCATTATTAAATTTATTTAAAATGATAAATATTATCACTCTATCCATAATATTTTCCTTTTGATTAAAACAATAAAGATACAAGAAAATCAAATAGTTTGATTAATAATGTGCAGGGTAAGATATGCAAACCCTATCACTAAACACAGAAAACTGATTTCTGACTAAACTAAGTTCCAAGAACATGTGAATACGCTGAAAATGCAAGTACAAACTTAAGAAACATGATGCTAAGTCTTAAAATGCTCATGAATGTCTTAAAATCTGAAGATGAACTATTACCTAAAGTATGAATGGAGTAGAAAGGAAATAGATGAGG
The DNA here is from genome assembly GCA_032847665.1 of Solanum chilense. NCBI lineage: Eukaryota > Viridiplantae > Streptophyta > Magnoliopsida > Solanales > Solanaceae > Solanum > Solanum chilense. The sequence continues at coordinate 26,627,954 of CM064973.1, forward strand.
ATACTTGGCCTTCATGGGTTTTTTCTGCTTTCAATGTAGCTCCCTCTATGGACTATTTCCTCCACAAAACCTTGACTGATGTGACTTCTTTATTTCTCAACCTTTGAGCATAACGATCAAGGATGTCAACTAGTACCTCTTCATAAGTGATACTATCCTTCAGAACCACACTTTTAAAAGGTAAGATAGATGCTGGATCACCCACACACTTTTCCAGCACCGAAATATGAACAAAAAGATGGATTGCTGCTAGTTCTGTTGGAAACTATAATTCATAAGACACTTTATCAGCCCTTTTCAAGATCTCATAAGAGTCTACACATCTAGTACTGATCTTCACTTTCATGGAAAATATCATCACACCTTTCATGTGTTCAAGAAAAACCAATCATCAACTTGGTATTCTAATTCCCTTCTCCTTACATCTGCATAGGACTTATGGGGACTTTGTCTGCCTTGAGTTTATATCTAATGAGTTACATTTTCTCCATAACATCATGAACTTAATCTAGACCTATCAAGGCTACTTCACCTTGTTTAAACCAACCAACCGGAGATCTACATCTACGCCTATACAATGTCACATAAGGGGCCATCTGAGTGCTAGAATGGTAACTACTGTTGTAGGTGAACTCTATAAGAGGAAGGTTATCATCCATATTACCATTTAAATAAATCAAATAAGCTCTCAACTTGTCCTCTATGGTCTAAATGGTGCACTCAACCATCCGTCTGCGGATGAAATGTTGTGCTAAGATTATTCTGATTACAAGACCCTTCTGAAATTACTTCCTAAAATGAGAGATAAATTGAGGACCTCTATATGAGATGATATACAAATCAACCTCATGTAACCTTACTATTAATGTAGAGTGTGTTGTATTCTTCAACGGAATCTATAGTCTTGACAGCAAAAAACGCCCAAACTTAGTAACTATTCCACTAAAACCCAAATGGAGTCATGTTGTTTGCGAGTATGATGTAAATACTGTGATGAAGTCCATGTTAATAATTTCCCACTTTAAAATAGGAATGTCGATTTGTTGAGTCATACCTCCTTGTTTCTGATGTTCTACCTTGAATTGTTGGCAGTTGGGGCACTTAGCCACAAAATTTTATATATCTCTTTCCATGTCATTTCACTAAAAGACTTCCTGCATATCACGGTACATCTTAGTGGAGCTTGGATGAATAGAATATCTGGAGTCATGGGTTTTTGAAGGATCTATTGTCTTAACTCAGCCACCTTAGCAACACATAAATCGACTATAATAGCAAAGCACGCCATCTCCCACTTAGCAGAAAATCTCAGACCTATTATGATGCATTGCATCCTTTAGTTGAACTAGTATCTGATTATTGTCCTTATTTTCCTTAACCTCTACTACCAACGAAAATTTCTACATATTTTGAACTGTAACACCAGCACATGCTATGCTCATAAAAGGCAAACTACCAAGCGAATAAGACTGTGAAACACTTTCTTTATTTCCTTTATTTCTTCCTCAACATGGTCTACACTACCCATAGATAGTCTGCTAAGAGCATATGCTACTACATTGGACTTACCAACAAAGTTATGCAAACTTACATCATAATTGTTGCAGAACTCAAACAATATCCTCTGGTAAGATTCAACTCTTTCTAAGTGAAAATATATTGAAGGCTCTTGTAGTGTGTTAACAAATCTACATGTACACCATACAAGTAATGCATCTAAATCTTGAGTGCAAAGAACATTGGTGCAATCTCAAGATCAGTCATGAGTTGGATAGTTCTTTTCCAGCACAATTAGTTTTCAAGAAGAATAAGATATAGCCTTACCTAGTTGCATCAAGACAAAACCTAGGCTGACTCATGACGGATGATAACATATAACATAACTGTCTGAAACCTCTGGCAGAATCAAAACATGAGTTGTAGTCAACCTAGGTTTGGGTTCTGTGAATCTCTTCTCACAATCATCTGACCATTGAAACTTGACCTTTTCTGAGTTAACTTAGTAAATGGAGAGGCTATGGATGAAAACCCTTCAACGAAGATTCTATAATAACATTCTAGACCCAAGAAACTTCTGATATATGTGGGAGAGGTAGGGTAGGGCCATCGCTTCACTTCTTTTATTTTCTGAGAATCCAATGAAACTCTTAGCAAGCCACTATATGCCAAAGGAAAGCAACAGATTTCAACCAAAACTCACAGCTTCTAAACTTAGAAAATAAATGGTGATCTTCAAGAGTTCGTAGGACAACCCACAAATGATTCACATGTTCTTTCTCATTCCTATAGTAAATGATGGTATCATTCACGATCCACAAATTAGACTCATTTAGGACTATGTTTTATGGAAATAATGTCCTTCATTTCTTGTTGTATCTCAATTGCTCATGAATAACCTTGAGTTTCATGTATCTTGAGTTTGAGTCAAACCATGAACACTAATTGGAAAAAAGGATAAAAAAAAGGATGAAAAGAACGAAAAAATGAAGTCCTGAAGATCGTAGAGTCCACTTGGAGAATCATCGATAGGTCAGAAGATCGCTTTTTGTTCCAGTGGTGAACCATGAAGGAAAAAATAAAATCGGTAGTTAAAAGGAGCAGTCATTGTGTTGTAGAGAAGTTCCAAAAAGTTGTACCTTCTCTCCCAATGATCCAGAACACAAAAATATGATTTTTCTAAGAGCAAGATGGAAATGAATTTACCAAAGAATGAATCTCCAATTTGATAGGCGATTTTTACAAACTGAGCTGAGAATTTTGCTGCAGCACTTATCATTGAAAACTACAAATACTTGTTGAGTGTTTTAGATTAGGATCAAACATTTTTATAATTTTCCTGTTTTTATCTTATTTTTTCAGCTCCATGTTTGGAATGTTTTTTTTGGAGAATAACTTGCATATTAAAATGGTTTCATCCCAAAGGATTTTGACTTGGGTCTTTTGATTTATTCATTCTTTGCATGAAACAGACTTAAATCTTCATACCCAATTTAATGCAACTCCTTTTGGTATAAATTTTTATTTCTTGTTTATGTCTATCTATAACCCCAATTCTTTGGGTGTGATTTTGTGAATTTTGTGTAAATTAGTTGTTGGGTCTTGCTTTCTGATAATTTATTCATAGTTTAATATAGAGTTTGTTTAGTAGTTGTTAATGAATAAAATGAGGTTGTAGTTTCAATAACAATGTCATATATGTATTTCCATCTTGTTCAAGAGAGAGGTTGAAAAAATAATATTACTAAATTGATGGCCGATGGGAGTATGAGGTTCAGCTCGAGAGAAAGAACTGTAGTCTCATACCAAACACTCAGCTCGAGAAAGTGTGAAGGTTAAGACAGAGGTTGTTCTTCATGCGACAAGTGTATGTCCAAGAGAAAACCATTTTAAACGGGGTAAGTTGCTCGAGAAAGATGTTATACCCCATAAAGTTTAGCTAAGTCCCAATTCCTATATGAATTATCTATCAAAAGGATGTACCTAATAATCTTTTTTATTCTGTATTTCTACCACATTCCAAGAATACCCGTCTCATGATTTAGCCCTCTTTTTGTTAATTTTGTTGCTTTACTTAACCTGTGGGCTATGACAAACCACCACGAATAATTTATGCTTGCCTCACCCCCTCTTTTATATTAATGTTTTTATTTGCTAATGTCTTTAGCTATAACTAGTTAGAACTTAGTTTTACTTTTCTATTAATTCTTAAAACCACTCCCTGTGGAAATGACCCTAACCCTTAGTAAGACTACTCTACTATTATTGACACTTCCATTGGAAGTTGTGTATTTGATGACATCTCAGATCTAAATAACGCCGCTATCATGGAGTGGTGTTAAGTGAAAATTAATAGTTCAGACAAGTTGTCGTTCTTGCTTAGAGTTAGAGCTTTACTTCATTCACTTTCAATTTTTCTTTGTCGTGTTCTTCTTCAAAGCACTGGGTAAATAAATTGAGTAAAAACCCACAAGTTAATGGAGTTCCCTCGATTAGAGATAATGATATCTCGATATCACATACTAACCTTGAAGCAATGGAAGGGCAAAAAGATCAATAAATTATGACCAAGGTTCAAAAAAATGATAACTTAGGGCCCAACTGATGGAATTCGTGATGTAGTCCTACTGGACTATTTCTATAGAAGCATTTGTTTTGGAAACAAGATTTTGATTGACCAACTCTGTCACATCCGGGGTTTCCCCCTAGACATAACCGGCAGAGTCGTCCTTTTCAAGGACTACCATGATAGACCTATAATTCATCTCAATTCAATCATAATAACATCATAAGATAGTAGTCTAATCAAAAACCAAATCAATTGAATGATCACAATACACTATATGTCAAGATCACAACCTAGGGTTAGGGATTGAGGATCATGTTCTTCCATTTAGACCAAACCATCAACAATTACCATAAAAAGTTAATTACATTTTAATATATTTAATATAACCTAAAGAAATCATTAACAACTCAATTCATAACATTAGTTTCATTATTGAATGAAACTCATAAGAATACTCAACTTTTGAAATCTATTTTGAAGGAGCCCTTTGAGGAAAGAGTCTCAAAAGTTAATTAGATCCCATACCTTAACGTTTGAAAAAAATTTGATGGTGAATTTTTCCCTTTCCATCACTCAAACCCTAATACTTGCTAGTCTTCAACGGTGAGTTCAAGTAGAGAGACAAACAAGAGAGTGAGAAGAGAGTTTATTTGTGATTTGTCTTTAGATTAATGAGGGTTGAGGGTATTTATATTGGGTCTTAATAAAATTAATTAAACTCTCTTAAGACCCTAAAAAAACCACCTAACCCCCTAACTAATTAAATGAGAACAACTTAAATTAGGCAGAAAACTCGACCCCGAACGACGGGCCATTTGTGAGTCGACAGACCCTTACGTTGTGGTCCTTCACTACCTTGATGAGTTAAGAGAATGTGCAGGCGATGGGATTCCATGCATTGGCTAAGTGTGGGACGACGGTGGCATCGACGCCCCGTCGATCCACACACAAATTGTAGCCTGCACCTTGCACTACATCGATTATTTTTGGGGATGTGTGGGTGAAGGGACCTTCTCAACAAGCCTATGTATGGGAAGACGGTCGCATCGATGCCCCATTAGTCCACACACGGGCCGTCTTCTTTCCCATAGATGCAAACTGTCAGGCAGTTTTGCTTCAAACTCTATGGTCCTCCTCAATGGCCCTTTGTTTGTCCTTGGGGAGTCGTACCTGGACGTTTCAACAATGAAACAACTCAAACACCTATTACCTACTCTCCCACCAATTTTTGTACATTTCTGACTCTTAAAAGTTAGTCAAATAGACTAAGTCACACTAACAACCCTTTGAACAAACTTCATGGATGTCATGGACGTTCTTGTACGTTTTGGTATTTAAAAATTCTAAATGACCAAGATTCAAAAAAATGGATGTAAAGAAAGTACTTAGACCCCATGACACCTATGTTAGGCTTTACGAAACCTCTTGAATTTTCAAGGTGTTACAAACTCCTTGCGAGAGGGATTACAAAGCAACCCTACATGATAATAGCTCAGTTTCTAGACCACATATCTATAAAAAAATAGAGAATAGGAGAAGGAATATATGCTAGCCCCATTTATAACTAAGACAACCAAAGAACAACTAGAGAAATCACATTGAAGGGATGCTCTCAAACATTCTCCAAATGGTCACTAAGAAGGATAGAAGGCTGGAGGAATGAAGGAGAATGCTAAAATATTGAATCATATGGTTTGCACTCACTACATATTCATTCAGCTACTCGATAACTTCATGACCTACGAAATCCCTCATTTCCATATAACTAAGTACACCGGGTTGCCTAGTTATACTAAGTGCGACCCCAAAAATGAAATTTGAATGAGAAGGACTTGCGTCGTGCCATGTCGTTAACTAAGGCATTGTTTGTGTAATATCTCTAAAAATGACCTAAGTGAAACTAGATCCCAAGATTCTTTTATGAGGGTATAAGTTACTAAAATGGATTATAATGTGGAAATAAGGTTGTGTCTAAATATTTAGGTGCATTGGAAGTAAAACATCAAGGGACGACCAAGACGTTTGACGACTAGTCACCTAGGTGACTTATGTGTTATTATGTTACTATATGTCTGTTTCATGAGATTATGAGATACTTATATGATTAATTATAGTGTTTATTGGCAGTATTTCATGTTTCATCAATTTTGGATGTCAAACGTCGAAGAACGTCCATAATATTGAAAGGTTTGCCTTGAAACGACCTTGTGTGTCATGGCATGTTTCACCTAGTTTTATGTGATTTTTTAGATTAAATTAGTGTGGAAGGTACTAAAATTGTATATTATCATATTCAAAGTGGAAACTTCAGGGTAAAACTCTCTGAGGACAAACGAAAGGGTCCTAGAGGAGAACCCAAGCATTGGGCTAGCAAGCTGCCCAAGGTAGCAACAATTGCACTTAGTGGGAGCCATTCCGCGTCGCAGACTTGGTCCTCCAAGATCAAAAATGTTGCTCCATGTCGAAACTCCACTGGTTTTGGATTTAATTAAAAAAATCATGCGGGAACAGCTCCGCTTCACGAACTTGTTCCCCGATGATAATTCCGTAAAATTAAGTTGAGTTTTAGTTAGTTAAAGGTCTTATAAGTTATGTGGTATTTTGGGTATTTTTAGGTTTTAGTTATTTGAGGTTATTACACATTTAAAACCCCAATTCACCCTTCAAATCATAACCCTCAACTCCATAGTAAATATCTCAATTGTTTCTCTCCAGAAAAAACCTCCATTGATGATGTTTTGAAGCTCCAAGGAAGAAAATAGATTTTCCAAGTTTTTCTCCATCAATCCTGTGAGACTTTTTTCAGTATTAATGTATGGTTCTTAGTTCTTCAAATCTTTTTCTTTAAAGATTCCATTCCAATTAATTTCAAATATTATCCAAACCATGAAATCTTTTAAATTAAATTCTAGCCATGGGTCTTTGCATAAACTGTTTTAGATAATTGATTTATGATTGAATTTATATTAATTAGGTGATTCTAACCTAAAATCTTCATGAATCCATGCAAAACATAATATTTTCGAGTTTACTATATTATGGATGTGATGATCTTGTCTTAACGCTTATGAATTCTAATGTAGATTTCTATAGATTTTGAATGATGTAAGAATTGTATTGAATTGATGTATAGGCTGTCTTAGATTTATTAATCTATATTTAATTGACTTAGATTCATTGAGTATTATTATTTATGTATTTAATTGATGATCATGGCCATGGGTAAAGACATATTGTTATTGTATTGGACGTATTAGCTAGGGATTGAAATGGAGAGAATAGATTGGTGGTACGCTGCCCTAATTCTCTTTATTTTATATAATGTAGGTCTTTAATTATGTTGTTATATTTATGGTCCACTTATGGTGGCGGTGTTATGTCTTATTATTGTGAATGATGTTATCCTATCGCGTTACTTTATGTATTATGATGATGGTGGCCTTGTTAGCACTACTTGTAGTATTATGATAATTTGTATAGTTGATTATGTGAAGTATGATAATATCTACCTACATGTTAATAATGTGGAAGTATGTGTTCTTCTATTGATATTCTTAGAAGATCATGTTAGACTATGACTATGTCCTTATTATATGTGTGTAGTCTTAAAGTTGATGCATGATTCTTCCTACTTGACTATGTGAGTCGCTATAGTTATATTCACGATGTTATAATAGTGCATAGGGTGACCTGAATTTTATGAAGTTTGTGCCTATGTGGTTCTTGAATATTATATGCCATATTTTAAGATGACACTATAATTTAACTTAAAGGGTTGTTTAGGTGCAGTAGACGGTACTTACATTCCCACTGGATTTCCAATCTAACACAAATCAATGTATAGAACAATAAAAGAAGAGATAGCAACTAATGTTTTGGGTGTTTGTGATAGACATATCAATATTACATATGTGTTACCTGGATGGGCAGGTTAAGCTGCCGATAGTTGTGTATTACGAGATTCTATAGTACGAAGGAATGGTTTGAAAATTCTTGAGGGTAGGTCATTTATATGTTTTCAAGATACATGATAATAAAATTGCACTAGTAACTAAATTTTACTTCTATAATTGTCATTTAGCATCTTTTTAACTTATACACAAAATAAGTAATTTTAATAGTTTTAGAAAAATATTATATATTTTAAGATAACGCTATGATTTATCTTAAAGGGTTGTTTAGGTGAACTAGAGGGTACTTACATTTCCATTAGAGTTTCAATCCAACACAAACTTAGATATAGAAAAAGAAAAGAAGATATAGCAACTAATGTTTTGGGAGTTTGTAATAGAAATCTCAATCTTACTTATGTGTTTCCTTGATGGGACGGTTCAGCTGCCGATGGTTGTGTATTACGAGATGCTATAGTACAAAGGAATGTTTTAAAAATTCATGAGTGTAGGCCTTTTATATTTTTTAAAGTTACATCGTAAAAAAATGGCACTAGTAACTAAATTATATGTTTATTTTATTGGTAACTATTATTTGTGTGAGGGAGAATATTCGAATGGAAAAGGATTTCTTTCACGTTATCGAGGTTATAGATATTGTTAAAGGATTGGCGCGGTGATAATCCACCGCCTCGCTGTAAAGAAGAGCTTTTCAACATGAGGTATGCTAGAGCTCATAATGTATTTGAAAGGGCATTTCGTTTTTTGAAAGGACGTTGGGCATATGTTAGAAGTTCCTCATGTTTACTCTGTTAAGGTTCATGCAGGATCATTAGTTCTTGTAGTTTGATTCATAATTTCATTCGTAGAGAGATGGAAATGGATCCCTTAGACATTGATAAAGAAGAACAAATGGAGTATCAACACGAGAATATTGATGTTGTTTAATCGTCGGAGGAGTGGACCACTAGGAGGGATGAGTTAGCTCAATCAATATGGAATGCAAGATTAAACAAATGACATATTGCTACATTTTTAGCTATGTTGCTACTAGTTAGCCATAGAACGTTTTTTGACTTCATTTGCTCTTTAAAACTGGCCTAGTATAAATTTTTGAACTGCCAGAAAGTTCTGTGTTTTTGTGATCTTAATTACACAGCCTTATGTACTCTTCACGTCTCTTTTGTTGTATGCTATAGTTTATAGTGAATCTTATGATATTTGGTTCTTCATGATTTTTTTGATGATCTTCACACAAGTTCTTACAGGCGAAATGAAAAGTCAAATATCATCAAATAAGAGATCAAAAAAATCAAGAAACACAACACCTTCAGCACGAAGCATATGGATTACACAAGAAGAATAAACTCTTTAATACAAACTTAAAGAGATGTGTGATAATGGTTGGAGATGTGTTAATGGAACCTTTCAACCAAGACACTTGATGGATTTATAGCGTTATATACACAAACATCATCCTTGAAGTGGTTTGAAAGGTGAATGACACATAAAAAATAAAATGAGATATTGGAAAAGATTCTATGGACGTATAGCTTTGTTGAAGACTCTAAGTGGATTGGGATTTCAATGTAGTGATGGAACTGTAATAGTTGACGATCCAAAACATTGGATTGAATTTATAAAGGTAATCAATATATTTTTTTTATTTCATATGGTACTTTTTCTATTAGTTTCTTTAATTATCCATAGTTAATGTGCCTTTAAACTAGTGATCAAGTAAATTATTATCATCTCATATAGAGTAGCATCTAGCCTTTCTTTAGATCCTTTTACAATTAATTAATATCATATTGTTCTTTTTTCTTTAGTTTTCTAGATTAATCCACAAGAAAGGAAAATGAATGCTAGAAAATGGCCAATGTTGGAGGATTGGGAAGAAATCTTTGGTAAGGATAGAGCAACATGAGAGTTCGCTACAGGGAATTTAGATGCTACTGAAGAAATTCAAAACATTCAAGCTCCACAACATTCTAATGACATGAGTTTCGGATTTCCAATTGATGTTGATCTTAAGGAAATGCTTACCATAGCTCTAAAGTTGGTAATGAAGAAGCTGAAAATGCCATTGGACAAGGTGGATTTTCTATAGCTCATGATTTCACAGAACCTAGTTCATTCATTGAAGTTGAAAATGTCGATAAACCTAGAGTATTTCATGAAGCAGAAAAAGTTGCTGGTTATGAAAATGAACATATTGGATCCCAAAAAGTCATAAACAATGTGAGTATTCAAAAAGATCATCTTCTATTATTAACAAGAAAAAGAAAAGCAAGAAAAGGGAAAAAGTAGTAGAGGATGATAGTGAGTATTTCTTAAGGGTATGATGGAAGTTATGAAAAACTTTACTTACAGTCGAGATAAAAGAATTGGTTCCTTGATTGAAAAGATGGGAGAACATGATCGATAGGATGTTCATGGTCAAGTTTATTCTATTCTTGAATCCCCTGTATTTGAGTTGTACACCACAGAGCAACGTATAAAAGTTGCAATGATTATTTTTAAAGACAACAAAAATATGGAATTAGTTTTATGTATGGGTTAACATGATCGTCATACAATGATGTGGATGGGTGTCCATGATAAATTGTGAGTATTGTGAACTTGTGATATAAGCGGCTACACTAGTTTAGTTATTTTTGCTTGAATTCACTTCAAAGTGTGACAACAGTGGATTTTTTTGGCATCTTTGATTAGTAATGTGCGCAGGAGCATGTTAAATCTTTTTGGGTAGCTAAGTTTTATTAAAAAATCTCACATCTTGTGTCAATTATAAGCGCCAATGCATATATATAGTTGTTATTACAACTCTTCAAATTCTCGTCTAGCCATATACTTTTGAGAATTTGAAATGCAATTATATAGCTACTATGAATTTTTTCTAATCTATCTTACATTTCTGTGTTTGGTATTTGGTTTTCATCATTAATTTCTCTATGAGTTGATGAATGTGTGTGATAGAATAGGTGAAGAAGTTCATTTCTATTTGTTAAGAATTTGATTGAAAATTATGTTCCGGGGAGGAAAATGTGTACATGGCCAAGATAGTTGAGCCAAAATTGAGGCTAATCTTATCAAGATTACCAATGGATCTTGATAGTAGTGAGGAGTTTGATAAAATACTTTACAAAATGTGTAGACTGGGTTCGCTGTGTTACGATCTGATGCTAGTTTATACAAAGATGTCGATAAAAGGAATATTGTGGATTCTTATTGTGGGATTTTTTGTCAATTTTTGGGGACATCTTGAGGATGATTTTGCTAATGCAATGGTCAAAAGTGGCATAATTAATGTGCTAACTGGAAAACAAGGCAAAATTAGGAGTGTATGTTCCACATTTTGATTGAAACATTTGTTGTAAAGTATTCTACTTGACTGTATTATGAATGAAATTTGGAGATGATTGGGTATTAGATAAACGGAAAATTTCATATATATACGATTTTTCATTTATATCAAATATAATCATGTTTTCATTTATATAAATAAAAGTACAGTCTAAAAATATTGAAATATGTCAAAGTAATAAAGTAGTTATAGTGTATGTAATTTATCAATATGTAGAAATTAATTCTTTATACACATATACATTAATGGTAAGAAATTTTTACTCAAATGATACAAAAACTGAGTGGGAAATAAAATATTGACACATCTTTTTTTGTATCTATATTGAGGGGGAAATTATTGTTCCCAGTTTGCATACGTCTCTTTACAACAACTAAATGACCACTACAAAAGAGGAAAAAATCAAAGCACTGTTGTTATTTACAACAAAAAAATACTTTATAACAATATATATCTAAACATTGTGAATTTTCAGCGAAGGGTATGTTGATAGGATACAAGGTGTCTCCACCACTGTTTCAAGCTTCTTTTTGTTGGTCACTGAATTAGTTCTAATCGTCTGAACTAGCTGATTGGAGTTACACGGAATGAAGATACCACTGTTCTTTTAGTGCATTCTAGTATTGGTAGGCAATCTTGAAATGGAAATTAAAGGACAAAGAACACTTCTTCCAATTTTAGACGTTCTCGATATGAAATCTCATAAATGTGCACCAAGTGAGTCCATCATTGGTGGGGGATGCATAGTAGATTGGTCAGGAACTAAAGTTTATTAAGTTCTACATTAGGAGACAAGAGCTGAAAAAACATGAATTCTGCCTTTTTATCTTTATATACATTGAACTATGATGGCTTGGCTTGGGAGTTTACCATTGGTTATATTTCTTAATTTCATTTTCTCTAATGCTCAAGGTGGTATTAGATTTAAAGTTGGCTGTGATGTTCATTTGATTTCTTCACAAATTATAGACGGAGGTCGCAAAATACAAATTTTTCTAAAGGGATTCAACGAAACGTATGTTCATCAGAACCTTTTTCCATCCATTCTGTAGAGCATGCTATTCACATTGGCACAAGACTTGAACTATTACAACCTAGCTTCTAAAATTATCAATGATCTAAATTGTGGTGATGTCGTCCATGTCAACGGCAGCCATAAAATAACAATAGAAGTAGTTTTATCTCTTCATTATATAGTTTAGAGTTACCAATGTAAAAATATCTTTGTCACATTCATCCATATGTATATGAAAAGTTAGAAAGGAAAAAGTGAATTGTCTTCATGACCTCTTACGTTGTTCAAAGGAGCTCTTTTATCCATAATATGCTCAAGATTGTTAACGGATGTCTATATCTTTAGGCATCAAACTTTTTTGCCTTCTCTACGCTGCTACTGTAATCCAGCCAATATTTTCATCTCTTTGTGAACAAGAGAAAGATTTTCTATTGCATGAAAGAAATAGATTCTGCCAAGCCATTATTCAACGAAGCATCTATACTCACTGTTATTTTATAACATTCCCTTGCTTCTGAATCGAAACATTTCTTACAGTCAGTTGACTGGATAAAACAATTGTCATAATTAGGAGTTCTACTCAAAGTATTCTCTTCTTAGGCAAGGGTTGTATGCTAGCGTTTCTAACAATTTTTTTTATTTTAATTCCCATTTTGACTCTTTCAGAATTTATTGCGCCCCTTGTCGTGCAATTAAGTGTAACAACTTTGGTTTCGTACTTTGCCATGCAGTAATGAGGAAATGTGACTAATAGAAGATTCTGCAATTGTTATCATGCTGGAAAAGAAATATGAATGTTGCTGGTAAACTTTAGTTTGGAAAATATGGTGGCAAAATTGTGAAGATGTTTGACATCTTCTTCTTTTTCTTTTTTTAATCTTATTTCAATATAGTAACAACTTTTTAATTTTATATTTGAAAAAAAAAAAAGAAGAATACAAATAAATAATGTTTTAGCAAAGAATTTTTTTGGTGTTTTAGCAATGAACCTTGTTGCAAAAGAATTGTATAAAGAAATAAAGTGTAAAGGGTATTTTTGTAAACACACACTTTCAAATAGAAATTATGCAAGATTTATTTTTTCTAATACATCAAACCAAACAGTGTATAAAAATAATGCAGACATAACTAATGCAAGCACTAGTAATGCAAGTATTACTAATACACTCTTTTTTGCGTTGTTCTTATTCACTCTACCAAATGACCCCTTAGTGTTATGAGTTCCTTATAAGTGGGGGAGTACGCTAAGTGGCTGGGCTAGATGGTCATAGTAGTATGATGCATGTGCATTTTATTTCGGAGTCTTATTGGAATAGAATTTCATTGATTCCTTGCGTTATGTAGTTCATGAAGTTTTAGTTATGTTGTAAAATGTGTTTATATGATTTTATGTTGCATATTAGTATGTTTCCACCAACAATTGCTTAAAAGTTGTATTTTCATTGATTTTTGAAGTATGTTCGGCTAGGGAAAATCTGCTCAATGTAATATTTTTGAAAAATTTGCTAATTCATTCTTTGCTTGAAAATGTTTGTAATGTTGTAAGAACTGATGTATATGAGCTTGATAATGAATATAAAATGAGTTTTTTCTATTAGGAATAAAGGAAGTGAATCTTATGGCATGACCAATAGTAGATTTATTTCTAGTTTCTTGTTGTATTTTCAGTCTCTTGATTTTATGAAATCGATGTTTCTTGTAGATATTTGTATTGTATAAGGTGTTATATGGTATGGTTATGAGCTTCTAGTTAAATCTTTATTCTTGGAAGTGTTCGGAGAGTGACATGTGTCATTCGAGGACGAATGTTGTCCAAGTGGGGGAAATTGTAATACCTCTAAAAATGACTTAGGTGAAACTAGAGCTCAACATGTTTTTAATGAGGGTCTAAGGTCCTAAAATGGGTTATAATGTTTAAATGACACAATGTCTTAATATTTAGGTGCATTGGAAGTATAACGTTAAGGGAAGATCAATAGGTTCGACGATTAGTCACCTATATGGATCATGTGTTGTTATGTGTCAATATGTATGTTTCATGAGGTTATGAGGTCCATATATGTGTAATTATAGTGTTTATAGGCAGTGTATCAAGTTTCATGAAGTTTGGAGGTCAAATATCCAAGAACGCCCATGACGTTTGAAAGGTTTGCCTTGAAATGACCTTGTGTGTCTTGGCATGTTTCGTCGACTTTTATGTTTTTGTTTTTGATTTAACTGATGTGTGAGGTTTTAAACTCGTATAATCATATTTGTTTGCTTAAAACTCCCCGATGACCGACTAAAGGGTCCTAGAGGAAGACCCAAGCCTTGAGCTAGCAAGCTGCGGAAGACAACAACAATTGCACTTAGTGGGAGCCAGTCCACGTCGTGGACATTGTCCACCAAGATAAAAAATTTTGCTCCGCATTGCAGACTCCACTGTTTCATATTTAATTAAAAGAATCATGCGGGAGTAGCTCCACATCGCGGACTTGTTTCCCGAAAATAATTCCAAAAATTTAAGTTGAGTTTGAGTTGGTTAAAACGTCCTATAAACTCAGAGGTCTTTTGGGTATTTTAGGGGATAGTTATTGTCGATTATTAGACCTTTTTAAACCCCAATTCACCCTTCAAATCATAACCATGAAGTCAAAAACAAAATATCTCCATTGTTTTTCTCCAAAAAACCTCGATTGATTAAGTTTTGAAGCTCCGAGGAAGAAGATAGAATTTCCATGTTTTTGTTCATCAATCTTGTGGGCTTTTATTAAGAATTAAGGTATGGTTTTTCATCCTTTAAGTCTCTTTCTTTAAGGAGTCAATTCCAATGAATTTTAAATATGATCCAAACCATGATATCTTCTAAATTGAATTATAGCCATGCGTCTTAGCATAAAACGTTCTAGGTCATTTATTTGTGCTTGAATTGATATTAATTAGCTGATTCTCACCTAAAAAATCATTAACCCATGCAAAACATAATCTCTTCAAATTGACTATATTTTGGGTGTGATGATCTTTTCTTAATGCTTATGAATTCTAATGTAGTTTTCTATGGAATCATGAGAATGATGTA
The DNA here is from genome assembly GCA_032847665.1 of Solanum chilense. Classification (NCBI taxonomy): domain Eukaryota; kingdom Viridiplantae; phylum Streptophyta; class Magnoliopsida; order Solanales; family Solanaceae; genus Solanum; species Solanum chilense. Next base: position 26,643,350 of record CM064973.1, read on the forward strand.
ATAATTGCATTGAATTGATGTATAGGTTGCATTACATTGATAAATCTATGTTGAATTAACTTAGATTCAATAAGCATTATTATTTATATATTGAATTGATGATCATGGCCATGGGTAAAGGCCTATTGTTATTGTATTGAACGGATTAACTATGGATTGAAGTGGAGAGAATAGATTGGTGGTACGCTGCCCTAATGATCTTTATTTTATATAGAGTAGGACTTGAATTAGGTTTTTATTGGTATAGTCCACTTATGGTTGTGGTGTTATTTGTTATAATTGTGAATGATGTGGCCTTGTCAGCGCTACTTTATGTATAATGAAGATCATGACCTTTTCGGCACTACTTGAAGTATTGTGATGATATGTGTACTTGATTTGTGAAGTATGATCATAACTACCTACATGTTAATAATGTTGAAGTATGTGTTCTTCTATTGATATTGGTAGGAGATCATGCTAGACTATGACTATGCCCTTATGTGTGTGTAGTCTTAAAGTTGATGCATGATTATTCTTACTTGACTATGTGAGTCTGTGATGATTATATTGATTATGTTATTGTATTGTGTAGGGTGACCTAAAGATGATGAAGGTTGTGCCTATGTGGTTCTTGAATATGATATGCTATATGTGGTAAAGTGAATTATGTATCTGTCTTTTTTAGTAGATTTGTCTACTTACTTGATACGTGTATGAATTAGTATATCAGATGTGTTGAATTAGGATGCTAAAGTCGCTTATTCATTTATGTATGAATGACATAAGACTTTGATTTTTGCTAAGAAGGTCCTTTATGTGGAACCTTCAACCTAGTGGTAAGGTTATGAACCTTGAATTGGAAAGTCGTAAAGGTATCCTTCTTTTATGAATGGTAGACTTAAGATTGGTTGATTGGAACGACATGAAAATCTTTAGGAAAGTCAATAAGGTATACTCTTCGCCATTGAAAGACAGCCTTAGGGGACCTCTTTAGTATGGTGAATGTGATTGGGTTATGAACTAGATATGCAACCCTTTGTGCAATCCTTTAAATGTGAATTAGTCTATGAGAATAAACGATAGAACTGTGTGAGAATGGTAAGGGAAGTAGCTCTAGTTAAAGAATGAGGATAGAGTGCAAAGAAACCCTTCATATTCATTACCAATGTGCCTACATGGGATGTGTCCAAGTTCTACCATTGGCAAGTGGAACCCCCTCCATCGGAGTAGGTTACAACTCCGGATTCCATGATTTCCTACCATGGTCTATGTCGGTTATTGCTTATTCTCATTATATGGGATATGTACAAGTATTTGAGAAATCTTTGAAGTTTAGGTGGTGGTATAGGACGCTACATAGACATTGCACCTTTAGGCTTCGAAGATATTAGTTATGAGTCCCTAGGTATTCTCCAAAACGATTACTTGAATGTCCTTATGTGATGAATGTTAAATGAACTAATAAAAGTAATGAATTAAGTTAGAAGGCATGTTCAATGAATAAGTACTTATCTAGAGTAGTTAAGGGTTGTCTAGTAAAGTTATGAAGGGGGCATAGGAATGGTAACTTCGTATCTTACCTAGATAAGTCTTAAGAACAAATATAGTTAGAAAAGTTGGTTGATAAACTAAACATGATCCAAACATAAGTAGTCTTAAGGATTATATTACGTAATTCTTCAAGAGGTCAAGTATGGACATTTTCTTCTTTATTTACTTAAGTAAGTCTTTTAATAACCTTTGGAAAGGAGAATGTCATATTATGTCTATGATATTGTATTAAGTGACAATGATCTTATCCTAGGTAATATAAAGGATATGTTATGTGTGTCTGAAGGGATTGTATGGGTGGTCGCTTCACAACTCACTCAAGTTAACCTTATGATCACCTTTGGTAGGAGAATCTCATGTTCATGTGTTTGGTGTATTGTAAGTGTATATATCTTATTGTAGGTGGTCTTAAAGATCATTTAGGTGTTCCTAGAGAGGGTGTATGGGCGGTCTCTCTTGGTATTACTTAAGTGAGTCTTAGGATAACTTTTAGTGAGGGAATTTCATACTAATTGGGTTCACTATAAGGTTTAAGCAATTCATTGTAATGTTAGCAAATAGTTCACTGTAACACTTGATAGTTCCGTCTAACATTTCATAAATTGTGATAAATTGCTTATGTGTTATCTTATGTGTTTGCAAGGTGTTTAATGTTGTTCTTGTGCTTATATTATGATATTTTAATCAAAAAGAGCATATTTCCATTAAATGTCCGTTCTCATGATATTTATGCATTATGTCATACTAGTGTATGTTTTTGTACTAATTCCATGCTTTTATCTACAAGTGATTCATAGTTAAAGGTGCTTTTAGGAGCTAAGCTTGGATTATAGATCTTTCAAGAAAGATGAAGTATTTACTCTTTTGACTCGAGGGCATAAATGTGTTTTTGTTTTTTTATTGACGGATTGTAATAGACTTAGTAGTTCTATATTTCTATTGTATGATTCGTGTCCCAAAGTGTAATTTAATCTAAGATTTGATGAAATGAGACTTAGTATTTCCTATAGTTTTACATGAAAGATATCTATAAAGACTAGTAGAATGTTGTGAAAAGTTTTTGATTCTCCATTACTTTTCATATATGTACATGCAATGAACGATACGAAAGGGAATGTACAAAACCTTCGAGAGGTAATGTAAGCCATGTCATGACTTACGAATACCCCAACTTCTAGGGTAAAGGTGTGGGTTTTGAAAGTTTGGTGACCCGAATCACACCGTCGGTTGATCAGACTAAATTTGGTCTCAGGGTCTATAAAACATGACGCTCTCTAATACATGATTAGCGAGACAACAATCAACTCTGCAACCCCAATGTGTATCGCTGTTTGGATTCCCAAATTACTAGGAGATTCTGCAAACTTGACGAAGAATGTGGGACTGTTTGGCATTGTGCTGAGTGGTTTGGCACTCATGACTAATGTCATCGAATGGACAAAAATAGGATGGATATTTGAGCCAAAGTTTTAAAAGTTTCAATTTCCTATGCTCTCCCCCATTCTTTAACTATACAAACTCACACCTAGGTTCAATATTGATGCATGTATATTGTGTTTTGATTATCGAGTGTGCTCATACTTGGATTGCGTTTCCACCTAGCATCTCAATTTCAACTCTTTCGTCATTTAAAGTTTGTTTCAGAACCCTTAACTTTTTGTATTGAAAGTTATATCCAAATGTAGTGGTATTAATTTGTTGATATGTTTTGGGCCTTTTTGTAGGAAATAAATTATTTGCTTGCTTGATTAGGTTCTCATATCTTGCTTGTTCTAAACTAAGTAATTTATTCTTGATAATTGTGCTTCAAATTGGATAATAGTCGTGGATTGTGCATGATTAACACCGGGTGTCGGCCTAAATTTAAGTGTTGCAAACTTTAATTTTAGTTTTGGGGTTGTGAGGGTGGATTAGGAAAGTTTGGTCAAATGTAGGCACATTGGTTTATTTTACGAGCAGGGTCGAGCTAGCCAGGTCACTCAATGGTTCTCCTAAATTCCCTATTTCGCGTTTAATTTAATGAAAATTAAGACTAAATATTTTGTAACTTTCGGCGAGAAGTTTGAAGTCACAGAATGCATTAAGCGTTCTGCCGAGATACGCCTTGATCTGCCTCTTCTTTCCTGTACTCACTCCACTCAGGAAATCGCCAAAATGGGTGAGCGCTTCACTAACAGGATTGGCAAAATGCCTCTGCATTTGAACTTCAATGTTTTTGTTTGAATACTTTCTAACTTTTGCTCGAAGTTTTGCAGTTATGGATAAACAAAAAGTATCAATACGTGGACTAATCTGCGAGACTCCACTATTCCCTTGTGGAGATGTTGATTCTTCACAGCTATCCTTTCCTTCTTAGTGGCTCATGACTTGGACAATTTCAACAAGTCAGTTGCCACTAAATCTTCAGAATAATCTCCGAGGAATATCATCCCATATTAAGTTGGCACATCGGGCACTGATGCCAAGACAAACAAATTTACCGTAAAGACAGGATCCCTCTCAACCTTCGTCTTTGTTTCTCTCTATCATTGACCTTTTGATATTTGGTTACTTGCATTTGTGGAAAAATAACTTTTTAATTGTGGTGGGATGAGGCCTACTTTTTTGTGCTACTGAAGTTTATATTTTGTTGATATTATTTTTGTTGTTAGGTTTGAAATTTTGTTTTATCTTCTTTTTTAGGATGTTTGAAACTATTGATCCCTTTTGGTTATGATTGAAAAATGATTTTGACCCTTCCAAAAAATTATAAATTTTTCATAAATTTTCCACCTCTTGTATGTACTTGAAACGTGGATATTCTTGGGCAATTTAATTGTCAGTTTTGATCAATACCGCTGACTTGAGTAGTACTTTAAATTAAACGAACATGAATGTACGACTACAATGAGTCCAAATGAAGTTTCATGGATCATATTTGAAACCTTTGCATAACATTATAATTAGCCAATTGCAAATCCATTTTCTCTTAATGGTCGTTGCACACTACCAAATGTGTAGAGTCTTGCTTGACTTTAGTGTCAAATGCCTTCTGTGTTAAGCTTAACTTGAACCATGTATGACAATACCTAGAATTTTCCCCGTTTGTCCTGTTGACTAAGTAAAGTTTTCTCTTGATATGATCTTAGGCAACTTTATATAGTGTGAGCCAATTTGATATGTACCTCTTTTATGAACTACCTGGTGAGTGTGTGAACCTCTCTTGAACAACCCTTGATGCTTACCTTCGTTTGTAAGAAACTTGACAAAAACATAACCTCTTTTAACCCTTTACCCATAATCCTCTTGATTTTGTTCAACAGAATAGAAAAGTTAGGCCAAAATCCTATGTTGGGGTGCGGTGAAAAGAGGAAGCAAGTCAAGAAAGTTCATGAAGGATCCCGTCTATCCATTGTGTTGTGAAAAATTGAACCTCTATAGATTGAAAAAAAAGAAGAAGAGAAAAACGAAAAATAAAAAAAATGAAAAAGAAAAAGTTGTGAAATAAACTTTAAAATTACAAAAGTAAAAGGGGGTCTCCAACACACAATGGAAAAGTTAATAAAGGGATACTTGTGAGCACTAATGAACTTTCTAAAGGAAAGGAAATGAAGTGTTCTGAGCACCACATCTCATGAGGATCATAGTCACTAAGCCAAAATGACCATACCTTTGCACTCAACTCCATTAGAAGCCTTAAAATACGGAGAATTCTTTGAAGTAGGACCTTCTCGCCCAATAATCCCGAACACGAATATGATTGGTCTAAGTGCAGGATGGCGATGAAGTTACAAAAGGGCGAATCACCGATTTCATCAACAATTCCGACTAACGGCGCCGAGCGTCTTGCTGCAAAACTAATCTTTGAAAACTATAAATACTTGTTGAGTGTTTAGTTAAGGATTGTACATTATTAAATTTTTTCCATATTTATTTAAGTGTTTGAGCTCTAATTTTGGTAAGGGTTTTGGAGAAGAACTTGAAGATCCAAAGGTTTTCATCTACAAGGATTTTGACTTTGGTCTCTTATTTCTCCATTCGTTACCTATAACAAGACTCAAATCTTCATTCCCACTTCAATGCAAGCTCATTTCGGTTTAAATTTCTATGTCTTATTCTTTTCTAGCTAAAACCCCAATTCGTGGGGTGTGATTTTATGAATATGGTGTAAATTAGTTGCGTCTTGCTTGTTGATAGTGTATTGGTAGTTTTATTGTGATTTTGTTTAGAAGTTTTGGATGAATCTAATGAGGTTGTAGTCGCAAATATAATCTCATATATATGTTTCCGTCTTGAGAAAGAGAGAGAGGTCTAGAAAATAAAGCTACTAAATTTATGGTCGGTTGGAGTGGGTCAACCTAAGGTTCAGATCGAGAGAGTGAACCCTTGTATAACACCACACACTCAACTCAAGAGAGTGAGTGGGTTAAGGTGGAGGTTGTGCTTCACGTGTCAAGTGGGTGTCCGAGAGGAGCCCATTTGAAACAGGGTAAGTTGATCGAGAGATAGCTTATCTCCCTTAATGTATAGCCTAGTCGCAATTACTCTATGAATTCTCTATCAAAACAATGTACCAATAATCTTGTTTATTCAGTGTTTCGATCACATCCCAAGAATCCTCCTCTCTTAATTTAGCCCTTCTTTGTATAATTCATTATTTTTACTTACCTGTGACTAACCCCCATCAATATTGACACTTGCATCACCCCTCTTTGATTTTAATTTTTTTCGATAACATTTTATCTACAAGTAGTTAGAAATTCGTTTTAATTTCCTAATAATTCTCATAACCACTCCCTGTGGAAACGACTCCAATCCTTAGTTGGGTTACTATACTATGATACAATCGTCGATACTTGCATTAGAAGTTACGTCTTTTATTACATCGTCCATAAATTATCAATGAATATGATAACGAACAAGTCCAACTACTACTTGAACACTCTATTTATAAAATCCATGAAAGTTGCAGGAGCATTGTTTAGTTAAAATGACATAACTACAAATTCTAATGATCATACTGAGTTTTGAAGGTTGTCTTCCTAATGTCACTATCTCTGACTTAGAGCTAATTATAACCCGATATAAGGTCTCTCTTTGAGAAATGAGTAGCACCTTCAATTTTATCAAACAAGTTATCATTTTTGGGGATGGGATACTTATTATTGATTGTGAACTTGTTCAACTATCTATAATCAATGCCCATTCTAAGAGAACTAGCTTTCTTCTACACGAACAACACAAGTAAACCCCATGGAGAAATACTTGTTCTGATGAAGCCCTTATCTAGAAGATCTTTCTACTGGTCTTTCAATTCCTTAAGATCTGTTGGAGCCATTCTGTAAGAAGAAATAGAAATTGGTTGGGTATCTGTAAGGAGATCGATTCCAAAGTCAATTTTCTTTTCCGGGAGGAACTCTAGAAGATATTATGGAAACACTTTGGGGAAATCATTGACTTAGGAACTGACTCAAGAATTTTTAGGAATTCTGAGCTTGAATCCTTAACCTCAACTTGATTATTGAGATACTCCTTAGATAAAATCATTCTAGACTTAAGGTATGAAATAAAACTACACATAGGTGTCAAGCTACTACCTTCCATTCTAAGATTGGTTCTTTTGGATAGTAAAAAATTAACAATCCTAATTGTACAATTGACTGAGGCACAACAGCAATGTAACAAATCCATGCCTAGAATGATATCAAAGTCTACCATTTCTAACTCTACAAGATTTGCTGACGTGAATTCCTAACAGAATGTGATATGAAAATTTCTATTAACCCATCTAGCAATAACATGGTCACTGACTGGAGTAGATACTTAGAAAGGTTGTGAAAGAATTTATGGACTAACATCTAATTAGACTTCTATATAAAGAGTTACAAAGGAAACAATAGTTCTACATCTAACTGTAATACCCCTAAAATGAATTAAGGTGTATAGAGACTCACATGTTCCAATAAGCTTTTTAACATGTTAATTAATTGTTTTAAAGTATTCATGAGTGATGAGAAGTGATTTGAACTCAAACATCAAGGGATGATAAAGACGTTCGATTACTAATCACCACAAAGACCTTATGTGTTTTCATGCGCTTATGTGAGTTTAATTATCTTATTAAGTCCTTATATGATTAATTATTATGTTTATATGAATTATGTTGAGTTTCATGAAGTTTGGAGGTGAAACGTCCAAGAAAGTCTAAGACGTTTGAAAGTTAGCCCTTGAGACGTGCATGTGTGTGTCTTGAGTGTACCTAGCATGTTTGAAGGTGTTGCAAATGTTTGTTTTGGGTGAAAATTATGTGTAAACCACTTGAAATGTTAATTTATATATTTATGTTATAAACGTCTTGGTACAACTCCCCAAGAGCCCCACAAGAGGCCCTAAAGATGCACCCAAAGGCTGTCGAGACACTGCCTGGGTAGTGCCAGTCAACTAGCCCTCAATCGACACCCCATCGCCGTTGATAAACACTTAGAAATTTAATTTCAATCCCACAGTATGGAGTTATAGTCGCAAACGATGAAGCAACAGGACAACTCATCGACCAGACGACTCCTTGTCGACTGCTCTCGTTAATGTTGCCTGCAACAATTGCCATGCAGGGTGTTTCATTACAGGGGTGAATGGAAATTTAAACAACGTGCTAACCTTACCATAGTTGGTTTATTTGTTTTTTTAGGTATATTTAGCTGATAAAAAACGTTTCTAGCCTATTCCCAATCCTTAATTGAAATTAGACTTCCCTCTCTCTAAATATCCTCTCTTAAAACCTCCATTGGAGGTGAAGCTCAAGAACAGGTTGGATCTTGGATTTCCAATGGGTTCTTCATAAATTTTAAGTGGTTTTATTTTACAATAAGGTATGGTAGTCCTGGATGTCTAGTTAATCTTCCATCTAGAGAGTGCCTTTCAATGTTTTTCATTACAAGTTCATGATAAAACTTCTCCTTCTTCAATCTAGCCATGGGTTCTTTCTCAAAACGTTTTAAAGGCTTCTCATGATGAATTTGTGATAATATGTTGATTATAACGTGAATTTAAATCCAATTACATGATGAACAAATGCTCTCTTCAAAGTCTCATTTTAGCCTATGTATGGGCTTTGTGAATTTGATCTTATGTAAATCGAATTCTGTTTCAATGATGTTAATATTCTAATATCTACTGCCTATTATGTGTATTAATTAGAAATTATGATAATGAATTGTTGATGAGTTGTCCATGTGGATCAATGTTTGAAGATTTGAATAAGTCTCATATATAATGTAGTATCTTGTGATTTTGATTTTAGCTTGATTGTTATGTGAATCCATTATGTTAAATTGATCGTTAGCTACTCCCATGATATAATGTGATGATGAATTACGTATCGTTTGTCCAATAGGGATTGAGTATTGAAGAATTGATCTCTATTTCCGATTGATTGTTAAAGCATGTTATTCAGTGTAGTCTCGCTAATATAGTGCATAAATATAGGATTTTGTTATGTGAAGATACTTGTAGCTACTGACTTAAATTGCTATTATTTATGAATTATGTGTATAAATCATGGATGATCAATGAAAGGGAGTTTTCGTGAGGATGATCCACATTCCTCTAATTCTAGTGTATTGGTGATGTATTTGTACTTGTTAGTAGCATGATCTTGTAGTATCTTATGTATAATTTCGCCTAAGATAAGGTATACTTAGATACTTACCTTTACTTGAATTGTTGATGAAAAAGTAGTATACATCAGTGATGATCAAAGGAAGAGAAATTGGTAAGATCGTCTATCCCTTTACTTACTCATAGTATTGATAATTGATGAAACCTTGTATGGCATTGTGTTGTATGTTCACTTATGGTGGCGGTGTTTATTTTATTGCCAATATATATGTGGTGTAAACATGGCCTTGAAGGCAGTTGCATTATGAATTTGTGATGTTTGTGATTACCCTATGTGAAACTTATGTCTAGTTTGCTATTCTAGCTATGATCTAGGTTGTATGGCTATTGATATGAGCATTTAAAGGTTATCCTATGTTTATGTATAGGTGCTGCCTACGATGAGGTCTTTTAATGTTATATGTGAAGTAAAGTTAAAATAGGTAGATAATGACTAGAGCTTACTGTAATGACATTGTGAGTCTTGAATAAATATGTCTTATGCTATGTTTTCCTTCTAGGATGTTATGGGATGTATCATACACTACTATGACTTGATAAGTGGACTAGTATGGGAAAGTGTATGAAACTTGTCTACGCATTGCACATTTATGCCTTTATAGGATAGTTCCTAGGTTTGATCTTCTATGTATAAGGATATGAATGCATGAGTATGTTACGAACATGTCTTATATGCTAGAATGTAAAGTATATGGTATGATGAAGTATGATTATACCTAGTGTATAATGTGTTAATATTAAATGATTGTTCATATAGTTACACTTTTCCAGTTCTCCATGAACGAAATGAAATATGAATATGTCTGTGGCCTTATTGTGTTATGTGAAATGCTTGCTCACACAATCTATACACACATACACATGAACGATGATCTAGTCAATAGAGGGGCACTTGAAAGGTGTTCTCAAGAGTACTCTAAACTAGATAGGTGCTTTAATATGCTATGTCCTTGTGAAAGTGTTTCTCACATGATATGGATTGATGAAAGGAATTATCATCTATAATCTATGAGGTAAGCATATGCGGTGTGAATCTTCTAAATCCTAATTTTATAAAGTAATGTAATAAAGAATTTCAATAAAGGAACTTAGCATAACACCGAGAGAACTTGAAGTTGAGGGGTGTCTCTTTCCATTGTAGGAAGGTAGGTCACCATAGTCCTCACGAGGTGGATAACCTTATCGTCAAATGGCTTAGAGTGATGTTTCAAACAATGGACAACTACAATGACCCATTTGGTATAAAGAGGGTTTCCACATGTACATCCATGTTTCATAACTATGCTTACCACATAGGATCTAGCAAGTATTATCACTTAGTATTCTAGAACTTGTTAATATTCTACCTTGGAAAGGTATAGCACTTCCATGGGTGTAAGGCTCTACAATACCAAATTCCCTCTTTAGCACCCACGGTCTTAGTTTCGGTTAAGGCTATAGTATCCCTAATGTAAAATGGACAATGGAGGTAAATGACTATGAATCTAACTAGGATGACCTAAAGGAAGTTTCTTAGGATAGGTGAGAGTAATGAACTTAACTATGCATTGAAGATGTAGCTCTTGAGGGAAGTTCAAGGGAGGTTTTATAATTCATGTTACTATGTTTATGTTCCTTATGCATGACATTGTAGGCTTGTATACTTGTTGTGAATGAAATGCATGGTAAGAGTCTATATGAAGTGGTCTTATCCTTATGTGCATAATTTGGTCTTAATGACTATATTATGAAGGTCTTTCTTTGCATGAATGAAGGTGTCTATGCTTGTCATGTAAATGTATGAAGTGAATGTTATGATGCTTATGAACTTATGATAGGTTTACTAAATATGTCTGAGGTTATGGGGCTTCACATGTACATTACACTATTAGACATAAATTAGGATTGTGAGTGAAGTCCTATGCTAAGTCTGATGTGAATTATGTGTCTTATAATATGAAATGGTCCTATTGGTATAGGTGTTGACTTAAAAGGTTGTATGTATGGTTTCCTTGTGGACTTAAGGTTATGATTGAGTATGGATATTGTCATGAGATATCGTACGTACATTGCAGAAAGTCTTACTAGTGGGTTACTCGGGAAAGTCAAGAAATTATAATAAGAAGAAGTCCGCTGTAAAGAGGAAATAACTCACTATAAAGAGATTGTGGTTATTGTAAAATGGGTCAAAATGTGACTTAAATCCTACGTGTGATTTTATGTGATATTATGACTATGATATATGCATAAATGAAGTATGTAAGTCATATGATGCTTAATACATAAAGTTTTATAAAGATTTCTCAAAAAGGCACAATGCATGATTTCTAGTAAAATGTCCCTTTTAAATGCATGGTTGCCGTATTGTACTTACGATTATTGTGTTGAGGGTCGTGTCCCTAATGTACTCTTGTAATGTTGAGTTTAGGATGGAAAAAAAGACTAGAGTCTTTAACTATGTATTGTGACATTCCTTATATATGAAAGTGATGTTCTAACATAAGTTGTGCTAGAAAGTTTTAAATTTTCCGCTAAATTTACCAATAAGAATGCGATGAATGATAACAATGTGCTTATATAAAACCTCTGAGAATTAAAATACGCTATGTTAATTCTAGGGGGTGCTCCCCGGTCTTGACACTAACAAAGCATAAACATCTATGTTAAAAACTTGCAACGTACTAGTGACTACATCTAGAGAAACTTCCCAATCCTGGAGAGTAGGAAGAGCACATAACTACTTTTGGCATTGACCGCTACTTGTACCAAATTAATTACCTTGTTGAGTCGGGTGACCTACTAGGGATGATGAAGTTATTGACTGAGTTCTTCCATCATTACCTCTTTGACCTTGTTTAGAAGGACAATCTTTCAACTTGTGACCAGACTGACCACACCCAAAGCATATTTCCTTCCCTGCCAGACACTCGCCCTGTCACGACCCAAAACCGGGCCGCGACTGGCACCCACACTTACCCTCCTATGTGAGCGAACCAACCAATAAAAAACCCAACATTTTAATGTAATAACAGAATATAATGCGGAAGACTTAAACTCAGTTTGTCACGACCCAAAACCGGGCCGCGACTGGTACCCACACTTACCCTCCTATGTGAGCGAACCAACCAATATAAAACCCAACATTTTAATGTAATAACAGAATATAATGCGGAAGACTTAAACTCATTAATGAAAATCAATTAAATAACTCCTAAAAACTCGACAACTATTAATATTCCCAAAATCTGGAAGTCATCATCACAAGAACATCTATGATCAAATTACTAAACTAAGAGTATTCTAAGAAGCTAAAATAAATAAAAGCTAGTCCATGCCGGAAATTCAAGGAATCAAGACTTGAAGAGGAAGATCCAGTCCAAGCTAGAAGCATTATCTCACCCTGAAGTCCGGTGTAACGAAGACTGGCTAGAGTTGCGATTGGGTTGAAGACGACGGCGCGTTTGCTGCACTCCACAAATAACAAAGAAAGAAACAAACAAGTAGGGGTCAGTACAAAACACAAGTACTGAGTAGGTATCATCAGCCAACTCAAAATAGAAAACAGTATATATCAGTTAATATCATAAATCGACAACAATACTCAACATGTAGCAACAACAAGTACTATAATCATCAATAAGTACCACCAAGTTCATCCATGAGGACTCAAGCCTCAATGCCATACTCATTTGGGAATTAGGTTCATTATATTGAGTATATTAACATCTTTCAAGATTCATTATCTTTCTTCCTCTTTTGTCGGTATGTGACACTCCGATCCCCTACTACTATGTGTCGGTACGTGACACTCCGATCCCCTAATTCTACGTGTCGGTTCGTCACACCCGATCCCCTAATACTATGTGTCGGTACGTGACACTCCGATCCCCTAATTCTACGTGTCGGTTCGTGACACCCGATCCCTTAATATTATGTGTCGGAACGTGACACTCCGATCCCCTAATTCTACGTGTCGGTTCGTGACACCCAATCCCTTAATACTATGTGTCGGAACGTGACACTCCGATCCACTAACATCATTCTATCAATTCATCAAGCCTTCTCTTATACAAAGGCATCATCAATCTCGTTACTTTAGTTCATCAAGCCTTCTTTTATATCAAGGCATCATCAATCCCATTAACAAAGTAAATTATGGTTTCTTTCAAGATTTGGGATTCAATAGCTTCATCATGCTTATTTTATCACAATCATATAATCATATTCATGCAAGCATACAATTAAGCATATAGAAGGGTTTACAATACTACCAATACATATCATTCGCTATTAAGAGTTTACTACGAATATCATAGAAACAACCATAACCTACCTCCACCGAAGATTTCGTGATCAAGCAAGCAATTCCTCAAAATCTTTGCTATCCTCTTCGTTTCCCTATTCTCTCGTTCGATCCTCTCTCTCTTCTTTGTTCTTTTTATTTTATTTATTCAAACCCTCTTTCTTTTACCCTAATTAACATATAATTAAGTGCAAAAGATGAAAATAATAACCCACTAATTAACTCAAGGTTACTTATTTTATCCCCCAAGAAATTGAGTTATTAATATAAACCCACGAATTTTATAATTATAGCAGGAATAGTCCGAAACGCCCTTTTAAAACTTAAGCAGAAATCCGACTCAGCCTAGGATTACGCAACCTGTGACGGCCCGTCGTGCCTGCGACGGTCCGTCCTGCAGGTCCGTCGCAACGATCAGAGACTCACTTTTCTCGAAGAGTCTGTGACGGTCCGTCGTACCCACGACATCCCGTCCTGCACCTTCGTCACGACGTTCACAGAATTGTTCCCAGTACCAAATTTTCAAGAGTTGAAGTGTTTTGAAATGGGGGCTCATGACGGTTCGTCGTAACTGTGATGATCCGTCCTGCAGGTCCGTCACAGAGTTCAGAGAGTCGATTTCAGCACTCAAATTTCTGAATTCCTAAGTGTTTTGGAACGAGACACCCTCGACGGTCTGTCGTGCCCATGACGGTCCGTCGTGGTGTCCGTCGTCTCAGCCAGTTTTTTCAGAAATAAAATCTGCTGCTCAAAATGACTAAACAGGTCGTTACACGCCCAGATGGTTATTACCACACTATGGAAAAGTTGGGTAGGTTCTGGTTCCTGAAATACTACCTTGAGTCTTAAAGCATGATGCCCAACCCTTTTGATCATTTCAAAACTTAGAGGAATGAAAACTATCTGATGAAGGTTCTGGAGTTGAACACATCTACTAAAACTGCGAGCGCTTTTAACCTTTCGATTTCTGTTGAGAATAGTCATAGTTGCATGTTCTATCCTTCATATTTTCTTTAGCATTTTCTATAAACTTATCACCTCAACCCTATGATCATGATTTATGATCCTAGAGATGTTCATAGAATGCACTCATACACTTTGTTTTCACTAGATTGGATACTTTATATAAGAACGTGTGCATTTGAGCCTTCGAATCAATAATCATGTGACGAGCATACGAGAGAGTTGGGTGAAATTGATTCCATACTGTTGGACTTCCATAGAACCCTGCCTCAAATTCATGAACTCTAATTTTCTTTTGCCTCCTTGAACTCTTTTGGGAAGAAACTATCCAGCAAGGTTTCACTTAAGCAATCCCAAGTAATAAAAGTTGCATCTTTACCCCTGTTATCTTTCCACTTAGTATACTAGATGTGAGCCACATCTTTACATTGGCAAGATGCCAACTAAAACTGATCATTCCTAGTTACGTGCATAACCCCAAATATAATTTTGACCTAGTCAATGAAGTTTTGGGGGTCCTAACTAATCTTCAATCCTAAGAACCTCAGGAAAATTCATCCTAACTAAATACGAACTCTAGCTGTAGATGACTAAACATTAGAATTTGTTGGTTATTTTTGTTTGTCACAATCTAAATAAATAACTAGATACATCCCAAAATTCTACATATGAAACTTCGTGATCTGGGATACGAGAAACTACATTAGGATTGTGTGCATCCACACTACTTACATAAGCTTTACAAGGAGGCATGATCTGAACCGCAAAACAAAAAGTCACAGTGAGGATCAATGATGCCTTGCGTACGATAAGAGTAACAAAGAAATTGTTGTTTTTCCTAAAATAATTCGTAGCCTCCCTATCATTAGATGTGGTGCACTCCACACCTATGAAAACGACTCTACTATGTTATAATTTTCAAAAATCCTGGGACACTTAAACCTAGTGTTCTAACACCAAGTTTGGCATGCCTCGAAGCTCTCTCCAAGACACGGACACCGGCTCTAGGACCACAAGTGACCCCAAGTTAACCGTGCTGGCATATCATAAGCATTCTAAAGTAAACTAAATCAGTAAAACACTATGCAGCTGTTAAATCACATCATACTCTAAATATTGGGAAATACCCATATACTATCTAAATAAATGAAAATTGAGAGTTTGAATACAAATGAAAAGTGAAACTCTAACAATATAGCTGGATCTAACTATGTCTGAAATAAAGCCTTTTATTACTAAAAATGTTGGGACATGCCCAGATAGATCTAGAAAAAGTTAACACTGAAGACTAAAATTAAAAGATAACATGTCAATTGTTTTTGATGAATTAGGACTCACCACTGATGTTGCTGAACTGAATATCGAGAACCAATATACGTATTATTTGACTACTGAGGACCTAAACCTACATAATCAAAAGATATAGCACAAAGTATGCCTAATTACTTAAAAGGTACTGATGATGAAGGATAGAATAAAGTTGAATAATAACATAACTAAAGCAACAATAAATCAATGATATGATTAGAACATGATAAGGATACTAGAAATACTGAACATAACTAAATTGAATGCAATGACCAAGTTTATGACATACTGAGAATGAATATTGGATTATATTGATAACCTGGTTGATCCAATAGAATATGACTGAACTATAAGGGAGCTACTAATAACCAACATAAAACCGTATGAGTTAAATATGTTGTCAGATGTATACGCCCCATCAAGAGTACCTAAAATACCCTACCAGAGGTATAAATGCATGCTTGCGTGATCACTGAAATGAGGCCCACAGTGGAACTTAACGGGGCACGTATTTCTGGGAGTTGTGAGTAACTAAACCTAGTCCACTCGGAATTAAGTGTCCTATATAATTAAATAAATAACACATTATGACTGAATGTTGTAATACAGGATAACTAAAACATACATGCAAAAAAGAATGAACATTTATATGGTTATAATAATGCATTCGAATCAAAGGAATGTTCATACAGATAACTTAATTATTGACCTAGGATGTGTTATTCATAAACTAAAAGAACTGCAGGGTTAAGGTTCTGAGCTTATGCATGAATCTATGAATGAACAATACTACAACATATTATTATGAATTAATGGAATCCAGTAGTGAAATTCCACATACCTAGTGATGATATTCAAGGAGAAATGTTTCGATTTTGGGCTGAAAACCTTGCTATGTTCTTGAAATAGTGTTTCTCATCCTCTTTCTTCTTTTATGCTCTAATTTTTATACATTTTAATATTTTACTTAGGTAAATTTTTGTTATGTTTTTAGGATAAAATAGACAAAACCACACAATTTAGGGATTTATCAATGCAGGTAGAAGTCCAATGAATAGGGAAAAAGACCAAAATAACCCCACTTAAATATCTGACAAGGACAACCACGGACTGTGGAACTGGTCATGGTCATTTGCCAGTAACTACTTGTCCTTGGAGTTTGGTTCACCATCCCTAACAAGGCTCGTGTGGAGGACCATGTACCATGAAGGTCGCCATTGTTATTACTTGGGCTTAAATCTTGAGCTCAGGTCGGGGGTCTATTGGATGGACTTCAAGGACGCCCCTACGACCCTTCGTCAGAATCACGAACCCTGTAGGTGCTTATGGTCCTTACTTAGGTGTGTGTGTAGGGGGGGTATTAGGTCTAGGCTTGGTGACCCTACTATCTAAGACTCTACAAATGCAACTTGTGAAGGTCCACTTTCAGACGTCTGGTCCTCGTGTGTTCTAACTCACCACCACGAGCATGTCATCAGACCGTAGGCCCTATCATGATTTAGGAACCTTTATTGTTTCCAAAATTTTCTATGTTTGGGTTCCAAGGTATTATAGTTAACATTGTCACTTCGTCAAGATTAATTATCTATGAATACATGAGCTTCTCAACGAATGCAACATATTGACTACGTAGCCCTCTTGGAACCCCCGAACCCCATCGTGAACATGGAGGTATGTCCTCTAAATCCCCACGAAAGTGAGGTTACTTGACACCACCCAAGAAAATTACCAAGAGACATACACTCCTTGTATTGACCCTCAAGATTCATTCGAAACTTCGTACACACACAAAAAAGAAATGTTACCTAACTAAACTCGATGTTCTAGACTCAACTAAACAATTGAAAGAGTAATCTGATTTCCAAACTAACATAATCCTTAAAAGGCCAAACCAAGCATAGTTGCTTTGAAAATTAATACTAGACTTCCGTTGGGCCTAAAGTCATCCCCTAAATCCAACAGAATTTTCCAAAATCTCATATGAGTATCCTGACTGTAACTGTTGACCTAATGTCAACCTAAAGACTAAAATATATTTAGCTTCAAACTTAAGAGCTCAAAGTGAAGAACAGGGGCCGAATATAAAATTTACAACTCTCCTAAACCAAATTCTACAATGCAAAATTGATGAAATAAATGATGTATCGTGGTTTCACGGTACTTTCAATGCATTTTTTTCGTAAGTTTAGTGTGTATCTAAGGCCTTTTTGTATTAGTTGTAATATATTTTTCTCTTTGTTTTCAGGAAATCTGACCAAGATAAAAACGTGGAAGAATTATGCTAAAATTGCAGAAGTGACGACCTACGGAGCCATCGACGGTCTATTGACCCCTCGACGGTTTGTAGGTAGTCATCGTCATATGAAGGTTATGATCCGAAAGGAAGATTGGGGAATTCTGAGTATGTGTGGGGATATGGAGGCTCTCGACGGACCGTCACCTCCATGACGGACCGTCTTGCACATCCGTCATGGTTAACAGAAAGTAGATCCAGTACCCGACTTTAAAAGATTCTACGTATGGATAAAAGGAAGCCATCGAAAGACTGTCGTGCTCTCAACGAAACTCGACAGTCCGTTGTGGCCTCGACGGTCCGTCTGTCCGGTCATCAACTCAGATACGTTTTGGGTTAATTCTCCTTAAATAGATTTCCTTTTAATGTTAGGACTTTTTTTATTATAAATACTGATAAAAACCTCATTTTCAGGTGATATTCTTGATTAGTTTGCTAATTTGTTATATTAGTTGTTGAATATTGGTTTTTGGAAAATACTTTATTTTTTCGGCATTGGTTATTGCATTATTTTCTCGAATTCAAGTGATTTTTCTAGATTTGTGTAATTATGAACATGGGTAAACTATATTCATGACTAGGTTTGTGGGAACCCTGAGTAATTAACATGGTAAAAACTAACTAAACTAACAAATCTAGAATAGTGTCTTGCATGTAATGATAATTCTTTTGTTTATAAGTCATTTTAACGAGTGCATGTGTTAGAATTTGCCTTGTTGCTAGTGTCTATTGGTGCTAAGTAACAACTAAGACATACATCGATTATGGTGTTTAATATGAGGTAAAGGTAAGGTTTAGTAAAGCATACACACAAAGCCTGACCAAGGTGCAGAGTGAAATTCCCTATTTGCCGGACCAGGGAATTAGGGATAGATAACTTACCACTTTACATGCAAGATACTAGAAAAGGATTGTTATATCTACAATTACCGCGTTATAAACCTATGGAGAACACTTATGCGCTAGTTACTCTCATCTATTGATAAATTAAATATTCCTGCTTGCTACCTGTTTACTTAGAAATATTTAATTCCTTTTGTTATATAAAACCGCCCTTTTACTACCTATTTTCGGAAAGGACTTCATTAAATAGAAGTAATTGTAGGTTAAAGTTAAGGCTAAATCATTTTCCTCGGGAGATCGACCCCAACCTCATAGTTGAGTTATTTTGTTGATACAACCGCTTATTCTTCTTTTTTAAAGGTAAATTTGAGCGTATCAATAAATGGATTCCATTTCGGGACTTGAAATTCACATTGCTGTAGAAAACAACATTTTCACAACTTAAGCCTTTCAACAACTAAAACTTGCACAAATAACAACTTTTTACAAAATTTATAAAATCAACTTCACAAATTGATTAGAGTTTGGTCATGGTAATATCGGGAAAGATAAAAAAGTAATTTTAAAAAACTTTGAAGTATGACCTTATGGGTCATTATCTTATATACAAATAACTATGTATTTCTTCAAACATAAAGAAGAACAAGGAAGAATAGGTGATTTTACCAAAAGATGATTAAATATAAGTAATTGTAGGTTAAAGTTAAGTCTAAATTATTTTCCTCGTGGGATCGACCCGAACCTCATAGTTGAGTTCTTTACTTTATACGACCGCTTATACTTCTTTTTGAGAGTAAATTTGAGAATATCAATAAATGGATTCCTTTTCGGGACTTGAAATTCATATTGTTGCAGAAAACAACATTTTCACAACTTAAGCCTTCCAACAACTAAAACTTGCACAAATAATTTTTTTTTCACAAAATTTATATAATAAACTTCACAAAATGATTAGAGTTTACTCATGGTAATATCGGGATGGATAAAATGGTAATTTTACAAAAACTTTGAAGAATGACCTTATGGGTGTAATTCGAGGATAATTCCACCAACTTCTAACCTGATAATACTTTCCCAATTGAGATATAGATATTGAATCACGCTAAATGTCAAATCCAAACAATTTTCACATACAAATTTTCAACTACTATTAAAATTATCATATACCTTATGCCAAAAGATAGAGAATTCTTGGTCATCTCAATAATATTGTATACCATAAGCGTGTAACCATTGGTTACCATAAAGTGTCTATGTATCACATCATTACTATATGTGTATTCCCATAATAATAGTAGTTTCAAATACTCAAAATCCATAAAATCCATATAGAATTATTCGTCCATACTGTGGTGTCCCTATAACTCATCGATCATTATTCAAAAATCCAAACCAAATAGAAATGCGTTGTAAGACCCCGAAAATGACCTAGGTTAAATAGATCCTAAAATGTTGGTATTGATGTTATATGTTCCTAAATATTTCTAATATATTTTATAGAGGCAATAGCTAAAGTATTAGGGGTGTTGAAAGTTAAACGTGAGGCGACGACAAAGACGTTTGATGACTAAGTCACTTAAATGTCTAAACTGTGGTTCTATGTGTTTATGTGTTCTTAATTATGTTTTAGGTTCTTAAATTAGTTAATATATCATGTATATGTAGTTTTTAAAGTTTCGTGAATTTTGGAGGTCAAACAACCAAGAACGGCCAAGGTGTTCAAAAGATATGCCTTGAGTAGACGTTGTACGTCTAGGCAAGTTTCGTCGAGATTTAATGTGTTAGTTTTGGATGAAATTCATGTAAGAGGTTTTAAACTTATATACTATCGTATTTGGGTTTTAAACGTCCGTGAACTTATCCCCAATGACCATCAAAGGGTCCTTGAGGAAGGACCCAAAATCAGTGTGCAAGCTGTCCCAGGTAGACCTTGGCGATAGAGCAGTCTAACGGCCAGTCAAGGCTGTGACGCCCCATCAAAGTATCCCGTCATGAGGGAATTAGCCAAGTCTGAATATAGCAATCTTGGACAGGTACTGTTGCAACCGACAGAGGCATGTGATGGCCCGTCCAGCTGGTGACGCCCCGTCAAAGGCAGGAGTCACACGACCTGTCTTCTTGCGCAGGTGCTACTGTCCACTTAGGGGTGAATTGGTCAATTCACCCCCCTTTGAACTTAATTCATGGACTTTTAATTAAGTTCTTTTGGGTATTTTAATTAAGTATATAAAATATAATAACACGGGAGACCTCATTCTTCAATATCATAAACCCAAAACTCTTAGAAAATATTCCAAAACCTCCATTGAAGACCCAATTGAAGAGGCATCTTGGTAATTAGTTTTGGTGTCGAAATTCTTCATCAAAGTGAAGAATTAGATTCCTTGATTTATGGATTTTTTTCCTTAAATCTCATTTTATCAAGGAGCCCAATTCTTAACATGTTTTTCAATGTTTTCTAAAGTGAATTATCCAATTTCATGATTCTACCATGGCATCTTGCATAAATGAATTCCAAACATTGAATTATGATATTATTGATATTGTATTGATGATTTTAATCTAAATTACCTATGAACCCATGAATATTGATAAACCCTAGTTTTTGACTATAATGTGGGTTACTTGATATTAAGCTAATATTGATGAATTGTTATGTAGGTTCTGTAGGCTTTCTAATGATATAAGAATTGAATTAAATTGTTATCTAATTGATCATATATTGTTAAACCTAGATTAAGTTGATAGATATTTCATTGGATTTTATATTATGGCTCGAATTGTTGGTTATGGCCTTGGTTAAGGGTCTTGTGTTGTTGAATTGGACGGTTTAGCATTAAATTGAAGTCTGAATAAGGGAATAAAGGTATGCTACCCAGATTCATTTAATTTGATATTAATTATACTTCAATTCTATTGTGATTGGTATGGTCCACTGATGGTGGTGGTGTTATGTGTTTTACTTGCAATTGACGCAGCCTTGTCGGCGTTACTTTATGCAAAATTATGAGTATGGCCTTTCTGGAAACTACTTGAAGTTATGTGTCTGTTTGTGTAGTTTTAATATGTGAAGCATGACATTTTATATCTACATGTGAAGTTGTATAGTCATATATACTTATGTTGCCCTAAGTGATCATGTTAGACTATGACTTTGACATTATGATTACAGTGTTTAGGTTAAGTCTTGGTTATTCCTAATTGACTTTATGAGTCTATGTGGAGTATATTAATGATTTTAATATGATGTATAAGATGACTTGAAGATGATAACTTGTTTTAGAGTTGTTTCTATAATGACTTGTATTATGTGTTAAAGTGAAGTATGTGATGTCTTGTCTTAGTTGACTTGTACCTCTTGCTTGATGTGCATATGCTAATGAATATGTGATGTCTTGATTTAGGTTGTTATAACTCTTAGTCTTAAATGTATGAATCACATGTGACTTTAAAAGATGTTATGAGAATCCCTTTTGTGTAAACCTTTACTTAAGGGTAAGGTTAAGATTGATTGAAGTGTAAGCCGTAATGGTATCCTTCAAAGTAAACGAATGATGGACTTGAGTTTTGTTGGCTGGAACGGCATCATATTAATCCTTAGTAAAGTCATGATGATTTTCTTGTCTCCATTGTGAGGTAGCCCTGGTGGATCTTCCTCTGTAGGGTAAATTTGATTGGGTTATGAACTTGTTATGGAACCCTTTTATGTCAACCTAATGTATAAATTACTCTATGAAAACGAAGGCTAGCACCGAGTGTGTATTGTAAGGTAAAGTAGTTCTAGTTAAGTATGAGACTACAATACAAAGAACTCCTTCATATTCCTTAACCATGTGCCTACATGGGATGTATCTATGTTCTACCATTGGCAAGTAGAACAACCTGATCGGAGTAGGATAGAATTCTGGATTCCATGTATTACTATCATTGTCTATGTCGGTTATTGCCTATTCTCATCATATGGAATACCTATTAGCATTTGACGAGTTTATGGAGTTTAGGTGGTGGTATGGGACACTATCTAGATATTGCACAATAGACTTTGAAGGTGTTATGTAGAGTTCCTAGGTCTTGTTCAAGACCATTATTTGAATGTCCTTTATGTGATGTATGAGTCATAATGAACTAATAAACTAATGAATTATGTTAAGGACTATGTAAATAAATGAGTACCTAATTTAAATTAACTTAAGGATTTCTTAGCTAAAGTGTGAAGAGGGCATAAGGGATGATCTCTTCATATCTTATCTTTAGAAGTCTTGAGTATGACTCTAGTTAGGGAAGGTTTTTTATTTTGTGGACATGATCTAAGCCTTAGGTAGTCTTAAGGACTATATAGGTAATCTTGAAGAGGTCACTATGGACATTATCTTCTTAATTTATTTAAGTAGGTCTTTTGATAGCCTTTGGGAAGAGAATGTCATCATCTATGTGTAGGTGATCTATGTGAGCATGATTCTATCGTAGGAAGTCTATTGGATCTCTTAAGTGTATGTATAAGGGATTGAATGGGAGGTCACTTCACAACTCACTCAAGTGAGAGTTAAAGTTCACCTTTGGTAGAAGCATCTTACCATGGTGTTTATGATTGCTACGTAATTATGTATGTGAAACATTATAAGTGATCTTGAGGGTCGTTTAGGCACATCTAGAGAGGGTGTATGGGTGGTCTCTCTTTATGTGACTTAAGTGAATCTTAGGATGATTGTAAGTGAGAAAAATACATGCTAAAGTATTCTAAATTTGTTTATGATGTTATTATGATTATGAAATGATTTTGAAATGAAAAGATACATATTTCCAATGAAGTATGATTTCACGATATTTATGAATAAATACATACTAAGTACATGTGGTTGTACTAACTCCATGCTTTTATGTATCTATATAGTTCTTGGTAGGTGAGGAGATTTGAGAAGTGAAGACTTGGACTTAGAAGATCGTTCAAGAGAATTTAAAGTATGTCCTCACTTGACTCAAGGGAATAACAGTCTTTTATATTTTCATTTATATTATTTTAATAGACTAAGTATTTCTATATTCATATTTTGAAGTATGGGCCGTGTCCCAAGTATTCTTGTGTCTTAAGATGATGAGAGTGAGACTTAGTATTTCCTATTACTTTTATATGAAATAGATTTTGAAGACTATATTATATTTTGTGAAAATTTTGCATTCCGCTTTACTTCTCATTATGTATATGCAATGAATGATATGAAAGAGGCTTGTCCAAAAGTACAAGAATTCGACGACGCAGTGCCACAATCCGAGATTGTACCCTAACTTCTAGGGTATGGTTTTGGGTTGTGACAAAGCTTTGTAGCAGAGCATTGGATAGTGAAAGTAGTATTGGGAATCAATAAGTCTCATCAAGTCATGTCTAGTTGAGTCTTGACAATCGGTATGAGTCGCGACACATCTATGGGCGAGAGGTTATAGGACGATAGAGTTTCCCTTCTTTTCTAATCCTATGTCGTGCGGTAGAGTAAAAGTTATGAGTATTGTTTTCTTATTGATTTCCTTGTGTTTATAGGAAGATGAATAGTTGAAGATTGGCCTCTAGAAGGTTGGAAAAGGAGAGGGTGAATGAGGAGGTTCCCCCTCAAGTTGAGGAAGTTCCTCAAGGTCGACAAAGAATTCAAGGCGCTAAAGATGCCCATGTGCCTCCCCAAGGGGATGATATTCCTAATGTAGAAGGAGGTATTGAGGTTCCGGAGATGTCTAATAGGGAGATTAGAGAGGCTTTGATTGCTATAGCCCGAGCCGTGACTGTGCAAGCTAATTTGAATATGATGCATAGGGTTGTGGAGAGCACTATGACATCTAGGTTGAGAGTTTTTGTGAGAATGAATCCTCCTATATTTCTTGGCTCTAAGGTAAATGAGGATCCCAAGAGTTTATTGATGTAACGTACAACTTTTTGAGTGCTATGGGGGTTACATCAAGGCAGAAGGTGGAGTTGGCTTCGTACCAATTGAGAGATGTTTCTCAAATTTGGTACAATCAACGAAAGTATAATAGGCCGGAAGGATCAGGTCTCATTGAATGGGAAGAATTTGGGGAAATTTTTCTTTGTTTGTACTTTCCCTGAGAGAGGAGAGAAATTAAGATAGAGGGTTTATCAATCTAAAGAAAGTCAATGTGAGTGTTGCGGAGTACTCTTTGAAATTCTCAACTCTGACTAGGTATGCCCCTTCTCTTGTGTCCGATCCAAGAGACGAAATGAGTCGTTTTGTGATGGGGGTAGCCGAATTAGTAATGGAAGAATGTCGTACCGGTATGTTACATCATGATATGACCCTATCTAGACACATGGATTATGCACAATCAATTGAAGTGTCTAAACTTAAAAGGATGGCTAGAAGTTTGAAAAAAAGTGGTGCTAGTGATCAATATCAAACTAGTTTTAAGAAGAAGGTTCAATCTCAAGGAGAGAGTGCTAAGTTAAAAGTTGAGAAAGGAAGTGGTTCCAAGGATGGCAAACATACTTGTGCAAATTGTGGCAAGAAACATTATGGTGAGTATCTATTTGGTACCGGAGTTGCTTTAGTTGTAGTAAAGATGGGCATAAAGTGAGAGTTTGTCCTAAAATTGCTTCTAGAGGTAAGAAGGGTAAGAAAGTTGCTCCTACTGCTCCAAACGATGATGCTTTGATTAAGAGGCGTTTCTATGCACTCAGTTCTAGAGTGGAATAGCCGGATGAGAAGGAGAGTGATGATGTTGGTAAGTTTTGTTTCGTTTGTTAAGATATGAGTTCCTTCTAAGTAGGGGAGTATGGTTTGTGGATAGGATAGAATACCTTTAAATTGTTGCTTGTGCATGATGTTTAGGAGTTTGGTTGAAATTGAATTTCATTAACTTCATGCATTGTGTGTTTTATGAAGCCATTATTATTTTGTAAGATATGTTATATGATGTTTCTTTGCATATTAGCATGTTTTTATCATGAATTGCTAAAATGTGGTTTTTTGAAAAAAAAATCTTAAAAGTAACTGTTTCTCTAGAAAATGCATGCTGCCATATTTTTGAGAAAATGAGTAATTGATTCACTCTCCTAAACATATTGTAATGTGGTTAGAACTAATTTATATGAGTAGGGTATTGAGTATAAAATGAGTTTTTACCATTTGGAACGAAGAAGTTTTGTAGAATAACGAGTAATAGAATTGTTTTGTAGTTTCTTATTGTGTTGTGAATCTCTTTACTATGTTAAATTTATGTTTTCTTAGTGATTATGTGTTGTATTGTATGTTTATAAACATCTAGTTGAGTCTCTAATCTTGGAAGTATTCGGCGAGTGGCAAGTGTCATTCGAGGATGAATGTTGTCCAATTGGGGGAGATTGTAAATATTGCTTTTCTAAGGTTCAAATATTTCTAATATATTGTGTATAGGAAGTAGCTAAAGTATTAGGGGTGATGGAAGTTAAACGTCAAGGGACGACTAAGACGTTTGATGACAAGTCACCTAAATGTCTAAAATGTGTTCTATGTGTGTTTGATGATGTTTTAAGGTTCTTAAGTTAGTCAATATAGCATGTATATAAAGTTTTAAAAGTTTTGTGCAGTTTGGAGGTCAAACAACCAAGAACGTCCAACGTGTTCGAAAGATATGCCTTGAGTTGACCTTGTATGTCTAGGCGAGTTTCGTCGATTTTTACGTGTTCGTTTTGGATGAAATTCATGTGAGAGGTCTGAAACTTATAGAGGATCATATTTGCGTTGGAAATGTCTGGGAAATTATCCCCAAGGACCATTTAAGGGTCCTTGAAGAAAGACCCAAAATCAGTGCACAGTCAACGTCCAGTCGTGGCTGTGACTCCCCGTCAAAGGCTACCGCCATGAAGGACCTAGACAAGGGTTAATAGAGGATACTTGGCCAGATACTAGTGCAACCGACGGAGGCCTATGACGGCCCGTCGAGGTGGTGAAGCCCCCGTCAAGGGCAGGCATCGCTTGACCTGCCTGCCTGCGCAGGTGCTGTTGTCCACTTAAGGGTAAATCGGTAAATTCATTCAACTTCTAACTTAAGTCGTGGATGGTTTATTAACGGTCTTTTGGTTTTTCTAATTAAGTATATAAAGTGTAATAACAGGGAAGACCTCATTATTCAAAATCATAAACCCAAAACTCTTAGAAAATATTACAAATCGTCCATTGAACACCCAATTGAACAGGCATCTTGGTGAGGGGTTTTTGTGTCGAAATTCTTCATCAAAGTAAATAACTAGCATCCTTGAGGTATGTATTTTGATCCTTGAAACTCGTTTCATCTAGGAGCCAAATGCTGAACATGTTTTTAAAAGTTTTCTTAAGTGAATTGTGAAATTTCATGATTCTACCATGGCTTCATGCATAAATTATTTTTAAACATTGAATTATGATGTAATGATATTGTATTGATGATTTCAATCTAAATTACCTATGAACCCATGAATTTGGATAAACCCTATTTTTTGACTATAATGTGGGTTACCTTATATTAAACTAATATTGATGAATTGTTATGTAGTTTCTTCTGGGCTTTCTAATGATATAAGAATTGAATTCAAATGTTATCTAATTGATCCTAGATTGTTAAACCTAGATTAAATTGATAGAGATTTCATTGGATTTTATGATTATTGCTCAAATCTTTGGTTATTGTCACAACTTGGAAGCACCCCCTAGAAGTAACATGGCGTACTTGACCTCTCGGAGGTCTTATACAATCATATAGTTATCATTCATCGCATCGACATAGTAAATTTAGCGGAAAATCTAAATGTTTTCATAGAACCTCTTATGCTATAAACTTTACTTCATATACATATAAAATATAAGTCACAATACATATATAGACTCTAAGTCTCTTTGCCATCTTAGACTCAATAACTGTAGAGTACATTAAGGACAAGGCCCTTTTGACATAATACAAAACTATACATTACTAAATAGACTTTAAAATAAGAACACATGAGGAAATCCGTGGACTTAAGGATTCCTTTCATTGAACTTTAGAAATCACATATCAAGCTACTCAATCATAAACATCCTTTAATGCATTCCATTACCTACAGCTTGTGTAAAAAGTAGAGAAGAATGTGATTAGCAGAAGAATGTACTAAATATGGCAACTATGCAAAAACATGCATTTAAAAGGGACATGTCCTTTTAAATCATACTTCATGCCATTTTTAGTATATCATCATAAAACCTTTATCAATAGAATATGTGTCATTTTCAAACTTTATTGAAGCATAATCAAAGGACAAACATCATAGAAAAACACATACCATAATAGACATATAATATAACAAAAACATAGTTAAGTCAAGACCATCATATAGTTAACAAGATCAACATCATGCATAAAGACTCATATCATGCACATCTTTATAAAAAAGTATATAAATACTACAATGTCATGCATAAGGAATACATACGTAGTTACATGCATTAGAAAACCTTCCTAGAACTTCCTAAGGACCTACTTGTGCAATGCATACAAGGGTTCATTACTTCCACCTATCCAATGTAACCTCCCTTAAGTCATTTTATTTAGGGTCCTAGTCAATTACTTTCATTGTCCATTTTA
Source organism: Solanum chilense (assembly GCA_032847665.1). NCBI lineage: Eukaryota > Viridiplantae > Streptophyta > Magnoliopsida > Solanales > Solanaceae > Solanum > Solanum chilense. The sequence goes on from CM064973.1 coordinate 26,671,804, forward strand.
CTTTAGGGAAAATATTGCCTTAAATGACATAGACCAAGTCATGCCAAACATAGAATCCAGTGTCATAAAACCCCACAACGATAAGTGGTGGTATACCGGCCAAATTAGAACCAAATGTGACATAGCTTTCTAGTTGGAATCCACTAGATAGTATCCTACGGAGGAAACATAGTTATGGAACTTGATGGATATCTTGGAAACATCCCTCTATGCCCTTGGTCTATTAGGATTTCCACCTCATGAGATTTATGGTAGACCTACCTTTCCATATTGGAAAGGGACACACACTCATATACAAATTCACTCAGTGCTAAGCTAAGTTACCTTTATTAAAAACCTTTATTATATTTTTACTTTATAAATCATAGGTTTAGGAGAGTCATCCCCTCATATGATGAACTGAAAGGTCATAGATAGAAGTTCATCAACCTAGATCATGTAAAGAATCCATTCACATGAACATTGCATATGTAAAGCATCATCTGGTTTAGGGTACACATAAATACACCATTCAAGGCCCCTCTCCTTACTAGATCTTCATACATGTGTGTGTGTGTATACATATATGTGAGCAAAACTTTCACATAACACATTAAGTCACACAAGTTCATACATATGGAAACAAAAACTAGAACTATCCTATGAAGGTACATACATGCAATGCATAGGAAAAGTCCCATACCCTTGCTCATACTAGTACACCTATCTAGTAATTCTATTAAGGAATACATAACATACTTCACATACATATACTTTACATGCATAGTTGTAGACATTAGTGAATATGACAACAACCTTTCATTTAGCCACCATGACCTATACTACTTGTAACATGCATGTAAGTGAGAGTGTGTGTACATTGGTCAATATTATCATATAATGCCTATTAATTAGTCCTTGAGGCATACACCCTCTTAGACCACATTATACTTCCAAGAACATACCACACAACAGATAATAGCATAGGAGGCAAGACAATAGTAACATTATAACCAAGGCTCTTAATTTTAGCTATTTACATTTTCATATAAGGGGTACATGGGTAGAGGGTATCAATAATTTTAACACATTAATGGCAGAAGCTATAAACTACCCTAACATGAGTATACAAATTCTCATATAATATCCACACAACCTTGATCACAACTAGATACGAAGATAGGCACAATTACATCATAACGTGATCATCTAAATATCTAAATCATATATTCATCAATTTTTCTTCAAGGCAATGGTCAACACATATATAATGAAAATAAAGTAAACACCACCACCATAAGTGGACCATACCACACAATGCCATACAAGGATTCATCAACATTACTATAAAGAAATAGAGAAGTACAAGAGTAGCGGGAATAAGCATTATTACGAATTTCTCACCCTTTGATCATCATTGACCAACACTCCTTATTCATCAATAATTCACATATATGGAATTATATTAATATACTTTAAACACATAAGATAACATGTAAAAGTCACTACAAGATTATACTATAACATAATACAACACATCAACATACTAGGAAAGTAGAGTAACATAGATCATTAGCTAATTTCCATTACATTGATTTAGATTATATTTCATACATATTATGTTTCGAAGGCAGTATCTAAACCTACATTTGACCATATTGAAATCATAATTTCATACCCTCAATATTAAGGCTACAACCATGGGCATTTAGGCTTATCGATTTGCAAGAGTATAAAAAACTTTACCAATACTATGAACTCTCTAAGGGTTTGATCATCATTCATATTTTATCAACAATAAACTCATTAGTAATTAGCTAATAAGGTAGGAAATGAAGAACAAACCATGCTTTATATAACAATAAGTCAAGATCCATCACACCCTTAGCTTTTTGGCTTCATGGCCTAAAGGAATCTAGATCAATTCATGCAAGCCTTCCATAGATTGTTGATTAAGGATATACCTACAAAATTAATCCATTAAATAACCCTAAAAAAGTTTCTACATCAGTTCATGCATAATCAAAACTCTACACAACCAATCTCACAATCGACTTCTAGGCAACATGTAGAAACGTAGGCTATTCATGTTCAAATCTTTATACATTTATCATCATTGAATGATCATCATAAATTCAACATAACATCATGTAAATAACATTATATACAATCACTTCAACATAATAGAATCATAATTCAATAGATAACAAATCAAGATCATAAGGCCTATGCAAGGCTAAATCATCTTGGTGATAGAGCATGGGTTCATCATGCAATTGGATTGAAAACCACTTCCAAATCCGTAGATAATCATAAATACATTCATATTCTTCCTTTGAAATCAGTTTAGGAAAGAACCCATGGAATATTAAAGAAGGAAGTTCTTGATCATATTTTTCTCTTTTGAAATCTTTGGGAATGGCTCTCTAGATGAAATGATAACTCGAGATGAAGATCACCATACCTTTGTCTAATTGAAAAACTCTTTAACTTGATGATTCATCCTTGTTAAACCAAGCTTGAATCTTTTCTTGAGCTTCAGCAACAATGGTGGTTTCTAGAGAGAGTATTTTTGGAGGGAAAGGTTTCAATCTTGTGAGATGATTCTAGAATGGGTTGATCACGTTTTTGATGACTTATATACATTCAAAATAACTTAAATAACCCATTAATAATCAGGTTAAGACTTGGGGTGAATTTCCCATTCAACCCTCTAAATGGCAGAACGCAGGCTGCACATTATAGTGTACCATCCACGGATGCACCTACGGGGGGGTGTCCTTGCAACGGACCGTTCCTAGTGATCCTTCATTGGGTACTTAGCCAAATATTAGATTTATACCTGGAAAATTCAATTACTCGTCGATGATAACTGCTCTACGGGCCGTTGGTGGACCAACGATCCGTCGTTGGGTCTGTCAATGCACACTGCCCAGGCAGTGTCTTAGGCAGCTTTGAGTCCTTCTATTGGGGCGTCTTGTGGGGCCTTTGAGAAGTTGTACCAGGAAGTTTATTACGTGATTACACAAATTAAAATGTTATATACCCTACACATAAATTTCATCCAAAACAAACACCTACAAGACGTCCAAACAGCCTTGGCCCCAACATGACATACGACGAACGTCTTAGGGGCTATCTTTCGAATGCCTTGGACGTTCATGGGATTTCGACCTCCAAACTTCACGAAACTTCACATATCAAAATTAAAAATCATTTTAAAACATTTTAATATTTATTAGTATCATTTAATAAAGATTTAGGAATGCATAGACACATGAGGCACATAAGCGACTAATCGTCGAACGTCTTGCTCGTCCCTTGACTTTTGACTTCCAAATCACATCAAACATTGTACACTGCATATAAACCATATAATAAGACATTTTAGGACCTTATAATATAATGAAACACCCCCATTAACACATAGAACTACATATAATGCATCTAGGTGACTTTGTCATCGAATGTCTTAGTCGTCCTTTAACATTCGACTTCCAATACCTCTAATATTTTAACAAAGTCTTATATCATATATTTTAACCATATTTAGGACACCATAACTTTAATCAAACATTTTAGAATCTAGACACCTTATCTCATGTTTGAGGTCTTGCAATATCCCCCAGTTGGGAAGATTTGTCTGCGAATGACACTTTAGGCTCTTTAATTACAACAAGGACTTCAATAAAAATAAGAGCAGAGCATAACATATAAAATATCATACAATCATTTTGGCACTCAATGAACACAAGAAATCAAAACCATTACTCAGTCACTATTTAATGCATCAAGCACAAAGGTCCATTTCATGTTCATAGAAGAACATCCTTCTCCTAATCATAACGTGATCATTACGTCTCAATTCATTTCAAGAAAATCTTGGAAAGATACTAATAGGAAGATAATAACCCATACTCAAAGTTACTTAAGCTCTCATTCTTCAATTCACATAAACTTGACTTAGTTCAGTTACAAAGATCTTTATTAGTTAGACCTAGTGCCATAAAGGTCATGCTCAATCAAACCATACTTAGTGGTGTCCATGGCGGAATGTCCTTCTCCTCAACACACTTAAATGTATCATGAGTTTCACACCTTAGCAAGTACAAGGTCAATATCCTCTAAAAATGAAAAATTCTCAACTTTTAACCAAGAGATGCTCATGGTTCCTTCCGAGTGAAGTCTAAGTGGTAAGTCACACATAGTACATCACAACAAAATTGGAAACCATTCCACAAATTTCTTTTCTAAACATAACACTCACCCTTATAGTAAGCCTCATTTTGAAAAAATAGCATAAATTATAGGCACAAACATTGACACTTAGCTAAACATGCTTTCACTTTTCAAGAATGAGCCTATAATTATGCATTTTAAATCATAAAAGTCATATAGTTTTCAAGAGACTCAACATAATTCATTTTAAAGTGATTCAACTTTTAATTTTAAGGCTAAACATTTTACCTCAAAAATGACTATTATCATGCTTCTTATCGCATCTCATAATGTAAAATTCACAACTACCATATAAAAATGCAAGTCAATATGAGAAAACATGGACTATATGAAAAAATTCCTCTCATGCTTTTTGAAAAATTCACCAAGTCTCCAAGATGATTCAATTCAAACCTATCATATAAAGGTCATTAAATTCACACTTTATGCAAGACTATACTCATGAATAATCTTACTAAGAATGCATGATTTTCCAATTCAATTGAGAATAGAAGGACAATGTAGACAATTTCTACAACCTCACTACTCAAACACCATCCCCCACTTAGGGTTAACCTAATTAAGAGCAACTTACCCCAACCCATAGAGGATCTTAACTACACAACCTTCATTTCCATAACATAGAGTAATTACTAATTTATAGGGAATTTTCATTAATTCTACTTAGCAACACCACGACATTCCAAACCATATCATTTTGGGAAAATCATCCTCAACAATAAATTTTAATCATACTATTTAATTCGCATAAGGTCTTGCTACAATGCAATAGACACTAGGTCATACATCATTTGAGCAAAACAACAAGGAAACACAATCAGAAGTTTAGAAATAACTCTATGGATCTTCATGTCATAAGACTCTCATTCTTTATTTCGAAATAGCAGAACTCCTTTTCACATTCATTATCATGTTCATATTCATCCATTCTACACATATTTAAACAACATCTAATTAAAGGACAATTTAGTTGGTTCTCCAAAAATATTATAATAAGTTGACTAGTCTTTATAGTGAGCATGCTTCAAAATATCCGAAAATGCAACATTTTGACAATTGAGGGGACAAGCATGGCAATATAAGATACAAAGCTTCACTAACTTATCCTTCATAAGCATGCATACTATCTTTATAACTAGGATCAAGTCTCTACAATGGAATCCAATTTACATTAGCAGCATATCAAGTATACCTTATATCCAAAAGGAGACAATTCACACTTTTAATCACCATATATTCTTAGGATAGCATGCTTCCATAAGTAGTTATTGAACATTCGAAGTTCAAATCCTAGTATTTGGCTACCATCATAGAAAACATGAAGGCATACAATAATCTAAGAGAAGTCACTCTAACCACCAAAACTTCTAGCAAGCTTTAGCTATATCATGACATACATTATTCGACATATCTTGCTATTTCACATAGATTTCATATATTACCATAATTGGTATTACATCATCAAATAAGAGATATTTCATACATAGTAAGGTAACAGAACCAATCATAATCCTAATAGAGTTATCATGTGCAATGATCATGTAAAGCTCCATAACCCTACTAAATAAAGTAACCCAACAAGAACTACAATCAGAACCATACTCCACTCATCTATAACCTTTATGCATGCATAACTCCATATCTTTAGCACACTAGGCTATTTACATGTTTATAAGCATAGATATCATCACATAAGGAAATTTACTTTTATTATCGTACACATACATAATATTAAACTCCTAAGCTTTCCATCAAGGCATACTATTTCAAGACATAGGTAGAGTCCCATACCCCTAACTATGTCTAGTTAGCCCTTCAAGTCACCTTAGTTAGTTTATTGATCATCAAATAAGGACAAGTATAACCTTCACACATACTAAGCATTTTAAACTGACCTTTTCTCCCTCATGCATAGAGAAATCTCATCCAAGCAATCATATCTAAAAGACCACAGGACAAGAAAACATCAGAGAGATCTCGAAGGGATATGAAAATGATGTTGAAGGGAAACTCTATCTTCCTATAGCCTGTCGTACCATTTGATGTGTCGCGACTCACCACCACTGATACAAGACTCTACTAGACAAGGCAATATGAGACTTCTTGGACCCTAAACCACTTTTAAAAACCTCGTGCTCTGATACCTCATTTGTCACGAGCGGGGAGCACCTCGTAAAAGTAACATGGCGTACTTGACTTCTCCGAGGTATTATACAAGCCCATAGTTAACATTCATCGCATCGACATAATCAACTTAGCGGAAAATTTAAAACTTTTCATAGCACCGAATATGCTAGAAACATTAATTCATATACATATAAAATATAAGTCATAATACATATATAGACTCTAAGTATCTTTGCCATCTCAAAGTTAATAACTTTAGAGTATATTAAGGACAAGGACTTTATGACACAATACAAAACTATAAATTACTAAATAGACTTTACAATAAGTATACATTAGGACATTCTTGGACTTAAGGATTCTTTTCCTTGAGTTTTGGAAGTGACCTATCAATCTCCTCAATCATAAACCTACTTTAATTAGTTCCATTACCTACACTTTATGTAAAAAGTAGAGAAGAATTTTATTAGAACAAGAATGTACTACGTATGACAACCATGCAATAACATGCATTTAAAAGGGAAAGTTTCTTTAAAATCATACTTCATGGCATTTTGAGTAAATCATCATAAAACCATTATCAATATCATATATATCGTTTTCATACATTATAGAAATACAATCAAAGGACAAACATAATAGAAAAGCACATACCATCATAGAAGTATAATATTGCATAAGCCTAGTTAAGTCAAGACCTTCAATATATAGTTCACAATATTAACATGATGCATAAAGACTCATATCATGCACATCTTAAAACAAGTAGACAAATACTACAATGTCATGCATAAGGAACACATGCATAGTGACATGTATTAGATCACCTTCCTAGAACTTCCTAAGGAGATACTTGTGCAATATCTAGATGGGTTAATTACTTCCACCCATCCTAAGTAACCTCCCTTAAGTCATTGTATTTAGGGTCCTAGTCATTTACTTCCAAATGCCATTTTACATTAGGGAAACTATTGCCTTAACCGACATAGATCATGTCATGCTAAACATGAAATCCGGTGTAATAAAACCCCACACTGATAAAGGGTGGTCTACCAGCCAAAGTAGAACCAAATGTGACATAACTTTCTAGGTGGATCCACTAGCTAGAATCCTATGGTGGCAACATATTTATGGAACTTGGAGGATATCTTGGTAACATCCCTCTATGCCCTTGGGATATGAGGCTTTCTACCTAATGAGATTTACGGTAGACCTACTTTTTCATATTGGAAAGGGACACACACTCATATACAAGTTCACTCAGTGCTATGCTAAGTTTCCTTTATTAACATTCTTTATGAATCTTAATGAACTAATATACTAATGAATATGTTAAAGAGTATGTAAATAAATGAGTACCTAATCTAAAGTGACTGATGTATTTCTTACCTAAAGTGTGACGAGGGCATAAAGGATGATCTCTTCATGTCTTATCTTTGGAAGTCTTGAGTATGACTCTAGTTAGGGAAATTTATTGATTTTGTGGACATGATCTAAGCCTTAGGTAGTCTTAAGGACTATTTAGCTAATCTTGAATAGGTCACTATGGACGTTATTTTCTTGGTTTACATAAGTAGGTCTTTTGATAGCCTTTGGAAAGAGAATGTCATATTTTATGTGTTGGTGATCCATGTGAGTAGGATTCTATCTTAGGTAGTGTATTGGATCTCTTAAATGTGTGTATAAGGGATTGTATGGGTGGTTGCTTCATAAGTCACTCATGCGAGACTTAAAGTTCACCTTTGGTAGAACAATCTAACCTTGATGTTTAAGATTGCTTTGTAAGTATGTATGGAATAATTATAGGTGATCTTAAGAATAGTTTAGGCACAATTAGAGAGGGTGTATGGGCGGTCTCTATTTTTGTGACTTAAGTGAATTTTAGGATGACTTTAAGTGAGCAATTTACATGCTAGAAGTATCTTATGTCTTTCTAAATTGATTTATGATGTTATTATGATTATAATATGTTTTCTAAATGAAAAGATGCATATTTCAAATAAATTATATTTTCATGATTTTTATGCATATAGGCATACTTAGTACATGTGGTTGTACGAACCCCATGCTTTTATCTATATAGTTTTTGGTAGGTGAGGAGGTTTGAGAAGTGAAGACTTGGACATAGAAGCTCGTTCAAGAGAAGTTGAAATATGTCCTCACTTTACTCGAGGGCGTATATGTCTTTTATGTTTGGATTGAAATTATTATATAAGATTAAGTATTTCTATATTCATATTTTGAAGTATAGGCCGTGTCCCAAGTATTCTTGTTTCTTAAGATGATGAGATTGAGACTTTGTATTTCCTATTACTTTTATATGGAATAGATTTTGAAGACTATATTATATTTTGTGAAAAGTTTTCATTCCGCGCTACTTTCCAGTGTGTATATGCAATGAATGATATGAAACAGGTCTAAGAACACCGAGAGTTCGACGACGCAGTGCCACAATTTGAGATTGTGCCCTAACTTCTAGGGTATGGTTTCGGGTCGTGACAATGCTTGGTATCAGAGCATAGGATGGTGAAAGTAGTATTAGGAATCAAAAAGTCTCATCAAGTCACGTCTAGTAGAGTCTTGACCATCAGTGTGAGTCGCGACACATCTATAGGCGAGAGGCTATAGGATGATAGAGTTTCCCTTCTCTTCTACTACTATGTCGTGCAGTAGCGTAAATGTTATGATTAACCTTCTTATGAGTTTCATTGTATTTTCTCGGAGATGAATACTAGAATATTGACCGCTTGAAGGTTGGAAGATGAGAGGGTTAATGAGGAGATTTCCCCTCAAGTTGAGCAAGTTTAACAAGTTCCTGAAGATGGTAAAGGAGCTCAAGGTGCTAAAGATGCCCAGGTTCCTCCCCAAGGTGATCCTATTCCTAATGTGGAAGGAGGTATTTAGGTTCTGGAGATGTCTAATAGGGACATTAGAGAGGCTTTGATTGCTATAGCCCGAGCTGTGACTATGCAAGCTAATTCTAATATGATGCCTAGGGTTGTGGAGAGAACTATGACATTTAAGTTGAGATATTTTGTGAGGATGAATCCTCCTATCTTTATTGGATCTAAGGTGAATGAGTATCCCTAAGAGTTTCTTAATGGAGTGTATAATGTTTATAGTGCTATGGGGGGTTACATCTAGGGAGAAGGCGGAAATGGCTTCGTACCAATTGAGAGATGTTTCTCAAATTTGGTACACTCAATGGAAGGATAATACGCCGTAAGGATCAGGTCCTATTGAATGGGAAGAATTCAAGGAAGCTTTTCTTGGTATGTACTTTCCCCGAGAAATGAGAGAAATTATGGTGGAGGAGTTTATGAATCTCAAGTAATTCTCGTGATCAAGAGCAAACTAGTTTTAAGTAGAAGGTTCAATCTCAAACAAAAACCAAATATTCATAAAAGTCACTAATAAACCCTTAGTAGCCTACCAATCCAACAAAGCTTTGAATCTCACTAACTAATGTGGGACTAGCCAAATTACGAATAGCCTCAATCTTCATCGGATCTACCATACAATCTTTGGATAAACATACCCAAGAATGCTACTCAAGCCAAAACTCACACATTGAAATCATGGCATCATGTCACTTATCTCTAAAGGGTTGGAGTACAATCTTCAAATGTTGCTCATAATCTCTCCTGCTCCATAAGTATACAATAATATCATCTATGAATACTATGACCAATGAAGAATATACCTACGCAGCACCCATTTCATCAAGTCCATGAAGGCGACAAGGGAATTAGTCAGCCAAAAAACATCACTAGGAATTCATAGTGGCCATATCAATTCATAAATACAGTCTTAGGGATGTTTGTTTCCCTAATCATCAATATATGATAACCGTACCTCATATCAATCTTCTGAAAAATTGCATCAACCTAAAGCTGGTCATAGAGATCATTAACCCTAGGCATTGGGTAATGGTTCTTCGTTGTCTCCTTATTCAGCTTTCTATAATCAATACACATGTACATCATATTGCTGTTTTTATTTGCAAAGAGAATAGGAACGCCCCAAGGTGATAAACTATGGCTTATAAATCTGTTACCTAAGATATTCTAAAGTTTAACATTGAGATTTTTGAGCTTTGGAGGAGACATATGATAAGATAGAACAAAAATAGGTTGAGTACTCAGCTCAATCCAATAAGGAAATCAATATGACTCTCTAAGGGTAGGACAAGTAGGAAACACATCTACAAACTATGACTTAGTTTGTAGCTGAAGTATTAACACATTGATAAACCATAAAACTCTTTCCTCCTCAGTGGGTAAAATCATAGCAGTGTGGTGGCATATCTTGTAAAACATCATCTCATACTCTAGTACAGTAAAGAAGCCAGGCTCAAAATTGGATAACTAATCCCAAAGTTTATCTTACATACTACCAGGGATGAACCTAGCTACAAAGGTCCAAAAATTTAGTCCAAGTGACAAAAAAAGACTAAGTTGTCCTTGTCTGAATGAAGGTATCCCATTACTTTTTACCTGACCCATCTAACTAATAAGAAACAAAGTTAGATCCTCTCGAATTAAAAAAGACCAATCCATGAAGTCACTCCCTTAATGTAGTCAAAAACTCATAGCCATCCTCAACCACAACCACAAAAAACCTCATAGGTAAAAGCTCGAGTAACTCTCTAAGTCTCTTCTACTCCTGAGCGACATGTCTCCTTCATCAACCATGATTTGTGCACCCCAAGGTCGTACTTAATCCTGAGGTGCCTCTAGTGTAGTCTTCTCCTTTGGTGATTATATAACTTCCAATAGAGTTGGAGCCTTTTGCGTGCTCTTAATAACACACAAACTTGTGTATTGGTTGCCTACTGGAGCAATAGTTTGTCTAGATGGTGGCTGGGCTGGACCTAGCCCCATTGGCTAAACTAGAATCCCAACAGCTGAAGGGCTCATTGTAGGCTCTGGATATTTAGAACACTATGGGGCTAGTTATGTACCCTTGGCTAACAAGGGAGGTTGATCCCTACCTCGAGCCATCGCGGTGCATGTGAGCCATCATGCCAAAAGAATAAAACAAGTGAGATATCAAGAAAGCAATAACAAAAAAACATTTCATGGATGCCAACCAAAAGAGGGAAAATTCCAAAAGACACCTTGTAGCCTCCCACAAATAGGATACATACGTGTGTGCACTCACTCATAAGATCTGCAAGGTAATAGTTATGTGCAAGTTAGAGTAGTGAACCTAAGGTTCTGACTCAAATTTGTCACAATTCCACTCTGTTAGTCATGATGACACATACTATAATTGGCTATTAGGTAAGCCAACCCTTATCCCCAAAAAGTGAATGATTATAAGGGTAGAAGTAAACATAAATTAAATTAAAGAACAAAATGTAAAAGAAGCGGAAGAAAACAAAAAGCAATGTACAAAACATCCATCTAAGAACCTAGAAGTCACAAGTTCAGACTTGTCGAAAAATAGAAGTACAATTCAAGAATTTTACCAAAACAGAGCTTGTTTCAAAATTCAAAAGACGAGCTAAATAAGTATAAGAGATAAACTTATCGAGGACGTCAACTGCTCATCCTTGTTCTCAGAATCCCAAAATTTGTTGATGGCATAAACAATCACTATTAGTAGCTACTTCTCCAAATGATAGCTCTCAAATGTCTTCTTCAAAACCAATGAAAAAGCATTATAGTCATAGTCAATAAAAAATCCTTACAAATATCATAGGTCGAATCCCATAGGGAATGGTGTATCGTAGAAAATTTAACCAAGAAATTTTGATTGTAAAATCATTCATTTGTAGTAGTAAAAATAAGTTTGTGGATAATCCTACAAATTCAATAAAAAGATTTGGTTATCAATTGTAAAAGTTAAACAAAAATTACTGGAAATTCAAGAAGTAACAAGTAATTTAGGAGTGCAGGTATTAACAATCAATGTCACATAAAGGTAATTGTGTTTCTCTATAGTGATGAACATTTATGGACAGACTAGGTCGTCTTCAATAACAGTAACCTTTTTTCAATCTCATAGCATCCTAGCATAGAATATACTTGACTCATCATATGCCAATCTAAGCAACCCAATATCTTGCTTCATTATCTAATTCGATGCAAAAATAGAGGAAATAGATCCACCCCATAACCTCTATTTATATGCAAGTTACATACATCAAACCTAATTTTCTTATACTAGACTAGTTATCCACACCAATCTCTCTCTTTTAAGTGTCGACCAAAGATCAGAAGAAAGAATTAATTTGCAACTTTAACCCATCAATGAACCCCATGTTAAAATCCTAGTATCATGTATGAATAACAGCAAAATAGAACATAACACAATTCCCACTACCTTAAATAAACATCTAACACTGTAATTGCATTTATACACCCATCACAAAAAAATAAATAAATTATACCTTCCATGAAAGAGTCTATAATAACAGTGAACAATTAATAGAAAGTGCACTTTAGGTTCAACTTCAATTAGTCAAATTCAATATTAAAGTTGAAAATCCCCCAAAACTAAAAAAATTCTTCGGATGGTAAAATATTTCCCTTAAAAGTACTATTTCTTAGTATAAATGAAACACTCCTCTTTTTCATTCCTTAAAGATATCTTAGTCTTCCTAAATTTGGCCTAAAAACTCAACATACTACACTTTGGACGACATTTGTTTGTGTTGTCAAGCTCATTCAGTGATCAATGTGTTTCAATTCACCTTCTCTTTCTCTAGGCTTTAGGTGTTTGAACATCAGTTGTGATCTCATTTGAGTGTACCTTTTGATGTTTAGTAATAACCGTGTACCACCTGTGTTTTGCCTTTCGAGCCTTTGATTTTCCTCTATACATTATCACTTTTGGTGATGGTCAGCAAGGTCACCTTTCTCATTCAGTGAATCGCATTTCCTATAGGATTTTAATGAGTTGTCTCAATGGAAACAAGAATTGTAAAGTGCCACTCTGGGCATAGTCATGCTTATTGGTCGATCTGTCTTTCTTGATGCGAGATCATCGACGTAAGTTTTGCACTTTCCTTCACTCATTTTGCCATAGTTTCAAACATTCATCCTTGCCTTATCCGTTAGACTTCATGGATGTTAATCATCAAAATATTATTAGAATTAGACAAAAATTGGCATTCATACCTCAAATGAGTGCAAATATACCACTTATAACCCCAACTTAAACTTTTGTTTGTCCTCAAGTAAATGAATAACAAAATTATCTTAATAAGGGTGTATACACTAATATTCAATGAGAGATAACATGCAAGTGCAATAACAATATAACTTTCAAAAATATGCTACACTCAATCATGATAAAAAGAAGATCAAATGATGACTAGCTGGTTTCAAAACAAGCTCAAACTCATTTTAGCTTCTTTTTTATGAAAGACTAGGTTTTAATAGATGCATTCAAGTGCACTGGAATCAAGAAAGATTTCATGCGCTCACAAAGCACATCAACTTACAAATAAGTAATGAATGCAACTTTTACTCTTTTAAAAGAGAAATACATGTGAGCTTCGTTCCATATGTTTGCCAATATCTTTTGATCATCACACGACGTAGTTAATGCAAGATCTTAAGGTTCTTTTAGCTTATAATAGCATTGAAGTTTAAGGTATGGTCAATTTGGCTCGATTAATTTACCTTTTCAAAGAATTGTTGCAATCATCTTCACCTCTTTTCAAGTTCTTTTCATATTTTTCCGATTGAGAAGTCAAATTTTTACTTTTCACTTATTTTATTTGGAATCCCCTTTATTTCATCACTTTATTTTTAATTTCCATGTTTCAACATTTTTAATCACAATGATACTTTATCTTCTTCTTTCTTTTTATAAGGTGGATTTTCTTCTTTTTGTAACAAACTTCAAAGTTGAACCTCAATTCCTCTCTCTTTGACCTTCACTTGGATTTCAATATTTCTTTATTTTCACACCTCTAACTTAGAGTTTTGGTATTGTTATTCAAACATAATAATTTTTCAAAAAGGATTTTGGGTGAGAAGGTAAGGATAATTTGGCTTAAGAGGTTTTACCTTGGTTTTTTCAACAAATGGTTTAACCTCAAATGGTGAAAAAATGGACATACACCCTCACAAGGTAAACAAAGCATTATGAATATTTAGGTTCCCTCGTATAACTATTTCCCAATATCACACGTTACATTTACCACGGTTCAAAAAATTAGACAAAAAGGGCAAATTGTAGGACTTGTGACACAAATTTAAAGTAAAACCTCACCACACATGGAACTTTTAAATACACTCATTTATCACATCCCAAAAATATCAAAAGTGTATGTGTGATGTTTATTACAAAGCTCACATCAAAACACAATTTGTCAACAAAAGATTCAAAGGGATCACCCAAAAGTGGAACCACATTGATTTATTCTCGCAACAGCAACACTATAGAATGTGTGTATTATGAGTACTATTCAACATAGTAATTGTCCCACCCCGAGCCTACACCCTACAAGTTTCCATCCCTCGAGAAATATTGTTGGCCCCGAGCTAACCCTTGACATGAACCAACACTCAACGAAAGACATACTAAACATTATGTAAACTAAAATATATAGTTTGAAATCAAATATCTCCAATACATAGCTTAGAACAATTTAAAATATTCAAACTGGCCATAAGGGAAACTAAAGTCTACAACATTAACAATAGGAAATGAAACAAACTTCTACACTACTATTATCTATCTATGAAGACTCTAATACGATGAGGAATGTTTGGACAAAAAACCCCGATTATCCTAACAAAACTTAAATAATGTATAAGGGATCCTTCGAAAGTAAGGAGGCTCACCAAACAACTCTGGAACTGCAAGTGTTATCCACAAAGCACCTTTTGATGACCCTGATCTCCAGTATATTCATCAGGAAATGATGCATGCCAACTGACATCGGTACATTAAATGTTGGAGCATTCAAGGGGAACACTGAAAATAATGTTAAAGCTTGAACTTTGAAAGAAAGAAACACACTCACCTCAACTCAACCTCAACTCATGGATACTCAACTCGATGCAGCATAAAAATAACAATAAAGATGTTGTTTATATAAACAATTTAAACAAGTATATAACAACTCAATATATATAAAAATACAATTATAACTTAGTTTGTAAGTAAATATATAAAATAAATCAATTTCAGAGATTCTCTAACTAACAACCATCACTACGATCTATGTGATTATTAAGTGTCACACTGCTGAAACTTTCCTATAACTTGGTAGAGTATAACACATCCTAAACTATGTGGATCCACTATTCTGTGCTTTGAAAATAAATAAGGAATCATCTAAAGAGTATGAATCTTTCTGCCTACATTGACTACATAGTTTATGAGGTCTTTGAGTTGTATGAACTCATCCCTATACCGGCTACTCGCAAAATATAAGTCATCTCATATGATCAAAAATAATTCCTCATCCTGAAGCTTTGATATTATTACCCAAAAGGTTCTCATAAAAGAGATTATACTCAAAAACTCTTCATGAACTTATTCAGAAATCTATGTTCCCTCTTGTTTTAACTGTGAAAATAATTACTCCTGGGAAAACATAGTTCCAGTATATTCATTTTGAAAATTGGAACTCAACTCTCCTCATCTTCAAACTCAAGCCTTAAAATAAGTTGTAAAAGATTATAAAACACTTCTCCAAATGACCCGAAAGAAATTTTAAGACTTTACTCCTAACTCTACCTTAAATTTGAATGATGAATTTAAGGGGTATGATTTATGTTATGAATGATATATCAATGTTAGAATTATAAGGGAGTAAAATTAGTATTTGAAAGAACTTAGACTAAGCAAATGATAGAAAAAAGGGTGGGGCCCACGACCCTGGAGCACTACCTGCACAGGGTGATAGCCCCTAAACTTTAGAGACTCATTTGTGGCACGCTTATGGTGTGCCTCCAAATCCATATTGTCGCATTTAGGGGGCGCTACCCCATCCCCTCCTAAAAACATTCTGACAAATTTTTTTCTTTGATTTTTAACCCTAATTCGCCTAGAATAGAATAAAATCTCCCCAACTCACTTATATTCGAATAACCAACATAAGTACGGAAAAATATGATAAAACCTCTCAAACTCCTAACATTCATATCAAGAAATCACCGAACTCTTGATTCATGATTTAAGAACGAAACTTCAAGAAACTCTTCAAGAACTCAAGTCCTTCAACCTTAAGAACGAAATTACGGTATTAAAATTACATGATTGGCATGTGGGTGAAGAAATCAAACATTCTAAGAAATTACATACCTTAATTTTTGTTAAACAAATATCCTTGATTAGCAAGAATCTTGAACGTTCTTCCTTTTCTCCTCTATTCCTCTTCTTGAACTCTTCTCAAAACCCTAAGCGTATTTTGCATTGCAAAAACTGACACAAATCTGTTTTGAACCCGAATGTATTAATTAAATAATTTTTATGCTTATGGAGTAAGGAAATTATAGAAATACCCCTAATTAATTTGGGTAACTTCCCTTAATAGACAAGCAGATTTCAAACGGGCATATCTCCCTAATTAGAACTCAAAATTAAGAAAACTCTGTGGCGTTTGAAAGAGAATTCCTTGAACATTCATTTAATTTTTGAATTTGACCCTGAAACTCACAACTTAAACTTAACTTGAACAAATCTCAAATTAGCTCTTTCAAAATTAGTTCTTTCTAAATTAAACTCTTCATAAGTAGATATATTACATTTATATTAAAAAACAATCGATCCTCGAATAATTATCAATGAAAAATCGAGCATTTCACAGTTTCTAAAACTCATGGGGGTTGTAAAGTTGAGAGAAAATGGAAAAGGAAATTATAATCCACTAATCCAAATGAAACACTCCAATATTAAAACAAAAGTAAACTAATATCTTATCCAAAGTTGAAAAGCAACAAAAAAGTAAAGTTGATATTGTCACAAAGGCTCTAACCCCACTAAAAGAAATATGCAACGTCCACAATGCAAATTTACTGAAGTATGGGAGACAGAGCAAAATTTCTCCTAATAGTGTATGCCTGTGAAGCACTCTCATGTGTAGTCTTTGTCAGGGAAGCACTACTCAGGTATTAGCGTCTGACATTAAAATCACTAGTTGAAGCAGTGTCGTATCAACTGGGGCATTAGTTCCTACCACAATACTAAGAAGGATAGTGAAGTTTAGAGAGACACCACTAGTGCTAACCGGTGAAGTATCCTAGAGGAATCTCTCCAACGTGGCTTGAATAATCACCTCCTCAGTCTCCTGCACCTCTATGAATTTCTATGCAATCTCATGATCATCCATATCACTACTAAGCTCCTGCTCATCTCTCTCTCTAGCCAAATCATCACCAGGCCTCTAAACTTCAACATAACCATTATAAACACTATAATGTATCTAAGGTTTCACAATAGAAGTAGGCTCACAGTATGGCATCATGTGTGGCAGAAACTCTTATTGATATTGTAGGTGAACCTCACCCCATAACTTCAAAATAACAGTAGACCAAAGTCGGTCTACATCTTCCCAAAAGATAGAAGCTCACCCCTCACAACATCTAGTGCACAAAACTACCCTCGACCTTATCCTTAGCCTTTCATCTCATGTTGAGGTTATACAACCTAAATCCATGTTTCTCAATTAACCCTCACACCTAGTGACCATGTCTCTCAAAGAAGTCAAGGATCTCTGAGTAGCCTTATCAATTAGCCTGAATAAGTTATTCTCAACGTTTGTGGCTTTAACATCTACCGACTGAGTAAGCTATTTATTTGATATATCAGGGTCTGAGTCAAGGGGGATTGGTAATAGGAGTGGGGGTAGGTACAACAAAAACAACAAAAAACAAAAATAGTAGTAGTAGTAGAAGTAACAATAGGGGAAGACATAACAAAAGAGGAAGGTATAACTGCCTAATCCACACAACGAGCGGGTATGTTGGCCACAAATACTAGAACAACTAGATTTAGTACATGCATAGTATGTGATGGTGGCGGATTATTTCAATATGCATCACCTAGTAAATTCTCAACATTAATCCTTCTAATGTCACTGGAATAGGCTATTGTCATCCATACATTACACATCTCCTAAAAAGGAAATCCTACTCTCTCGCACAATTGAATAATGAGAATTGCGAATGAAAAAGATGTATGTTCATGCCTAGCCATAGCAATATCTCCACGACAATGAGAGTTTCGGCATTACTGTACTCTTTTTAAATTGTAGTGCCCACTAGCACTACTTTAGGATGTGGAATGATCGACTCATTCTGATACAACTTGTTATTTTTCGGATAAACCTAAACCAATACAAGGACACAATGTCTTTATTATTTCTTCTCAACTTTACAGCATCAACCAACCATGGCAGAGAAGCATTAGATATCAATGAAGTCAATCACCCATGTTGAGAGTCTTCGCTCTCCAAGAGTTATTTATCTCCTTCTTTCTTTAGCCTATTTAGTTCTCTTGGATCTATGATTGGGAGAACACGAGAAAGCATGTGTTTGAATGATTCAATCTTCCATCATTTCAGAGTCGATGCCTCCTTTTCTGCCTTTCTATCTATACTTCCAGGGTATGATGTAAATCTCTCACCAGGATTGTCTTCCAAGGATAAAAAGTGGGGGAGAAGGAATCCGAATCTCTAATCGACCTTGACAAAAAAATAATTCTTTGCGTAGGCACGACTTGTCGTCGAGACTCCTCCCCGATAATGTTCCATCTAATTCAAGAACAAGCCCTTGTCTGCTGGTTGTGCGAGATCATTATGACTGGAGGAAGCGAGGAGGTGATACTAGCATGGAACGAACATTTTTATGCTTCTTGGTGATGTGATTTTGATGCTTTTTACCTGCACTTGTTGGAAAATGCTGATTTCTATTTTAGGAATGAGGGGCTTCAGAAGGTCCATTAATAGAAATGCCATTGTGCATTCACAGAGAAGGGGGGAGGAGAGTTTATGTGTGATGTCACTACCTATTTAACTTTTGTTCTATCCATGCCCTTCAAAGCACACACATTAAAACATAGAATCGATAAATGTAGCTAAAAGAAAAGTAAACTAGAATCATATTTCAAACATGCCCTGAGGCTCGTTTAATGGGAAGGCGGATCTCCTTAGAAGATAAGAGAGCTCTGGGTAAATTTTTAAAATGGACATTTGAAATTATCAAAGCGAATAGGTATAACGGGTGGATTCTGTTCCAACTCGGTAATTCTTTAAGTTGGTTTTTAGAGGGCAAAGACAAGTCACCTTAAACTGATACTGCAAAATAATAAAAAATGGGCATCAAGGGCAATTTCCACTCCTACTCATAGATTCACCGAGTGGGTTCAATAAACTAAGACAAAATCTCTAAATGGGAATGTTCCCAAGGTCACATATTCACATAAAAAGGAAAATTGGTTCTTACTTTACGATTTGCCTAACCTCATTGCGAGCTAAGACAACCTCGCCGAACATGAGATATTCAGTCGAGTTACTATGTTTTATAGATAAATCCAACATACACACAAAAACTAGTTCCCCAACATTATTATAACCCACATATATTCTTATCTGAATATGTAAACTCAGACTTCCCCCAAATATTGCAAAGTATTGCTCAAATTGATGATTTGTTTTTAAGAAATTCATCACACTATCTATTATTGGACAAATCATGCAATTGACTCAACTTTTGTTACTCAGACTTCACTCACATTAAATCAAGTCAAAAGCCATAAAATTTGCAAATTTAGTTTCACATTTAACTAACACATACAAGATTACAAATTTATAGGCAACACATTAGCAATTGATTCATGGCATAAATTTATACGCACATTTAAGGGATACCTTATTAAATAAAATCAATAATCAAATGTCTTCAAGACCATATGCAATATACAAATAAAGCTCAAATCCCACAATTCTTAAAAACCAGCTTCAATAAAAGCAAAAGTTGAAAAATAACAAGAGAATAGGGGTGGGTAGAGTAGTCGGTGAATCAAATGTACTCCATTCACTGAGATATTACATAAAAAATACTCTAAATCACTCAAATAAGACAATGCAAGATAAAGAAAAGAAAAGGGTTCATTGATATCTAAGATTTTTCTATATGAATTTGAATAGGCCCTTAACCTTTTTATATGAGGCGCATTCAGCGGTTCTGACTAATCTCATTGAACGTGTTCAATGAATCACCTATTGGAGCTTAAGCTCGCTGAAAATGTCTGAATGAACATGAAATTTGAAGGTTGATTCCGTGACACCAATGAAGTACACATAGTGCGCTTTGGTAGATCATCCTTTAGAAATCATATCACCTTAAAAGACCATATACATTCCACATGTTCAAGATCATAAGAAGACTAGAATGAAAACAAAAGTCAATACTTTGATTTCTTCCCAAGAAGCGTCTTATTTAACATTGTGGCACGATATAGTTCTCATTTCCTCAACATATATTTTTGTATTTCACCGCAGTGTCATTAAGAAACATCTTTTGCCTTTGAGATGAGTATAGATCTAGTACAATTGGGTCTCCAAGCTTTTTTATAGATAATGAATGAGAGGTAATCGTTTTGGATAAAGTGTACAAGAGTCATCTTTCAAGTCCTTCAACACTTTGTCAGATCCTTTAACCTTATTTAAGATCCTTGTGACCATTTCTTTGGCTCGTTTTCCGTCTAGACCAACTAGGTATTTTTGTCAATGACTATCATACAGATGAACATATTAATATTTGAATGCCTCTCTTTCTTTCAAATTTGGACCTCTCATATATCTCAAACTATTATCTCAATCCTTGTTACAATCTTGGTTCCTACATTGTCATTGATAATTGATGTGAGAACTCACATTTTTCACAGATATTGGACTATTTCATTATGTAATTACTCAAATCTTGCATTATCGGGCACTTATAAAATTTTGACTCATTAAGGGCATAAAATTCATATTTTTAGTGTCCTGAATGCCTATACAATGCTCGTGATAGATGATTATGTGCTAATTTGCATCTATCAAGGCCAAAAAGCAAGGTAAGGACATTAGTAGGAAAACCAAAAAAACTGAAAAAGTTGACGATTACAAAGAGCACTCACCGAGTTGTACTTCAGTTGACCTAAGTTACAACATGCCATTCATTGGGAAAAGCCAACTAGGCAATGGAAATGGATTTTCGGAGAACCACATCATGGATAAGCGATAAGGATCATGATTACAGAAGTTGAATGGTGAAGAGGCAAGCCAATAAAGTGATGAAGAGAGACAATTGCTCCATCACCGACCTGGTTGGTGGTGCTAAAATAATTTCATCGATTGGTGCTAAAACTCAAAATCTAGAAGAATGTGAACTTATAAATGATGAAAAGGAGCTCTGAAATTTTGAGGGAGTATTCTGAGTGTTTGAGAGTTCTTACTTTGAGTTTTTGATGCCAAACACTTTTTTTGGAGTTTTGAGTAGAATTTTAAGTTGGGTATTGATTTTAAGTTTATTTTAAGAATTTTGAAGACTCCAATTTCGTTACCTAAATTATGGAGAACAAAGTTGGTAGTATTTTACTTCATATTATTATGTGTGGCTAAAACCCCATTCTTGGATGTGTGATTATATAATTAATTATCTCAATTAGCTTATGGGTATTAATAATTACCGATTTAGTTGTTGTTTATAAGTGGTTTCAATTAATAACTGATTTTTAATTCATAATTGTTATACTTGTCGAGGGTCAAGAAAACTCGCTTGAATCGTGCTTGTTGTTCGAGAGATGACTATTAAATCTAAAGTCTAGCCTACCTACTAAGATTCAGAAGTTTTCACTAAATAGTAACCACTCATATATGAAAATTAGCTTTTAGTCAATCAAATCCCAATGATACCTGTCTAATTAAATATTCCCCTATTTTTCTAGTTCTGTATTGATAAATCTAATCCCCCTATTTGACATTAATTGTCATCCCCTGCAAATTACTTTAATTATCAACCAACTAAAACACATCTTTCACTTCATAATTGAATTCCCTACCGTATCACTCCCTATAGGATCGACCCGTACTCTTCATTGGGTTTATACTGGATTGTGATCGTCTACACTTAGAATTGGATGAAGTGTAGTTGAGCGTTATAAAAAATGATGTCGATGCCGAGGAGTGGTGTTAAGAATTCTTGTAGTGAAGTTTAGTTTTGATCTAATCTTGCTTGTAGTTGAATGTACTAACTTTTTTTTGTTTTTGTGTTTTGTTGGCTGCTCTTGAATAGGTGTTGTGATGAGCATGAAACTGAGCAACACTTTAGACAACTTCGACATTAGGATGACATCGGTAACTTAAGGAATGTCAATGAAGCTCAATGGGGTTGTGTAGATGCTAATTGTTTTCCTCTGGACATGGTAAATGTGGCATTCCATGTGACTACCACTATGTGAAGCTTTTGCAAATGAAGGGTTTATTCAGAGGGTTAGCTCATGAGGATCTCCATGACTATATCTAGAATTTTGTGGACGTGTGTGGTCCATTTTTTTAAAAGAAAATCTCACATGACTTAGTAACAATTTTGTTGTTGCCTTCATATTTTATGAGGGAAGCAATAAAATTGTTAGATTACCTACCAAGGGACTCGATTACGTCTTGGAAAGAGATGACTAAGGCGTTTTACATAACATATTTCCCTACTTCAATGATGATAGTGTTGATAAATAATATTCATGGATTCAAACGATTGGACAGTGAACCAATCCTTGAGAGATGGCTGAGGTTTCGTAAGTTGTTACTCTAATATCCAACTATGGACTCCTAAACAAACTGTTATTACGACATTTCTACTGGAGTCTAGATTCACTCAACAGGGGTGTGGTTGACCATCTTGTCTAAGTAGGAATTATGTAGAAACCTTTTCAAATAGTGTCGAATCTTCTTGATGGGATGACAAAGATAAGCTGTGCTTGGTACACTACGAATGATCAATGTATTTTGACCTTTAGGATGAAAATGAAAAAAATAGAAAGAGACCAATATCAGTTCTAAGGCTTTGAGTGCAGTAGGATTTAGCATACTAAAATCCCAATGATGCACACCTAAAAGGTTTGTAGAATGTATATGTATTGTTTATAGAAAATTAGGGATGAGGTTTCTGCCAAAATTACCCAAGTAAAGGAGGCAACCAATGATGGAATAGAGAGTGTGATGAACGTTGGAAGGACCGTTGAATGTTGCTCATCTAGTGAGTGGCTTTCTATTGAATTTATGAGTGATGAATATTTAGATTGTGTTTGAGGTTATGTAATTGTTAGAGTGTTATTACTGAGTTTTGTGATACGTAAATTGTGAATTCTTAGGTTAGGTTGGTTAGATGCATATTGTAGTTCAGGAGGTTCAGTTAGGTTGGTAGGAGTACCCGTATGATACATTCTTAACCTGTATTTAAGATTTTTCTTGCTGAGTACCGTATGGTTTTGTACTCACTCCTTTCTTCAACATCCGTGTAGGTTATGATCTCCAATCGTGATGATACTCTCTCTTATATTCTAAGACAAGGCTTCCAATAGAGATTTACAAGGTAGCTGATTGTTATCTCAGCAGACCTTTTCGCTCCTACATATGATTTTTTTCAACTTTATAGTTAACATCATTTAAGACTTCTCTATTTCTTTCAATTCTATTGCAATACATTGAAGGCTTGTATAAGTGACAATTGGGTTCTGGGGATATAATTAAGTTAATTATGAATTTCCGCATTATTTAATAGGATTGAACTTTTATTCTCGCTTGTTTTAAAAAGCTAACATTTGACTTTTTAGACACCATAAGAAGTACAAAATTGGGGGAAAACTCCTTATACCTACTTAGAGTGGGACATTCACCAATCTATCTACCAAAGTAGGATTTCTATGTAAGCTCTTAAAATAATAAGCAAATGAGGTATATAAACCTCAGCACAACAGTCCCTTAAGGAAAACCAAAAGTGAAAATTATATAAATTTCTCTATCTAGGAAGAAAGAGTTATTTCTGGTAACTGCTATTAGGGAAGGAACACTCATTCAAAATCAGTTCTCCTCTTGCCTCAATTCGCAATAGATTATGATGAGTGATCCATGTTCTGTTAGCGCATTGGACACCCTATTTGTGAGGTAATCGGTCACCTTATTTCCTTCTCTGTAGCAATTTTGAAGGATACAATTGTCCAGTCGTTGTATGAGATTCCAGATGGAGATAATTTTATCCCATAAGATCCATGGGGTATCTTGAAGGTTGAGGATACAATCCACTAGAAGTTTAGAATCAACCTTAACCCCCAGGTTCCTAATTCCATTGTTGACACACCGGTGAATACCTGTTTCCATAGCTAGAGTCTCTGCCATGTTTGTGGTGGTGCTTCCACAAGCCTCAGTGAAAGCAATCTTCATCTTGCCTTCATTATCTCTAATTATACAACCTCCTGCACTTATTCTAGGATTTTCTTTGGAGCTACCATCCGTGTTGAGCTTGTGCAAGTATAGTTTTTGTCTTAACCATAGAACAAGAATATGACTGACCTTGTCCCTAGTTATTTCGACGATGTTGTAAAATCACTCCCAATCAATGAATGGGTTAATTCTTTAGAACTTTTTGTGGGCAAAAGTAATTATTTGACTATTGATGCTGTATGTGATACTCATGAATTTCACCTTTATGCCTTCATTTCTATGCTTGAATATTTCTTTCAACACTTTCCATATAATTAGGAAGGATTTGAAGAACGAGATTTTGGACCAGATTCTTCTTCATCGAAATCCACCAGTTTGTCAATAGTTTTTTTAGAAAAGACATAAAGTTAAACCTGAAGTTGTCCCGAATTTTCAAAAGACACCTTAACTATGTGAGCGTCCTATTACCTGCCTAAACAATTCTGATAATATATTATTACATTATTTTTCGACCAATACCAGATTTTGAATAGAAAGTGGTTATGACACACCAATCATTGTGTGACATGTGTAAATTTAAATTTGAAATATATATACATATATATATATATATATATATATATATATATATATATATATATATATATATATATATATATATATATATATATATATATATATATATTAAATTTTAAGTTTTCTTTATATCTCTCTTAATTTTTGAATTATTTTAATTTTATTGCTTTAATTTTAATTTCACATTAAATTCTTTATCTTTAACCCCTCCCTTCATTTTCTATTTTATTCTTCATCTCCCCAACCTCACCTCACCCAACCCCTACGTCAAGTTGAGACCCTCAATTTTTCTTGCCTTCTTCTTCTTCTTCGGACAAATTCCTTTCTTTCAAAATTATACTATTTTCTAGTATTTGTGATATTAATAACATAACTAATTATTTTTTAAAGAATTTATTTTGAAGGTATCATCAATTAATTCATCTCATTTCATATAACTTAAAAACTAGAAATGATAATTTTCTAAAAGTCAGAATTCTCCAAATATTGAAATTTTTTAGTGAAATTTGGATTTTAAAAATAAATAATGCCTACTAATCATATTGAAATCAAGTGGGCTATCAAATTGTTTGAAATGTAATAAAATATTTGAATGTAGTTTTTTAAAGTTGAAGAGAGTTAAACTAATTGTAGTAAAAAAGGAGGTGGACTTATGATAAAAAATGACATCGAAAGTGAAAAGTTACCATGAAAATGAAAATGAATTTTTGAAAAGTTACCATAGATTTCATTTACTTTTCTTCACTTTGTTCAGACTCTTTCTCTAGTTGTTGATATTTCTCAAAGAAAATTCCAATTTTTGTTTTAGACCAATGACTCCAAGATCTACTAGTCATCTTCATTTTTTGATGAACCTGCCAAAAAATATTGCCATCATATTGAGAAATCCAGTTTTCCCTGACTACATCGAGACATTCATCAAAGTTAGTCCAAAAATTTAAGAATTTAAAATAAATTTGGTATAATGGTCATTAATGTTGCCAAATTTGATAAGCAAAGGACAATGATCAAATCCTACTCTAGGCAAATGGTGCACACTACTATAATATAAACAATGTCACGACCGGGGAGCACCCCCTGGACGTAACCGGCGTAGTCGTCCTCGGAGAGGAATAAGACTATCCTCTTAGCATTCGTCATTGCATATCATAGGCTAAAAATGCTGAAGAATTAAAACTTTTCATACATACATCTATATAGTGAGGTTTACGTAGACGTCTAACATACTACATATGGAGTTTACATGGACTCCTCACATACAAATCCTACATAGGCTTCTCGATTAGAAAACATAATAAATACATAAGAATTAGTCTAATAATTCATTTCATATTGAATTATCTGAATGAGCACAAATCTTTGACATGTCTTATACAAAAAAAACATCCAAATATAGGCTTAAATAATTGTCCAAATGAAAGAGGAATGAACAATGTCTTTAAGACATTATAACATTAAAGCTAGAATGTGGAACAAGGTAACATCCCCAAACATGAGGACCAACCAATTCTTGGGAAATAGGATCCAAGTCTTTTCCAGTCGTCCTTCTAAGAACACAATGACAGCACCCTACATATTTGTAGAAATATAGAAATTTGGGTTAGTACCCCACTTGTACTAAGTATGGAAACATATGTACATAATCATTGAAATACTGCTAAAAGGGACATTTGTTCAAAACCAGGCTAAGTTACAATTTAGGAAAACATTTTGCACAACCAAGAACAAATATAAGTTAACATTTATATATTCCTTATAACAAAACCATATTCAACACAAGAGCAAATCAAAAAGATAAAGTCAACATGTCTAGTAGAATATTAGGAAAGCATAACCAAATAAACTCCAACATCATGTTATAACAACAAGAATGTATAAGAGTTCATAACATTACAACATAGGCATGGCCCTTACTCATAAACCCTTACAAAGCTTACATGTGCAATGTCCAATTAAAGTCCCACAATCTCACTCAACTAAGTAAACCCAACAGAGGATAACAAATCATGTCTAACTTCATCTAGCATAGCATTAAGAGTAGTAATCATCATGCTTAGAATACAGATCAATAACATGTTCATAAGTGAAACTAACATCCTATTGGATCATCAACATGTGAAATTAACACATGCATATCATTTACCTTATAAGTACATAAGAACATCCTCCTAGGAATTTCCTCAAGGACAATTAGTGCATCTATAAGTAGAGTCCCATACCCCAACCTAGAGTAAGTCAAACCCCTTATATCACCCTAGTTAGAGTTCACTTTATTACTTCATTTTAACTTTTGGAAACACTTTCCTTATCTGACATAGACCACATGAGCTAATGTGGAATACGGGGTCATGAAACCCTAAACAAAAAGAAGGTAAACTACTTGCCCAGGTAGTACCAAATCACAAACATAACATTCTAGGTGGATCCACTAGCTAGTATTCCTGTAGGGGCAACATAGTTAAAGAATTAGGACATATAGTAGAGGCCCTTTTTATGTCATTGGCATTTTAATCTCAATTTCATGACCATATAGTTAATCAACCTTTCATACTAGGGAAGGTACACTCCTCACTACCAATTCACTCGGTGCTAATGTAGAGTCCTTTGTTGAAATGTCATTAAGCCTTTATTAATAATCATAACTTAGTATAGGTCATAGGAGACTAACCTTCTTTTATATCATAATCATTATCTCATTAGGAATTGCATTAGAACTTCCTTTCATTACAACCCTCATATGTAAGATTAACACATTATCATTATCTTGTCATAGTAAAGCACAAAAGTGATGCACAATCAACCTTATATCATCATACCTTAATCATAATATCACAATACATATAATCAAGACATTTAAATTATGTTTATCATACTTTCACCTATATAACCTAATCACAATTAACACTTCAATTGAATACCCTCCTCAAGTATAAGTAATCACAATTGAAGTAAAGATTTAAGATCATAGTTCTTACCACCTCACCTTCTCAAGTCTTCTTCCATGGTCCTACCATAAACCAACCATATTCATCCATTAATAGCCTTAATAAAATCAAATAATAGTAATTAACACAAGATATAAGTCAACTGCATCATCACTAACCAATTCAACATCAATTCATCACCTTGGGTTAGCGAAATAGGGTTAGTTCATGATCACTTCTATAGAAATAGGTCTAACATCAAGACCTACCCAAATTAAAAATAATCCACCATAATTCATTTATAATAATCAAAAGAAATCAAGAACAATACAATTTTAAACATCAAGTTCGGATTAAGAATGAAGCCTATCTTTTTCTTAACTTTTGGAAATCATTTTGAAAGAACCCTTTGTAGAAAGGTATCCAAAAGGTGAAGAGATACCATACCGTGTTAAACATTGAATATTGATGAGGAGAAAGTGAAATTTTGAATCCCTAAGCCATTTGACCTTGGTCTTCTATTGATTCTTCTTTGGGGAGAGGGAAAGTAGAGAGATGGAAAAGAGTTTGAATTTTTGTAATTGAAGAGTGTTAGGTTAGTTAATGAGTGTTAGGACTTTTATAGTATTTTAATTAAATAAACTAAACACCCTTTAACCACTAATTAACCCTAAATAATTAACAAATTAGACTTCATTAATATTGGACAGCCCATAACATACCTGACCTACAGTCCCCGACCTACGGTCCATAGGTCAGTCAATACCCACCTGCAACCACCGTACTGTATGTCCACCAGTTGCGACGGAGAGCCTATTTTTGGGGCACTTTTGAAAAATGACTGAAGCTCCACCTATGAAGTCCATTGAGGCATCGTCTTATAGATGACACTCTGTCGTTTGGCTCATAAGTTGCCACTGTCATTTGACAGCTTTTGGGTCAATTTGGAAGGGTGCTCTTCAAGGACCCCTAAGGTATCCCTTGGGGAATCATACCCGAACGTTCCAACCCAAACAAACTCTAATACATGTTTAACACTTCTTTGCAAAATTTCATTAATCTCCAACTTCTAAAACGCAATGAAACATGCCGAGGAACACTAGCACCTATTTCACTAGTCTCCGGACGTCATGGTCATTCCTTGACGTTTTGACTCTAAAACTTCCTAAATTATTTATATGCATTATTTTATCGCCTTAAAACAGTGTTACAAACCTTAGTTAAACATGTGAGGCTCTAGTTTAAGTCATGTACTTCTCGAGTGTTACATTATCCCCCTCTAGGATCATTCCTCCGTGTATGACATTAAAATCTTTCGTAGGGAAAGATAGACTCAATACTAGCAGCCCAACAAACAACATACAATACCAACATGAGTGGTAATTCGAATCAACATTGAAGCATGGAATTTAAATATAGCAACTCAATTTAAAATTTACCAAATTTAGGAGTCAACATCACAACATGAGGAATTTCCTTGTCAATATCAACATGACCATCAAGTCACTTATGCCAAAACTTCTTTCAACACATCAACATTCTCATTTTTATCTCATAAAGGCAACAATACATCAAATATACAGATAAGTGTAACTTAAGAAAAGAGTATTCTTTTCTCATTAAAAACTCATTTTAGCATAAACCCTTTTACCATAATTACGCATATTAAAAAAAAGTTGAATTCAAATTTATTCATTATTTTCATTATTAATAGGAACAACTAAACTTAGTTAGGGAAAAGATGAGGATAAAGGGACTTCATGTCGACATCGACCTCCCATGTTGCTCTCTCAACTAGGTGGTTTCTCAATAGAAATTTTACGAAGGTCGCTTTTTTGTTTCCTCAATTTCTTAACTCGACGATTTAAAATTTCTATCGCACCTCTTCATATGAGAGGTCCTAATCCACACCAAGCACTTCAATAGGGAGTACGGACATGGGATCACGAATGCACTTCTTAAGTACAAAAATATGGAATACCGAATGAACCTAAGCTAGTTCACTAGTTAATCTAAACTCGTATGCAACCTTTCTTACCCTTTGCAAAACCTCATAGGGATCCACATACCGATGACTTAACTTTCCCTTCTTTCTAAATGACACCACACTTTTCATAGGTGAAATCTTCAAATACACCTTATCACCTACTTTGAATATTAAGATCTCTTCTCCTATTGTCTGCAAAGGACTTTTGCAGACAATAGGATGTTTTCAACCTATCGCTTATCACACAAACCTTCTCCTAGACTTAATAGATTATTTCAGGTCCAATGAGTGAAGATTCTCCAACCTCAAACCACCCAACCAAAGACCTACATATCCGACCATAGAGTGCTTCAAATGGAGCCATTGAAATACTCGAAAGTCAACTATTGTTATAGGAGAACTCAATCAATGACAAATGATCATCCCAATTCCCTTTAAAGTATATCACACAAGTTGTTAACATATCCTCAAGGGTTTGAATAGTAAGCTCCTCTTGACCATCCGTTTGGTGATGAAAAACAGTGCTAAGCTTTACTTGTGTACCCAACCCTTTTTGGGGAAGTCCTCCAAAAACAATAAGTGAATTGATAACATCTATCTAATATGATGGACAAAGGAATCCCGTGAAGACTCACAATCTTATTAATGTAAATTATTTCATAATCCTGTGCTGAATAAGTGGACTTGACGGGGATAAAATGAGTGGATTTTTTCAATCTATACACTATCACCTAAATTGAGTTATTTTGCCTCGTAGTCCGAGGCAATCCAACTACAAAATCCATGTTGATTTTTTGCCACTTCCAAGTAGGAACACCAATTTCTTGGATTAGACCACTAGTCTTTTCATGCTCGGCTTTCACTTGTTGGCAATTCAGATACCTAGCTACAAACTCCGCTATGTCCCTTTTTAGGCCATCCCACCAATATACCTTTGTAAGGTCCCGGTACATTTTTGTGGAACCCGAATTGATAGAATATCGGAAACATGAGCTTCCCCTAACAACCTATTCCTCAAATCATTAACTTATGGTATACATAATCTATTTTGGTACCTTTGAACGCCATCCCCCTTGGGAAAATGACTCATTCAACTTGTTTAGTATAGGTTCCTTCATCACTATCAATAGTGGATAAATATATTGTGTGGACTTCACCTCAACCACTAAGGATGACTTAGAGTTATTATGAACTATAAAACCACCAACTGGGGACTCTTCCGACCGAACCCCAATATAGCCAACATATATGAACATCTTTCACTAAGTATTTCTTGCCTTCTTCCACATGAGACACATTGCTTATGGTCATACGACTGAAAGCGTCCTCTACCACATTAGCTTTGGTGAGATGGTAAAGAAAACTCATGTCATAACCTTTCAACAATTCCACTATCTTCATTGACGGAGATTCAACTCCTTTTGTGTAAATACACATTGAAGACTCTTATGGTCGGTATACACATCCACATGAACACCATACAAGTTATGCCTGCATATTGTTAAAGCAAACACTATGTCTACTAATTCAAGGTCGTGAGTTGGATAGTTATTTTATTGCACCTTGAGTTTTTTTAGAGGCATATGCTACTACTTTCCCATGTTGCATAAGAACAAACTCGAAGCACACTAGAGATGCATCACAATATACCATAAAGCCTTTGGTACCCTCCGGTAAGGTCAAAATAGGAGTTGAGGTAATCCTATCTTTCAAAATTTTGAAGCTCTTTTTTTATGCTTCCGACCACTCAAATTTCACACTCATTTGCATCAAGGTAGTCAAAGGAGAATCAATGGATGCAAAACCATCCACGAACTTCCTATAGTACCCAGCCAAACCCATTAATGCCGGTTGGAGTCAATAATTTAGGCCAATTCATAACCACCTCAGTTTCTTTGAATCGACCTCAATACCCTCACTTGAGATAATATGACCAAGAAACTCCACCGATCTCAACCAAAACTCAATCTTGATATACTTGGAAAATAGTTGGTGTTCCTAAGAGACTTATAATCCCTCTCTCAAATGGTCCATGTGTTCACCCTCATTTTTTGAATATACAAGGACGACATCAATGAATGTGATGACAAAAAAATCTAGGTAATATTGAAACACCCTATTTATAAGGTCAATAAAATTCTTTGGGGTATTAGTGAGACCAAAGGATAATACTAGGAACTCATAGTTACCATACCTAGTTCAAAATCACGTTGTAGGTAGATCCTCTCCTCTCACCCTAAATTTGTGATACCCAGATCTCAAGTCCATCTTAGAAAAGTATATTGCCCCTTGGAGTTGATTAAACAAGTTGTCAATTCGAGAGAGAAGACATTTGTTATTAATGGTGACCTTATTAAGTAAACAATACTCAGTGCACATCCTAAGAGACCCATCCTTCTTCTTCACAAACTGTCACGACTCAAAATTATTCGTGAGTGGCACCCACATTTACCTCCTTAGGTGGGCGAACCAACACATTTAAACCCCAACCTATACAAATAGTTCAACTATAAATAACATAAATAATGCGGAAACTCCAAAACATACTAAGCAACCAATTTAAATAATTTTCTAAAGTTTAATACTTATCATCCCAAAATCTGATAGTCATCACATCAAGGACATCTATTCCAAAATTACCAAGTCTAAGAGTGTTTAAGAAACCAAAATAAGCATTAAGATGGTCCATGTCCAAAATTCAAAGACATCAAGACGTGAATGAGGGAATCCAACACGAGCTAGAATTAATAGCTCACCCTGAACTCTGATGTGCTGGAGACTGGCTAGAGCTGAGGGTGAGTCGATGTCGATGGTACACTTGCTCCACTCCACAAAAGAACAGAGTAGAAAATACAAGTAGGGGTCAGTACAAGGAACACGTACTGAGTAGGTATCATCGGTCAACTTAAAATAGAAATCAATATATATTGAATAATAATATAAAATCAACTACAATACTTGACAGGTGGCAAGCAACAAACACATGAACCATTGACAACAACGACACCATAATAGGTACAACATCAAACACACCTATGAGGACTCATGCCTCCACAACATACTCATTTGGAAAATAGGTTCTTTGAGATTAAGTATATTAAGTTACTTCAAGATTCCTTGCCTTTAATGTAATTGTGTCGGAACGTGACACTCCGATCCCATAATACCGTGTCGGAATGTGACACTCCGGTCTAATAATAGCGTGTCGGAACGTGACACTCCGATGCAAAAATACCATGTCGGAACGTGACACTCCGGTCCAATTATCTCATTATTTTATTTCATCAAGCATTCTTTATTCAATGCGTCATTTTAATAGAGAGGGTTTAAGATTAGAAATTCAACAGTCTCATAATTTTAGGCCATCCACAAACCACACAATCAAGTACATAGGAGACTTTACAATATCACTCAATACATATCAATCGCTATTTAGAGTTTATCTATCAAATAGAAATAAACCATAACCTACCTCCACCGAAGAACCGAAGTCAAGCAACTACTTCTCCAATGCTTTTCCATTCCTCAATGCTTCCGAACCCTTCCAAGCTATCAATTATGTGTGCATAATTTATAAGTTAACGAGTATAGGAATACTCATATTATTCTTTATCTAGTCTAGACCCAAAAGTTCACCTAATTCTATAAATAATTTCATAAAGTTCAAACCTAAGGGTAAGTCTTAGTTCCTCTATTTAGCCTAACTTTAATGAAATTTAAGTAATTCAATACACTTAATATTGAATTACCTATCTCAATATATCTAAATTATAGTCTATTATATGATAATTAGAAGAACCAAATTTATAACAAAATTAAACTAGTCTTGGACTAATAATCTGCCCAAACAACTTATTTACAAAATGTTACCATATGACCACAATTTAATTAAATGTATTTTTTCTCAATTCTTCAAAATTTATCAATAAGACTAATATCCCATTAGGAGTTCCTGTACGCCACTCAACTCGTCAATTTATTTAATTGTGCTTAATCATTGTTCTTTTATTATTTTAAAGATAACAATCCTTCTGCTATTAACAAATTTCCTTTCCTTTCATATATTTAATTTTTTCACTAATACCGTTTCCAATGTCTTTTAATAATCACTCTATACCTTAGTAACATTCTTATCTAATTATGAAATTTTCTACTATAATTTAATCACGGTAATATTAATTCTTCTGTAATCACAATTTTCTACACACCTTAAAATCAATAACATCATTTCTTGACCATCACGATGCCATAATCATCCTCCAATTATGTTGCTTCCATTTCCCATACAAACCCACAAAAATTTATCCCTACCATTTTCATATACAAAAGTTATAATACCGTCCTTCTAATTTTTAATAATATAATAATAGTCATAAATTCTTGCCTAACATTTACTAACTAAAATTGGACAACCAACTTATTGAACATATAAAACAAATGGATCATTAATGCATTCCACCTAATTAATATAACCCATCACATATTACTTAAGGAAAATTAAAAAGTTGAAGCATTACCTGAATGACAATCGTTTCTGATTGACGCCGCCGGTAATGTTTCTCTCGTTACTCTTCTTTATCTATTTTCTTTTCCTCTACAGATTATTTACTACCATAGTTATTAAAAGACTAATTATAAATATGATAATATATACCCACTATTTATTTTAATATTATATTCTTAACCACTAACTAAATAAATTAGTAAAACTACCCCATTAATTTCATAGTTATAATTATGAATAGTCCAAAACACCCAATTAAATCTATCGGAAAGTATTTTCTGACATAAAGGTTCTAGTGCTCAAAGCGATGGAAAATGGTTGTTACAATAGATACCAATTTACCCTTCGTTCGTCCTCGAACGATCAAAAGAAGGGCGAGGGCGAGAAAGAGTACCTGAATCGGTAAAAAGATATGGATATCTTTCATGCATATCAGCCTCACTCTCCCAAGTGGACTCTTCAACTGGTCGATTCTTCCACAGCACCTTGATAGAAGCAATCTCTTTTGATCTCAATTTGCGGACCTCCCTATCTAGAATAGCAACAGGCTCCTCCTCATAAGACAAATTCTCATCAAGAAGAACTGATTCCCAACGAATAATGTAGTTTCCATCACCATGGTATTTTTTCAGCATAAAAACATGAAATACCGGGTGCACTCCTGACAGTGCTGGAGGCAAGGCTAATTCATAGGCCACCTCCCCCACGCGCTTAAGTACTTCAAATGGTCCAATATACCTCGGACTTAGCTTACCTCTCTTACCAAATCACATCACACCTTTCATGGGTGAAACCTTCAGCAAGACTTGTTCACCCTCCATAAAATCCAAGTCTCTAACCTTTCGATCTGCATATTCCTTCTGCCTACTCTAGGCTGCTAAAAGCTTTTCTTGAAAAAATTTCACTTTCTCTAATGATTCCCTCAGAAGATCAGTACCCCAAGGTCTGACCTCAAATGGATCAAACCAACCAATAGGGGCCCTATATCTCCTCCCATACAATGCTTCAAATGGGGCTATATCAATACTCGAATGATAGCTATTGTTGTATGAAAACTCTTCTAAGGGTAAGAATTTATCCCAATGACCACCAAAATCTATCACACACGTACGAAGAATATCCTCCAGCACTTGAATTGGTTGCTCTGACTTACCATTGGTCTGAGGGTGAAATGCAGTACTAAGATCCAGTCTAGTACCTAATTCAGCATGTAATGTCCTCCAAAACATAGACGTAAATTGTGTACCTCTATTTGATATTATGGAAAGTGGAACTCCATGCAATCGAACAATCTCAGAGACATAGAGTTTGGCTAACTTCTCGGCATTGTAAGTAATCTTAATCGGAATGAAGTGAGCAGACTTATTTAACCTGTCAATAATTACCCAAATAGAATCAAACTTATGCAATGTCTTTGGAAGACCAACTACGAAATCCATTGCGATTCTTTCCCACTTCCATTTAGGAATGGGTAATCTCTGAAGTGTCCCTCCAGGCCTTTGGTGTTCATACATTACCTGCTGACAATTCGAGCATTGGGCAACAAAATCCACAATGTCACGCTTCATTCTACTCCAGCAAAAATGTTGCTTTAGATCACGATACATCTTGGTTGCACCAGGATGTATAGAATACGTTGAACTATGAGCCTCTGTAAGAATAGTGTGAATCAAATCATCCACACGGGGCACACATACCCTTTCCTTAATCCTCAAGAAGCCTTCTTCATAAATTGATGCCTCTTTAGCCTCTCCTCGCAATACCATTTCTCGAATTCGGCTCAGCTTCTCATCAGCAAACTGATTTCCCTTAATCTTTCAAGAAAAGAAGATTTTGCCTCCACACAGGCCAAAAATCCTCCTTTCTCTAGTACTTCCAGACTCATAAAGTCATTAGCCAAAGTCTGCACCTCTCTAGCCAATGGGCGTCTAGAAACTTGTAAGTGGGCTAAACTACCCATGCTCCCTGCTTTTCTACATAAAGCATCTTCCACAACATTAGCTTTTTCTAGGTGATACAAAATAGTAATATCGTAGTCTTTCAATATTTCCACCCACCTCCTCTCCCTCAAATTCAAATCTTTCTGAGTAAAGACATACTGTAAACTATGATGATATGTATAAACTTCAAACTTGACCCCATATAGATAATGTCTCCATTGCTTTAATGAAAGTACAACTGCAGCTAACTCCAAATCATGGGTCGGATAGATACCTTCATGCACTTTCAATTGCCTCGAAGTATAAACAATTACATTCCTATCCTACATTAGCACTGCACCCAAACCAGAATAAGATGCATCACAATAAACAATAAAATTCTTACCTTCCACTGGCAAGGTAAGAATTGGTGCTGTAGTCAACAAGGTCTTGAGTTTCTGGAAGCTTTCTTCACATTCGTCCGACCATACAAATGGAACATTCTGCTTAGTCAAATTTGTCAGCTGGGAAGCAATAGAAGAAAATCCCTTGACAAATCGACGGTAGTAGCTAGCTAAACTAAAAGCTCCTTACCTCTGAAACATTAGTAGGTCTTACCTAACTCTTCACTGCTTCAATCTTAGAAGGATCCACCATCACTCCATCCATAGAAACCACGTGCCCCAAGAAGGACACTGAATCTAGCCAAAACTCACACTTGGAGAATTTGGCATAAAGCCTTTTCTCTCTCAACAACTCCAACACAACTCTCAAATGCTCCTCATGTTCTTTCATGCTCTTTGAGTATATCAGTATATCATCAATAAATACAATAACAAAGAGATTCAGATATGGTTTAAAAATCCCGTTCATCAGGCTCATGAAAGCAGCAGGGGCATTCGTAAGCCCAAAAGACATGCTAAGAATTCATAATGCCCATACCTAGTTCGAAAAGCAGTCTTTAGAACATCTGTTGCCCGTATTTTCAATTGAGGATAACCAGATCTCAGATCAATTTTTGAGAAGGCACAAGCACCTCGTAACTGATCGAACAAATCATCAATGCGAGGAATGGGATACTTGTTCTTAATAGTTACCTTATTCAGTTGCCTGTAGTCTATGCACATCCGGAAACTTCTATTTTTCTTCTTCACAAATAAAATAGGAGCACCCCAAGGGGATGCACTCGGTCTAATAAAACCTTTACCTAACAACTCATGAAGTTGGGCCTTTAACTCCCTTAACTCAGGTGGAACTATTCTATAAGGTGGAATGGAAATGGGGCGAGTACCCGGCTCCAGATCAATACAAAAATCAATATCCCTATCCGGTGGCTTACCAGGAAGGTCTGCAGGAAACACATCCAGAAACTCATGGACTATCGAAACAGACTCAATAGAAGGTACTTTGGAAGTATCATCCCTGAGATGTGCCAAGAAAGATAAACAACCCTTACTCACCATCCTCTTAGCACAAAGAAAAGAGATAATACGAACTAGAGTCGAAATATAGTCACCCTCCCACACTAGTGGATCTGTCCCAGGCTTAGCCAATGTCAAAGTTTTAGCATTACAATCTAAGATTGCAAAATTTGGAGAAAGCCAATTCATACCCAAAATTACATCAAAATCAACCATCTCTAGAATAATCAAATCTACATAAGTACTGCTCCGCACAAAAGTCACAAGGCATGACCTATACACCTTTTCAACTATCACAGACTCACCCACATGAGTAGAGACACGAATAGGCATGTCAAGTTAATCACAATATAAATCAAAACCAGTAGCAAATGAGGAAGATACATATGAAAATATGGATCCAGGATCAAAAAATACAGAAGCCATGCAATCACAGACCAAAAGAGTACCTGTGATAATAGCATCAGATATCTCTGCTTCAGACCTCCCGGGGAAAGCATAACAATAGGCCTTATCACCTGTCTGTCCATTGCCCCTACCAAGCTGCGTTGCAGTAGTTTCAACTTGCCCGCCACCCCGACTTAATTGGTGACCACCATTACCTTGGCCACCACGTCCTCCAGTATGGCAGCCTCTACCATGACCACCTCTACCTCTAACTACTGGGGGTGTGTAACTCTGTTTTGGGCAATATTTCCTAATATGTCCAGCCTCTCCACATTCATAACAATTTTTGGAGTCAAGTACAGGTCTATGTGAAAATGACGAAGTCTGGAGATAACCTCCAAACTCAGAAAAAGTTCGACTCATCTACGATGGACCCCCGGCTAAAGGCTGTAATGAAGACTAAATAGGACGGGCTGGATAACCTCCTGAACTCTACCCTTTGGAGTAAGAACCACTAAACTCACCTCCCTTACGAAACTTCTTAAATGTTGAAGTTGTGGTGAAGTCGTCTGGCTTCACCCCCTTTACCTCTATCAAAAAATCAACCACCACCTGAAAGGATTTTGCTGCAGCAGCTACCTGTAAGGTTGGAATCTGCAAATCTGACCTCAATCCTTTCACAAAGCGGCGAATCCGCTCTTGTGGATTGAAGCAAAGCTGAGTGGCATACCTGGATAGTGCATGAAATTTGTCCTCATAAGCAGCAACAGACATCCTTCCTTGCTTTAGGCTCAGGAACTCATCTCTCCTCCTATCCCTCAAAGTCCGGGGCAAATACTTCTCCATAAATAAGATAGAAAATGATGCCCAAGTCATAGGTGGTGCCCTTGCTGGTTGACACTCAACATACGACCACCACCACATTTTCGCATCCCCCTGAAACTGGTAGGTCACAAATTCAACACCGAATCATTCTACTATGTCCATCTTATGTAGCAGCTCATGACACTCAACCAGAAAATCATAGGCATCTTCAGATTCAGCGCCCTTAAAGACTGGAGGTTTCAACTTTAAGAACTTAATGAAAAGTTCATGTTGATCACCTATCATTATCGACCATGTAGTCAATCGAGGAAACGTGCCTACTTCCAATGATGCATCCATGCGGGGAGCCACAGCAGCTGCATGTTGTACTCCACGAACCTAAGGTGCTGGTGCAGAAAACACTGGAGGTGTCTGTCCCTGATCAGATAACCCGCTAAGATAAGTAAGAACCTGATTAATCATCTCTGGGGTAGGCTGGGGTGGTAATTCCTTATCCCGAACCTGCTCATTTTCCCCTTCCTCACCCTCTCTCACTACCTCATCAGTAGCTGGAGGAGTCACTGCTCAATTCCTAGCTGGACCAGGTGTTTGTCCTCTACCTCTAGTGGGCTTCCTCCTGCGACCTCTACCACAGCCTCTTTCCACTGCTCCTCCTCGAGTTACAACCCCAATGATTGGCTCAGACGCACCCTGTCTTGTCGGTTTTTGTGTTGGCACAATTGTTGCTCTACTTCTAACCATCTGCAAAGCAGAGTGAATGTCAGATACCAATTTGTATCACCTAGATACCAATTGGATCCAAGTAATAGCACGAAAGAA
This sequence comes from Solanum chilense, assembly GCA_032847665.1. Taxonomy (NCBI): domain Eukaryota; kingdom Viridiplantae; phylum Streptophyta; class Magnoliopsida; order Solanales; family Solanaceae; genus Solanum; species Solanum chilense. The sequence continues at coordinate 26,711,902 of CM064973.1, forward strand.
AGAAAGAATGGAGTTTTCCTAAAGTCCTATAGCCTCTCGAAGAAAAGTAAAGGTGTCCCCATATCATTTCTCAAGACTCTACTAGACTTGTCCCTGTGTGATGAGATCAACGAACCCCTGGCTCTGTTACCAAGTTTGTCACGACCCAAAATGATTCGTGAGTGGCACCCACACTTACATCCTTAGGTGGGCGAACCAACACACTTAAACCCCAACCTATACCAATAGTTCAACTATGAATAATATAAATAATGCGGAAGCTCCAAAAGATACTAAGCAACCAATTTAAATAAGTTTCTAAAGTTTAATACTTATCATCCCAAAATCTGATAGTCGTCACATTAAGGACATCTATTTCAAAATTACCAAGTCTAAGAGTGTTTAAGAAACCAAAATAAGCATTAAGATGGCCCATGTCCAAAATTCAAAGACATCAAGACGTGAATGAGGGAATCAAGCACGAGCTAGAATTAATAGCTCACCCTGAACTCTGATGTGCTGGACATTGGCTAGAGCTGAGGGCGAGTCAAACTCGATGGTACACTTCCTGCACTCCACAAAAGAAAAAATAAGAAAATACAAGTAGGGGTAAGTACAAGGAACATTTACTGAGTAGGTATCATCGGTCAACTCAAAATACAAATCAATATATATTGAATAGTAATATAAAATCAAATACAATACTTAACAGGTGGCAAGCAACAAACACATGAACCATTGACAACAACAACACCATAATAGGTACAACATTAAACACACCTATGAGAACTCATGCCTCCACACCATACTCATTTGGAAAATAGGTTCTTTGAGATTAAGTATATTAAGTTACTTCAAGATTCCTTGCCTTTAATGTTATTGTGTCGGAATGTGACACTCCGATCCCATAATACCGTGTCGGAAAGTGACACTCCGATCCAATAATACCGTGTCGGAACGTGATACTCCGATCCAATAATACCGTGTCGGAACGTGACACTCCGATCCAATTATCTCATTATTTTATTTCATCAAGCCTTGTTTATTCAATGCGTCATTTTAATAGAGAGGGTTTAAGATTAGAAATTCAATAGTCTCATAATTTTAGGCCAACCACAAACCACACAATCAAGACATATAACCACACAATCAAGTACATAGGAGGCTTTACAATATCACTCAATACATATCATCGCTATTTAGAGTTTATCTATCAAATAGAAATAAACCATAACCTACCTCCACCGAAGAACCGATGTCAAGCAACTACTTCTCCAATGCTTTTCCTTTCCTCAATGCCTCCGAACCCTTCCAATCTATCAATTATGTGTGCATAATTTATAAGTTAAGGAGTCTAGGAATACTCATATTATTCTTTATCTAGTCTAGACCCAAAAGTTCACCTAATTCTATAAATAATTTCATAAAGTTCAAACCTAAGGGTAAGTCTTAGTTCCTCCATTTAGCCTAACTTTAATGAAATTTAAGTAATTCAATACACTTAATATTTAATTACCTATCTCAATATATCTAAAATATAGTCTATAATATGATAATTAGATGAACCAAATTTAAAAAAATATTACACTAGTCTTGACCTAATAATCTGCCCAAAGAACTTATTTACAAAATGTTACTATATGGCCACAGTTTAATTGAATCTTTTTTTTCTCAATTCTTCAAAATTTATCAATAAGACTAATATCCCATTAAGAGTTCCTGTGCGCCACTCAACTCCTCAATTTATTTAATTGTGCTTAATCGTTGTACTTTTATTATTTTAAAGATAACAATCCTTCTGCTATTAACATATTTCCTTTCCTTCCATGTAATTAACTTTTTCAGTAATACTGGTTGCAATGTCTTTTAATAATCACGCTATACCTTAGTAACATTCTTATCTAATTATGAAATTTTCTACTATAATCTAATCACGGTAGTATTAATTCTTCTCTAATCACAATTTTCTACACACCTTAAAATCATTAACATCAATTCTTGACCATCACGATGCCATAATGATGCTCCAATTATGTTGCTGCCATTTCCCATACAAACCCACAACAAATTTATCCCTACCATTTTCATACACAAAAGTTTTCATATCGTCCTTCTAATTTTTAATAATATAATAATAGTCATAAATTCTTGCCTAACATTTACTAACTAAAATTGGACAACCAACTTATTGAACATATAAAACAAATGGATCATTAATGCATTCCACCTAATTAATATTACCCATCACATATTAGTTAAAGAAAATTAAAAAGTTGAAGCATTACCTGAATGACAATCGTTTCTGATTGACGCCGCCGGTAATGTTTCTCTCGTTACTCTTCTTTATCTATTTTCTTTTTCTCTACAGATTATTTACTACCCTAGTTATTAAAAGACTAATTATAAATATGATAATATGTACCCACTATTTATTTTAATATGATTTTCTTAACCACTAACTAAATAAAATAGTAAAACTACCCCATTAATTTCATAGCAATAATTATAAATAGTCAAAAACACCCATTTAGATCTATCGGAAAGTATTTTCTGACATAAATGTTCTAGTGCTCAAAACGATCAAAAATGGTCGTTACACAAACAATACACGAACACCCCATGGAGAAATACTAGGTTGAATTAAACATTTATCTAGTAAATCCTTGAGTTGATCCTTCAACTCTTTCAATTCGGCCGAAGCCATCCTATAAGGAGGAATTGAAATAGGATTAGTATCCGGTAATAAATTAATACCAAAAATAATTTCCCATTAAGGAGGAATTAGGAGAAAGTCATTAGAAAGACTTCCCAAAAGTTCTTCACTATGGGGACCAACTCAATAGGAGGAATGTGGGTTTGAAGATCTTTGACTCTTATAATATGGTAAAGGCACTCCTTAGAGATTATTTTACAAGCTTTTAAAAAAGAGATGATACGACCTCTAGGAATTGAATTACCCCTTTTCCACTCTATGACGGGTTTATTTTGAAAGTTTAACTTGACTACCCTAATCCGAAATCAATAAAAGCAAAACAAGCATGCAACCAATCCATTTCCAAAATAATATTGAAATCAACTATATCAAGTTCTACAAAATCCACCCATATAACATTATTGGGAAAGGATATAGGACAACTCCTAAAGGCTCTTCCAGCCACAAAGAAGTCACCCACTAGGGTTGGAGCCGAAGGTGGTTCAATTAAAATATCTAGTTAAACATTAAACTTTTTAGCTACTAGAAGAGTTACAAATGATAAGGTAGCACCGGGATCAGGTAAATCATAAACATCCATAGATAAGACTTGTAAATTATGGTGACCACATCGGAAGACTCCTCTTGCTCACCCCTAGAGAGGAGCGAATAAAGTGGTTTCTCTTTTGAGCTTCGAGAGTAGTAGCACTTGTTTGAGCTTAACTACTCCACTTCTCTTGAATCTTTATATTAAGGAAATCTCTAGCCTTATGGCCACTCTTAACACAGCCAAACAAATTCTTCGTCTCAACTAGAAACTCACCATAATTCCTCTTACCACACTTGGAAAAAGTTGGTTTCTACTAGGTGAACTTCTGCTTCTTGCCTTGTGGGACATAGAGTTAGACACCCTCTCACCACGAGCCTTGGGAAACATGAAAGGAACTTGGTCGGAAACCATCTTTTTGACCCTAGGCTTGTCTTGAACCTCAAGCCTACCTTTGGAAGTACCTCCCTAATAAGACTTGGCCCTTTTAAACTCTCTATTCTTCCTCTTGAGTCTAGTATCTTCAACTTGTTGTGCATGAACCATCAACCTAGAAATATCCATATTGTCATGGAGCATCGTCGAACGACTCTTTTTAACAAAATAATCGGACACTCCTGTGATAAAAAGAATAATCTCATCCCTTGGGTTAGACACAAAGAAAGGAGAATATTGGACAACTTAGTAAATTTCAAGGAGTATTGTTGCCCACTCATAACTCATTGACGAAGGTTGATGAATTATTCCAATTTTGGCTCCCTTTTCTCCCCAACCAAAAATAATCAAGGAAAGCCCTTCTAAACGCCTCCCAAGTGATAGGACCCACTCTCACGTCCGTATTATCTCTCCATTGGGTGTACCATGTTTGAGGTACATCCTTGGTTTGGTATAAAGCTAACTCGTCCTTTTAATTTGAAGTCAACCCCAAGGCATGAAGAATATAGAATACCTCATCAATGAAGTCTCAAGGATCCTCATTCATATCGACCCATAAAACATAGAAGGGTTTATCCACATGAAGTCCCCAAGCGGGAAGTTGTAGTTCTAGCATTTGGTGGAATACGAGGTCCAACCTCCCGATTGGCTTAAGCCATCATGGATCAGGCTTGAGGTGCTACCGCTTGAGCTTGGGTAGTCATTGCTTGAGCCAAAAATAAAAAATGCCAAACTTATTTCTTAATCCGTCATAGGTGGAGGAATGACCAAATCTTGAACTTGTGGAGGGACTAGGTTATCTTGGGGAGGAACACCCACATTATACGAATCTTTCTCCAGTCTTCTTGCCGCTGCACGTCTTGTAGTCATATACTACATCCACATTAATAGGATTAGAAGAAAGAGGAACAAAAAGTGTTACCACTCATAAGATACGAATTTTAAGATTACCAATAAGTGAGAATTGCTAAGAGACACATAGCCTCTCATTCATAAGTATGGAGCGCTTCACACCCATGAACAAGCGTCTAAGTAGACGTAGTTCAAATAGACATCAATCCTAAGATTTCTTTGATCTCATGATCAGATACTATGTTTGTCACGATCGAGGAGCAATCCGTAGGCGTAATCGACGTCGTCATCATCGGAGAGGACTAAGAATAGCATCTTAGCATTCGTCATCACAAATCATAGGCTAAAAATATGGAAGAATTAAAACTTTTCATACATACATCAATATTGTGAGGTTTACATAGACCTCTCACATACTACGTATGGAGTTTTCATAGACTAGTCACATGGTAAGCTTACATAGGCTTCGCGATTAGAAAACATAATCAATATATAAGAATTAGTTTAATGCTTTGTCTAATATTGAACCATCTAAACGAGTAGAAATCTTGGACTTACCTACTACAAAGTCAATATGCCAATATAGGCATACATCAATATCATAATTAAAGAAGAATGAGCAATGTCTTTAAGATAATACAACTTTAAAGCTAAAATGTGGAACAAGGTAACATCAATACATGGGAAATAGGATCCAAGTCTTCTTCAATCTTCCTACTAAAAACTCAATGACCGAAACCTACATAATTGTTGAAATATAGAACAATGGGTAAGTGCACCACTTGTACTATGTATGGAAACATATGCACATAAACATTGAAATAAATTTAAAAGGGACATTTGATAAAAACCATGCTAAGTTACCTTTTTGAAATAACTTATGCACAACTAAAACAACATATAAGTTAACATTTATATATTCCTTATAACAAGACTATATTCACCACAAGACCAAATAATCAAATTGATCAATTCAACATGTGTAGTAGCATATTAGGAAAACATAACCAAAGAAACTCCAACGTCATGTTATAACAACAAAGCATGTATAAGAGTTCATAACATTACAAAATATGCAAGACCCATACTCATAACTCCTTACTAAGCATACAAGTGCAATGACCAAGTAAAGTCCTATAACCTCACTCAACCAAGTAAACCAAACAAAGTATCACAAATAATGTCTAAATTCATATATCACAACATTAAGAGTACACATCATCATGTTTAGCAATATAGACCAATAAAATGTTCATAAGTGAAACTAACATCATATAGGATCATCAACTTGTAAAGTCAACATATGCATATAATTTACTTTATTAGAACATAGTAACATCCTCCTAGGACTTTCCTCAAGGTAAAATAGTCCAATTAATAGGTAGAGTCCCATACCCCTACATAGACTAAGTCAAACCCCTTAAGTAACCCTCGTTAGAGTTCACTTTATTACTTCATTTTTACTTTTGGGAAAAGTTGTATTAACCGACATAGACAACATGAGATAATGTGGAATCCCATGTAATGAAACCCTACACCAAAAGAAGGTAGACTACTTGCCAAGGTAGTACCAAAACATGAACATGATATTCTAGGTGGATTTAGTAGCTAGTATTCCTATGGGGGCAACATAGTTCAACAACTAGGAGACATAGTAGAGATCCTCTTTATGAAAGTGGCATTGTAATCTCAATCTCATTAGCATGTAGTTTTACCTACCTTCCCTACTTGGGAAGGGATATTCCTCATTACTAGTTCACTCGGTTCTAAGCTAGAGTCCCTTTTTGAAATTTCTTTAAGCCTTTATTAATAATCATAACTTAGTATAGGTCATAGGAGACTAACCCCCTTGTATATCATAATCATTAGCTCATTATGAATTTCATGAGAACTTCCTATCTATAAAACCCTCATATGTGAGATTAACACAATGTCATCATCATGTCATATTCAGGCACATAAGTGATTCCCAATCTCACAGTCCATATAGTCAAGACATTTCAACTATATGCGTCATACCATCACCTATACAACCTAATCACTATTAACACTTCAATTGAATACCATCATCAAGTATAAGCAATCACAATTGAAGAAAAGATTCAAGATCATAGTTATTACCACTTCACCTTCACAAGTATTCTTCCATGGTCGTACTATCAACCAACCATATTCATCCATTAATAGGGCTTAATATAATCACATAATAGTAATTAACACAATACCTAAGTCAATTGCATCATCACTAACCAATTCAACACCAATTCATCACCTAAGGTTAAGGAAATAATGTTAATTAATGATATCTTCTATAGAAAACAACTAACCTAATTTACCAATAATCCATAATAACGAATTCATAATAATCAAAAGAAATCAAGAACAATACAATTTGAGACATCAATTTTGGATTAGAATGAAACCCATATTTTTCTCAATTTTTGGAAATCAATTTGAAAGAAGTGGAATTCAACTTGAAAGAACCCCTTGTGCAAAGGAGTCCCAAAGATGAAGAGTTCACACACCTTGTTAATCTTTGAGTATTGATTGAGATAAAATGAAGTTCTTGCACCCTTAAGCCTTTTGACCTTGGTTTTCTATTGAGTCTTCTATTGGGAAAGAGAAAGTAGACAGAAGGAAAAAATCTTGAGTTTTCTGAATTGAAAAGTGTAAGGTTATTTTAATGAGTGCTAGGACTTTAATAGTCTCTTAAATAACTAAAATAAACACCCTTAAAATCTAATTAAACCCCTAACTAACTAACCAATTAAATGAATTTATTAATATTGGACATCCCATAAAAGACCAGACCTACAAGACCCCGACCTATGGTTCATAAGTCAGTCGATACCCACCTGCACCCACTGTAGTGCGTCCATCATTGGCGACATAGAGACTGTTTTTGGGGCCTTTTTGAAAAATGACTAAGGATCCAACTACGAAGGCCATTGGCGCCTTATTGCCTAGATGACTGTCATTCATTTGGATCGTCGGTTGCTATTATCTTTTGACAACTTTTGGGTCAAATTGGAAGGGTCCTCCTCAAATACCCCTACGGTAGACCTTGGGAAATCTTACCCAGGTTTTTCAAACCTAAACATACTCTAATACATGTTTAACACCTTTTACGACCCGAATTCTGGAATTTGAATCGGAACTAGCGTTGTTGACCTCTCAGAGGTCGTAGACAAGCCACTTCTTGTATTCATCACATTCATATGGTTAATTTTAGCAGAAAATTTAAAACTTATTAAATTTATTAGGTATACATAGAGTTCATTATGTTATTACATAGTTACATCATATACTAAGCTAAAAGTAAAGAACAACCATCTATCATAAAGAATCAATTCGAAACAGAAGATGAATATATCATAATTAAGTTTGTCAAACAGGACCTTATAACAAAGCTTCGAAATTTTAAAGTATGAAATAAACGCTAGGGACAACATCAAATAACTTTGTCTACTACTAGGCTAGAGTAAAACTGTAGCACCCTCGAAATTAAGAGGACCTACCAAATGGCGTGGTGGGCGCTGATGTCTAAACCGTTGTATTGAATCTTCAATCTGTTGTATGAACTGAACCTATAAAAATAGTAAATTGTATGGGTTAGTACACGACTTGTACTATCTATGGGTGTATGCACACATACACATAAGGCTATGCATGATCAAGGAAAGCTTTTCCCAAAGAATATGTCATTACTGGAAAGTATAATCACTAGACTTTCCTAAATCGTTAGTTTTGAATTGTAAAATGAATATGATGTATTTTAGTATATTCAAAGCACACAACTTATTTTCTATATGATTAAGGAAATTAGTATAATCAACATAATTTTAGAACAACTCGGGCGAAGATTTGAGATTTTTATCCTCTTGAACCCGAGAGCTCCTCTTTGTATACTCAGTTTATCTTTAAGTCTTTTTCATCTTGTTGTTGTGTAGTTTTATAATTCATTTAATTCTATGCTTTACTTACAAGTGCAATGATTCATTGTAGTCCCATACCCACAATAAATAAAGTAAGTAATCCAAGAACTAAGGAATGATTTCAATATCCTTACAATGTGTCATTCATTACATTATGTATTCATTAACACTTCATAAGCCAGTCTGTATAGGCTATGCCACTTATTTCATCATTTTAATGTTAGGGAAGTTACAAAGCTGTGATTTGCTATTTTGTTTTCACTCCCCTATATTGACATAATATAAGAAGTCATTATGAGCCAATCTTATTAGGCTTTGCCTATTATTTGTTGAAACTTCATTGGTATTTATATTAGCTATTGACATTCTTAACCTCTTACTTTCATATTTCACTTCGAACATACATTCCATCATCTTTCTTTCTTTCTTTCTTTCTTAGAGACATCATAGAAGTAATATCATGCGAGCTAACATGAAATCTTGTGTATTCCCCACATTGAAAAGAGGTGATTCACCGGTTAAAATGAATCTACATCAGGTGAGCTACTCATGAAATCCATTGTGTACCCCACATTGAAAAGGGGTGATTCCCGGCTAAGGTGAATCTGTCTCAAGTCTTCACTCCACACTGAAAAGGAGTGTCCCACGGCTATAGTAAATCAACAACATATTTTTCAGCATTAACTGATATAGATCATCTGAGATAAACATGAAATCCAGTGTCTAACCCACACCGAAAAAAGGTGTTCGCACTGGCCAAGGTGAGATCGGAACATACCGAGCTCTCTTAGGTGGAAACCACCGATTTGTTCCTCTGTTGTCTAGTCAAGGTCCAAATATTAGGGACATAAAGAGAATAATTATCCACCTCGGTTGTATCCTCGTCTTATGAGACTTACCCGTGAAAGCACATGCTCATAACTAGCCTATCGGTGCTTTGCTCACTTTCATTATCTTCTTATCTTTTACAGTTAACTTAAACGTTATGGAAGCTCGCTTCTAGATTATGATTTACTTACTCTATTGATGACTTGTCATCCTTTTCTTTACATTGATGAAATGATAATTGTCCTTAAATAACATCATTGGTGTTAATGAGACTGGTCTCACATGTTCTAACACCTTCATTTGTGAGTATTTTTAACGTAGTAGCTTAGGTGTAAGTGAGGGTTATATCACTTTTTTTAACACCTCATTTTGGTCACTTACTTAACTTAGACATCTTTAGTTATTTTGTTACTTGCTTACTTTCATTTAGGAGACTCATATCATTGTTTATGAACGATGAGCACTTCATTCAACGAGTTACATATGTTCATGGTTCATTATTTTAAAGCATGTTGGTAGTTGTCCCAATGAATGGCATGACCTTGAATATGAATTCATTGAATTACTTTAGAAGCACTGGTGATGTCATTTCCTTATTTTGGCTACATACGATTGGCATATGATTTAGTATTGGCTAAACAATTATGGAACAGGTTACATAACCATCTTTGTTGACATAGACCCATTTTACATTCCTTCATGTTTAGTTTTGTGTGTATGAACCATTATCCAATATTTTAATTATATAACATAATATTATAGCCATTTCCATGCATCCCTTTTCGACAGTGTACTGTAAGCCATTTTATTGGCATAAGGCAGGCAACTTACTCAAGTATAGATTCATGGAGATCTTTTAAGCCAATCTTAGTTCATGACATTAAGCATAACGTTTTTAAGCATCTTGGACAACATTTTATTAATATTTGATGAATATTGCATCTTCAAACAGTCACATTAACAATAAGTATGCATTAAGATGTCACACATCAACACTTAAACATTTTCAGATATAACTTAGAAAAACATTGTTCTTTAATTCATGTAAGAAACCTTAAGCCACATATGAGTTAATTTTATGGTTCATTCGACAGTAAATAATCAAGAACCCTACACATCAAGATCAGACAGAACCATATACCAACAACATGATTAAGATTAATCTATACAACACGAAAATCATATAAGTATACTAGGGAAGTAGGGAAGTTCGACAAGAACTTTGGAACAACCCTATTTTTCGAGATTTCATGGATTCATTCGGAGGAAAATACTCTTGGACAAAGAATTCTAGGAGATAAAAACCATACCTTATGTATAACTTAATCTACGAAGACTTCCTTGAACATGAACTTGGAGAAACCTTGAAATCGCCTAGAACGTCTATGAACTTTCTCCCTCTTTCTTTCATTCATTTTAGCATTGTGTTCTCTTGGTGTTTGATGGTGAGTTTTAGGTTTAGTAACCGATATTTAATCATTCAACTAAGTCTTAATAATTTAATTAAATAAGTATCTTAATTAATTACTAAAAAGCCCCTCCTAGATTGACTAGAACTAGGAAAACACAACACTCTAGTCAAATCTGAAATTATTCCTAAGAAATTCATTTTTACCATTTAAATTAATTAATTAAATGGATAATTTAATTAATTTTGGAACCTATGGTAGTTACTAAAGTACCCCTAAGTCATTGGAACCATAACTAACCCTTTTGGACCATCCAAGGTTAAGTACTGGGATGTTTCTTGAGTTATACTAGGTTAGTATAAGAATTTTTGTTTGATCCCTTTAATTTAATTAATTAAATTGCTAATTTAATTAATTAAGTTACCTAGATTAATTAATAAATTACCCTTAAGTCGTTATAACCATAACCAACCCTTCGGACCATCCCACGTTATGTACTTTGTTATTTTTTCTTGTCTTAACAGAAATCTGGAAATTACATTGCGATTTTTGTTTTTCCCTTTGAAATTAATTAATTAAGATCCTAAGTTAATTAATTAAAAAGTAACCTAGGGTAATTACTAGAGTATCTTTAAATTTTTAAGACAATAACCAACCCTTTGGACAATCCTAGGTTAGGTACTAGGTTGTCTCTTTAACTTGTTACTAGGTTAGTTTCACCCAATTAAGTCTTAGGTTTTAGGGTATACTAGATAATTTATTTTTTGTTTGTCCTAGGTTAGTTAGTTAGTTAGTTCATTAGGTTAGAGTCTAGAATTAGTTAGAGAGCTAGGCCCAGCGTGGTTGAACCCATGTGCACGCCTACCCCTCTAACTACCCTAATCAATTTCGGTTAGGGTGGTCCCCTCTTGGCGTATTCTCCCTCCATGTGCTTGCACATGGTTTGCTTGAACATTCCTAACTAACTATTATTCATGGTTTATTTGGGAATGTTTACTTATTTTCCCAAAAATTCTCACTATGTTCTTGGGCAGTGCTTAATCTACATGATCATTTTAAATGATCATATGTTATGGTACCTAGGCTTGACACTTGGATGCCTCGTACCTAATTTTTAAGTTAAAGGAAAAAACATTTTAGCCTAGGGTCTTTATTGCAGGTACATTTCTTAAACAAGCTTGTTAATGTTAAAAAATTTCTAACACCCTTTTAAGCATATGTTTTCTAATATGCCCAATATTTTGCTTATTTAGGCATTATATAGAAATTGGCTAATACCTTAGCCAATCTTCTATAGTATGCCCAATATTTCATAATATTGGGAATTGGGATGCCTATGTACCACCAATATGCATTCTTAAATACCTATTGGGATCTTCACTAGACATGTAATTTTTCAGAATTTTACATTATTCCCCCCTTGGAACATCTGTCCCTGAATGAACTACATATTATTATTTTTTAAAAAGAGATGGTGATTTTAAAAAAAAACACTATAACGTGACTTAAACTTTACTCTTCGTGAATATATAATTCACTCTTACTCTGGATGATGCATATTTTTCAAAGCTTATCTGAAGATTCATATTTGAGATTGAGAAACTTCCTTATCAATCACAATTAACTTATTTCACATCAGATGTCATGCAACACAAAACCATGTCTATGCTACATAAAACCAGAAACACAAATGAAAGCACGAACTCATTTTAACTCATATATTACAAGTATAAGAGGCACGATTATGGACTTAAAATATCAAATTGGCTAATTCATTATTAACTCAGAGTTTCTTAACAAAAGCAGACTTAGGATCGGTATATCTAACCTCAAGAACTGAATAAGTGAGGGTAATAGGATCTCATATTGGCCTCGGTCTCCTATGTTGCTCCCTCAACAAGGTGATTACTCCATAATACCTTCACGGTGGCAACATCCTCGTTCCTCAGCCACTTTACTTGGCGATATGATATTTCAACTGGAACCTCTTCATAAGGAAGGTTCTCATCAACTCCTAACCCCTTAGATAAAATCTTATTGGCTTTAAGATTGTGAATTATTTGGCTTGTTGTATTTGAATCACGCCCTTCCATTGCAGGTCTAACTCATTTGGAAACTGAAACATTATTACCCTTTTTCGACAGTCTTTGCTAGCATAACACTTATGGAGGCAATCCATACCCAAAATTATATCAAGGTCAAGCATGGTTAATTCTTTTAAGTCATCATGGGTGACTTTATCAAGAATAGTAAGTGTACAATCTCTATATACTCTTTCATCTCTAATGTTGTCTCCTCTTGCAAAGACCTGAATTTGAGTCTGGCCCCTTAGACCACTGACCATCCTGACATATATCGTGTACCATACCTACGCCATATCATTTAGCTGGTATGCATCCAACTCAACCTTTTCCTCTTTATTAACACCGATAGAAGGCATTAGAACCTAACATGCACTAACCTCCATGCAAACGGCCACACTTACCTCACACTCCAGCAACATGGGTCTTGAGGAGGAGTTTGATTTCCCACACAGCTACTTCTCCAAATCTCTTGCTTGCATTTCTTCTTGTGTCCACGCACACACAAGAAGGAAATTAGATCCTTGAATGACCCAAAATATCAAAAATCTAGATAGCAAAATAAAGAGTAGAAGAAGGGAAGTTTCTTAACATCACTTAGTCGCTAAGTCATGATTGTGGCTTGTTTCACAACCATAAGTTAGAAACTACGTAATGTAGTTGTTTTGAGATTTAGTTCCTAGATAATTTAACCTCATGCTCTAATACCAAGTTTGTCATGATTCAGATTCTAGAATCCGAATTTCAACTAGCGTCGTTGACCTCTCAGATGTCGCAGACAAGCCTTTTCTAGCATTCATCACATTCATATGGTTAATTTTAGTAGAAAATTCAGAACTTTTTTAATTTATGAAGTATCAATTGACTTCAAATTGTTATTACATAGTTACTTCATACTAAGCTAAAAGTAAAGAACAACCATCTATCATAAAGAATTGGTCTGAAACAACAGATGAATATATCATAATTAAGTTTGCCAAACACGGCCTTATTACAAAGCTTCGAAATGAAAGTTTGAAAGAAACGCTACGGAAAACATCCACTAGCAATGTCTACTACTAGACTAGACTAAAACTATAGCATCCTCGAAATCAAGAGGACCTACCAAATGATGTGGAGAACACTGATGTCCAAATCGCTGGAATCAATCTTCAATCTGTTCTCTGACCTGTACCTATTAAAAAAGTAGGTTTTATAGGGTTAGTACACCACTTGTACTAAGTATTGGTGTATGCACACATACACATAAGGCTATGCATGATCAGGGAAAGCTCTTCCTAAACAACATGCCATTTCTGGAAAGTATAATCACTAGAATTTCCTAAATCGTTAGTTTTGAATTTTGGAATAAATATGATATATTTTAATGCATTAAAAGGACACAAATCATTTACTATATGATTACAAGACATTAGTATCCTCAACATACTTTTAGAACAACTTAGGCAATGATTTGAGATTTTGATCCTCTTGAACCCGAGATCTCCTCTTTGTAAACTTAGTTTATTTTTCGGTCTTTTTCTTCTTCTTGTTGTGTAGTTGAATAATTCCTATTGTTCTATATTTCACTTACAAGTGCAACGATTAATTTTAGTCTCATAACCACAACGAATCAAGTAAGTAATCCATGAACTAAGCAATGGTTTAACTATCCTTACAATAAGTCATTCATTACATTATGTATTCATTAACACTTCATAAGCCAGTCTTTATTGGCTATGCTACTTATTTCATCATTTTCATGTTGGGGAAGTTACAAATCTTTGATTTGCTATTATGTTTCTACTCCCTTTTATTTGCATCATATAAGAAGTCATTATAAGTCAATCTTATTTGGCTTTGCCTATTATTTGTTGAAACTTCATTGGTATTGGTATTGGCAATTGTCATTCTCAATCTCTTAGTTTCATCGCTCACTTTGAACATACGTTCCATCATCTTACTTTCTTGATTTCTTAGAGACATCTTAGAAGTAAGATCATGCGAGATAACATGAAATCCGGTGTCTTCCCCACACTGAAAAGAGGTGATTCACTAGTTAAAATGAATCTACATCTTGTGAGCTACTCATGAAATCCAATGTCTTCCCCACATCAAAAAGGGGTTATTACCAGCTAAAGTGAGTCCATATAAAGTGTTCACTCCATACCGAAAACGAGTGGCTCACGACTATAGTGAACCAACAACATATTTTTGAGCATCAATAGATATAGATAATTTGAGATAAGCATGAAATCCAGTGTATACCCCACACCGAAAAGAGGTGATCTCACTGGCCAAGGTGAGATCAAAACATACCTAGCTCTCTTAGATGTAAACCACAAGCTAGTTCCTATGTTGGCTAGACATAGTTCGAAGACTAGGGACATAAAGAGACTACTTATCCACCTCGGTGGTAGCCTCATCTCATGAGACTTACACATGCAAGCACATGCTCATAACTAGTCTATCGGTGTTTTGCTCACTTTCATTATCTTTTGATCTTTTATTTTTGAATCAACTGTTATGGAAGCTTGCTTCTTGATTGATATTTCCTTACTCTATTGATGACTTGTCATCCTTTTACCTACATTGATGAAATGTGGATTGTCCTTACATAACATCTATGTTGTAAATGAGACTGGTCTCACATGTTCTAACACCTTCATTCTTGAGAATATTTAACATAGTAGCTTAGGTGTAAGTGAGGCTTATCTCACTTCTTTTAACACCTCATTCTGGTCACTTTCTTCACCTAGACATGGTTAGTTATGATATTACTCACGTTATGTGCATACTTTGATTTAGTAGCTGTATATAGTCGTTTATAAAAGATGAGAACTTCATTCAATGAGTTACATATGTTCATGATTCATTATTTTAGATCATGTTGGGAGTTGTCCCAATAATGGGATGCCCTTGAATATGGATTCATTGAATTAATTTAGAATGATTGGTGATGTCATTTCCTTATTTTGTCTACATATGATTGGCATATGATTTAGTATTGGCTATTTTGTAAAGGATTACATAACCATCTTTGTTGGCATAGTCCAATTTTTACATTAGTTCATGTTTAGTTTGATATGTATGAACCATTAGCCCATCTTTTTATTATTTAACATAATACTATAGGCATTTGCATGCATCCCTTTTTTACAATGTACTGTTAGCCATTTTATTGGCATAAGGCAAGCAATCGACTCAAGTATAGATTCATGGAGATATTTTAAGCCAATCTTATTTAATGACATTAAGCATAACGTTTTTAAACATTTGGACATTATCATATTAATATTTGATGAATATAGCATCTTCACAACGTCACATTAACAGTAAGTATGCATTAGGACGTCACACATCAACACTTAAACATTTCCGGACATAACTTAGCAATACATAGTTCTTCAATTCACGTAAGAAACCTTTAGCCTCATATGAGTTCAATTTATGGTTCATTCGACATTTAATGATCAAGAACCCTACACATTAATATCAACCAGCACCACATACCAACAACATGATCAAGAATAATCCATACAACATGAAAAGCATACAAGGATACTAGTAAAGGAGAAAAGTTCGATGAGAACTTCGGGAACAACCCTAGTTATCGATATTTTATGGATTCGTTCGAAGGAAAATACTCTTGGAGAAAGAATCACAGGACATAAAACCCATAAATTATGCATAATATAATCTACGAACACCACCTTGAACGAAAACTTGGAGAAACCTTGAAATCTCCTAGAATGTCTATGAATTTTCTACCTCTTTCTTTCGTTCATAACTAACCCTTTAGGACCATCCTAGGTTATGTACTAGTAGTTTCTTGAGTTATACGAGGTTAGTGTATGAATTTTGGTTTGACCCCTTTAATTTAATTATTTAAATGGATAATTTAATTAATTAAGTGACATAGGTAATTATTAAAGTACCCTTTAATATTCATAACCATAACTAACCCTTTGGACAATCCTAGATTACGTACTAGGTTATCTTTTTCTTGTCTTAAAAGAAATCTGAAAATTGCTTTGTGATTTCTGTTTTGCCCTTTTATATTAAATAATTAAGCAGATAAATTAATTAATTAAGTAACCTAGGGTAATTATTTTAGTATCTCTAAGTTGTTAGGACCATAACCAAACCTTTGGACAATCCTAGATTTGGTACTAGGTTGTCTCTTTAACTAGTTACTAGGTTAGTGTCACCCAATTAACTCTTAGGTTGTCGGGTCTACTAGATAATTTATTTTTTGTTTGTAATAGGTTAGTTAGTTAGTTAAGGCAGTTGGTTGAAGTCTAGAATTAGTTAGAGATCTAGGCCTCACATGGTTGAACCCATGTGCACGCCTCCCCCTCCCATTCCTCCTAACTACCCAAAACAATTTCGGTTAGGGTGGTCCCCTCTTGGACAATTCCACCCCCCCCCCCCATGTGCTTGCATATGCGCTTGCACATGGGTTGCTCGTACTTTCCTAAATAACAATTATTTATGGTTCATTTGGGAGTCTTTACTTGTTCTACCATGAATCCTCACTAAGTCCTTGGGCACTGCTTAATCTACATGATCATTTTAAATGATCATGTGCATTGGTACCTTGGCTTGACACTTGGACACCTCGTACCTAATTTGTAAGTTAAAGGAAAAAGCACTTTAGTCTAGAGACTTTATTGCAAGTACATTTCTTGAACAAGATGTTTAATGTTAGAAAATTGAATCACTCCCTTTTAAGCTAATATTTTCTAATTTTCCCAATTTTTTTTATTTCTTGGGCATTATATAGAAATTCTAATACCCCTTATCAAATTTTATATATTATGCCCAATATTTCTCAAATTGGGTATTGGGATGCCTATGTACACCTCTTCACTAGACATGTATTTTTTTCAGAACGTTACAACACCTTTCTACAAAAATTCATTAAACTTGGACTTCTAAAACCCCATGAAACATGTCAAGGCACACTATAACTTATTTAACTAGTCTCCGGAGGTCATGGAAGTTCGTTGACATTCTTACTCTAAAACTTTATAAATGATTTATTTGCATTATTTTAGGTCTTAAAACAATTTTTTTGATTTTTTTGGCATTATATAGAAATTCTAATACCCCTTATCCAATTTTATATATTATGCCCAATATTTCTCAATATTGGGTATTGGGATGCCTATGTACCCCTCTTCACTAGACATGTATTTTTTTCAGAATGTTACAACACCTTTCTTCAAACATTCATTAAACTTGGACTTCTAAAACCACATGAAACATGTCAAGGCACACTAGAAACTATTTAACTAGTCTCCGGAGGTCATGGAAGTTCGTTGACGTTTTTACTCTAAAACTTTATAAATGATTTATTTGCATTATTTTAGGTCTTAAAACAATGTTACAAACCTTATTGGAACATGTGAGACTCTAGTTTAGGTCATGGACTTTCTGAGTGTTACAAACATCCAGTCCATGTAGTAATGCAAACCATTATGTCTAATCTATGCCAAATGATGTCCGTAGACCTTCTTTCATTACACCAAGTAAAGTCACTATATGTATATCCAATGTCATAAAGTGCACAATCATTTAGACATTCCATGAAGGCCATACTTTTGCCTAGCGTATGTGGTATGCCCCCTAGATTTTCTTCCCTACTTAAAATACTGTTGAAATCGCCTGTGAAAGCCCAAGGATAGTTGTTTATTGAGAAAAGAGATCTCATGTACATCTAGCCATCTTCCCTACAAGAGGATTTTGATTTAGCAAAAACAATGAAGAGAAAGAGAGCATGTTCCTCACTTTGAATCTTACAAGTTGTGATTTGGTTGTCACTATCATAGATTATACAGTTAAGTTCTTGTTTCAAAAATATCAAGATCTTGTTACTACCGTTTGCAAAACAGTTTTGTATACCAAAACATTTGGCATACATTTTAATTTTAGTCTCTTCTATGAAATGTTCTTGAATAGCTACTAAAGAGACCTCGAGGCTTGAGGTAGAAGCATGAGACTTCAGGCCTCTACTATTTTTTTTGAGAAAACTAATCATGAAAACTAAATTTAGGAGTTTTTTGTGATTTTCCTTTTCGTTTTCTTACATCAGCATTAGTGTTTTCCTTTTGACCCATCCAGCTCGTTTCATATTTGTTGGAACAATCTTTAGCTTGATTTCCAGTTCCTTGATTAGCTCCATCGATGTCTTTTTGTTTGATGTTGATGCTCATTTCTTTTTTTGATTTCTTGCTTCCTCATCAGATGATTTCTTTTATGTATTCTCTTCTTCTTCTCCCTTTGAAGATGTTATATCTTCCCATTCATCTAGGAATCTTGTTCATCACCATTGTGATCATTGTTAATCTTATTTTTGTTTCTTAGTCAAGTTTTGCATGTACTTGCCAGTTGTTCCTCATCTTCAACCATCAACTCGTCAAAGCTATTTTGATTAATATCGACAACCTACTCTTCATTCATAAAATCCACTTGTCATTATCTAATTTGAGTTTTAGCTTTCTTGCGATTTCCCACTTTGGTTTTCCTGCCAACAACTTCATCCTATTTCCCACCAAAATTATCTATAGTTAGTTCGGTTATACTCTAAATGGGTATGGTTTTATTGAAAACTCATTTTGTGAGACTTTCCAGATTACTATCAATTATATTATTATCAATGTTAATCTCTTTTGCTTGATCACCTGTTTCATTGACATGTTCAATATTAACAACCTCAAGTTCCAACTCTTTTTCTTTTGATGAAGGGGAAATGTCACTATTAGCCATATCAAATTTGTTTTTCGGGACCAAGAGTTGACTATTGGCCTTATCATGTGCCTTGTTTTCACTATTAATCTTTGTAGTCTCTGTATTGGTTTCACAATATATTATAGATGTAGGATGAGGTTTATCAACTCCAAATATGTTTCTTGTAGGTTTATAAGTTTCCTTGGTGGTTCACATCGTCCTCTTCTTTTCCCTTTGTTGGTCTCTCTTTTATTTTGCATTTTACTTATTCGATTGGGAGTGGTTTCTTCTTCTTCAACTAACTTTGTTTCATAGTCGTCTTAATCCAAATTTCTTTGTTATTGTTGATGTAACATTCCTGAAAATGTTTGTCTATTGAAGAGCCAAATATTTCTTAAGAATAGGTATGGAGGTACATAGGCATCCCAATGACCAATATTGAATAATATTGGGCATATTGAACAATAATGGCTTAAGGGTGTTAGCCAACTTTTAAATATCAGCAAGTAACTAAAAATACACTTTGATGTTTAGCCAATTTCTATGTTTTAAGATATACTTTGATGCACAAATTCTCCAATCCAAGATTGTTTAGGAATTATACCTACAATGAATACCCTAGGCTAAAAATTTTAATCAATATGTAAACACATTAGGTACGAGGCATCAAAGTGTCGAGCCTAAATATCATAGCGCATAACCATTTAAAATGATCATATAGATTAAGTTGTGCCCAAGGACATAGTGAGGATTCTCAAAAAAGGAGTGAACTTTCCAGAGAGCAAGGTTGGGCTGGAAACACATGTGCAAGCACATGTGCTACAAACGGCCAAGAGATAAGCCCCAACCGAATAGGTTAGGGTGGTTAGGGGGCAGGCGTGTAGGATCTCATGGAGCAAAGCTCCCTAACATATTCTAGGTCCTAATTAATGTCCCTAACTAAATAAATAACTTATTACAAACTAAAATTAACGAACTAGGGTGCCCAAAATCCTAAGACCCTACAAGGTAACCCAAACGAATAACTAACTAAAGAAACATCCTAGTACCTAACCTAGGATTGTCCAAAAAGGTTGGTTATGGTCCTAACAAGAAAGAGGTACTCTAGTAGTTACCCTAGGTTACATAATTAATTAAATTATAAACTTGATTAATTAATTTAAATGGAAAAAACCAAAAACCACCAAGCAATTTCCAGATTTCAGTTAAGTCAAGTAAGAAACAACCTAGTACCTAACCTAGGATGGTCCAAAGGGTTGGTTATGGTCCAAAAAACTTAGGGTTACTTGAGTAATTACCATAGGTGAATTAATTAATTAAATTAGCAACTTAATTAATAAATTTAAATGGAAAAAACCAAAACCACCAAGCAATTTCCAGATTTCAGTTAAGTCAAGTAAGAGACAACATAGTACCTAACCCTAGGATGGTGCAAAGGGTTGGTTATGGTCCTAAAGAAATAGGGGTAATTTATTCATTATCATAGGTCACTTAATTAATTAAATTAAAAACTTAATTAATTAAAAATCGTGGTAAAACCCGAATTAGGCTAGGTCAAATGTTTTCCTATTTGTAGTCGAATTAGGAGACGCATTTTAGGTAATTTAAGTGGGAGGTCTTTAGGGTAACCTATGGGACATCTATATATATATATTAAGTCAATTAGAGACACGAATTACACGTGCAAAACCAAAAACACATGAAATTCACGTAATCTCTCAGGACTGCTCTCTTTTCCAAACTCCATTAAAGAACTAGAAAAAGCTTAAGAACGAAGACTAAGGTTTTGAAGTTTCCGACCAATTTTTCGTGGATTATTCATATATAAGGTACGTTTATTCATCCTTTTAATCTCTTTCTTCAAATAGTCAATTCCAATTATTTTTCAAAGATGATCAAAAACATGATTTGTCAAATTTTATTAATCTAGCCATCGGTTCTTGCATAAAAAGGGTTTGAATCAATGTTTTAGAATTAAATTTATTTTGATGCAATGTTTTAAAGCTATAATTCCTATGAACCCATTATAGCCATGTAAATTACTATTTTGACATTTTCATGGGTTAAGTGATCATGTCTCAATACTTATGAAATAATGAGTAGTTTCTTATGGGCTTTCTAATAATGTAAAAATTATGCGCAATTGATGTATAATTGGTCTTAGATTTATAATTCTATGTTGAATTTGACCTAATTAAACCTAGTATTATGATTGATACATCGAGTTGACGATCATGGCCTTGTCATCACTACTTCAAGTATTATGATGATTTGTCTAATTGATTATTGACGTATGATCATATCTATCTATATGCTATTTACGTTAAAGTATGTTCTCTTCTATGTATATTAGGTGATCATGTTGGACTATGACTATGTGTTTGTATGTGTAGCCTTAAAATTGATACATGATTATGCCTACCTGACGATATGACTCTATGATTATTATATCAATAATGTTATAGTAATAAATAGGGTGACATAATGATTGTAAGGGTCATTCCTAAGTGCTTGAAAGAATGGTATGTATATGAAATAATGTAAAGAATGTTGTGTCTTTTTTTGGTAGACTAGTGTCCCTTACTTGATACATGTATATGATTAATAGGAATATCTTAACTTAGTTGGCTTATGCACCTTGTAACGTATGTGTATTGATGAATTCATAATGGAAGTCTAGGATCGATAGACGTGAGATGGTGCCCTTCTAGGCATGACTAATACGAGGAATCTTCCATAGAAAGAAGATTAAGAATGAGCTATCCTTACAGACCATCAAATGACATCCCTAGTGGACCCATCTTTTGTAGGTACATTACGATTACTTAATGACTAAGAGATTGTACCTTTTCATATGTCCCTTAGATTGAAATTACTCTATGAGAACAAAGGCTAGCACCAAGCGAATATGTTATGGTTTGTAGCTCTAGTTGAGAATTAGATAAGAGTCAATGTAGCTCTACTTGAGAATGAGACTAGAGTACATAAAATACCATCATATTCCTTAACCATGTGCCTACATGGGAGTTCTACCCTTGGCAAGTAGAACATCCTCATCGGAGTAGGTGGGAACTCCAGATTCAATGCCTTGCTAATATGGTTTATGTCGTTTATTGTCTATTCTCTCATGTTTGATACATGCTAGTGTTGGATAAGTTGTAGGAAATTTAGGTAGTGTAATGAGACTCTATATAGACATTGCATGACTAGACTTTGAAGATATTAGTATGTGAGACCCTAGGTATTTCCAAGTCCATTATGTGAAGTCTTTAATGAATGATATGTCGTCAAACTGACTTAATGAACGATCAAGTATTTAGCTAATGTATGATTAATAGAACGTGCTCTATCTAGGGTAGCTTTGACGGTTGTTTAGGTAAGCTTGAAGAGGGTGTATGGGAGGTCTCTTCTTGTTCCACCTATGTGAATATTAGATTAACATTAGGTGGGAAGTTAATGAAATAAATAAGAGAATTATTTTATGTTAGGATAACGTTTGGTGATAAGAATACATGTTAAAAGAGGTTACTATAACGTTATACTCAAATCACGGTAATGTCCTTAAATATTGTGTCACGACCCAAAACCGGAACGCGACTGGCACCCACACTTCCCTCCTGTGTGAGCGAACCAACCAATCTAAACCCAAACAAATTAAACCAAATACAACGCGGAAGACTTAACTCAATAACGAAAAACGAATACAATAAATATCCCCCAAAATCCGGAAGTCATCATCACAAGAACATCTAAAGCCAATTACGAAACTAAGAGTATTCTAAGAAACTAAACAATGAAAGCTAGTCCATGCCGGAAACTTCAAGGCATCAAGACGGGAAGAAGAAGATCCAGTCCAAGCTAGAAGCATAGCTCACCCTGAAATCCGGTGCAGTGAAGACTGGCTAGAATCGCGGTCGACTTGAAGACGACGGCACGGTTGCTGCACTCCACAAATACAAGAAAGAAACAAACAAGTAGGAGTCAGTACAACCACACGTACTGAGTAGGTATCATCGGCCAACTCAGAATAGAAAACAGTATATAACAGATAAATCTCACAAATCAACTATAATACTCAACATGTAGTAACAACAAATACTACAATCATCAATAAATATCACCAAGTTCATCCAGGAGGACTCAAGCCTCAACATCATACTAATTAAGGAAAAACAGGCTCATTAGACTTAGCATAATAACATCTTTCAAGATTCATTATCCTTCTTCCTCTTGTGTCGGTACGTGACACTCCGATCCATATTCTATCCTGGTGCCGGAACGTGGCACTCCGATCCTCATTTCTATCCTGGTACCGGAACGTGGCACCCGATCCATATACTATCCTGGTGCCGGAACGTGGCACTCCGATCCTCATTTCTATCCTGGTACCGGAACGTGGCACCCGATCCATATACTATCCTGGTGCCGGAACGTGGCACTCCGATCCTCATTTCTATCCTGGTACCGGAACGTGCCACCCGATCCATATACTATCCTGGTGCCGGAACGTGGCACTCCGATCCTCATTTCTATCCTGGTACCGGAACGTGGCACCCGATCCTCTAATTCATCGAGCCTTCTATCACTAAGGCATTATCAATACCACACATAGTTCATCAAGCCTTCTTTATACTAAGGCATCACAATTCTCATAACAAGTACATCAAGCCTTCATTTATACTAAGGCATCACAATTCTCATAACAAGTACATCAAGCCTTCATTTATACTAAGGCATCACAATTCTCATAACAAGTACATCAAGCCTTCATTTATACTAAAGCATCACAATTCTCATAACAAGTACATCAAGTCTTCATTTATACTAAGGCATCACAATTCTCATAACAAGTACATCAAGCCTTCATTTATACTAAGGCATCACAATTCTCATAACAAGTAAATTAGGGTTTCATCAAGATTTAGGGTTCACAAGATTCATCATACTTATTTCATCACAAACATATAATCATACTCATACAATCATACAATTAAGCATATAGAAGGATTTACAAGATTACCCAATATATAACATTTGCTATTGAGAGTTTACTACAAGTAGCATAAACCATAACCTACCTTCACCAAGGATTTGTATTCAAGCAAGAAATCTTCAACAAACCTTGCCCTTCTGTCTCAATCGCCTCTTTCTCTTCCCTTTTCTCTTTCTCTTTCTTCCTCCAATCTCTTCCTCCTCTTACCCTAAATCACAAGAATTCAAGTTTCAAAGGTAATGAAACCAACCCACCAAGTTACTCAAAGTTAGTCTTTCAACCCCCAAGGAATTGGACTAATAACAATAACCCACTAACTTTATAAATTAAAGCCGGAATGGTCCAAAATGCCCCTTT